>JARBWK010000005.1:124898078-125498078 GCA_030556195.1 Anolis apletophallus
AATGCCGTTTTGCAAGCTTTCCGAAAGCCGGTAGCTCGCTCACTGCTCGAACTTCAGGCGGTAGATTGCTCCACAGGCATGGTGCTGCCACAGAGAAAGCTCTCTGCCTAGTTGACGATAAGTGAATGGTTCGTAGAGAGGGTATCTGAAGGAGATTAAGATCCTCAGATCGAAGAGATCTCTGGGGAACATATGGGAGTAGACGGTCCCTAGGTACATTGGCCCCAGGCCATGCAAGGCCTTAAGGTCAAGACCAACACCTTGAAGATGATCCGGTGCTCGATTGGCAACCAGTGCAATCGCTGCAGAGTTGGGGGAATGTGAGCCCTGGCCGGCACTCCAGCCAGGAGTCTCGCTGCTGCGTTTTGCACCAGTTTGAGCTTCTGGATGACCGACAAAGGAAGATCGATGTAAAGGGCGTTACAGTAGTCCAGCCTCGAGATGACCGTCGCCTGGATCACCGTGGCTAGGTCATTTCCGGTGAGATAGGGTGCCAGCCGCCTAGCCTGCCGCAGGTGGAAAAAGGCAGATCTGCTGACCGCAGAGACCTGAGCCTCCATTGTCAGCAGAGGGTCCAATTGGACCCCCAGGATCTTTACTAGGTACGATGGACGTAGTGTTGTAGTGGGCAAAGTGCCTCGCTGTCCAGTATTTCTACCCTGCGCTTCTCAACCCCCGGGGGGGACGGGGAGGGGGGGGACAACTTAGGGCAGCTTACAAGGCACAATTAGATGCCGGCAACAATACACAATATAAAATCAATACAACAAGATTAAAAACATCAGAGTTAAACAATTATCAGCCATCAACTTAAATTAAAAATTCCATCTATATCAAATCCACATTCAATCAATGGCGGTAAGCCAATGGCGATAAGAATATACAGGATTTCTACACGTGTGGAAGTGGAGAGATTCGAAAAGGGGAAAACCCAATATAATAACTTTTTTTTAAAAAAACCCCAGCTGTCAGACAGTATTTCCTATCAAAGATTGCCTCTACACTGGAATTGATGCAGCTGGATACAGTGCTATGGAATCCTGGAGGTTGTGGTTTGGTGAGGCACTAACACTTTTTGGCAGACAAGGGGCCCTTCCACACAGCCTATATCCCAGAATACCAGGGCAGAAAATCCCACATTATCTGAGCGTGGACTCAGATAACAAAGCAGATATTGTGGGATTTCCTTCCTTGATATTCAGGGATATAGGGCTGTATGGACGGACCCAAAGTACAACTCTCATGATTCCATAGCATTGAGTCATGACAGTAATTATACAGTATGGATAGGGGGTTCCCTCTTGAACAAAACCAGATCAGGAATGAAACAGGTTTGTAGTACCCTATTTCTTATGGCCTGATCTCTAAACTTATCTATATATATATATAAAATTGTTGTCTTCCTTCCACACTGAAAAACAGCAAAACCCCTGAACGCAGTCACACCAAAATTGGCCACACAACGCACAAAGGTATGAGGTGTGACCAACACTCACAACATTTGAAAACCGAAAAACCAAACACTTTAAAAAAGCAAACGTGTGGGGGAACTACATCCCTGGCGTACTAGGTGGACTGCGCATGTGCGGCGACACAGCACATGCGTGCAAACCCCTTCTCTCTCCATCCACCCCCCCCCCCCACTTGCGTCCCAGAGAGCTCCTCCAACGTCTAGCGGCACAGCCGGCCCCGCCATCATCTCCATCAGGAGAGGAGGCCTACCTGAGACGGCTGCCTGAGCTGGGCCTAGAGCAGTGTTTCTCAACCTGGGGGTCGGGACCCCCAGGGGGGTTGCGAAAGGGTTTCAGAGGGGTCGCCAAAGACCATCAGAAAACACGTATTTCTGATGGTCTTAGAAAGCCCTTTGGCAGAGAAGGTTGAAGATCTCTCCGCTTTTTCTTCTCTTTCTTTTTGGAAATAGACTGCGAATTCTCCCACCTAAAGCTCTTCTCTGCTGATTACAGGCCTCCCAGCCAAGGGAGGGCTGATTCTGAGACTCCAAGCGGGGATGGGAGCAGGCGTGCTTGGTGCATGGCAGCATGATGCGCATGGGTGGGTGAGGGAGTGTGTGAGGTGGGATGGAGGCTCGCGCCAGCTAGTTCCTTCAAGGCATGAGGGTTCTTTTGTAGGAAGTTTGACCCAATTCTATCATTGGTAGGGTGCAAGGGGCTTTTTGATTGTAGATGAGCTATAAATCCCAGCAACTACAACTCCCAAATATCAAGATCTATTTTCCCGAAACTCCACCAGTGTTCACATTTGGGTATATTAAGGATTCGTGTCAAGTTTGGTCCAGATCCATCATTGTTGAGTCTATAGTGCTCTCTGGATGTAGGTGAACTACAACTCCCAAACTCAAGGTCGATGCGCACCAAACCCTTCCAGTATTTGCTGTTGGTCATGGGTGTTTTGTGTTCCAAATTTGGTTCAATTCCATTGTTGGTGAGTTCAGAATGCTCTTTGATTGTAGGTGAACTATAAATCCCAACAACTACAACTTCCAAATCAACCACCACCCCCCCAAAGTAGCAATGGAAATAATGTTATGGTTAGGGGTCACCACAACATGAGGAACTGTATTAAGAGGTCGCAGCATTAGGAAGGTTGAGAAGCACTGGCCTAGAGGCTCTAAGGAGGAAGCACGTGTGCCTGGCCTTTGCCCACTACAACACCTTCATCCGCTCGGCCAGACGCGCAGGGGCTACGCCAGCACTGAAGCCGGCCTCAACCGCCTTCTTGCCCTCCTCCTACCCTTCCCACCCTTCGCCCACAGCTGCCGGTGAGGGACCCCAGAGGCCACCCAGTCCCACCCCGTCTTCTCTGCCAGGCAGGACAGGCACAGTCCAAGTCCTCCCGGCAGATGGCTATCCATCCTTAATTGTGAAATTCTATATACAGTACATACAAATGTAGTGTTCGTTTGTGGGATTAACATAAGTCAAAAACCACTGGACAAATTGACACCACATTTGGACAATACACCCCTAACAGACCAACCATGGGAGAAGGAAAGAGGACGGGGAGAAAGGAAGAAAGAAAGAGAGAGGAGGGGGAAGAACGAAGGAAAGAGAAAAGGAAGGAAGGAGAGAGGTACAAAAGGAAAAAAGGAGAGAAAGGGGAAGAAAAAGAAAAAGGGGAAGGACTTGATCTCAATTTCTAAGCTGCAGAGCCGGTGTTGTCCATAGACACCTCCAAGGTCATGTGGTAGGCATGACTGCATGGAGTGCCATTATCTTCCTGCAGAAGCGGTACCTATTGATCTACTCACATTTGCATGTTTTCGAACGCAAGAATCAACTTTATTCTCATAAGCATCTAATAAAGAAAAAAAACCAGCCTTAATCTCTACCAACTGCATCTTTTCCCTCTCATTTAAAGAAATTCAGTGTTAATTGTGCAGTTGCAAGCAGGTGATTCACTCACTTTGCTGAAGCTAAACAGCTCTGGGTCCTCTTAGTGTTTGGGTTTTAATTTAATTTAATTTGGAACCTTATATACACTGCTTTGAATTTTTCTGTGGAAGAAAGATGAGGTATAAATGTACTAAATAAACAAAGAGGCAGAAAAAATACAAGGAAAATTTGCTATATTTGACAATGTCGAGGACAAAGTTTTACGTAACTGACCTTCGCTCATTCATAGGGCTATTTTAATTTTACTTCCTACTTAAATGAGAGTTTCCAAATTAAGGAATGTACCCGGAGTGCCAGTCATTGTTCACAGTTTTTTTAAAAGTCTTGATTCAGCCTCAAAGAAAGCAAACGGAAACAGTAAATGGACTGTTGCATGTCTATCCATGTGAGGGAGCCAGAGTGTAATTTCTTGCCCATTGAGATTTTAGAGATGGTCTCAGATTGTGTAACAAAGGAAGTGCAATGTATGCCTCCATGTGGCACCCTGTAGATATGGACTACTTATTTAATCAAACTATACATAATATAGATTAGCCTTGAAACACTGTGTTATGTATCACCCAGATTAAAGATAATTGCTTTAGTGGAATGGTGTAATTGTTAGCAAGGTTCCCTCTGATTGTACTTATGGTGATTGGGGACATATTTCGGGGGAAATATCATTGCTTCCTGTTGATACAGATATCCGAACATCGTTGCCGAATCAATGTGTACAGTTTGTATTATATGTCTGTCTTGCTGAATATTATCTCCTTTGACTGTTACTGGCTCTCTAGAGCAGTGTTTCTCAACCAGTGTGCCATGAGCAGGGCCGTAGCCAGGATTGTGAGTCGGGGCTGAGTTTGGTTTGGGGGCTGAGACTGGGTGGAAGAGGGTCTACCTAACAAACCTTTTGTATTGTTATCCCAATAACCCCATTAATGTGGGATATAATGAGCATGGTGATCAGATCGTGATATGAATAAACATAACAGTTTAAATAATGTACCAGTAAGGCCTTTTGGACCACCCTGAGAATTTCGGGGGGCTGAAGCCCCTTAGCCCCTGGCTACATACCTGGCCATGAGTGATGATCAGGTGTGTCGTGGGAAATTGGAACCTCCAATACCTTTTCTTCCCCTCCTGCCCACAGTGCTCTCTGGGTATAGGTGAACTACAACTTCCAAACTCAAGGTCCATTCCCAAGCAAACACTTTCAGGACTTTCTGTTGGTGAGAGTTCAATATGCCAAGTTTGGTTCAATTCCATTGTTGCAAGAGTTCGTGATGCTCTTTGATTGTGTGTTAACTATAAATCCCAGAAACTGTAACTCCCAAATGTCAAGGTCTATTTTCCCAAACTCCATCTGTGTTCACATTTGGGCATATTGAGTATTCATGCCAAGTTTGGTCCTGATCCAGCATTGCTTCAGTCCATAGTGCTCTCTGGATATAGGTGAACTACAACTCCAAAACCCAAGGTCAATGCCCACCAAACTCTTATAGTATTTTCTCTTGGTTATGGGAGTTCTGTGTGGGAAGTTTGTGTCTTTCTGCCATTCCTACCAGGATATCTATGTTGTGTTCATCGAAACAGGCCCAGGTTTCACACTGAGTGTATAAATACATTTAAAAACATATTAACTATATGTATTACTGTGTTAGAGTGTCATTTTGTGTCATTTTGGTTGGTAGTGTGCCCCAGGATTTTTAAATGTAAAAAATGCCGCAGCTCAAAAAAGGTTGAAAACACTGTTCTAGAGCCTCGTGTCATGCCTGCTTCCTTGCTCCTACTCAGAGCTTGTATCATTGTTTTTGAAAACAAAGATGTGTTGATGTATTCCATTTGATTGTATAATAAAAGGGAGAAAATGCTCCCTAGTTCCCCAAACAATCCAACAAAATAATATTTGGGAAATAACAAGAAACTGTTTCTCATTACACATCTCAAGTGGACATTTCCAATTGTTACATTATTCAAATATATTCTTCCATTATTTCACAAAGATATGTGTTGTAGTGTTAGGTCTTCCTTCAAAGATCTGTTACCGCTGCACCGGGAATGTGGCGCAGCTGGCTGGGTGTCAGGTACTGTAGATCTTTTTGACTTGGTTATTTAAAAGTAGCTCGCATGCTGAAAAAGTGTGGGCACCCCTGATCTAGAACATTTTCAGTCCAAACTCAGCTATTTGAAATCTCATTTATTCCTGGAACAGGATTAAATTTGCTCCTTGAAGTCAATGGGATTTCAAGCACTTGTTGACTTTTTTTTTACTTGCCCACTATAGAACTTGGACTAAATTCACAATAAAGTGCTGTTTGTTAATTTTAGCAACAATGTAATTGCTGTTTTCGATCTGAATGGCCATATTAAAATAGACTTTATGTTTTCCTTGAGGTTTAGAATAATTTCTGGCATTTATCCATTGTGAACTGGATTCAATGAACAGATGCTTTACTTTGACTACTACATCAGCTTTCTGGCAAAGCTCTCCACATTGTGTGTTGTGAAACGTTCGCACGCTGGCTGCAGTGTGTCGGTGTGTTGTGCGAATGTAATGAGAAACCTCCGACTCTATGTGAAATAAACAATAAATCTTATAATTTTAAAAAATAAAAATGAAAGGTTTTCATGAGATCTGTTGTGTCCCCGTATGTTTCATTATCACAATGCATATATGTGCCTGCATCTCTTATAAGCCAGGGCTGTCCAACTTCTACCGGACCTGTGGCCGGAATTCCAGTTACTGATGACCTGGGGGGCCGAAGGGTCTGCCTCCGCCCCCGGCTCCCCCCCTCCCGGCTCCACCCCGGCTCCGCCCCCCCCGGCTCCACTCAGGCTCTGCCCCTCCCTGGCTCCACCCCTGCCCCACCCCCCCCCCGGCCCGCCCCTCCCTGCCTTGGAGGTATCTGTGGAGGACACCGGGGCTTTGACTTGGAGATAGAGATGAACACCAAAATCCCAGTCTCAAGTCCCAGTCCCTGCTTTGAACTGAATTATATTGCAGTGTGGACTCAGGGCCCTTCACACAGCCATATAACTCAGAATATCCAGGCAGGAAACCCCACAAAACTTGCTTTGAACTGGATTATATTGCAGTGTGGATTCAGGGCCCTTCCACACAGCCATATAACCCAGAATACCTGCTTTGAACTGGATTATCGGAGTCCACACTCATATAATCTGGTTTAAAGCAAATAACATGGGATTTTATTCAGATGTGTGGAAAGGAAGTCAAATAAGAAGCCAGGGCCCTTCCACACAGGCCTATAACCCTGAATGATAAGGCATAATATTCATTCTGCCTCTGCTAATAATAATAATAATAACAACAACAACAGGTTCCTGGAGTAGGAGACCTCCAAGGGCCATCCAGGGCCATCCAGTCCAATCTCCTTCTGCCATAAGGGGAAAATACAATCAAAGCATTCCTCACAGATGACCATTCAGCCTCTGATGATGATGATAATAATAATAATATTAATTACAATGGGTTCCTAGAATAGGAGACCTCCAAGGGCCATCCAGTCCAATCTCCTTCTGCCATAAGGGGAAAACACAATCAAAGCATTCCTCACAGATGGCCATTCAGCCTCTGATAATAATAATATAATAATAATTACAATGGGTTCCTAGAATAGGAGACCTCCAAGGGCCATCCAGTCCTACCTCCTTCTGCCATAAGGGGAAAACACAATCAAAGCATTCCTCAGCCATGTTGAATCAAACCTAAACTCTCATGAGAGCAACAGAAACTACTGAACCTTGAGTTTGGGAGTTGTAGTTCTCCTCCATCCAGAGAGCACTGTGGACTCAAATAATGATGGATCAGGACCAAACTTGGAACGAAGCCTCAGAAGAGGAGGAAGCCGGAAGGGAATGGATGAGCACCCCCGTGCTCCGAACTCGGCCCCGCCCCTTTTTTGCTCTGGCCACGCCCCTCTCACTGTGCACTCTCTCTCTCCTTCCCTCTTTCCTTCAGGTGGTGAAAGGGGAAAGAGAGAAAGAAGGAGGGAGGAGAGAGGGGGGGAGGAGGAGGAAGGAGGAGGAGGAGGAAGAGAGCCTGCTCCTCCTTCCTGCCCCGCCCCTCACACCACCACCCCCCGCCGCGAAAAAAAAATTCAAAAAAAATTCCAAAAAAAATATTCCAAAAAAATATTTTACATTTTTTTTAATCTTAAAAAGCAGATATCTTGCAGGAGGGTAGGGGGCCGTGGGGAAGGGGCTCGGGGGCCGTATACGGCCCCAGGGCCGCCAGTTGGACAGCCCTGTTATAAGCCATTGGTTTAACTTCCAGCTTGCTAGTAATTTCTGTGTCGCGAAATGATGCAGGTCTAAAACTGTGTCACTAACAAGAAAAGTTTGGAAAGCTCCGATTTAGAGTGTTGACTAGAGCTGTTTCCCTGAACATACCCAACAATGTACATGAATGCAAGACATTTTCTATTTATGTTTTTGAAGAGGCAATAATATTTCTACCCCAAATCATTTGCCAGACAAATCTCGATTTCTAATTATGGATTTTTTTTCCCAATTAGTGGGTTTGTTGGAGTCCATATCTCCTTAGGAGTAATCTCTTGGAATCCATATGTCACTGCTGGATGGGATCATAGTGAAAAATAAGCAAGGCCACCCCATTTCTGCTAGGGAAAACCGCCCTTGGCCTGCTTGAATCAGAAATCAGTATTAACTCCGGTGGTTCTACAAATAGCTCACTACTCTATCCTTTTGGCTTGTGGATTTTAGTGGTAGAAATGTCAGATTCAGTAAGTAATTTTGAGCAATATTTCTGCTACATTCACAAACTATTATTTCTGTAAACATCAGCAAAATTTCATTATTAAATACTAGTGAAGCCAGAATATCAGTTTCTCAGGTGTCAGTTTGCTACAAGTGTTGGTCCTTTTATTTGTAGGCCCTTTCCCATTAAATATCTCCAGGAAACCTAACAACATTTAAAAATTAAACAATAGGATTATTATAAACAACTGTGCAACTGGAGTGCTATATTTTAGGTGCAATTTTTCCTAATTTGAATTAATTCGACCAGAATAACTATTGTAATTTGGGGTCTGTACAAGATAGATAGATAGATATTTATTTACGGTCAAAGACCAACATCATAGGGGTCTGTACAAGTATATTGTTGTCACAATCGCCGACTTAGAACTGCCCCTTTAACACACACACGGAGACGTAGCAAAGGCTAACTACTTTATTGAGTATATAAAACAGTTCAAAAGGGTAAATAGTCCAATAATATGCAAGTGTTCAAAGTATAAAGCAAATAGTCCAAAGTATCGTAGCAAATAGCTTGAAGCGTGGCAAGGCTCCGCAAACCAATGCGGATCAGGAAACAGGGCAAGGTTTCGCAATCCAATGCGAATCAAGGAACAGGGCGAGGTGCCGCAAACCACTGCGGCTCAGGAAACAAGGCAAAAGGCAAGGCAAGGCTTGATGACCACTGTTGGCTTGTGGTCCCACTCGCTCGCGCCTATTCAGTATAGACGTGGCCGGAGAACTGAGGATCAGTTCCCTCGGGCCGTATTTTAATCCTCGGCCGGGACCCCGACGATCTAGGGCCCGGCGCCCAGTCTCTACTTTCCGAACGGTGACGGTCTAGGGACAGATGCCAGCTCCTCCTGCCCTCCTCTATGTCCCTGCGCCTGTTATGAGAACGGCCCCGCTCTTCCAGCCTAGTATCGCTATCTTCCTGAGAAGCAGCCTCCCCCGAAGTTTCCCATCCGCTAGCCTCCATCTGCTGCTCGGCCAGCTCCTGGGAACCTCGGCCATTTGGGAATTCATAACTATCTCCGCTATCTGCTTCGCTGCCTCCCATCTCCACCTGGTCCGCTCCTTCCCGGAGAATGCTCCCATTCAAGATCCCAGGCTAAACTCTCTACAGGTGAACTGGGCAAAGGCACGGCTGACCAATCTTGCTCTGGGCCTTCCAACTCATCCTCCGAGTCCCTTTCAGCCTGTGCGGGTCCCAATGCCAACGGGACCCCGGTGCGCCACCCTCCCCGTGGCCCGGGCGGACCCATGGGTGCTACACTATCCCCCCCCTCAGGCCCCCCCCCCGGGGCCCCCCCCGGGGCTTGGGCTTGTCAGGGTAGTTGCGGTGGAAGCGAGCCACCAACTCCGGGGCGTGAACATCTCGAGCCTTGACCCAAGCACATTCTTCCGGGCCAAAACCCTTCCAATCAATGAAGTACTCCAACTTCCTGTAACGGAGGCGGGCATCCAAGATGTCCTGTACTCGACCTCCTCCCCGCCTCCCGCATCACAGGGGGAGGAGGCGGCTGCGTCACGTCAGGCCGCACCCCCTTCGCCGGGCGGAGCAACAAACGATGAAACACCGGGTGGAGCTTCATGTCCGCTGGGAGTTGTAGTTTGAAGGAAACAGGCCCCACCTTCTCCAAAACCTTGTAGGGACCCAAAATCTCGTCCCAGCTTGCGGCTGGGTCGCTGCGTGGGCAAATTCTTGGTGGACAGCCAAACTTTATCCCCCACAAGGATGTCAGGGCCCTCCTGGCGCCGCCGATCAGCCATCCGCTTGTAGTCAGCTTTCGCCTGGTCCAATTGAGTGCGTAGCAAGTCTTGGAGTGCAGTGAGCTCTCGAAGCCAATCCTTAGCCTCGAAACATCTCCGGAAGGGTCCACCGCGGGTAGAACCGAGGGTGGTGTCCGTAGTTAGCAAAGAAAGGAGTCTCTTTGATGGATTCCTGCGTCGCGTTGTTGTAAGCAAACTCTGCCAGGGACAACAAGGACGCCCAATTGTTTTGCTGATAGTTGACATAGCAGCGCAGGTACTGCTCCAAGGTGGCATTGACCCTTTCGGTCTGGCCATCGGTCTGCGGGTGATGAGCCGTGGACATCCGCACATCAATCCCCAGCAGCTTCTGGACGGCCTTCCAGAACTGGGAAGTGAATTGGGTGCCCCGGTCAGTCACCAGGCTCTGTGGAAGTCCATGCAGCCGAAACACATGTTGCACAAACATATCAGCAGTCTCTTTGGCAGTAGGCACCCCCACACACAGGGGATGAAGTGACCCATCTTGGTGAAACAGTCCACCACGACCAGTATCGTGGTGAAGCCCTTGGACTTGGGGAGGTCAGTGATGAAATCGGCCGAAATCATCTTCCAAGGGGCAGAGGGGGTCGGAAGCGGCTGGAGCAAACCAGCCGGCTTGCCCCCCTGGTTCTTAGCCCGATGACACACAGGGCAGGATCCCACATAGTCCTCCACATCCCTCCGCACTTTAAGCCACCAAAAGTCCCGTAGGGACCAGTTGGAGAGTCTTGAAGAGCCCAAAATGGCCTGCGGCCCGGCTATCGTGGCAAAGCTTGAGAATGTCTTCCCGCTCGGGCCCTGGGGAAACAGATACGGAGTCCCGGTGGTAAAGCACCCCGTTCTTACCTGGAAAGGGGCTGGAGGCCCTTGGTCAGTTGCTCCTGCACCCACGGGTCGGTCCGCTGGCAAGCCTGGACACGCACACTCAAGGGTCTCTTGTCACCAGGGGCTGGCGGAGCCACCGGAGGGTTGACAGGAAGCGCCCGAGCAGCCGCAGTTTTCCGCTTTAAAGCAACCGGGCCTCGGACGGCCCGGCGCCCTCACGCACGGACTCCGGCTTACGACAGCGCATCAGCTTGCTTGGTCTGCTTGGGGGTCACATAGTGAATGCGGAAATTGAATCGCTCAAAGAACAGGGACCATCTCTGTTGCCTCTGGTTCAATTTGCGCTGGGACTTCAGATGCTCCAAGTTCCGGTGGTCGGTGTGAACCTCCACCGGGAACTTGGCCCTTCAAGCAGGTGTCTCCAGACTTCAAACGCCACCGTGATGGCCAAAAGTTCCGTCTCCCCCATGGGATAGTTCTTTTCCGGAGCCGGCAGCTGCCGGGAATAGTAGGCACAGGGCAACAAGTCCGTCCCTGAGGCTGTAGCAGGATCGCTCCCACCGCCACATCCAAGCATCGGCCTGGACGATGAAAGGGGTGCGGGGGTTGGGGTGCTGCAAAAGCGGCTGAGTGGTGAACAGCTGCTTCAACTTGCGAAACCCCACATCGGCCTCCGGAGTCCACCGGACGGCACCTTTCCCCGCAAACACTGGGTGATCGGATCAGCCCACTTGGCAAAGTCAGGAATGAACTTTCTGTAGTAGTTGGCAAAGCCCAGGAATCTTTGAATGTCTTTCTTGCTAGCAGGGGGTGCCCAGTCAACCACGGCTTGGACCTTGGTGTCATCCATGGCAATGCCCGTAGGTGAGATACGGTAGCCCAGAAAGTCCACTTCACGCAAGTCGAAAGCACATTTCTCCAGCTTGGCGTAGAGCCCGTGGGCCTCAGCCTCTGGAGCACTTCCTTGACATGGCGATCATGGGTCGCCTGATCCGGAGAAAAATCAGCAGGTCGTTTAGGTAGACCGCCAGGTAGCGGTCCAACAGGTCTCGGAAAATGTCATTCATGAAATGTTGGAAACAGGCAGGGGCGTTGCACAAACCGAATCCCATCACCAGGTATTCAAAACTGCCCCACTTGGTCTGGAAGGCCGTCTTCCATTCATCACCCTGGCGAATCCGACAAGGTTGTAAGCCCCTCAGGTCCAGTTTAGTGAATACCTTAGCTCCCCGCATCCGCTCCAAGAGCTCGGGGATCAAGGGCAGGGGATAGCGATTCCGGATCGTGATCTTGTTGAGTTCCCTGTAGTCATTGCACAGCCGCAACTCCCCCGATTTCTTCTTGACGAAAAGAAACGGAGCCCCAGCCGGGGATTGGGAGGGCCGAATGAACCCCTTCCGCAGATTCTCATTCAGGAAATCTCGGAGAGCCTGTTGCTCTGGTTCCGAGAGAGGGTAGAGTCTTCCCCGCGGGATCGGGGCCCCCGGTTGCAGTTCAATGGCACAGTCATAGGGCCGGTGCGGAGGCAAGCGTTCCGCCTCCTTCTCACTGAAGACATCCCAAAATCCGGCATACTTTTTGGGCAGGGTAGCCACATTCTCCACTTCTTGGGCCAGGCACGCCCGGGCGTCATGCAGTGGCCCTGGCAATGGTCCGACGAAAAAATTAGCTGCCTCTTAGCCCAGGAGATCTGGGGGTCGTGGAGCGTGAGCCACACAATGCCCAGGACAATGGGGAAATCTGGGAGCTTGGTCACAAGGAAAGAAATGTCCTCTTTATGGGAGCTAGTCCACATCCTGGTAGGAGCCGTATACTGAGTTACAGCCCCTGTTTTCAGGACTCTCCCATCAATGGTTTGGACGCCCTTGGGCTCTTGGAGATCAAGAAAATTTAATCCGCAGACTTGGCATAGTCCGCATCGATGAAGTTGTTGGTCGCTCCCGAGTCAATCATGGCATGGACCATCATCGGCCCCTTCTGGCGACCACAAACTGACCATTACAAGGAACAATTGTCCAGTCTTGGGTTCAGGGGGGAGGTTAGCGACGGCGGCCGAGTGACCAAGTTGAGGCGCTGACGCCGTGCCTTCACCACTTGGTCTACTTTGGGCCGAACTGTACCCAACTGCATGGGCTCTGGGTCATCCGGGCCGGCCGGCACTGGCAATTGCCGGGGTTGAAACTGTCCAGCCCCTTCCTTCCGCGCCACCGGTTTCTCCATCACGCCCTTGTCCCACCGCCTCCTGGTCTGCAGTCCCGCTTCCATCCGAAGGCTCAAGGTGATGGCAGCCTCCAGATCCGCGGCCGAGGATGTTTTATCATCTCCTGTTGCAGTTCAAGGCAGTCCCGCAATGTAGTGATACCGCAACGCCGGCAGACCCCACTGCGCCTGGGAAGCCAGAACTCGAAACGGGAGATGTACTGGGACAGGGAGAGATCTTTACACGTCAGCCGGGCCAGATCCCTCTCAGCGAGTTCCTCATTCACCGGGGGCCCCCATGTTGCCCTGATCGCATCCAGGAAAGCCCGCAGCATGTTGGTATGGGGGGACTGCGCCGGATCAACGCTGTGGCCCACGTTGCCGCAGTCCCGTCCAGCAGATTGAAAACAAAACCACCTGGGCTCGATCGTTGGCGAACTCGTTGGGGCGTTGCTCCAAATAAAGTTCCACTTGGCAAACAAAAACCTCCACCTGGGCCGGATTGCCACTGAAGCGACCGGGTGGGCTCACCCCGGGTGCCGTCCGGCCCGGTCCGCAGCTCACCCACTTCTCGTTGCATCTCTTGCACCTGGGCATCGGTCAGGTTAGCCATGGCGACAGTGGGGACGATGGGAGCCTGGGTGCGCTGCCTGCGGTTCCTGGTACGTCCCGTGGTGCGAAAGGGGTTCGAGGAGTTCTCCGGCCAACTGTCACAATCGCCGACTTAGAACTGCCCCTTTAACACACACACGGAGACGTAGCAAAGGCTAACTACTTTATTGAGTATATAAAACAGTTCAAAAGGGTAAATAGTCCAATAATATGCAAGTGTTCAAAGTATAAAGCAAATAGTCCAAAGTATCGTAGCAAATAGCTTGAAGCGTGGCAAGGCCCGCAAAACCAATGCGGAGCAGGAAACAGGGCAAGGTTTCGCAATCCAATGCGAATCAAGGAACAGGGCGAGGTGCCGCAAACCACTGCGGCTCAGGAAACAAGGCAAAAGCAAGGCAAGGCTTGATGACCACTGTTGGCTTGTGGTCCCACTCCGCTTCGCGCCTATTCAGTATAGACGTGGCCGGAGAACTGAGGATCAGTTCCCACGGGGCCGTACTTAATTCCTCGGGCGGGGACCCCGACGATCTAGGGCCCGGCGCCTCCAGTCTCTACTTTCCGAACGGTGACGGTCTAGGGACAGATGCCAGCTCCTCCTGCCCTCCTCTATGTCCCTGCGCCTGTTATGAGAACGGCCCCGCTCTTCCAGCCTAGTATCGCTATCTTCCTGAGAAGCAGCCTCCCGGGTTTCCCATCCGCTAGCCTCCATCTGCTGCTCGGCCAGCTCCTGGGAACCTCGGCCATTTGGGAATTCATAACTATCTCCGCTATCTGCTTCGCTGCCTCCCATCTCCACCTGGTCCGCTCCTTCCCCGGGAGAATGCTCCCATTCAAGATCCCAGGCTAAACTCTCTACAGGTGAACTGGGCAAAGGCATGGCTGACCAATCTTGCTCTGGGCCTTCCAACTCATCCTCCGAGTCCCTTTCAGCCTGTGCGGGTCCCAATGCCAACGGGACCCCCGGTGCGTCACCCCTCCCCCGTGGCCCGGGCGGACCCATGGGTGCTACAATTGTCCTCTCTCAATAACATAGGGATACATTTATTTATTTATTTATTTATTTACTGTACTTTTATACTGCCCCTCTCGAGGTGGTCCTTGGGCCCTTTGGTATCCATTGGGGTTTGGGTCCAGGTATCATTAGGGTTTAGTCCCCAGTCAGGACATGGATATCAAAACTACTTGCACACAGAGTAAGATGCAGAAATGTAACTAGAAAACCACAAGTGGGACAAACAAGTTCAATAGTATCAAAGTAATATTATTATCGAAGAAGGCTAATTCATAATGTAATCACGATTCAATTTCACAAATACCAAGGCGATACAATGAAATATCATATTATGATCCACATCTGGTTGTAAACACATGGGTACCTTGGGAATGCATAGAAGGAAAGTAAGTGTAGACCGGTGTTGAGGTAAGTTCGCAAGGAGAAGGGCAATTGTCCATCCGTAAATGTCTTTATAAGTCCAAATAGACTCTTAGTCCCATCAATCCGGTATCAACACAAAAAGTTCAATGTAAATCAAAACAGTCCCAGGTACTCCAAGGTAGTATTCCAAATAATCCAAATCAGTGGTTTAAACAAATCAATGTAAAGCCTCGTGATGGAAAGCCAAAGGATGCTGGGCGGGCCGCAACGGTTGAGCTGCAGGGCCCGATCCGTTTCGCCCCAAGCGATTCATAATATAACGTGATTACGTTATATTATGAATTAACCTTCTTCAATAATAATATTACTTTGATACTATTGAACTTGTTTGTCCCACTTGTGGTTTTCATGGATATCAAAAGCCTTGGATGCTCAAATGCCATTATAAAGGTAAAGGTTTCCTTTGGCATTAAGTTTAGTTGAATCCGACTCTGGGGGTTGGTGCTCATCAACATTTCTAAGCTGAAAAGCCGGCGTTGTCTGTAGACGCCTCCAAGGTCATGTGGCCGGCATGACTGCATGTGCGCCGTTATCTTCCCACCAGAACAGTACCTATTGATCTACTCACATTTGCATGTTTTCAAACTCCTAGGTTGGCAGAAGCTGGTACTAACAATGGGATCTCACCTGTCCTGCAGATTTGAACTGTTGACCTTCCGGTCAGCAAGTTCTGCTGCTTAGTGGTTTAACCTGCTGCGCCACTGTGGCCCATAATGCCATTTTATATCCCATTATACATAATGGTGAACTAAATTGGCATCCCTATTATAAAATATCCCTCTTTTTTGGAGGGGGGATTTTTCAAGCCGTTCATCATCAAATCCATTAATGCAAAATCTCTGAATCTGGAGGGTGGACTGCTGTCATATAGAACGTGTCTTGCCAAAAATATAGGATGAAGTTGTTAGTAAGGAATCTATTTCTATCAAACATCTGCTGGCTAGCTGCCTCCTAGACAAGTTGTCAATTCATTTGTTTCACAAGGGATGCCTGATTTCCATCTAAAATTAAATCCCTAAAATTAAACATTGAAAGTTCTTCTCATAAGTATAAATATCTGACCTCATTCCTGAAGCTATTTAAATGATTGTATCATAATAAACATTTTGTAGTTGGACAAAACTATTTATAGTCCTGAATTTAAAAAAACCCATTCACTTTAATTTGCTTAGATTTTGGAAATTTTGTCTCTGGACTGTTTTAAGTATTTTCAAGAGTATTACACATTACATCTGTTTCCTGATGCTAATGAACTCCCATGTTGGAGTGTTTCCCCCACATTAAAAACTACAAGCCAGAAATATTTACATTTAAGTATGGAAAAATGATGTTGAACTGTATAGAAAACTGTATAGAATCCTTCTTCGTGATGTACTAGCTTAATTTGAGCAAATGTTTTTGACTTGGGAGAACACTGAAATATGCAATATCTTGAGTTAATCGACAGTAATGGTGTTGAAGAGTGCTTCCCAATTTGGCTTTTAGTGTGGTCCTCCTTCCTCTTTTCTAAACTTTTATGGAAGTGTATTTTAAACCTCCTGTGTTTCTTACCGCAATAATCTGTTAAGGCAGTGTTTCCAACCAGTGTGCCGTGAGTGATCATCAGGTGTGCCGTGGGAAATTAGCACTCTCCCCCCTCCTAGCAGCCCCCTCACAGGTTTCCAAGAAACAAAGTGAGCCTCTCCGCTTGGAAATGTTTTTGGTTTTTTTTTTTTACTATTTTACTGGATTTTTCGAGAGTTGCCTCTCCTCCCTCCCCCAAGGAACTGTTGATAACAGTGTTAACTGGAAGCAAGTTTCACTCAAGGTGAAATTTCACAAAGGTCTGGAGACCAAGCTCTATGAGGAGCGGCTTGAAGAGCTGGGCATGTTTAGCCTGAAGAAGAGAAAATAGTGTGTAATTTATAGCCATGTATAAATATGTGAGAGGAAGTCATATATATGTTGTGTTAATCGAAACAGGCCCAGGTTTCAAACTGAGTGTATAAATACATTTAAAAACATATTAACTATATGTATTATTGTGTTAGAGTGTCATTTTGTGTCATTTTGGTTGGGGGTGTGCCCCAGGATTTTGTAAATGTAAAAAAATGTGCCGCGGCTCAAAAAAGGTTGGAAAACACTGTGTTAAGGAAGGAAAGATTAGCTGTATGATCCCTTCCTTTTCAATAGCACCAGGAGCTGTCCATGTGGAAGCAGCAGAGAAGGATGCTTTCTTCGCAATACAGTGTTCCCTTGCTACTTTGCGGTTCACTTTTAGCTGACTTGCTGTTTGGTGGTTTAAAAATTTTTTTTAAATATATATCTTGGAATTAAAAAAAAAGGAAAATACAGAAATGTATATATCAGCAAGCTATAAATGAAGCTCAAAGGAATAACCAATACGAAGCCGATGACAAAAGGAAACAGTGATGAGGGAAGTGTGAGGAATCAACGACTACAACTGTGGTTGTGAGCTAAACAACAGGGTAGAAAGGCAGTAATTGAATGTATATAATCGAATGTATTCTAAAGGTGATCCAACCAATATGCATTAAAAAGTCATATATTGACAAAATCAAGGTATACTACATATATCATTGGTACAAGTATTTCCCAACCTTTTTTCCCAACCTTTTTTGAGCCGCGTACACCTTTTAGATTTACAAAATCCTGGGGCACACCACCAACCAAAATTACACAAAATGACACTCTAACACAGTAATACATATAGTTAATATGTTTTAAATGTGTTTATACACTCAGTGTGAAAGCTGGGCCTGTTTCGATGAACACAACATAGATATCCTGGCAGGAATGGCAGAAAGACACAAACTTCCCACACAGAACTCCCATAACCAAGAGAAAATGCTATAAGAGTTTAGTGGGCATTGACCTTGAGTTTTGGAGTTGTAGTTCACCTATATCCAGAGAGCACTGTGGACTCAAACAATGTTGGATCAGGACCAAACTTGGCATGAATACTCAATATGCCCAAATATGAACGCAGATGGAATTCAGGGGAAATAGACCTTGACATTTGGGTGTTGTAGTTGCTGGGATTTATAGTTCCCCTAAAATCAAAGAGCATTCTGAACCCCAGCAATGATAGAACTGGGCCAAACTTCCAACACAGAACCCCCAGGAGGCAAGAGGAGGTCTCTACTTGGGGAAAGGGAGGTGGGTCTTCCCAATGCATGGAGACAGAGAGACCAAGTAGACAACGGGTGGGGAGGGGGCCTTTATCGAGGTAGGTTTCTTAGGGTTTTTATACTTCAACACACTAGACTCTCCCCCCTCCCCTCCTGGAGGTTCCAATTTCCCACGGCACACCTGATGATCACTCACGGCACACTAGTGTGCCCCAGCACACTGGTTGGGAAACACTGCTCCATGCGATAACAAAATTCCAAAGGTAAGTATCCACACTAGGGTCCCATTTGTATGAAAGTAGAGCAGCTTACAAATTAAAATAGCATAAACAGCATAACAATAATAAACAAGCATCAAGCAACAACAGGCTAATAACGGGCTAATTTTGGAGTGGGGGAAAGGGATCCCTATGCATACTGGTTAAAGGATAGGGCAGGGCTGTCCAACTTCTACCGGCCCAGGGGCCTGAATTCCGGTCACTGATGACCTGGGGGGCCGAAGGGTCTGCCCCTGGTTCCGCCCCGGCTCCGCCCCCGCCCCTCCCCCGGCTCCAATTTACTTACAATTCATAAGAGGCATCCATACAATCAAATATAATATTTTACTAAGGGGAAATGCAGGGAGGGAATGAATAAGGTGCATCCATACACAAGTACATACTAATAACATAAAGGTTAGCCTACCTGCCCAAACGCTCAGGATCCAGGAGTAGCCGGACCAAGAGCAGAGGCGACGACCGACCGAGGCAGCAGCCGAGAAGGTCCATATCGCGTCTGCGTGGGCTGCTGGGACTAAGTAGCCGAGATTTCGGCAACTGGAGTATCGCAAGACTACGATAGCCACACGGGATTTCGCTCTCAATGCATTGAGAGCAAACTCACGTGTGGCTTCCGTAGTCTCGCGATACTTGCTCCAGAACCCGGAAGTGGGTAATTTTTAAAAATATTATTATTTAATTTATTTTTTTATTTTTATTTTTATTAAAAAGCTTAGGGGGCCGCAGGGAAGGGGCTGGGGGGCCTTATACGGCCCCCGGGCCGCCAGTTGGACAGCCCTGGGATAGGGGTTCAATAAGGTGGATGGAAACATAGGATAGCATAGGAAATAGCATGGAAACAGAGCAATTTAACAGGATCAGATCAACTTAAACTTAAAATATATATAGGAATTCAGATTCAGGTCATGATACAGGTCATTTGTCATAGGAGTCTTCAATCAGAAAAGGCACAATGAAACATCCATGTCTTTAATTCCTTACGGAAAGTGGATAGGGAGGAATTTCATGAGTGTTATTGCCACCCCATGTTTGTGAAGCAAGCATTATGAAGTGTTTCTGGAAACCTGGAATGGCTGTATGGGACTACTAGCACTAGGCCTGGAAATTCACTGGCTGATCTTTTAATTAAAAAGCATAAGGCTTGTGTTTACTACCGTGACGCAAAGAGCAGCCCAGGAGGATGTCACTGGCCTCTCCGTGTTGTTCCATGGCAGGCTGCCAGCGGCTTCCTAATTCAAAACAAACAGTGTCTTGATGCGGCTATCCTTGGTTACCTGTACGTGAAAAGATAACGTCATCTTTGATTATGCGGAGGAACATGGACACGTATCCCAGTGTCAGGCAGCTATTTCCTTCATGTCCCCACTCCCCCCCCCCAAAAAATCTTTATCAGTTACTGATGTAAGCATGGATATTATTCATATTCTGTGGCTGGAGAGCAGCATCTGGGCTGAAGAACCTGTTTGGGGGCCAATGACTCTGCTACTGCATGGTGCGGTTAAGAAAAAGGTGATGCTTTTAGTTAGACTGAAGAGGTTGTGGGTGGGATCTGGGCAGGGGGGTTGTGTGTTTAACATGCATTTTATTATATTTGTTATATCTTGATTGTATTTTCACCTAACCCCCATAGTACTGTTGCATTTTTTTTTTGTATTTGCTTTGTTTTAAATGGGGATCAAAGTGTGTGGTTGTTAGCCGCCTTGAGTCCCCATGGGGAGAAAGGCAGGGTATAAATAAAATGAAGACAGAAATAAATAACATTAAAGGTAAATGTTTCCCCATGACATTAAGTCCAGTCGTGTCCAACTCTGGAGGGATGGTGCTCATCTCCATTTCTAAGCTGAAGAGCTGGCATTGTCCATAGACAACTCCAAAGTCTCTCTCTCTCTCATATATATATATATATATATATATATATATATATATATATATATATATATATATATTTGGAGAGAGAAAGAGAGGTATTTCCATTGTTTCGCAGGGTTTTGCCGCCACCGTTCTCCGAGGCGCTTTCCCTCCTCAGTCCTCCCTCCCTCCAGCCTTGAAGGGCATTTCCTTTCTTTCTTTATTTTAAGTTTATAATGACTTAAAATAGTGTATAATTACCAAAATAATGTATAAATATTAAAATTAATATAGTGCCATGACCTTCCTGCCGGAGCGGTACCTATTGATCTACTCACATTTGCATCTTTTCAAACTGCTAGGTTGGTAGAGGCTGGGGCTGACAGCGGGAGCTCATGCCGCTCCCCGGATTCGAACCTGCGACCTTTCAATCAACAAGTTCAGCAGCTCAGCGGGTTGAACCCATTGCGCCACCGGGGGCTCCATAAATAGCACTATGTAATGCAGGGCCGGATCTTACCGTTACGCGAACTATGCACCCGCGGGGGCGCCACATTCAGGGGCGCATTGGCCGCCAGACGCCCCTTCTCAGTCTCCGGCAATGTGGAAAGTGGTCTGGCCTGTGCCACACCAAATGCGGCGCGAGCAGGCCAGAGTCACCTGCAACGGCTCAATGAGGCCGGAGACTGAGGAGGAGCGCCCGGCCACCCCCGCCCCCGGCCGCCAAACCCTCCTCAGTCTCCAGCCTCGTGGAACCATCTGGCTCAGTGCATGCGCGGAACTAGCAGGCTGCGCGCATGCGCACCCTCCACGAGGCCAGAGAGTGAGGGGGTGCCAAAATAATGTTTGCTTACTATTTTAATTACTAAATTAATTACTAATTACTTTAGTCCGGCCCTGATGTAACACTATTTTTGTTCCTGAGTTATAAATGTCATTTCCTAATTGATTCTCTCATAAAAATATGGAAATTTTTTAATTAAACTCCCATTTTTTTCTGGAGCACATTTTGCTATAGTTTTTCAATGGATATCTCGTAGAGTCTCAACCAATTCAACATAGTTTGTGGCAGCTACAAAAACAAAGTTATTGGCGTATAACAACTACTTTCAAATTAAGTACCGAACAATTAAACAGGAATAACACTTTTAAACCAGGAACAGAAAAAAAATCACAATTTGTTACATAGTGTAATTTGACTGGGGGGTGCGTGGTTGTATGTTTGTTTAATCTCAGGGATTCCCGACTGGAAAAGAGTCTCTCTCTCTCTCCGAGGGTTAGGATGTCATTGGCAGACGACGTGCAATCCCATGAGGATACTGATCCCTGCTACATGGAAGCAAGCAGAAAATGTCCAGATGACAGGATCAGCTTTCACTGAGGAAACTGCTGGGATTAAAAGTATGGCCAGGGGGAGGCAAGTATAGAAGTCACAGCAGGCAGTAAGCTAAACACAAGAGCTCAGTGGGGAGCTTTGGAAAGTTGCTGCGAAGGAGCCATTCGCCTTGCTTTCTGAAACAGGTTGTTGGTCCCTTGGACAGACGTTCTGAAAATGCCTAAGGATCGCAGTGCTCTTCAGGCACTTATAGCCTTTCTCTGCTGTTTTTACCATCGCAAGACCATTATTGGTGTGAAGGTAGGTGGCCCTTAATGTACCCAAAGTCAGGCTGTAGTGAATCTGAATATGCGGCCTTTTAGGCTACCCTTGCTTTTTTACTTAGAAACCAGCTTTCTGTGCTATTATGTGTGGCTGGATCGGGGCCATGGTGGCAAAGTAGGCTAAAACATTGAGCTGCTGAACTTGCTGACAGAAAGGTCAGTGGTTGAAATCCGCGGGGTGGAGTGAGCTCCCGCTGTTAGCCCCAGCTTCTGCCAACCTAGCCGTTCGAAAACATGCAAATGTGAATAGATCAATAGGTACCACTTTGACTGCATCCCATGCAGTCATGCTGGCCAAATGACCTTGGAGGTGTCTACGGACAATGCCAGCTCATTAGCTTAGAAATCGAAATTAGCACCAACCCCCCAGAGTCGGACTTAACTACACTTAATGTCAAGGGGGAACCTTTACCTTTATGTGTGGCTGGTATGATGCTATGAATAAAAAAGTGTAAAACTTTGGCAGGGAAGACCTGCATTCAAAGCCACACTGAGCTACAAAACTCACTGGCTGATTCCTGGGCCACTTTTGGTGAAAAAAAAACCTAGACTAACCTACCTCACAAGGGTGTTGTCAACTATGGAGAAATCCTATGTGTGCCAACCTGAACTCCATTCTCTAAACCAGTGTTTCCCAACCAGTGTGCTGTGGCACACTAGTGTGCCGTGAGCAATCATTAGGTGTTCCGTGGGGAAATTGGCGCTCCCCCCTCCTAGCAGCCCCTCACAGGTTTCCAAGAAACAAATTGAGCCTCTCCGCTTAGAAATGTAGGGTTTTTTTTAACTATTTTACTGGAGTTTTTGAGAGTCCCCCCTCCTCCCCCCCAAAAGAACTGTTTATAACAGCTTCATGACATCTATAGTTAACTGGAAGCAAGTTTCACTTAGGGTGAAATTTTACAAAGGTCTGGAGAACAAGCTCTATGAGGAGCGGCTTGAAGAGCTGGGCATGTTTAGCCTGAAGAAGAGAAGGCTGAGGGAAGACATGATAGCCATGTCTAAATATGTGAGAGGAAGTAATATATATGATTTGTTCATCGAAACAGGCCCAGGTTTCACACTGAGTGTATAAATACATTTAAAAACATATTAACTATATATATTACTGTGCTAGAGTGTCATTTTGTGTCATTTTGGTTGGTGGTGTGCCCCAGGATTTTGTAAATGTAAAAAACGTGCCGCGGCTCAAAAAAGGTTGAAAAACACTGCTCTAGACACTGATAATACCTGATCATTTCCAGAGAGAATCGCTCTCAATTTATGGACACGTGTTACTTACCATATGGACTTGCCTGTTTGTCCACTCTGATTTCTACAGTCATTTGAAATTCTATTTTCAGTGTGAGTGAAAATACACGTTTTCATCTGCATGTTTCAATCATTATTTTCTTTCCAACTATGCGTATTATTTTGAGGCATTGGAACATTTGGGAAATAGGAATGCAGGAAAATAATTGTTTTCTCCACATTGCAGTAAAATATGTCTATCAATGGGGTGTTTATGAAAATCCACAAAGATTGGATTCTTCGTGCATCTTTATTTAAAATGTAGATGGTCTACTGAAGCAAAATGGCATAGAGAATGAAGCCCCACGGCAAAAGAAAATAAGGCTGAGGTCCTATTGGTGCCCCCCCCCCATTTGTTTATCAGGTTACCTAAAATGTTTTCAAGCATCTCTTCTCTTCCTCGGGGATGACTGGAATTGATATGCAGTGATTAAAAATACTTGTGTGACCTTTTCATAGAGAAACACACTGCTGCTACAAAATATATTTTAAAAGCAATTCCTAAAAAGACATTTCTTGGATCTATGCAGAATCCCTGACTTTTTTTCTCATAGACATTATGCGAGAACAATGTTAATTAGTAAAAGTAATAATAATAATAATAATGTACTTTATATTCCTCTAGGGCAGGGGTGCTCACACTTTTTCAGCATGGGAGCTACTGATTACAAAACCAAGTCCCAAAGATCACCTACCCAGAAATGTAAAACGTATAACTATTTTCTTATTTATTTATTTATATTTATTTTTCATTTTTATGTACCGCTCCTTCCAGCAGGCTCGGGGCAGTTTACATAAAATGAAGTTATAAAACATCAAGATTTCAATTTAATAACAACAATATAAAACAGAGCATAAAAATACATCCAACCACCCCGTTTCTCCCACACTGCCATATTACCACACATATTATCAGCCAGAAAGTAAGAAGAGAGGCTTTTGAACTGCAAGGCCATTTAATACTCAGGAAGGTAAACAAAGGGGCATGCAAAAATACATCCAACCATTCCATTTCTCCCACACTGCCATATTCCCCAACATATATTTCTCAAGGAACAAAGCAAGCAGAGAGGCTTTGGACCTAAAAGGCCATTTTTAAAAATAAAAAGGAAACAAAGAGACATGCCACAGTACAATCAAGCACCCACCCCATTTCTCCCACATTTCCATATTCCCCAACATATATTTCTCAAGGAACAAAGCAAGCAGAGAGGCTTTGGAGCTAAAAGGCCATTTTTAAATATTAAAAATAAACAAAGAGACATGCCACAGTACAATCAATCACCCACCCCATTTCTCCCACATTTCCATATTCCCCAACATATATTTCTCAAGGAACAAAGGAAAGCAGAGAGGCTTTGGAGCTAAAAGGCCATTTTTAAACATTAAAAATAAACAAAGAGACATGCCACAGAACAATCAAGCACCCACCCCAAAGTAAAAAGACCGACCTTTGAGATGCGGTAAGGAAATGACCCCAAAGCGTCCTTCTTCTTCTCCTCCGTCGTTGCTCCTATTTCCACGCCGCCAGCATGCGTGCCGCCTCCAAGAGCTCACGAGAAGTCCGAGAGGCAGAATGGGCGCTTCTGCGCATGCGCGTGGGGCCAGCCATGCATCGCATTATCAGGCCCGCCCCCTTTGGTCTCCTAAGACTCTGAGTGGCTGGAGAAGGACGGAGGGAGGAGGAGGAATCCAAAAGAGGGGGCCCATTCTGCTTCTTAGACTCTGGAGCTTTTGGAGTTGGCGCACGAGCAGGGAGCAGGGAGGAGCAACGACGGACTTCTTTGCAGCATGCAGGGGCGCGTGAAGAGGACCAACAGCAAAAAAAACCTGATCAGGGGCCTGAAGATCACCAGGATGAGGCCCGAAGATCACCCTGGTGATCGCGATCACCGTTCTGAGCACCCCTGCTCTAGGGGACTCAGGGCACATTACAGAACACATATACAGCAAACATTCAATGGCATTATACAATTAACAGGACAGACAATAAATAAACAGAGATAAAGGCTTTTCCCATCTTTTTTCTTTTCCGTCATCTGGAGGCTGTGCTCAACTCCGGCCATTGCCGGGTTCTCACTTGTTCCATGTTAAGGAGCTTTTGCCGTCTGTAGACGTCCTCCTTATGGGTGCCTTTATTACCTCCCCGCTTAAAGTGGTACCTATTTTTCTACTCATA
This sequence comes from Anolis apletophallus, assembly GCA_030556195.1. Taxonomy (NCBI): domain Eukaryota; kingdom Metazoa; phylum Chordata; class Lepidosauria; order Squamata; family Anolidae; genus Anolis; species Anolis apletophallus. The sequence goes on from JARBWK010000005.1 coordinate 124,923,497, forward strand.
TTTCTGATTAATAGTTGCCATCTGCTCTGCTCACACCACCAGCTCAATAGATATCTTGAGCAATAATTAATCGATTTGCCCCAAGGAAATGGGAAAATATTGTTTCCATTCGATGTCTGATGTTTTGTCTTATGTCTGTTATAACAGGCTGTGCTTTTTATTTAATTTTAGTTTGTTAAGCTATAATTGGTGTCTCCACCGTGAGCAGAGCAGCATTTTTCCATCTGCGGCAGGCAAGGCAGCTGGCACCCTACCTTTCCAGTGGCGACCTAACCACGGCAATTCAGGCCTTGGTCATCTCGAGACCAGACTACTGTAACGCCCTTTACTTTGGCCTTCCTTTGTTGGTAATCCGGAAACTGAAGCTGGTGCAAAACACTGCGGCTCGACTGCTGGCTGGAGTGACACTATCGTGCCACATCACACAGTCCTACAGTGGTTGCACTGGCTCCCCATCGAGTACCGGATTGCCTTCAAAGTGCTGGTGCTAACCTTTAAGGCCTTGCATGGTCTGGGGCCAGTGTACCTGAAGGACCGCCTTTCCCTGCACATCCCCCAGAGACCACTACGGTCCATGGACCAAAACCTACTGGAGGTTCCATCACTTAAGATCTGCCGCTTGTCATCGACCCGGCAGCGTACTTTTTCTGTAGTAGCGCCTACCCTTTGGAACACCCTCCCGGAGGGGGCATAAGCAATAACTGATCTACAGGCCTTTCGGAGGGGCCTGTAAGACCAATCTGTTCCGACAGGCGTTCAATCTCTACGGCTGTAACTTCTACTCTGGTCTTAATCTGGTTTTATTATGTTTTAAGTAGGTTGTGATTGTGTTGTTTGTTGTTGTGAACCACCCTGAGCCTTTTGGGAAGGGTGGTATATAAATCGAAATAATTAATAAATAAGTAAATAAATAAATAAAATATCTTGGGTTGTATAAATGTTGTTAGTATGGATGTATTGTTACTATATTCGGGCATTGAATGTTTGCCTTTTATGTTTGGAATCCGCCCTGAGTCCCTTTGGGGAGATAGAGCAGAATAGAAATAAAGTTTTTATTATTATTATTATTATTATTTTCGATCTGCTGGGTGAGCAGACGCCAGGGCTGACAGTCGGGGACTCATCCCAACGCAGGCTTGAACTGCCAATCTTTCGATCAGCAGAATTTTCTGCAGCTTAGCGGTTGAACCCCCTGTGTCAAGCCCGGCCCCTTTCCATCAAAATATGCCAGCCCTAAGTGTTCTTGACCAGATATATACTTAAGAGAGCAGGATGGGGCATACAGCTAGCAAAGTATCTTCCTTCCTTTCTTCCATGTGAATAGCCTTTCCAGTTTCTTGTTTTCATAATGAAAGTGTTGCATCTCCATCAGTGTTACCTGCGCACTCTTATAAACCCACTGCATAAACATCTTCAAATTATGACTCTGAGAGTAATCCTGGTTAGCTATAACTTGAAATCTTATACCAAATAATGCCCATTATTTATAAAATTAATAACTTTGTCTTCTACCCAAACACCAAATCAAAGTATTGTTTTCAGTTAACTTATTCATACCCTTAAGTTTCTCTGTAAAATAATACGTTGTCCACTGTTATCAATGGCATGCAGCATACATTTCTGTCTTTATGACCTCCTATCTTAATATAGGATTATTTGTCATCTTGTTCACACTATATAAAAATAGACGCTTTCCAGATTTTAAATATAGTAAGTGATACCTTACCTGCTAGTTCTATAAGAGACAAACTTTCTCATCTCAAATCAGGGTCATCCCTTATAATAAGGGACACTGGGCCAATCTAGTATGTGTGTGTGTTATTACACATAGTATAATTAATATAGATATATCAGAATATTTGTACAAAAGTGGAAGGTCTGGGACGGTAATTGAGTCTGGGACACACTCCTGATTTCTCACCTTAGTTTGGAAAGAGGAATGATCTATTGGATACAACTTACTGTGTCTGTGTCGGAAAGTTATAGTTTGAAAAGCCATCAGTTTTCGTTCAAAGACATTCCCCTTGTTCAAAAAGAAAATACAAGGCGGCTGGCCTGTGGGACCCTCCTCCAATAGACCTGTTTGTTGTCTCAATGCCCACGATAATGCACAATGCTGTAGTGTGAGGCACATAAAAGGCTAGATGTTGAACTATACGATGCTCTTCTTGGTAAAGGTAAAGGTTTCCCCTTGACATTAAGTTTAGTCGTGTATCCTACTCTGTGGGGTGGTGCTCACATCCATTTCTAAGCTGAAGAGCCGACGTTGTCCGTAGACGCCTCCAAGGTCATGTGGCTGGCATGACTGCATGGAGAGCCGTTAACTTCCTGCCTGAGTGGTACCTATTGATCGAATGCCTAGGTTGGCAGGAGCCGGGGCTAATGACAGGAGCTCACCCTGTCTGCAGATTTGAACTGTCGGCCTTTCGGTCGGCAAGTTTCGCCGCTCAGGAGTTTAACCCGCTGTGCCACCGTGGCCCATAATGCCATTATACATCCCATTATACATAATGGCGAAGTTATGCCTTGTTGGATTGGTTATAATTTCATCTAGTTGCATGTTAGTTCCTGGGAGAAGGTAATTAGAAAATAAAATAATAATTATAATAATTATTATTATCATAAACTTTATTTATACCCCACCACCATCTCCCCAATGGGAACTCGGGACGGCTTACATGAGGCCAGGCCCAAACAATAAATTACAATAAAATAAAAATGAAAAACATCAACAACAACACAGTAAAAATACAAACATATAAATAAAAGAACAATATGCAAATACAATATCTAAAATCACAAATGACAAAGCGGGCCGCATGTACAAGACAAAATGTTAAAAACTCAGGATGAGATAACAGGAGTAGATTCTTTCCAAAGGAGAGCTCATATAGACACAGGTTGTGAGAGGTCTTTGTCAGATTATTGCATTTTTAATAGCAATTCATGAGTCAGCACAAGATGTATTTTCTGCAGTGTGACATGTTTGACACCAGATGGCGCTGTCTCAAGACTGATAAATGGAATCTTGAGGATTTGTCAGTTGAAAGTGACAGTTGGGATCTGACAGTTGGGAATTGTCCGTTGAAGAGGTCAGTTGGGATTAAATATCTGTGAGAAAGGATGTTTAGAAAGGTAGCTGTGATTGCTGTTTTATTTCCATGCTTAGCTTGTTATTGTTAAATACAATTCAATACAAAGTTATATTTTTACCTTGTGAATTGAATGAGAGTGTCATTATTCACACGAACAGAGACCGGAGTTTATTGGGCCGATGGGGAATTAAACTTCTATATTTCTGTTGCCTATTCCGCTGTGGCATAAATACTCGACGCCGAAGAGTCTTCATATAAGGGGGGAGAGTGTACTCCAGAGACAGGAGCATTGAGGTGAGCAATGGTATAAGGTTAAGTGGCTACTCTCCAAAGGCGCAGCGGAAAAGCCAGGTTTTAAGGTGTTTTTTAAAGGTCTCCAGAGTGGGGGCTTTCCTAATCTCTCCGGGCAATGAGTTCCGGGGGGGGGGGGACGGGACAGAGGAGAAGGCTCTCTCCCTTGTGGCCCACCAGATGAGTCTGTGAGACTGGCAGGGTGAAAGGAAGGCCTCCCCCAAAGATCGAAGAGTTCGGGCTGGTTCATGGAGAGAGATCCGGTCACGCAGGTAGGCGGGTCCCAAACTGTTTAATGTATCATTTGCAACTACAGTAGTACCTCCATATCCTTAGGAGGTTCTGCGGTTTCATTTATCCAACAAAATGTGTCCTCTAGACATTTCCTGAGTCCTCCACTTTGACTGTATAGCAGGCATGGACAAACTTCAGCCCTCCAGGTGTTTTGGCTGTTAGGAATTGTGGGAGTTGGAGTCCAAAACACCTGGAGGGCCGAAGTTTGCCCATGCCTGCTCTACAGTATTCTTTGATCTAAACTTCATTTCATTGGGGTTTGCTATTATTCACAGTTTCATGTGTTCCCACAAAGCCAGCTTTCGAGCTCTGAGTTAGGGGTGTGCAATGTATCCCTGGCAAACAAGTCTTAAGACCAGAAGCCTTGTAAAGTGGATACCCATCCACTGTAACAGGCATTTTACTCAAACAGGTTCCTAAACAGGTCTGTATGGAATACATGAAAAATCTCAAAATTGCATCCCAGGAACCTACAATATAATACAATCTGTATACCTTTATAAAACGGAATGTTTGTATGTATGTATGTGTGCGGAGGGTGGAAGGGCGGGAGAGCGGAAGGGCGGATATGTGGCAGCCACTTTCACAGGCCACAGCGACCAGCGCGGGTGATGGACCTGCACCAAACTTGGTACACATAACCCCCCTAACCCCCTTGACGTCCTGGTGCGGTTCGGGGGACATGACCCATGGATTATGGGATTTGTAGTACTTTCAAACACTTTGGTTCCCACAGACCACTGAGGCCACCAAAAAGGACCAATACAGACCACACTTAGCACACACAGCCCCCATGACCCACTCTACATCCTGGTGCAGTTTGGAGGAGGGTGGACCATGGTTGATGGGACTTGAAGTACCTCTACTCACTTCCCAAGTCCGCTGCAACCCTCATCCAATCACTGATCGAGACCAAACTTGGCACACACAACCCCTATGACTGCCTTCACATCCTGGTGAGGTTTGGGGGAGGACTGACAATGGATGGTGGGATTTGTAGTACTTTCACACCCCTCTGTTCCCACAGACCACTGTGGCCCCCAACAAACACTGATAAAGACCACACTTGGCACACAGAGCCCCAGTGACCCACTCTACATACTACTGCAGTTTGGAGGGGGCCAGAACATGGATGATGGGACTTGCAGTACCTTCCCGCACTTTCCAAGCCTGCTACAAACCTAATCCAATGACTGATCAACACCAAACCTGGCACACAGAGCCCTCATGACCCACTCTACATCCTGGTGCTGTTCTGTGTGAGACGGACCACGGATGATGGGACTGGAAGTACCTTCACTCACTTTCTAAAAGCAATGCAACCCTCATCCATTCACCAATACAGACCAAACTTAGCACACAGAGCCCCCATGACCCAATCTACATCCTACTACACTTTGGGGGAGGGTGGACCAGAGATGATGGGACTTCCACTACCTTCAGTAATTTCATGATACCACTGCAACTCCCAATAATGATGGATCAAGACCAAACTTGGCACACAGAGCCCCCATGACCCACTCTACATCCTGCTGCGCTTTGGGGGAGGGTGGACCAGAGATGATGGGACTTCCACTACCTTCAGTAATTTCATGATACCACTGCAACTCCCAATAATGATAGATCAAGACCAAACTTGGCACACAGAGCCCCCATGACCCACTCTACATCCTGCTGCACTTCTCAAATTACCCGGGCACTGCCGGGTCCCCAAGCTAGTATACTAATATAATACAATATAATCTATCTAGCTATCTATGTATATAATAAAACTCAGTGTTTGCGGCGGTGCGGTGGGAGGAATATGTGCCAGCGTTTCGATTGGCTGCCACTCTGGGATTATTTGCATAAATGGCTCTGACTGGCCAGCCTCAGAACTCCAAAATTCTACGGCCCCAGACAGAGGGGATTGGTTGCCACTGAAATGGAATTTGCATAAAGGGCTCCGATTGGCCAACAACGTTCCAACTTTCTAAGGTGACTCAGAGGGAAAGGGAAAGGCCTCAGGCAGTCAGCCACTGCGGCCCACAGCAATGACGGATCAGGACCAAACTTGGCAAACAGGGGCCCACAGGCCCACTTCACAACCTGGTGTTATTAAGGGCAGGATGGGCCACGAATGATGGGATTTGCGGTACCTTCACCTCATTCACTTCCCAAACAACACTGTAGCCCCTATACATCACAGACCAGGCCCAAAATTGACAGCAAGGCTTCCTTAACTTGATTTTCCTGACTAGGCTTCAGCACATGGGATACTGTTAGGCTTCCTCAACTTGATTTTCCTGACTAGGCCCCCGGGACTCGCAGTACCTTCACTAAGTTCTTGAGACCACTGCAAGCCACATAAACATCTAATAGGAACCAACCTTGGCACACAATGCCTTCCTCAAATAACCCGGGCACCGCCGGGTCCTCAGCTAGTAATATAATATAATATAATAAGGATGCAATAATAAATGGAGGGAGCTCTGACAGGCGTTTGTTTTCAGGGTTTATTAAAATTGCAAAAAACATTTTTTTAAACCTGGCCTATACATGTTCATGTGAATTTTAAGGCATGGGGTTCACTATCAAAGCGGAATCAGAGCCACACGTCTTGACTGTGTTGTCTGTCTTGGCATGAGTCCCTAATACCTAAATTGTGCTGTAGGTTGTCATGACAACTCTCCGTTAGTCCAATCCGCACGCCTTTGGGGAAAACTAGGGTAGCATATTGTATAGAAATACAGCCGGGCCTGTGAAGAAATCAGGTTCTATTTAGGAGGCTTCCAGTTCTTTAAAATAGATTTGACAAATGTAACGTAGGATTTTGAGGTCTATACTTTCTCAGAAGGGAAGACTGAGAAGAGATATGATGAGGGCCGTGTATAAATATATGAGGGGAAGTCATAGGGAGGGGGGAGCAAGCTTGTTTTCCGCTACCCTGGAGATTAGGACGCTGAACGATGGCTTCAAACTACAGGAAAGGAGATTCCACTTGTACATTAGGAAGAACTTCCTAACTGTGAGAGCTATTCAGCAGTGGAACTCTCTGCCCCGGAGTGTGGTGGAGACTTCTTCTTTGGAGACTTTTAAGCAGAGGCTGAGTGGCCATCTGTCAGGGATGCTTTGAATGCAATTTTCCTGCTTCTTAGCAGGGGGTTGGACTGGATGGCCCAGGAGGTCTCTTCCAACTCTATGATTCTATGATTCATTTTTAATTAAATTTGAGGATATTCTATTTTGCCACCCAGAAAGAGTTTCCCAGTTTACTTGTGGGTGTAAGGAGAGCCAGTCGGCATCATGGCAAGTTGGTAGCCACATATCTTGGATCAGTTCAGGGCTAGTCCATTGCTGTGAATAGTAATGCACTTGCGAAGCATGGAGGATGGTGTGGAATTGGATTTTCTCATGTGGAACAATGCTAGCATTTTGAGGCAGCCTTTAGAGGCAGCAGCAAAGGCAATCCCTCAACTTTCCTCTTCTTGGTGACCTATATACAAGCCCGGATTACCCATAAGGCCAACCTAGGCCATGGCCTTGGGGTACACGCCGAGGGGAGGGGGCGCAATTCACGGACCACAAAAAAGTTAATAATTTTTTTAAAAACCTCCGTGGCCAGCCCTTGGGAATGGCGGAAGTTGAAGCACAAAGGCCCTGCAAGGAGGGAGGGAGGGAGGAAGGGAGGGCCAAGCCTGGTCTCAAGGCAGGACACGCAGGGTGTGGAACAGTAGCAGCAGCTTCCCTCCCTTCCTCCCTCCCCACTACTCAGCCGGGGGCGGGGCCTCCCAGGATGACATCACTCCCTCCCTCCTCCTCCGCCAGGCCTGCCTTCCTTGTTTGCTCCGTCGCCTCCCAGGGTGACGTCCCTGGGAGGCGGGGAGTGGGCGGGGCCAAGAGTGAGTCCTCTGAGCTCGACTTCTGGCCCTGCCTCCCGCCTTGTGACACTTATCGATCAAAGCTGAAGAGCGGCAGCCGGCCAATCGGGGAGCCTCCCTCCCTGCCGGGCGGGCGTGGCTCTGCGAACTCGGCCAATAGGAAGGCGAGGGCCTGCTTGGAGGTGGAAGTCCACAGAGAGGGGTCCTCCCTGAGCCATGAATTGCAACCAAGGAGGAGGAGGAGCAGCGACCCTGAAGGAGACGGAGACGGGTGGGTGTCTCTCTCTCTCTCTATTTCCAGGGAGCCCCTCAAAGGAAGGAAAGAAGGCCCCCCAGGCCTCTCCCCACTACTCTTCCTCCCTGGGGTGCGGGGATCCTAATCAGCCCCGGCAGATGGCCACCCCGCCATGGCCCCCAAGCCCCCGGGTGAGGAAGGAAGGAAAGGCAGGCGCGGCTTGGGCCCACCCTCCCTTCCCGGATCCCAAACAACAACTTTCAGTGCCGGTAGTAAAGGGGGCGTAATTCCAAAGTGTGGCCTAGGGTGCAAAAAGGTGTTAATCCGGGCCTGCCTATATAGCCCTACATGACCAGGATATCTGAAGAACCATATCACCCATATGAGCCTTTAGGAGAGGCACCTCTTGGTGAACGGGGAACCTCAAGTATGTTGCTGTTAATGCTCAGTCAGAATTAATGTTTCCTCTCACTCCGAAGGGTTGATTGCTATTTAGTTGTGTACTCTCCTCAACTGTGAAGGGCTTCAGTCATCAGAAAGCAAGAGTCCCTCTCGCCTTAAGGATGCAACAAGTACACTTTGTTTTCCACTCAGACGAAGATGCCTGCTGTGTTTTCAATCACAACACAACTAATTTAGAAGCTGTTGCCTGCAAGATCTCACAGTAGAAACAGACGATTAAATCTCCAAGCCTCCTCATAGAAATCATCGATTTTATTAGCTGCTGCAGAACGAGCAGCAAATTATTTTGGAATTTTTCAAGGTACAACAAATTTTATCCTGAGAAGGCAAAGAAAGTGATCAGAATGCAAAAACCTTTAGGTATAGCAGTGCTAAAAAGATGGAAAGCTGGGATGGAATATGAGGTAAAATCAAGGTCAAGGTTTCCCCCTGACATTATGTCCAGTCGTGTCCGACTCTGGGGGCTGGTGCTCATCTCCATTTCTAAACCCAAGAGCCAGCATTGTCTGTAGTCACCTCCAAAGTAATGTGGCCGGCATGACTGCATGGAACGCCACTACCTTCCCATCAGATCTACTCACATTTGCATGTTTTCGAACTGCTAGGTTGGCAGGGGCTAACTGCAGGAGCTCATGCCGCTCCCTGGATTCGAACCTGCAACCTTTCAGTCTTTATGTTCAGCATTTCAGTGCTTTAATCCACTGCACCACCTGAGATGGATGAACCCCCCCCCCCCCCAAAAACCCAGATCTTATATAATGGTACTTGCTCGTTGGCTCAACTCCTATGCCCCATGCCATCAGTGTTTCCCAACCAGTGTGCCGTGAGCGATCATCAGGTGTGCCGTGGGAAATTGGAACCTCCAATACCCTTTCTTCCCCTCCTGCTGAACACTTTTTCTTCTCCACTCGAGCTCCCTTCTTCCAAGCCTTGCTCAGCTCGCTTTGCCTCGCTTTGACGTGACCCATGCGGGCGCTACTGCGCAGACTCGCCCCACGTTTTCCTCCCTCCCTCCACAGTGCTCTCTGGATATGGGTGAACTACAACTCCAAAACTCAAGGTCAATGCCCACCAAACTTTTATAGTATTTTCTCTTGGTTATGGTAGTTCTGTGTGGGAAGTTTGATTCCATTCCATCATTGGTGGAGTTCAGAATGCTCTTTGATTCTGTGTGAACTATAACTCCCAGCTGTTGAGCAAGACCTTCGTGTGTGTCTTTCTGCCATTCCTGCCAGGATATTTATGTTGTGTTCATCGAAACAGGCCCAGGTTTCACACTGAGTGTATAAATACATTTAAAAACATATTAACTATATGTATTACTGTGTTAGAGTGTCATTTTGTGTCATTTTGGTTGGAGGTGTGCCCCAGGATTTTGTAAATGTAAAAAATGTGCCGCGGCTCAAAAAAGGTTGAAAAACACTGGTGTACATGAATGCAAGTAATGTACACTGTTTTAAGTGCTTCAAGTATCATCTCCTGGTGGGGAGCAAGTAGAGCAGAACCACAAGAAGTTAAGTTGCAAGGGTGAGTTCAACCCTTCCCTCCTATTAGTGAAATTAAATTATGTTACTTCCTCATCTGCTGTTTTCTGTAAGAAGGAAATAATTTTGGGAGAACAGTCAACATCAGAAAATTCATAACATTGAGTTTTCCTTATCCAAAATACTTAGGATAGTTGTATACCTTTTAGGTGGACATAACATTTACTGTGAACACTGGCCCTGTATCTTGTCAGACAATATCACTTATACTCCGGATACTCATATTTTAAGCCAGCAAAATGTTGTCCTTGGGTCTTGCCAAGGTCCAAGCTTTCACACACACACAATTCCAGGAGTCAAAATGACTGCCACATGCATATTAATATTTCCATTATGTCATTTTCTATTCTTGTCAATATAGCAGCAATGATACAAAAAGGACTAAGAACCTGCATCAAGCATATTTCACTTTGTGTTCTCTCCCGTGTAGAATTAGCTAGAAATAGCTGCCTCGTAACATTGCCACAACCCTTCACTGCTTCTTCAATCTGTTGTTGTCCCCATACAACCCTATATGCTAGATGTATTGTATTGAGCCTTGATGTTGCTATTGTGAGTCATAAATCCCATTGCAGAATGGTTCTGCCCTACCTGCTTCGTTTTGTGTATCTTTGGCAAACCGTACAGTTTGATTTGATTTAGATAATAATCTTCAATATTCGGGATGTTGAGGTTGCTCAGCAGTAGCACTTAGGTGCTAAATAAGAAGCTTTTTACAGGCAGCTCCTGGGGTTTAATTGAATGTTATCATGGTGAGTCTCTATGTGTAGCAGCAGGAAGTGGATAAAATCCCTCAGGGAAGATAAGAGGGCAGTATGGAATTGCACAGTCTACTCAAAAAACTCATCAGGGTTTTAGATCTCTCTCTCTCTTAAATCAGAGAAAGCATGTAGCTTGGATATACACAGTAGAGTCTTGCTTATCCAACCGTCACTCATCCAATGATCTCTATTATCCAACGCAGTCTGCCTCCCACCTGGATCCACTGCTGTTTCAATACATTGCAATGTTTTGGTGCTAAATTCGTAAACAGTAATTACTACATAACGTTACCATGTATTGGACTGCTTTTTCTGTCGATTTGTTGTAAAACATGATGTTTTGATGCTTAACTTGTAAACTCATAACATAATTTGACGTTTAATAGGCTTTTCCTTAATCCCTCCTTATTATCCAACATTTTCATTCATCCCACGTTCCGCCGGCCCGTTTATGTTGGGTAAGCGATACTCTACTGCAGTGATTTTCAACCTTTTTTGAGCCACGGCACATTTTTTACATTTACAAAATCCTGAGGCACACCACCAACCACAAAATGACACAAAATGACACTCTGTCATTTTACTAATTGTCATCCTCCCCCCTCGTGATGCTGCTTCCGCCACACACACACCCCGGGAGGCCCACGCGCAGGAGACCCGTCACTGTCCCGCGCAGGAGGGCTGCGCTGAGTGGTTGAAGCGCACGCAGGCTCGGCTGAGCAGGTCAAATAGGAATTGAGCACACGGGATGGCTCCGAGCCTCGGAACAAACTGCGACAGAGGCTCACAGCCGTCGCCACCCCCAACTCTCCTTCCAAAAGGGATTCAGCCCCCCCAGGAGTACGCCCCCCCCCCGGGGTCCCTTCATCTTCCCTGCTGTCGCCTTGGGGCCAGATCGGGAAGGAACCAAGCTGGGCTGTGGAGATGTGCATCCTGGCCTCTGCTCTGCTTTGCAACAAACCCGGAGCCCAGCCAGGAGAGGCCAGGAGATGAGGGGTTGCTCCCCTTGCCCGGCTGGTTGCCCTGCCATGGAGTGCCTGCCATCCCGGCTTTGGAGTGCCTGCCATCCCGGGAGGCGATCCGGGCCTGCAGCGGGAGCAGTCGGCGAGCTGGTGGTGGGTCGCCCTGGCGAACCGGAAGACAATCAAGTCTTCTGGGTCGCCAGGGTGACTTGATCGTCTTCCGGTTCACCAGGGCGATCACCCGCCGCAGCTCGCCGACTGCTCCCACTGCAGGCCCGGATCACCTCCTGGGATGGCAGGCACTTCAAAGCCACTGCTCCTCCGATTGTTCTCTGGAGCGGCGGGCTGTCTGCCGGCGCAGGCCCCACAGCACCGAGATGGGATGGCGGCAGCGACACCCCTTCCTCTTGGCCCAGCCCCCGACGCCCTTCTCCCCGGGCCGGACAGAATCGGCTGCTGGACCGCATCCGGCCCGCGGGCCGTAGGTTGCCCAGGTCTGGACTAGACTTTAGTAATGCTCCATGTGCCTGTCAAATCATGGGAATATAATGGGATCTTCTTAGGCAAGGAACAGTCAGAGGTGGTTTTACCACTTCCTTCCTCTGAAATATTGGACCTCACGGCAGCGTTTGACACGGTCGACCACAATCTATTGATCCACCGCCGGGCCGTGGCTGGAGTGAGGGGGACAGCCCTTAAATGGCTGACCTCCTTCCTCCACCAGCGGTCTCAGCGTGTGAGGAGGGGCGAGGTGGTCTCCGAGGGCTCCCCACTACTCTGTGGGGGTCCCCCAGGGGCCATTCTCTCCCCTCTGTTATTTAACATCTACATGCAGCCGCTTGCACAGCTGGTGCGGAGTTATGGGCTGGAGTGTCACCAGTACGCTGACAACACCCAGCTCATTCTGAGGATGGAGGGCAGGCCGGGTTCTGTCCCCGATAATTTCCAACACTGCCTCGAAGCCATTACTGGATGGCTGCGAGCCAGTAGGTTGAGGGTGAATCTGGCGAAGACGGAGATCTTGTGGCTGGGTCGCCCGGGTGATGTTAATGTCCAGCTTCCGAGCCTGGACGGTGTGGTGTTATGCCCATCGCCTTCCGTAAAGAGCCTGGGGGTCCATTTGGACTCCCAGCTGACCATGGAGGCCCAGGTCTCTGCGGTCAGCAAGATCGCTTTTCATCTGCGACAGGCAAGGAGGCTGGCCCCTATCTCTCCCGAACGATCTGGCCACGGTGATCCAAGCCACAGTCATCTCAAGGCTGGATTACTGCAACGCGCTCTACGTTGGCCTCCCTCTGTCGGTGACCCGGAAGCTCAGGCTAGTGCAGAACACTGCCGCCCGGCTCCTGTCTGGCACGCCAGCTGGCGCCCACATAACACCTGTTTTGCAGGATCTGCACTGGCTGCCAATTGAGCACCGGATCACCTTCAAAGTGTTGGTCCTCACCTTTAAAGCCTTACACGGCCTGGGGCCAGCGTATTTGAGGGACCGTCTCACCCCATATTGCCCTCCGAGATCACTTCGGTCTGAGGACTCCAATCTCCTGGAGATACCTTCAGCTAAACTCGCAAGGCTGACTGCTACCCGCCGGAGGGCGTTCTCTGTCATAGCACCTACGCTGTGGAACGCCCTCCCGGCCGGAACTCGGGCTATGAAGGACTTGCTCCCGTTTAGACGGGCCTGTAAAACATACCTGTTTAAGCAGGCCTTTGGTAAGTCCTGCCCATGCCCCGCCATCTATTCGTTCTTCTGAGGATGATGTGCTGTTCATTGTTTTAACTGTGTTATTAATTACTGTACTGCTGTTGTTTTTAATTGTTTTTAACTGCTTATTGCCTGTATTTTACTGTGCCCTTCGGCTCCTGTAAGCCGCCGCGAGCCTCAGGGAGTCGGCGGCATAGAAGCCCGAATAATAAATAAATAAATAAAAATTATTATTCACCGATCTAAACAAGATTGTCCTTGGCGATTTTAGGATTATTTAGGCTTTCTTTTTAAAAGCAATTCCCAGAATGTTTGGGCCGGCGTGGGGACGCCATGGGGGATTCTGAGAATTGCTGCCGTCCAGGAGCATCGCTAAACGCTGATACATCCCGCCGTGATACACCCCACCATTTCTAAAGCTCTTAAATAACCAAAGAGAGAAAGAAAATTAACCATGGGCCCAGGCTGGACTGCTCAGGCTGTCTGAACAGCCATAGCCTAAAAGGAGCCTTTCTTCTTGGCATAGTTCCTTTAGGAACAATGCTCTCTTAGCAGTATGGCGAAATTACTTTAGTAGACTCGTGATACAAAGAACTATTGAGGGACACCCTTAACAAAATGGCATGTCTTCATACTGTATATGCTATTAAGATGAACTTAAAGGAAACGCTCCCAAAGCTAGGGCGTTCATTGAAAGTCCCAGACTGGAGAACGAGGATTTGTGTCATTCACTCTCCTTTTTAAATTCCCATCCCCAGTAGGGAGGCATTCATTTCACTGGAGGGGCCTGGGAGTTCATCCAAGTTCCTGAGAGGAAATACGGAGCCATGGGAAAAAATGTTTCTGTGGTTATTGTTGCATGGTAACATGCAGCCTGCCGTCCTGCCGTCTCCATATCTGTGTCACTTTATTTCTGTTTCTTCCGTAGATGTAGCAAGGAAAGATTGATTTAGCACCCGGCAGGCTGCCATAAATACTTCCAGAATCTATTCATATTCCGTTGGGCTTTTTGATGGGCAGTTTTGTCAGCAGGATGCAAAAAAAAGTCTAATGGTTATTCTCTTTTTCTGGAGACTTCTCCATGTCCAAGGTGTTGTTGTTTTTCTTTTTTTTGTACGGGCCAGATTGATCTGCATGCAGAGTATGAGAATCCCATCCCAATTACCTTTGTTGTCTTTTCACTGCAGCCTTCTCATACGCCAGGGGTATCACACTCATTATGGTTGCCTTCAAATTGCTGGTTGTAACTGTAAGATTGTATAAATGTTCCCTTGGCCTTGAAAGCCTTGTATGGTAAAGGTAAAGGTTGTCCCCTGTCATTAAGTCCAGTCTGACTCTGGGGTGTGGTGCTCCTCTCCATTTCTAAGCCGAAGAACCGGCGTTGTCCATAGACACCTCCTTGGTCATGTGGCCGGCATGACTGCACGGGGCGCCTTTACCTTCCTGTCGGAACGGTACCTATTGATCTACTCACATTTGCATGTTTTCGAACTGCTACGTTGGCAGAAGCTGGGGTTGACAGTGGAAGCTCACGCTGCTCCCCGCATTCGAACCTGCGACCTTTCGGTTAACAAGTTCAGTAGCTCAGTGGTTTCTCCCTAGGCCACATAACATAACATGACAGGGTGGATTCGGCCTGCGAGTTTTGTGTTTGGCATGATTATCCTAAATGTTGTGTGTCGTCGAGTGGTATTGATTTATATCAAAAGCTATAAGAAGGTCCTCCATTGTGCATGTGGCAGTGCTCAGGCTGCATTGTAATAGCTGGTCTGTGGTTTGCTCTTCTCCACACTCACGTGTCGTGGACTCCACTTTGTGGCCCCATTTCTTAAGGTTGGCCCTGCATCTAGTGGTGCCAGAGCACAGTCTGTTCAGCGCCTTCCAAGTCGCCCAGTCTTCTATGTGCCCAGGAGGGAGTCTCTCATTTGGTATCAGCCATGGATTGAGTTTCCAGGTTTTAGCCTGCCACTTTTGGACTCTCGTTTGCTGAGGTCTTCCTGCAAGTATCTCTGTAGATCTTAGAAAACTATTTCTTGATTTTAGGTGTTGGCATGCTGGCTGATATCCGAATGGGATTGGCTGGAGATGTCACTGCCTTGGTCCTTTCATTATTGGCTACTACTAATGAACAAAGACAGTAAACAACAAGGCCAAGGAGTCTACTAGTGCAGTGTTTCCCAACCTTTTTTCAGCCCCGGCACACTTTTTACATTTGCAAAATCCTGGGGCACACCACCAACCAAAATGACACAAAATAACACTCTAACACAGTAATACATATAGTTAATATGTTTTTAAAATGTATTTATACACTCATTTATTTATTTATTTACGGCATTTTACCCTGCTCTTCTCAACCCCCGAGGGGGACTCAGAGCGACTTCCAAAAAGGCACAATTCGATGCCAACACAGTAAAACACATAAAACACAGTATAAAAAAACCCCAAAACATTACACATTAAAATACAATTACATCAACATATCATACACATTCATTTAAGTTTTAAAAAATGTGCTGCCTTGTGCTAGTGTGCAAACGCCTGGTCCCATAGCCAGGCTTTTACTTTTTTTCCTGAATGTCAGGAGGGATGGAATTTGATCGTATGTCACTAGGAAGCGCATTCCACAGATAGGGAGCCACCATCGAGAAGGCTGTCTCCCTCGTCCCTACCAGCCACATTTGAGAAGTCGGCGGGAGCGAGAGCAGGGCCTCCCCGGATGATCTTAAATTACAAGGTGGGATGTAGCGGCAGATGCATTCAGACAAGTAAGATGGGCCAGAACCGTATAGAGCTTTAAAGGTCAAGACCAGCACTTTGAATTGAGCTCGAAGTGGATAGGCAGCCAGTGGAGCTGACACAACAGGGGGTGGTATGCTCCCTGTATGTAGCTCCCGTTAGTAATCTGGCTGCCGCCCGTTGGACTAGTTGTAATTTCCGAACTGTCTTCAAAGGCAGCCCCACGTAGAGTGTTTCACTCAGTGTGAAACCATGCCTGTTTCGATGAACTCAACATAGATATCCTGGCAGGAATGGCAGAAAGACACAAATTTCCCACACAGAACTCCCATAACCAAGAGAAAATGCTATAAGAGTTTGGAGGGCATTGACATGAGTTTTGGAGTTGTAGTTCACCTATATCCAGAGAGCACTGTGGACTTCAAAGACAGATCATAACCAAACTTGGCATGAATATTCAATATGCCCAAATATGAACGCAGATGGAGTTCAGGGGAAATAGACCTTGCCATTTGGGAGTTGTAGTTGCTGGGGTTTATAGTTCCCCTACAATCAAAGAGCATTCTGAACCCCAGCAATGATAGAAGTGGGCCAAACTTCCCACACAGAACCCCCAGGAGGCAAGAGGAGGTCTCTACTTGGGGAAAGGGAGGCGGGCTTTCCCATTGCATGGAAAGTGAGAGACCAAGTAGACAACGGGTGGGGAGGGGGGGTGTTTGTAATTTTGTGCCTTTATCAAGGTAGGTTTCTTAGGTTTTTTAATACTTCAACACACTAGACTCCCCCGGAGGTTCCAATTTCCCACGGCACATCTGATGATCGCTCACGGCACACTAATGTGCCCTGGCACACTGGTTGGGAAACACTGTACCAGTGTGAAGTATCTCCGCTACTTGCTATCCCAAAGGCATTCAATATAAGAAAGAAGTTGTGGTTCTGGAATTTGGAGTCTGCAATATTCACAGTATTGCATAATTTGGTGTCCACATCCAGTTTTTCTTATGTACAGCATGTATTGTAACTGGTCCATATGATTTGTATACTACCGCCAAAGCAGACTTTGCGAAATGCAATTGGCTGATTTGTCTCTTTTATCTGATCACTGATTGGAGATTAAAACAGATGAAGTATGAGCAGAAGATGCAGTATCCTTCTGGGTTTCATCCAACTCATAGGCTAGAGTTGGAATATAATTAAAATATACTGCAATAGACGGCACTGATTTCTCACGTATGTCACTGTTTTGGAGGCATCACGTTGCTTCAGGTTATGGTTCTGTTGAGAGATAGGTCATAACACGCAAGTAATCCAGATAGAAAAAAAGCAAATCTATCTGGGTAAGAGTAAAATGTCATTGTAACTTATGCCTGCTTTTTGAAACAAAATCTGCAATAGCAGCAGGAAAGCCAGCTGGTCTCAATTAAAACACTATTTCAACCCTTCAACCCAGAGAAGGAAGAGCAAAATGTGGGGAGGATTAGTTTAGTTCTTCACAGCTTTTAATTTAACCCTACATCTCTTAATGCAGTGTTCCTTAAAAAAAAACTCCAAAAAAAACCAGTTGAGTTGTAACCAAAGCGCCCGAGGATGAGAGCCACTCTTTTGGCAGAAGGCTGATATAATGCCAAAAGGGATTGTGGGAATATGTCAAGAGTTGTGCAGAGAGAATCTATTTTTTTTTCGTCCCACCCAACGAAACTATGGCTCGCAGAACCACCAAACTCAACAACCGCATTAACCATAGGACAAGGTACAGACAACGCCAAAAAAACGGCCCAGTACAGGACCCACAAAAACCAGCCCCCAAAAACTGGGGGCCTCTCTGCTGCCAGCACTAACATTTGGAACGCTTGCACATTGCAGCCAGGCGGGGGAAGAGCAGCGGGGGGGATGGGGCACGCCTGAGGAGGAGTCAGGAAGAGCAGCGGGGGGGACATGGAAGGAGGAGGACCACCTCCCTCCGCCCCTCCCACCTTCTTCCCCTGGTGTTCAGGAAGAGCGGCAGGGAATGGAGGGGAGGGGAGGGGACACTGCGGGGGCGGGGATGGAGGGAGGGATGGGGCCGGTGAGGAGGGAGGAGAGGGAGACGGTCCTCCCTCCTCCGTCCCTCCGCTGGCCTGGAACCCGCAGGGAATGGAGGAGGGAAGGGGCAGGCCGCTGAGGAGGAGGAGGGAGAACTGGCCTGAGGCGGAGGAGGCAGAGAAGGAGGAAGAACCGGGCAGGGAAGGCAGCCGCCATCGATAAGGGAGGGGAAGGGAGGGGGGAGGAAGGAAGGAAATGAGGGGCAAGAAAGAGAGAAAAGGAGAGGGAGAGAGAGAAAGAGAGAGATACAAAGAGAGAGAGAGAGACAGAGAGAGATTCAGAGAGAGAAAGAGAGAGAGAGAAAGACAGAGAGATAAAGAGAGAGAGATAAAGAGAGAAAGAAAGATAGAGATATAAAGAGAGAAAAACAGAGAGAAAGAGAGAGAGACAGAAAAAAATAGACAGAAAGAGATACAGAAAGAGAGAAAAACATACACAAACATATACACATATACACACAAACATCACCACACACATACACACACATATACATGAAAACATGCACACATACACACATGTACATGCACATATACATAAGAACACACACATAAACATTATACACATATATACACACACACATCAGCACACACATACACACATATACATACAGACATGCACACATACATACACTCATATAAACATGCACATATACATAAGATCACAAACATACACATAGACATATATACACACATCAACACACACATACATAAAGAAACGCACACAAACACAAATATATACATGCACATATACATAAGAACACAAACATACACAAAATACACATACACATATACACACAAACATCAGCACACATATACACACACACACCATGTGGGTAGAAGGGGATAGCCACAGGCGATGGCACAGCAACGCGTGCAGGGTACAGCTAGTATGAAATTAAAATTAGACCAGTTGTGTTCTTTGTGTCCACCGAAAGCACAATTCTTCTTTGGCACCAACAAAATTGTTAGAGATGTAGAAGGTTTCTGGCAGAGATAGGTTCAGGATCAGTCCAAGACATGTTGCTGTATGAAGACGAGATGATAACACCTCTCTAGTCCACATCAGTGACTTGACCTGCGATTGAATTTTACTTCTGTGGTGGTAGTGGGATAGTGTACTTCAGTGTTTTTCAATCTTTTTTGAGCTGCGGCACATTTTTTACATTTATAAAATCCTGGGGCACACCACCAACCAAAATAACACAAAATGACACGCTAACACAGTAATACATATAGTTAATATGTTTTTAAATGTATGTATACACTCAGTGTGAAACCTGGGCCTGTTTCGATGAACACAGCATAGATATCATGGCAGGAATGGCAGAAAGACACACACAAAGGTCTTGCTCAACAGCTGGGAGTTATAGTTCCCCCCCAATCAAAGAGCATTCTGAACTCCACCAATGATGGAATGGAATCAAACTTCCCACACAGAACTCCCATAACCAAGAGAAAATACTATAAGAGTTTGGTGGGCATTGACCTTGAGTTTTGGAGTTGTAGTTCACCTACATCCAGAGAGCACTGTGAACTCAAACAATGTTGGATCAGGACCAAACTTGGCGTGAATACTTAATATGCCCAAATGTGAACACAGATGGAGTTTGGGGAAAATAGACCTTGACATTTGGGAGTTACAGTTTCTGGGATTTATAGTTAACACACAATCAAAGAGCATCCTGAACTCCTGCAATAATGGAATTGAACCAAACTTGGCATATTGAACTCTCATTACCAACAGAAAGTACTGACAGGGTTTGCTTGGGAATTGACCTTGAGTTTGGAAGTTGTAGTTCACCTACACCCAGAGAGCACTGTGGACTCAAATAGTGATGGATCTGGACCACACTTGGCATGAATACCCAATATGCCCAACTATGAACACACATGGAGTTTGGGGGAAATAGATCTTGATGTTTGGGAGTTGTAGTTCACCTACATCCAGAGAGCACTGTGGACTCAAATAATGATGGGCAGGCCTCTTCCTTATGGGGAGGGGGACACTTCACCCCTTTCCGACCCTCCCTCTGCTCACCTCAGCCTCTCTGCCGGCCTTTCCTCCTCCTCAAAGGGCGACCGCTGGGAAGGGGGCGGGGCCTGAGTGACATCACCCTTCCCTCCTCCCTCCTTGATTGGAGGCTGACTGGCGCATGGAGGGGAAACGGCCAAAGGAGGCGGCACCCCGGCCCCTTCTTCTTCGCTGCCGCCCTGCCCTCCCCCCCCCCACAAGCAGCAGCAGCAGGAGTTTGGCAGGAGGGGGAAGAAAGGGTATATTAGAGGTTTTCCAACGGCACACCTGATGATCGCTCATGGCATACTAGTGTGCCGCGGCACACCGGTTGGGAAACACTGGTGTACTTCACCATACTTGTTTAGATCTTGTTTAGTGTACTCAGGTATCTTTGGCAATGGAGAGGAACACTTGGGTACTTCATGGGAAAGAGCTGGGAAGCTGTCACTGCTGTCGTCGCCTGGAAGCATTAGTGGCCTGGGAGTGACTTTCACACATCTTATTCTATAGGGAACAGGGTTAGATGCATCACGGAAGGAACTGCAGGAGCTTCTTAAAAAATTAGAAAATGTGGTTTAGCGTTTTCTTAGGAATTGTTTGTTTTAGCTTCACAGCAGTGTTCAGGCGTAACTCCTAACTGGTATGAAGTATGTGGAATTTAAGCCTAGTATCACCTATACAAAGTTATTATAGTGTCGCCCCCTTTGGCCTTGGGACCT
This sequence comes from Anolis apletophallus, assembly GCA_030556195.1. Lineage (NCBI taxonomy): Eukaryota > Metazoa > Chordata > Lepidosauria > Squamata > Anolidae > Anolis > Anolis apletophallus. The sequence goes on from JARBWK010000005.1 coordinate 124,944,259, forward strand.
GACCTCCCTGGATAAACCACACAACAGCTGAGGTACAACAAGTTTTATTGATTAATAAGTTCAGTAAAAGGTTTGGAGGCAATCCTTATAGTGATTCCAAATAGCAGCCAAAGTCAGGGAGTAGCAGGATAGGGTGATCCGTGGCAACAGGATCACAAGCGGAGGAAAACGGGAACACAAGCCGGATGCAAGGAAAGTCTTTCAAAGGATCCCAGCCGGAGTAAATAAGGCTGGGTTGGTTTGCTTAAAGGCAAAGAGTCCAATACAAACAAAGTCTTTTCAGGATCAATCTCAGGGCATCTCGGCAATTATAGTACCCTGAACAGGAATGAGGCACAACACTGGATCAAGTCAGCCCGGCGTAGGCTGGCTGGCACAAAACAGCTGAGGTACAACAAGTTTTTATTGGCTGGGAGGCCCGATGTGGCCTCTTTCCCAGTAGCGTCTCCTTCGCGCGGCGGTACGAGATACTTGCAATGGGCATCTCTTGGCAATTATAGTATTCCCTGGCTTTGATGTAGGGACGTCGAGTGTCACAGCTCCATGATTGATGATTGTCTATATGTTATGTTACCTCAGTCTTTCTGGTATGCACAGCTCGTTAGTGGCTACCATCTGGACAAAAGGGAGGCGATCTCTCGGCTCCTTCGGAGCGCCTCGCTATCAGGGAGGCTAGATGGCATAACCTTGAGCTGCCTATGTTATGCATTCATCCCTGGCTTCTCACGGGAAAGATCGGGAGGCCCAGGGCAAGGTTTGAGAGTGAAGCAAGCTGGTTTGGACAGCACCTTGTTGCCGCCTTGACTATAGTCTCGCTCAAGCAAAAGTGATGCCTGAGGCCCTTGAGGTGTGACATATAGGCTGGTGTGCCGTTCCATATTTGCAATATTGTAAACTGGATCTAGGATTTTGTAAATACTGAGAGTCATGTTTACAATCATTGCACCAAAGCAAACCCCACACCCATCTTAGAAGTCCGGGAACTGTGCCACATGGGTATTTCTGTGTCTCTGGAGACCAGGCATGGGCAAACTTTTTTGCCCTGGGATCGCCTTGTGGGCCCCGGCTGCAAGGGCTGGGCCAGGAGGGAGTGTGGGTTAGGATTAGGGTCAGAAGAGGCAGGGTCATGAACCGAAAGGGTCGAGGTCCGGGCCAGAGGGGGTGGAGTCGGGGCTGCAAGGGTTGGGGTCCAAGCTGGAAGGGGCGGAGCTGGGGCAGAAGGGTGAGGCTGGGGCCAGGAGAGGGAAGGGGTGAGTTTGTCTCCTGGGAGACAAACACACCTCTGCTGTTTGATAGCTGCATGTTTATCTCCCCAGCTCTTATCTGGCCTTGGGAAGGCAGCAGCCTGCCTTCCTAAGGTCCAGACAAGGGAGAGAAACAACTGTGGTCAAGCACACTTGGCAATGGCGTGTTTCTCTTCTTTGCTCGTCTCTGGGCCCCAGGAAGGCAGTGGCCCGCCCTTCCCTGAGCCCAGGGGAGGGAGACAAACACACTGCTACTGAGTGCTCTCTAGAGCAGGGCTGCCCCGGAAGTCGATTGTGATCGACCCGTCGATCCTGGGACCGAAGGAGGTCGATTCCAGCCGGATGAGGCACTTCTCAGAGGGGGTGGAGCCAGGCTGCACCAAGCCCCGCCCCCTCCCCGGCTTCGGCACTCCCAGCAGCTGCTCCAGGTTTGTGGAGGGCAGGGCCAAGCCAGCCTTGTGCTAGCTATGCCACCACTGGCTTGGCATTGCCATCCTCAAGCCTGGAGAAGCTGCTGGGAGCTCCAAAGCCAAAGGGGAGGGGGAGGGGCTTGTCACGGCCTGGCTCCGCCCCCCTGTGGCTTTCGCTCTACCAGCAGCTTCTCCAGGCTTGAGGATGCCAATGCCAAGCCAGCCTTGTGCTAGCTATGTCACCACTGGCTTGGCATTGCCATCCTCAAGCCTGGAAAAGCTGCTAGGAGCTCCAAAGCCAGAGGGGAGGGGTTTGGCGTGGCCTGGCTCCGCCCCCTATGGCCAAGCCCCGCACCACCCCTTCCCCTCTCCAGCCTTGAGGAGGTAGGTAGATCTTTCTGACTTGGTTTTAATATAAGTAGCTCGCATGCTGAAAAAGAGTGGGCACCCCTGCTCTAGAGAGTGCTTGACAGAGGCCTTGTCCCTCCTCTCAGCCTGGGGATGTGGTAGGCTGCCGTGTCTGCATACTGAAAGGGAGGCCAAAGCAGACATGGGACATGGCAAAGAGCCCAAGGGCCACATCCGGCCCACGGGCCTTGGTTTGCCCATGCCTGCTGAAGACCAAGGTGGTGAGTGAACAAACATTCAGCACTCTCATGGCATATCAGCGTTACATTGCCATGGTTCACTAACAGGATTTCAGCCTAATTCTGTGTACATTTTGGAAGAAATCAATTAAGTCCAAAGGGCTTAATGGAAAGCCTGACAAATAATAATAATAATAATCTCACCTCGAGGACTCAGAGCGGTTTCCACACATGCAATAACACAGAAGAAATATACAGAGTATTCAAAACAAAAACACAAAATTATTAACGCAAAACATATACAATTAAAACCAGATTCAACCACTAAGAAATGAAGTATTAGCCCAGTGGTTCTCAACCTTCCTAATGCCTTGACCCCTTAATACAGTTCCTCATGTTGTGGTGACCCCCAAGATATAAAATTATTTTTCTTGCTACTTCACAACTACTGTTATGAATCGTAATGTAAATATCTGATATGTAGGATGTATTTTCATTCACTTGACCAAATTTGCCACAAATACGCTCAAATCAGAATACTGGTGGGGTTGAAGGGGATTGATTTTGTCATTCGGGAGTTGCAGTTGCTGGGATTTATAGTTCACCTACAATCGAAGAGCATTCTAAACTCCACCAACGATGGAATTGAACCAAACTTGGCACACTGAACTCCCATGACCAACAGAAGGGTTTGGTGGGCATTGACCTTGAGTTTGGAGTTGTAGTTCACCTACATCCGGAGAGCACTGTGGACTCAAACAATAATGGATCTGGACCAAACTTTCATGAGGAAGTACTCCATCAAAGGACTCAGTGTCACAATGCATAGTGAACAATGGATGGTGAACACTGGTGGAGTTTGGAGAAAATAGAACTTGACATTTGGGAGTTGTAGTTGCTGGGATTTATGGTTCACTTACAATCAAAGAGCATTCTGAACCCCACCAATGATAGAATTGGTCCAAACTTCCCACACATAAGCCTACATGATCAACAGACAATATGCTGTGTTTTCTGATGGTCTTTGGTGACCCCTTTGACACCTCCTTGCAGGGGTGGTCTAAGGTAATTTTAAATGGTAGGCGAACATTATTTTGGTGCCCCCCCCAAAAAACATTATTTTGCCGCCCCATGTAACAAATATACAATTATAATACCACAATACCATTAGTAGTCTTATATTGTATCAATGTATATACAATATATTATACCATACTCATACTATATTATATCATAATTATATTATACTACATTACAATATAATTATATTATAATATATTGACATTATAATATAATGTAACATTCTATTATATTATTATTATAAAATAATAAAATTATTTATTTAAATAAAATTATCCTCTACTAAATATTTTCATTACTCCTATAAAACTCAAATAACCCAAAAATAAAGTAAAATAAAATATTATATATTACTATTTTGTACAATACCACTATACTGCAATATTGTTTGTAATATTACATGTAATGTAAAATATATCATCATTCTATTGTTATATTGTATTTGTATTATATTGTATGACAATATTAAGCAGAACTGTATAATAATCAACAAGAAATGCAATGTAAATGCATCAAAATCAGAATCTATTACCTACCACCCGACTCATAATTCATAGGAGTCTCCCATAAGTCCAAAATTAGGATCCCAATGTAAATGTAAATAGAAAAACAGCCAAAATGTTCAAATGAGGTCGAATACAGGCAGCGCGGCCTGGGCAAACTTGGGCCTGCCCTCCCTCCTTCTAAGTGTTTTGGCCTCCAACTCCCACAACAAATCTTGTGGCGGAGACAAAGGGAGAGGGAAGCACTCCCTGCCTGCCCGATAGGGAGTGCTTTACTTACAGGCTTCTGCGCAAGGGAGCTACTGGGCATGTGCAGAGGTTTTCGCGCATGTGCAGTTGCTCCTGCGCTCAACTTCAGCTCCGGAGCAACTGCGCCGGTGTGAAAACCTCCGCGTGCCCAGAAGCGGCGCCGGGAGCGCACAAGGCCGAGGCCCAAAAGCAGGCAGCTGCAGCACTGTCTGAGGAACATCGGCAGGGCCAGGATGGCGCCCCATGCGGCCAGGATGGCGCCCCATGCGGCCAGGATGGCACCCCCTTCCCAGATGGCGCCCTAGGCCTATCTTGTAGGACCGCCCCTGCCTCCTTGCGACCTCCAGGGGTCCCAACCCCCAGGTTGAGAAACACTGTATTAGCCCATATCCACAATGGGAGCCACAGCAGACAAAACTCTCTCCTGCGTACTCAGTGTTGAATTGCCAAAAACAGCCTTCCCCAAATGTTTTGGACGACAACCCTAAGCAATTGATCATACTAGCCAGAGCTGATGGGAACTGAAGCCTGAAACACTTGGAGGATGTTTGATTTGACTGGTCTACAATGACTGGGATAGCTTTCCGAGCTTATAGTCTTTCCCAGCCCTTACCTGAAGATACCAGGGCTGATACCTAGGACTATTATTTGTAAACATGCGGTTGGAAAATGAGTTACGATGCCTCTCTTTCCAGTTGGGGTCTTTTTCTTTCTTGTACGTGAAGCATTTTTATGGGAGAAAGTCCATAAATGACTCAGCAGGTAGGAACACCCGTTATTATCGCCGCCATCCAGGTGAGAGACATTTATGATACACTTTGCAACATGTAATCATTACCTAGATTCTCACCTGGCGGTAGCCTTCACAGCTACCGCTTAGAGATGATCAAAGTCTCGGAGGGAGGCAGAGCGCGAGCTCCATTGGCTGTTGTGGACCTCCTGACACATGGGGGGAAATGAAAGATAAGGAGTTTCTTGCCAGATCTGGAATAATCAAGCCCTTTCTTTTTCTCTATCAGTTTTCAAAGGAAAGACAGGTGATGGAGAGGCAGGTGGCGATGGACAGCTCCCCAGAAAAACTGAAGAAAGAGTTGGAAGAGGAGCTGCAGATGAGCAGCGAAGATCTGCGAAGCCACGCTTGGTATCATGGACGTATTCCACGCCAGGTGGGTCTTGTCTCGGTCTCCCATTCAGGCAACTCAGCCCACTTGTTTCTCTCCATTTGGTTTTGCTTGTTACGTTTAGCTATGTTATAATTCTACTTGGCAATTCAAGGGGACCAATATAAGGCTATGTCTCCTCTCTCTCCCCCCTTTCCTCCTATTTTGGCAAAATGGATCCAGTTGATCAGAAATATTTACGAGGGGAATGTTGGCGACAGGGCACATCTATCACTTATTTTGATCTGTGACCTGAACAAATCTTTCTGGTTAGAGAAGCATTTATGCACATAAGTGAAAATGAAACAGAAAGTTATTTGTGTTGTCGAAGGCTGGAATCACTGGGTTGCTATGAGTTTACTGCAGTGTTTTTCAACCTTTTTTGAGCTGCGGCACATTTCTTACATTTACAAAATCCTGGGGCGCACCACCAACCAAAATGACACAAAATGACACTCTAACACAGTAATACATATAGTTGATATGTTTTTAAATGTATTTATACACTCAGTGTGAAACCTGGACCTGTTTTGATGAATAGATATCCTGGCAGGAATGGCAGAAAGACACAAACTTCCCACACAGAACACCCATAACCAAGAGAAAATACTATAAGAGTTTGGTGGGCATTGATCTTGGGTTTTGGAGTTGTAGTTCACCTATATTCAAAGAGCACTGTGGACTCAAACAATGTTGGATCAGGACCAAACTTGGCATGAATACTCAATATGCTCAAATGTGAGCACAGATGGAGTTTGGAGAAAATAGACCTTTACATTTGGGAGTCACAGTTTCTGGGATTTATAGTTAACACACAATCAAAGAGCATCCTGAACTCTTGCAACAATGGAATTGAACCAAACTTGGCATATTGATCTCTCATTACCAACAGAAAGTACTGAAAAGGGTTTGTTTGGGAATTGACCTTGAGTTTGGAAGTTGTAGTTCACCTACACCCAGAGAGCACTGTGGACTCAATGTTATGTTATGTTGTTGTTTGTTTTCTATCCAGAATCACAATGTTGGAAGGAGGCTCACCACTCTAAGGTCCCTAAAACAGGCATGGGAAAACTTCGGCCTTCTGGGTGCTTTGGACCTCAACTCCCACCATTCCTAACAGCCTGAGGCCTTTCCTGCTTAAGTGGCTGAGGGGGGAAAAGGAAAAGGGCCTGAGGCTGCTAGGAATGGTGGGAGTTGGAGTCCAAAACACCTGGAAGGTCCAAGTTTGCCCATGCCAGCTTTTGACAGAGACCTCTTCCTCCCCCTTCCCCTTTGCGCCCTTTCTTCTCCCTGATCCGAGGGGGCAGCGTGAGTGTGTTCAGGGGGGGGGAGGAAGACGTGACCCATGCGGGTGCTACTGCGCAGACTCGCCCCAGAGCAAAGCGAGGCAAAGCGAGCAGAGCGAGGCTGGGAAGAAGGGAGACCGAGTGGAGAAGGAAAAGTGTTCGGCAGGAGGGGGAAGAAAGGGTATTGGCGGTTCCAATTTCCCACGGCACACCTGAAGATCTCTCACGGCACACTAGTGTGCCATGGCACACTGGTTGGGAAACACTGGTTTACTGGACTGTATGGCCATGTTCCAGAAGCATTCTCTCCTGACATTTCGCCCACATCTATGGCAGGCATCCTCAGAGGTTGTGAGGACTTGCTGGAAGAAAGTTATTTCTTCCATGAAGAGGCATGTCAATCTAATTGGAGCTTGGAAGAAATATTTTTGGGGGGAGCAAAAGTCCTAGAATCATCCTTTAAGCATCATTGTAGCAGACTGGGGGAGTTTGGAGGCCGTGGTCCAAAACTAACTTTCTCAAGTTTTAGTCTGGTAGAACTTAAGAGCAATTGTGAATCATTAAGCATGGAAGATCCCAGGATTGCTTTCTTTTGGCTTTAATTATCATCCATCTTGCCATGGAGTACAGAGAAATGTGATCTTAGAGAGACATGCTGAAATCCCTTAGCTAGTTGCATCCTTTGACCCATTATAAATCTCCATGAACTTGTGTACTTAGCTTCTGAATCCAATTATATCACTGGCATTTGAGACCTAAAATAATCATCTGTACCATGTCTTAAATGTCTGAAGTTGGGAATACAACCATGTGTTAAGACTGCCAATAGGTTTGTCACAGAATCTACTTGCGTACATGCCAGAAAACATAGCCTTCTCATCTGTCCTGAAAATGCCAGCTTTCAGTTTTACATGTAACAGTCAGGATCTTATGGTTTTTATACTTTGCCGTTTTTCTACCATTCTGTGCTAGCCTTTCCTTGTACAAGAGACCTTCAGATTTTTTTAAACACCCAAATAAGTACATACAGATTTATTTTAAAATAACTTTATTTGGTGTATTTTAAAATAACTCAAGTATATACATACGGGACCGTGGTGGCACAGCGGGTTAAACCGCTAAGTTGCAGAACTTGCTGACTAGAAGACCGGCGATTCGAATTCGCGGGACAGAGTGAGCTCCTGTTGTTAGCCCCAGCTTCTGCCAATCTAGCTGTTTGAAAACATGCAAATGTAAGATCAATAGGTACCACTTCAGCAGGAAGGTAACGGTGCTCTATGCAGTGATGCTGGCTATATGACCTTGGAGGTATCTACGGACAATGCCAGCTCTTTGGCTTAGAAATGGAGATGAGCATCACCCCCCAGAATTGGACACAGCTAGCACCGGGAATGTGGCGCAGCTGGCTAAGTGTCAGCTGCATAAGATATCTCTGACCAATAGGCCATGAGTTCAAGGCCTGCCTGGGTCAAGGTGGGTGCTCGACCTTAAGTGTAGACTGCTGTCGACCTTTGCAGCCCGAAAGACAGTTGCATCTGTCAAGTAGGAGATAAAGGTACCACATTAAGTGTGGAGGCAAATTTTGACTGAATTATGAGGCCATTAAAAGAACTCCAGGAAACGCTAAGGAATGCGGAAGGAACAACAAAGGATGCTGAGAGATGAGGAGTGCGTCAGCTCCCCCTGGTGTCCAGAGTTTACCTCTGTTCGTTTATATGTGTGTACTATGTACTATGTGTACTGTGTATAGTGTGTACTGTGTATGTGGAAAACGGCAGGGATTGTCTGCTAAGTATGTGTACCTGTAATCTGCTCTGAGTCCCCTTCGGGGTGAGAAGAGTGGAATATAAATAAAGTAAATAAATAAATAAATAACTACACTTAACGCCAAGGAGAAACCTTTACCTTTACTATATACTTACCTGGAGTTGGGAAGGCCTGGAAAAGCCTGAAAAAATGAGCAAATAGGGGGACAGAATAAAATCTGGAAAAATTGGGGTAAAACTGGGGGGGGGGCTGTTTTTCCCCAGGGTTTTTCCAGGCCTTCCTTGTTGCGTTCAAGCAGAATTTAGTCTGATACAATGCAAAAGACACAATAACTTTGCACAAAGGCAAGAGGAAAAGAACAGAAACTTTACTCTTCCACTGTAAATCTGTAGCCAGGATTTTGATTCCGGGGGGGGTGAGTCTGAGTGAGAGAGGATCTACCCTAGCAAACCTTTTGTATCATTATCCCAATACCCCCATGCCTATGGGATATATTGAGCATGGCAATCAGATAATGATATGAATAAACATTATAGTTTAAATAATGTACCAGTAAGGCCTTCTCGTGGACCACCCTGAGAATTTTGCGGGGGGGAGGGGGAGCCCCTCAACCCCCCCCCCTCCCAGCTACATGCCTGCTTGCCAGCAGAGTCAAAACATAAACTTACAGTGTTGCATACAGAATAAACAGTGCAACAAACTTGCATAGTCCTTGTAAGTTACAGAGAGCATGGTTTTTAATCTGATTAATGTATTATTTATTGTGTAATTGTTGTTTTTACTAATTTATTTATTTATTTATTTATTATTCGGGCTTCTATGCCGCCAACTCCCTGAGGCTCGCGGCGGCTTACAGGAGCCGAAGGGCACAGTAAAATACAGGCAATAAGCAGTTAAAAACAATTAAAAACAACAGCAGTACAGTAATTAATAACACAGTTAAAACAATGAACAGCACATCATCCTCAGAAGAACGAATAGATGGTGGGGCATGGGCAGGACTTACTCACCAAAGGCCTGCTTAAACAGGTATGTTTTACAGGCCCGTCTAAACGGGAGCAAGTCCTTCATAGCCGAGTTCCGGCCGGGAGGGCGTTCCACAGCGTAGGTGCTATGACAGAGAACGCCCTCCGGCGGGTAGCAGTCAGCCTTGCGAGTTTAGCTGAAGGTATCTCCAGGAGATTGGAGTCCTCAGACCGAAGTGATCTCGGAGGGCAATATGGGGTGAGACGGTCCCTCAAATACGCTGGCCCCAGGCCGTGTAAGGCCTTAAAGGTGAGGACCAACACTTTGAAGGTGATCCGGTGGTCAATTGGCAGCCAGTGCAGATCCTGCAAAACAGGTGTTATGTGGGCGCCAGCTGGCGTGCCAGACAGGAGCCGGGCGACAGTGTTCTGCACTAGCCTGAGCTTCCGGGTCACCGACAGAGGAAGGCCAACGTAGAGCGCGTTGCAGTAATCCAGCCTTGAGATGACTGTGGCTTGGATCACCGTGGCCAGATCGTTCCGGGAGAGATAGGGGGCCAGCCTCCTTGCCTGTCGCAGATGAAAAGCGATCTTGCTGACCGCAGAGACCTGGGCCTCCATGGTCAGCTGGGAGTCCAAATGGACCCCCAGGCTCTTTACGGAAGGCGATGGGCATAACACCGCACCGTCAGGCTCGGAAGCTGGACATTAACATCACCCGGGCGACCCAGCCACAAGATCTCCGTCTTCGCCGGATTCACCCTCAACCTACTGGCTCGCAGCCATCCAGTAACGGCTTCGAGGCAGTGTTGGAAATTATCGGGGACAGAACCCGGCCTGCCCTCCATCCTCAGAATGAGCTGGGTGTCGTCAGCGTACTGGTGACACTCCAGCCCATAACTCCGCACCAGCTGTGCAAGCGGCTGCATGTAGATGTTAAATAACAGAGGGAGAGAATGGCCCCTGGGGACCCACAGAGTAGTGGGGGAGCCTCGGAGACCACCTCGCCCCTCCTCACACGCTGAGACCGCTGGTGGAGGAAGGAGGTCAGCCATTTAAGGGCTGTCCCCTCACTCCAGCCACGGCCAGGCGGTGGATCAATAGATTGTGGTCGACCGTGTCAAACGCTGCCGTGAGGTCCAATAACACGAGCAGCGCAGACCCGCCTTGGTCGAGCTGGCAGCGGAGTTGGTCTGTGATGGAGACCAGAACCGTCTCCGTCCCCTGCCCCGAACGGAAGCCGGACTGGAAGGGGTCTAGCCATGTTGCATCATCTAAGAAGGACTGCAACTGCTCCGTTACTGCCCTCTCAACTACCTTCCCCAGGTACGAAAGGTTCGACACTGGTCGGTAGTTGGAGGGAACCGCCGGATCTAAAGACGGTTTCTTCAGTAATGGAGCTACCACCGCCTCTTTTAAGCACTCTGGAAAGACTCCTTGCTCAAGGGAGCTGTTTACGATGTTCAACAGAGGCCCATATATAATTGTATATGTGGGGCATCGAATCGCTGCCGGTTGTAAGCCGCCCTGAGTCCCCCCTCCCCCAGGGGTAGACAAGGGCGGGGTATAAATATTTGAAATAAATAAATAATAAATAGCTTCTTCATCTTTCTTCAAATGAGAGATCAGGATACAAAAAATGTGAGCAAAAGCTGTTGAGACAGAGCATAAGCACCTCAGAGCAAAAGCTAAAGCTGAACTGTATTCTAAAACACATACAGTTATACCCCACCGGGTGTGGTCCAAACTTACTAGCTGATCTACATTAGCAGCTGCACATAATAATTAACAGTATAAGGTTTTCTTTAACACCACACACACACACACTTGATTCTGTTACAACTTACTGTAACATTCCCCTCCCTAACAATATTGTTGGAATGATTTTTCAGGAATCCATATTTGGAACGTTCAAGGTGCTAAGCAACATTTATTCTCTCCTTCCCTCATGGCGTTTGTAATAATTTTTACACGGACCCCAGCATCTGCCTGAAAGCAGCCGTTACTGTTTAAATCAAATGCAACTGAAACAGCATGAGTTGGTGATCAAAATGCAGATCTAAGTTCCCTGTGGATATCAGTCCCAGAAACTATTCAGGGACAACAGAAACCAGTGGCCACGAAATTTACATGTTTATTAACTAAAGCTTCTTTGATGATAAATGAGAATTCATTAACAATGCTATTCCAAGGTTGTGAATTAATTACATTAGAGTAAAGAAGACCAGAATATGAAATCCATTGAGGGAATGCATTGACTGACAATGACACTTTAGAGCCATTAAAATGAAAAAGTTGTGCTTCTTTGGCAGCCCAGGCAAGCTACATTTACGGGAGGATGGAGGTTATTCTATGATCTTCAGTATAATCTGGGTATTCCTCTTGATATCCTAATAAAATGATTGGGATTCAGACACTTCATAGATGTCCCCTTTCTCAGTTGAACCCATATATGTAGCAACATACGTCATTCACACAGGTTTTAGTAGATTTATCTGACTGTACTTAGAGAATCTGTTCACCTTGCAGGAAATCCTTTCACCCAGTGATAAATGACACTAAAATAGTGTGCGGCTCGCGTATTTTTTCCCATGAGTACTTTATTGAGTCACAGGTGGGCAGCTCACCTCCTTCCCCCTTTCTCCCATCCAGCTGCCAACTTTAACATCTGACATCTTAGAATATCCGAACATTAGTTTATTCTCTATCTTTAAAATTTGCAAATCCCAGGTGTGGTGAAGTCATATTTCTTTATTACAGGTTTTAAATATGGTTGATATATATATATATATATATATATATATATATATATAATGTATGTATATATGTTGAAGGAGTAAAAACTAGCAAACCCTAAAGGGTTAACAGACATATTAACGTGCAGAACCTCCAAGGTGTTTCCGTTACCGTGGAAACAGGAGGCGGAGCCTGCCACTGGCCTTAGAGTCTTCGAATTCAAACTTTAGCAGTTGGTAGTTGGCAGCGAAAGTCAACGGAGAGAGGGTGTGTGGAGAGTTAGAGAGTCTGTTTTAGCCAGCTGTCAGTCGGTTTTAAAAAAGACTGACTCTATTATGTGAGAGAGTAGAAGAAAAGCTGTGTTTGAACTGCTAGGAAAGCAGTTGGGTTTAAGGACAAGACTGCTGAGCCATTGGTTCTGGGAGTGCAGCTATATAGTATCAAGTTGTATCTCCATGGTTAGTGTATTGTAACCTTAAGATACGTGCTCTAAGAAAATACTGTAACCACCTAAGCTTTGAACTCTGAAACCTCCATGCTTAGAACATTGTTTGAATAAACTTTACAGTTCTTTAACAAAGATACCTCCCCGCATAGTTCCTTCACACACAAGCCTCGAAAACAACTTCTTCCTAGTGGGTAGCCAAGTTATAGTGAATGGTGGCAGTGAAAGTTAACAAATAGTGTCAGTCGGAATTTGGGTTAGAGGAATACCCTGCCCTGACACAGTAATCAAAAGGTCGGTGGGAAAGCTGATCTGTGTGAATACTTATTACATTATATGGTGACAACAAGAGGATTAAAAGAAGTCTTTATATAAATTGGTGGTAAGGGTGGAATAAGAAAACTACCCAGCCACAGTTGAAAGTGAAATATAGAGGTCCTCACACCAGGATTCCATAGCTTGAACCATGGCAGCTAAAGTTGTGCCAAACTGCATTAATTTCCCAATGTAGATGCACCCTAGGACATGAAATCTCCATATGTATTCTAAATGTGGCCTGTGGGAGTTTCCATCCAGCCCATTATTTTCTCATACTCTCCACAATCCCTGATCATGTATTAATTATCCTCTTTATCTCTGAAGGCTGAATGGAAATAAGATAGTTCCTCTGCTTCTCTTCTCATTCTTCAGAGCAATAACCTTTGATATCCATCATGGTCACAGCTGATATTCCATAGGACACATTGATAAAGAAGTAGAGCTAGGTCTACTATTTTTTCTGCCTCATAACATGCCTGGCGTTTGGAATAATGTAGGCATGACATTGATTTAATGTCTTAACATATATCAACAATGGCAAAGAAGAACAGCATTGGGATCAGAGGTTATAGTAATGACTTGACACCTTCTCATCCCACACCTGAGTCCTGATGTTGACTTTTCTCCCAAAGTGGCTTCTGTCTTGCTGAAAATAGTAGTTAGAGAAGTGGAGTAATTTTCCTTTGGTCCACTAATAGGAGGGAAGGATTAAACTCATCCTTGTTATTTTTGGTTTTTTGTTGCTGCTTGCCTCCACACATAGGTGTTACTTACAGCTTTAGAAACAGGGCACATTCATTGTATCAATGGTTTTGATATATCCTGACATATAATGTAGGGGTCTTATCAAAGAGCATGTACCATTACAGTACAACCTCTATATCCGCAGGGCATAGCTTCCCAAATTTTGCATTGATACCATGGGCTGTGGTAGTGCAGCGGGTTATACCGCAAGCTGCAGGAAATCTGCTGACTGGGGGGTTGGCAGTTCGAAGCTCCAAATCGGGGTGAGCTTCCACTGTTAGCCCTAGCTTCAATCGGTACCACCTCGGTGGGAAAATAAAAGGGCGTCCCATGCAGACATGCGGGCATTGAATGTTCACCTTCTATGCTTATACTGTAATCCAGTATTTCCCAACCTTTTTTGAGTCGCGGCACACTTTTTACATTTGCAAAATCCTGGGGCACACCACCAACCAAAATGACACAAAATGACACTCTAACACAGTAATACATATAGTTAATATGTTTTTTAATGTATTTATACACTCAGTGTGAAACCTGGGCCTGTTTCGATGAACACAACATAGATATCCTGGCAGGAATGGCAGAAAGACACAAACTTCCCACACAGAACTCCCAAAAGAAAATGCTATAAGCGTTTGGTGGGCATTGACCTTGAGTTTTGGAGTTGTAGTTCACCTATATCCAGAGAGCACTGTGGACTCAAACAATGTTGGATCAGGACCAAACTTGGCATGAATACTCAATATGCCCAAATGTGAGCACAGATGAAGTTTGTAGAAAATAGACCTTGACATTTGGGAGTTACAGTTTCTGGAGGGGAGGCCTCGAAAGACCAGCAGTCTCTCTCTCACTTAGGTTGCCCCTCCCTCCCCACCAGGCTCGAATTGGGGTCATGGGAAGCAGGAGCTCACTCAACACCTGCACAGCTCCTTGGGGGTCAGCGGGGCAGCCCAGGTGGGCATCTCGGGGCTGGTGAAGCAGGCAGGAAAGAAGGAAGGCGGCAGCGGCGGCGGGCAGGGAGCCGGAGAGAGGCCGAGTGCGGTTTCGCGTGCACCGGGGAGGAGGGGGAGGAGGGAGGGTCTAGTGCTGGACTGAACCATCCGGCATTGAACCAGCAACACACTAGCTCTCCCCCCTCCCCTCCTGGAGGTTACAATTTCCCACGGCACACCTGATAATCGCTCATTGCACACTAGTGTGCCCCGGCACACTGGTTGGGAAACACTGCTGTAATCCACTCTGAGTCTCTCTGAGGAGATAAAGCGGAATATAAATAAAGTGTATTTATAAGAGAGTGCAGCTTATACAATGGATTCTGTGGTTTGGCACCCCTTCCATGTTCCATCATGGAACATGATAGCCAGCTTAGTACAATGGGCTGAATATTAGACTTTGACTCTGGAAACCACAGTTCGGTTCCCCACTCAGCCACAGAAATCCACTGGGTGAGATTGGGCAAGCCACAAACACTCAGCCCTAGAAAACTTTGTGATTTATTATTTATTTATTTACTTCATTTATATTCCGCTCTTCTCACCCCACAGGGGACTCAGGGCGGATCACAATGAACATATACAGGCAAGCATTTAGACACACAGCACGAGACAAACAGAGGCAATGTAACATCTGGCCACCAGGGGGAGCTGTCACACTCCTTCATTCCTCAGCGTGTTTCCTGGGGATCTTTATGGCCTCGTAAATCAGTTAAATAAGATCACCTTACGATCACCACAAGTCAGGAATGATGTGAAGGCATGAAACGGAATCATCGATGTTCCATCATAACGTTGCGTCTTTCTAGCACCACTGTATGCAAAGTTCTGCATTGTGATTTGTGTGTGTGTGTGTGTGTGTGTGTGTGTGTGTGTTAGGAGCGACTTGAGAAACTGCAAGTTGCTTCTGGTGTGAGAGAATTGGCCACCTGGACCGGAAATGTGGCGCAGCTGGCTGGGAGTCAGCTGCATAAGATCTCTACTGACCAGAAGGTCATGAGTTTGAGGCCTGCCCAGGTCGGGGTGAGCTCTCGACCAATTTGTGTATCTTGTTGTCGACCTTTGCAACCCGAAAGACAGTTGCATCTGTCAAGGAGGAAATTTAGGTACCACTTTGTGGGGAGGCTAAATTTAACTGATTTCTGAAATGTTAAATTGCGTTCCCTGCGGGGTGAGAAGGGCGGATATAAATGACATAAATAAATAATAAAGAAATAAATATGCAAGGACATTGACTAGGGCAGTGATTTTCAACCTTTTTTGAGCCGCAGCGCATTTTTTACATTTACAAAATCCTGGGGCACACCACCAACCAAAATGACACAAAATGACACTCTAACACAGTAATACATATAGTTAATATGTTTTTAAATGTATTTATACACTCACTTAGTGTGAAACCTGGGCCTGTTTCGATGAACACAAAATAGATATCCTGGCAGGAATGGTAGAAAGACAAAGCTCTTGCTCAACAGCTGTCAGTCTCTCTCTCTGTTTTTAGTTTTCATTGCAGTCAAGCTTGAGAAGCTCAGCTCACACAGATATGTGCTTGTCTTGCTGTGATCCCAAGTTGCCACTGTCACTTGATGCACAGCTGCAGCACTAACTCTAACTTTGTTTACTTAGCCGCGTCTGAGCGAATCCAAGATGGCGCAATGATAGCACTGTCACGTCACGTCACTTATTAGGTGGCGCGAGAGTGCTATGGTTCCATTTCTTAAAGGGACAGGTGCGCCTTATAGTTTATATATGAATTAAGTTCAAAAATAATTTCCCACGGCACACCTGATGATCTCTCACGGCACACTAGTGTTCCGCGGCACACTGGTTGAAAATCACTGGCCTAGGGGACGCCCAGATGTGTTGATGTTTTATCATCCTTGTGGGAGGCTTCTCTCATGTCCCCGCATGGGGAGCTGGAGCTTACAGAGGGAGCTCATCTGCGCGCTCCCTGGATTCGAACCTCCGACCTGTCGGTCTTCAGCCCTGCTAGCACAAGGGTTTTGCGTCATCAGGGGCTCCTATATTGCATTCTGATCATTTCACAGATTTGAGTTTGCTGTCCCTTGAAAAATTCCAAAAGTATTTGCTGCTTGTTCTGTAGCAGCAAGTGAGAACAAAGAGTTCTCTGAGGAGCCTTGGAGATTAAATGGTTTGTTCTGTTATGAGCTCTCACAGTCAACAGCCTCCATAATTAGTTGTGTTGTGATTGAAAACACAGCAGGCATCTTCATCTGAGTGGAAAACAAAGTGTACTAGGTGTGTTCTGAAGGTTAGAGCGGCTCTCACTCGCCGATGATTGAAGCTCTTCACAGTTGAGTACAGTATACAAATGGCAATCAGCCGTTTAGAGTAAGAAGGCAAACTATAATCCTGATCGAGTGCAAACAGCAACATACCTGAGGTCATTGCTCCCTGTTCAGAGTCTTATGTGCTCTGTAATTCGCCTTTTAATTAAAGTGTATGACGATGCTCTTGCTGACGGAGCACTGTTTAAGTATGCACTTTTGTCCCCCCCCCCCCCACACACACACACACTGTGTTTACATCCTGCCTTTTCTTCAGTGAGCCTCTCTTCCTTCCAAATTCTATCCCCTCCAGAGCCCTGTGAGGTCATCAAGTCTGTAAAAAAATGGTTGGTCCAAGATGATATGGTCTTTTTCATATTTCTCATTATTTCTTGGATTCTGCCTCCGTTTTTACGTCAGTCAGAATTTCAGCCGAGAAGTCATTTCAGTCTTTGTGCAAGAGCCAATTTTTTTAACAGGGTCTAAAATTATCTGTGTTAGGCACTGGGAACTGTGGACAATGCCGGAAGACAGAGAGCATGGTTGAGTAAAATCTGGCAGGTTACTCACACAGAATAGCAGAGTTTTTGGGTAAGACAATCTCTGGAAAGGCAAAAGGAACAAAGTTTTGCTGATCGTAGCTGAAAGATTGTGAGACATTGGAATAAGAATTATGTGGGGAAACTAGGTTTTTCATAATTTAGGATCCCCCAAACGCCCCATTTTTGGAAAAGAAAACTGTGTGTTCTTGTTTTAGCCAAAATTTAAAAACAACTTAGACCAGGGGTGGGCAATTATTTTTTCCAAGGGGCCACACGAGAGCCAAAAAAATATTATGGAGGGCCGCACCTAAAGGCTGAACTACATTCTTTTCTACATTATTTATTCATTTATTTACTATATTTACTATATATTACACATCATTAATATTAACATATTAATATATCAAGAAATATTCATATATTATTAGTATTAATATCATAATTACAGTATATAGACATTATAATATATTGAAATTATAAAATTATTATTATAAAATAATAATAATAAAAACCACTAAAATAAAATGAAATTCAAGAAGACAAGGTGCGAACCAAGATAGAGGCTGACATCCTCAAGAGAGGAAGGATTCCAAGATGGAATGGCCCAATGGACCCAGCCCAGAGGATGACAAAGCGGACCCAGCCGCCACCGCAGCAGAGCATCCTGGCCTGCAGGGGGAGCACTCGGCAATCTGAAGCGGCTCATCACCCTGGCGACCCAGAAGACGATCAAGTCTTCCGGGTCGCCAGGGCGATCAGCCCCCGCAAGTCACCGAGTGCTTCCGCTGCAGGCACGGATCGCCTCCAGGGATGGCAGGCACTCCAAGGCCGCTGCTCCTCCGGCCTGTCAGCCGACACATGCCCCACAGAGCCCACGATGGGATGGCGGCAGCGGCACCCCTTCCTTTTGGCCCCGCCCCCGACACCCTTCTCCCAGGCCGGACAGAATCGGCTGCTGGGCCGGATTCGGCCCGCGGGCCGTAGGTTGCCCACCCCTGTCAGGGCCGTAGCCAGGATTTTGATTCGGGGAGGTCTGAGTTTGATTCAGGAGGGGCTGAGTCTGAGTATGAGAGGGGCTACCCTACCAAACCTTTTGCATTGTTATCCCAATAACCCCATGAATGTGGGATATAATGAGCATGGTGATCAGATCATGATATGAATAAACATAATGTACAGTAAGGCCTTCTCGTGGACCACCCTGAGAAATTTGGGGGCTGAAGTCCCCTAAGCCCCCCCCCCCCCCCAGCTACATGCCTGACCCCTGATTTAGACCGTGGATTTCAGTAAAACAATGTCATTTACATGAGTATTGGCTAACAGTTCATTTGTTTCCATTTTTAGGTGGCGGAAAGCCTCATTCAGAGAGATGGAGATTTCTTGATTCGGGACTCGCTTTCCAGCCCTGGGAATTTTGTCCTTACTTGTCAGTGGAAAAACATCTCTCAGCATTTCAAGATCAATAAAACCATCTTGAGGCTCAATGAAGCTTACTGCCGCGTTCAGTACTGCTTTGAAGACGAAAGTTTCGACAGCATCCCCGGCCTGGTTCGGTGCTACGTAGGAAACCGCCGGCCGATATCAAAGCAGAGCGGAGCAATTATATTTCAGCCCATCAACAGGACCGTTCCCTTGCGTTGCCTGGGAGAGAAATATGGCATTTCCCAAGGCATGCAAAGAGAAGGCTGCATTCGTGAAGGACAAGTCGATACTCCAAAAAGGCTCAGCCTCAATATGTGCCACCGCCTGGCCAGGGAGCAGAATTCAGTTCGGGGAAACCTTTTAAGGTACTTCATCCTTCTCCTTTGAAGTAGTTCAAGGCACAAATGTGCCTCAAAAAGATTATATCCCTAGTGGGACTTTCCATATCTTTGCTGTGATGAGTATTATTTCATAAACATTACAAGTGAAATGGCTTACCCCAATAGTCCCAGCCCTGCTCTCTGATAGACTTTTAAAAACCTTTTTATCCTTCACTGCAGTTTTCCCCCATTGTGTTATTTTAAATAATTGTGTTATTTTAAATAATAACCCCAGAGAAAACAAAAAAGGTCGCGGGGTATTAATATCAAGCGAGTAAAGGAAATTTTCAAAATGTTTATTTATAGAGTTCAATATATATTCTTCCCAAATGGGGATGTGGAATTCACAGATGCAATATCTCACTTCAAAAATAATAATAACAGTCACTTCGGAAAAAATATATTTCAATAATCATATTCTATCTAAATGTATGTAGTAATTATAATCCGAGTGTACTGCTCTCTAGAATCGACGGACTTAATATCAAAAGGCCTCGCCGTTTCTGCCAGGTGCCCCAGCTTCATCGGGACCCCACATATTTATATACTTTCAAAATTATAATTCCACTGATCCAAACAATCTATAAGAAATGCAAATACAGGCTTGTCATTATAGCGCTTCAATATCAATTCGGCCGCCATAAGTATAGGACAACCCATCAAACCAGGCTGAAAATCAATACATACCAATTTCTTATTTTGTATATATGAAATAAGAAATTGGTATGTATTGATTTTCAGCCTGGTTTGATGGGTTGTCCTATACTTATGGCGGGCCGAATTGATAGTATATAAATATGTGGGGTCCCGATGAAGCTGGGGGCACCTGGCGAAACGGCGAGGCCTTTTGATATTAAGTCCGGATTATAATTACTACATACATTCAGATAGAATATGATTATTGAAATATATTTTTTCCGGAAGTGACTGTTCGATTATTATTATTTTTGAAGTGAGATATTGCATCTGTGAATTCCACATCCCCATTTGGGAAGAATATATATTGAACTCTATAAATAAACATTTTGAAAATTTCCTTTACTT
Organism: Anolis apletophallus; assembly: GCA_030556195.1. NCBI lineage: Eukaryota > Metazoa > Chordata > Lepidosauria > Squamata > Anolidae > Anolis > Anolis apletophallus. The sequence goes on from JARBWK010000005.1 coordinate 124,964,424, forward strand.
CGTTTGGATATTAATACCCCGCACCGCTTTTGTTTTCTCTGGGGTTACTACAAGGACACCCTCCTTTGCTTTTATTTTAAATAATGTCAGCTATATTTTTGTATAATATGGCTCTAGTATCTGCAGAAGCCAAGTACAGTGGGTTAAACCACAGAGCCACTGAACTTACTGACCAAAAGGTTGGTGGTTCAAATCCGAGGAGTGGGGTGAGCTCCTGCTGTTGGCCTCAGCTTCTGCCAATGTAGCAGTCCAAAAACTGAAGCCCCGGTGTCACAATGGGTTAAATCCTTGTGCCAGCAGGACTGCTGACCAACAGTGGTTTGAATCCAGGGAGAACAGGTGGGGTTATAATACATACACTTTATTTATATTCCGCTCTTCTCACCCTGAAGGGGATTCAGAGCAGATTACAGGTACACATACTTAGCAGACAATCCTTGCCATTTTCCACATACACACAAATAAACGAACTGGGGCAAACTAGCCACCAGGGGGAGCTGACGCACTCCTCATCTCTCAGCGTTCCCAGTGTCCCTTGTTGTTCCTTCCGCATTCCTTAGCGTTTCCTGGAGTTCTTTTAATGGCCTCATAATTCAGTCAAAATTGGCCTCCCCACTTAATGTGGTACCATTATCTCCTACTTGACAGATGCAACTGTCTTTCGGGCTGCAAAGGTCGACAGCAGGCTACACTTAAAGGTCGAGCACCCACCTCGACCCGAGCAGGCCTTGAACTCATGACCTACTGGTCAGTAGAGATCTTATGTAGCTGACATTTAGACAGCTTCGCCACATTCCTGGTACAGCTGTCTAAATTCTCTGTCAATTCCAGCTCCCCATGTGGGAACATGAGAGAAGCCTCCCACAAGGATTTTCAAACATCAAACATCCAGGTGTCCCCTGGGCAACATCCTAGCAGACAGCCAATTCTTTCACACCAGAAGCAACTTACAGTTTCTCAAGTCGCTCCTGACACACACAAAAAAGTTTGAAAACATGCAAATGTGAGTAGATCACTAGGTACTGCCTTGATGGGAAGATACCGATGCTCCATGCAGATATGCAGGCCACATGACCTGGGAGGTGTGTATGGACAATGCCGGCTCTTCGGCTTAGAAATGGAGATGAGCACCACCAACCCCCACCCACCCACACACACACACAGTCGGACACGACTAGACTTAATGTCAGGGAAGGTTTTACCTATCTGCAGAAGCAGTCTCCCCAGTTTCATTGACCCACATCTGACAAAATATGTCCTCTTTAGTTGTTTCCTACATCCTTCAGCACAATTCCATTGCATTTTTCTGCTAGATATATTTGGAATTTGGAACGAGTGCTATCAAAGAAGATCGAAAAACACCTTGTATAGCATTGTTTGCCACTCAATAATTAAAAAAACAAAACCGAACTGTAAAATTTCACATGAACAAAACAGTTTGGCTTCCATTTTGACAACTAAAGAAGAGGACAATCAACACGTTTTGCTTATTTTACATTTTTTTTCATTCTGTTGGTTAATTAAAAACACAAACATTGCTTTGCAGAATTATTTCCATATTTCAGAAATTACAGTCTGGAATTCAATCCTTCTGCAAAACGGTTTATAGAAGAATCAAGCTTGTTCTGTAGAACAGTGTTCCCAACCTGTGGTCCGTGGACCACCAGTGGTCCGCATGAACGAAAATATGGTCCGTGGCCTTACCATTACAATGTCTTTTTCTTTGTGAGAAAAATTGTAAAGAACAAACTAAAAGGAGCAGTAAAAAAAATCAAATCCCTCCAAAATGCTTGGAAACTGTTTAAAAATACCTTAAAACAGGCCGAACTAAAATGCATTCCAATAAAAAGAAAGAGGCATGGAAAGTCCAAAAGGACACCAGTATGGCTTACCAATGAAGTAAAAGATGTGATTGGAAAGAAGAAAAACTCATTTAAGAAATGGAAGGCTCTTCCTACCGAGGAGAACAGAAAGGAACACAAGCTCTGGCAAACTAAATGCAAAGCAACCGTCAGGAAAGCCAAGAGAGATTTTGAGGCACACATAGCAAAGAATATTTTTAAAAAACAACAAAAACTTCTTTAAGTACATCAGAAGCAGGAACCCAACTAGAAAAGCAGTTGGGCCACTTTCGGCGACAATGGTCAGAAAGGGAAAATCAGCGAAGACAAGGAGATTGCTGAGCAGCTAAATGACTTCTTTGCCTCCGTTTTCACACAGGAGGACAGACAACATATGCCTGCAGCTGAGTCAGTATTTTCAGGGAGGGAATTAAAAGAATTAAAACAGATAGAGATAAACAAGGAGGATGTTCTCATATGCCTTACTAAACTAAATGTTAACAAATCACCAGGTCCAGACGGCATCCACCCCAGAGTTCTTAAGGAACTCAAGTGTGAAATTGCTGAACTTCTAGCTAAGATATATAACCTTTCTCTAAGATCAGGCACTGTACCCGAGGACTGGAGGGAGGCAAATGTAACACCGATCTTCAAGAAAGGATCCAGAGGTGATCCAGGAAATTATAGACCAGTCAGTTTAACCTCAGTTCCAGGCAAAGTGATGGAAACTATTATTAAAGAAAAAATTACTAGGCACATAGAAGAACAGGCATTGCTGAAAGAAAATCAACATGGTTTCTGCAAAGGCAAATCATGTCTTACTAACTTGTTAGAATTCTTTGAGGGTGTAAATAAACACATAGATAAAGGGGACCCAATTGATATTGTTTACCCTGACTTTCAAAAGGCTTTTGACAAAGTCCCTCACCAAAGGCAGATAGAGATAAACAAGGAGGATGTTCTCATATGCCTTACTAAACTAAATGTCAACAAATCACCAGGAATCAGAGGACAGGTCTTGCCCTGGATTGGAACCTGGCTAAACTGTAGGAAACAAAGGGTGGTAATAAACGGACATTTCTCTGGGTGGAAAGAGGTGAGAAGTGGCGTACCCCAAGGTTCAGTTTTGGGTCCGTTACTTTTTAATTTATTCATTAATGATCTGGATGTAGGAGTGAATTCTGAGGTAGCAAAGTTTGCAGACGACACTAAATTGTTCAGGGTAGTTAAAAATGAAACTGATTGTAAAGAGCTCCAGAAAGATCTTTCGAAATTGAGTGAATGGGCAACAAAGTGGCAAATGCATTTTAACCTAAACAAGTGTAAAGTCATGCACATCGGGGCAAAGAACCCCAAATGTCACAATGGGTTAAATCCTTGTGCCAGCAGGACTGCTGACCAACAGTGGTTTGAATCCAGGGAGAACAGGTGGGGTTATAATACATATAATAATACACTTTATTTATATTCCGCTCTTCTCACCCTGAAGGGGATTCAGAGCGGATTACAGGTACACATACTTAGCAGACAATCCTTGCCATTTTCCACATACACACAAATAAACGAACTGGGGCAAACTCTAGCCACCAGGGGGAGCTGACGCACTCCTCATCTCTCAGCGTTCCCAGTGTCCCTTGTTGTTCCTTCCGCATTCCTCAGCATTCCTGGAGATCTTTAATGGCCTCATAATTCAGTCAAAATTGGCCTCCCCACTTAATGTGGTACCGTTATCTCCTACTTGACAGATGCAACTGTCTTTCGGGCTGCAAAGGTCGACAGCAGGCTACACTTAAAGGTCGAGCACCCACCTCGACCCGGGCAGGCCTCGAACTCATGACCTACTGGTCAGTAGAGATCTTATGCAGCTGACATTTAGACAGCTGCGCCACATTCCTGGTGCAGCTGCCTAAATTCTCTGTCAGTTCCAGCTCCCCATGTGGGAACATGAGAGAAGCCTCCCACAAGGATTTTCAAACATCAAACATCCAGGTGTCCCCTGGGCAACATCCTAGCAGACAGCCAATTCTTTCACACCAGAAGCAACTTACAGTTTCTCAAGTCGCTCCTGACACACACAAAAAAGTTTGAAAACATGCAAATGTGAGTAGATCACTAGGTACTGCCTTGATGGGAAGATAACGATGCTCCATGCAGATATGCAGGCCACATGACCTGGGAGGTGTGTATGGACAATGCCGGCTCTTTGGCTTAGAAATGGAGATGAGCACCACCAACCCCCCCACACACACACACAGTCGGACACGACTAGACTTAATGTCAGGGAAGGTTTTACCTATCTGCAGAAGCAGTCTCCCCAGTTTCATTGACCCACATCTGACAAAATATGTCCTCTTTAGTTGTTTCCTACATCCTTCAGCACAATTCCATTGCATTTTTCTGCTAGATATATTTGGAATTTGGAACGAGTGCTATCAAAGAAGATCAAAAAACACCTTGTATAGCATTGTTTGCCACTCAGTAATTAAAAAAACAAAACCGAACTGTAAAATTTCACATGAACAAAACAGTTTGGCTTCCATTTTGACAACTAAAGAAGAGGACAATCAACACGTTTTGCTTATTTTACATTTTTTTTCATTCTGTTGGTTAATTAAAAACACAAACATTGCTTTGCAGAATTATTTCCATATTTCAGAAATTACAGTCTGGAATTCAATCCTTCTGCAAAACGGTTTATAGAAGAATCAAGCTTGTTCTGTAGAACAGTGTTCCCAACCTGTGGTCCGTGGACCACCAGTGGTCCACATGAACGAAAATATGGTCCGTGGCCTTACCATTACAATGTCTTTTTCTTTGTGAGAAAAATTGTAAAGAACAAACTAAAAGGAGCAGTAAAAAAATCAAATCCCTCCAAAATGCTTGGAAACTGTTTAAAAATACCTTAAAACAGGCCGAACTAAAATGCATTCCAATAAAAAGAAAGAGGCATGGAAAGTCCAAAAGGACACCAGTATGGCTTACAAATGAAGTAAAAGATGTGATTGGAAAGAAGAAAAACTCATTTAAGAAATGGAAGGCTCTTCCTACCGAGGAGAACAGAAAGGAACACAAGCTCTGGCAAACTAAATGCAAAGCAACCGTCAGGAAAGCCAAGAGAGATTTTGAGGCACACATAGCAAAGAATATTTTTAAAAAACAACAAAAACTTCTTTAAGTACATCAGAAGCAGGAACCCAACTAGAAAAGCAGTTGGGCCACTCGACGACAATGGTCAGAAAGGGAAAATCAGCAAAGACAAGGAGATTGCTGAGCAGCTAAATGACTTCTTTGCCTCCGTTTTCACACAGGAGGACAGACAACATATGCCTGCAGCTGAGTCAGTATTTTCAGGGAGGGAATTAAAAGAATTAAAACAGATAGAGATAAACAAGGAGGATGTTCTCATATGCCTTACTAAACTAAATGTTAACAAATCACCAGGTCCAGACGGCATCCACCCCAGAGTTCTTAAGGAACTCAAGTGTGAAATTGCTGAACTTCTAGCTAAGATATATAACCTTTCTCTAAGATCAGGCACTGTACCCGAGGACTGGAGGGAGGCAAATGTAACACCGATCTTCAAGAAAGGATCCAGAGGTGATCCAGGAAATTATAGACCAGTCAGTTTAACCTCAGTTCCAGGCAAAGTGATGGAAACTATTATTAAAGAAAAAATTACTAGGCACATAGAAGAACAGGCATTGCTGAAAGAAAATCAACATGGTTTCTGCAAAGGCAAATCATGTCTTACTAACTTGTTAGAATTCTTTGAGGTGTAAATAAACACATAGATAAAGGGACCCAATTGATATTGTTTACCCTGACTTTCAAAAGGCTTTTGACAAAGTCCCTCACCAAAGGCAGATAGAGATAAACAAGGAGGATGTTCTCATATGCCTTACTAAACTAAATGTCAACAAATCACCAGGAATCAGAGGACAGGTCTTGCCCTGGATTGGAACCTGGCTAAACTGTAGGAAACAAAGGGTGGTAATAAACGGACATTTCTCTGGGTGGAAAGAGGTGAGAAGTGGCGTACCCCAAGGTTCAGTTTTGGGTCCGTTACTTTTTAATTTATTCATTAATGATCTGGATGTAGGAGTGAATTCTGAGGTAGCAAAGTTTGCAGACGACACTAAATTGTTCAGGGTAGTTAAAAATGAAACTGATTGTAAAGAGCTCCAGAAAGATCTCTCGAAATTGAGTGAATGGGCAACAAAGTGGCAAATGCATTTTAACCTAAACAAGTGTAAAGTCATGCACATCGGGGCAAAGAACCCCAACTACACCTACCAATTGATGGGGTCAAAGCTTTCCGAGACAAACCAGGAAAGGGATCTTGGGGTTTTGGTGGACAGCTCAATGAAGATGTCAACCCAGTGCGCAGCAGCAGTGAAAAAAGCAAATTCTATGCTAGGCATGATCTACAAATCGATGGTAAGGCCACATTTGGAGTACTGTGTACAATTCTGGTCTCCGCACCTTAAGAAGGATATAACGGAACTGGAAAAGGTACAGAAAAGGGCAACAAGAATTATCCAAGGGATGGAGCGGCTCCCTTATGAAACCAGGTTGCAACGCCTTGGTCTTTTCAGCCTTGAAAGACGGCGTTTAAGAGGTGACTTGATCGAAGTGTATAAAATCATGCATGGGATAGAAAAGGTGAATAAAGAAAAATTATTTTCTTTGTCACAAAACACTAGGACTAGGGGGGTACTCCCTAAAGCTCCAAGGTAGGAAAGTTAGGACTAATAAAGGGAAATATTTCTTCACCCAGAGGGTCATTGGGTTATGGAATTCACTTCCAGAAGAGGTTGTGACAGCTGTCAGCCTGGACAGCTTCAAGGCAGGATTAGACAGATTCATGGATACCAAGTGTATTGGTAGTTACTGAAAAGGACATTCAAGTGCCACCTCGGAGTTGGTTGAGGTAGGCAGGATTTCCCTGGGTACTGGTTGTGGGGGTCGGGAGCAGGTCAGGGTTTTGCCCTCCCTTCTGCTCGAGATCCCCGCGTACAACTGGTGGGCCACTGTGTGATACAGAATGCTGGACTAGATGGGCTGAGGTCCGATTCAGCATGGCTCTTCTTATGTTCTTATGTTCTTATGTTTGTGTGTATACCTCCCTCATTCCTCTCCCTAGAACTAAATTGGCTGCTGAAGGAGACAAGGAAGCATGTGGAAATGTAACCCTGAACTGTCAACGTGTCATATTGGGCTATTTTTCTTTTATCTCCTTTCAGAAACAAAGAAAAGAGTGGGAGCCACCCAGCATGTTTGGACCACGTGCAGGAGAAAAGGTTCCCTCTCAAGGCTCACCAGTCAGAAAGTTTTCTTCCAATAGGTATGTTTGAAGTGGAGATAAATGGGGTATGCTCTTCACAAAACGTCTGCTTTAAAAATTCTCTTGGCAAATTGTATAATTTTGTCTTGTCCCAGTAGACCTGCAGTCATGGCCATTTGGCCATATATAATTTCCTATATATCATTTTGGTGGTAATGCTACATGTATACTTGTTTGCTGTGACTCTAGAAATATATTATTGTGGCCTAAAGAACCATCAGGCATGTTCCTACATTACTTGTATGTCCCACCTCTTCCTTCCTGAAAGTAAATTATCCAGTTCTAGTGAACCTGAGAAGAATTCTGTTGTTGTCATATCTGACTTATTGGACTCTCGGGGGTATCTATTTGGGCAGAATTGTAACAGGAGACCGAGCTGGATGGAGCTTCTCTTTGATCCAGTGTGGTCCTTCTTATATTCTTTTAATTTTGAGGAACCAAACAAGTTTGCTGATTGTTGTCGTGTTTTTTTTGGGCTATATGGTCATGCTCTAGAGCAAGGGTGGGCAATTATTTTTTCCAAGGGGCCACATGGGAGCCAAACAATATTATGGAGGGCCGCACCTAAAGGCTGAACTACATTCAAATCTACATTATTTATTTATTTACTATATTTACTATATATTACACATCACTAATATTAACATATTAATATAAGAAATATTCATATATTATTAATATTAATATCATAATTATTATATTATAGTATATATGTAGACATATATAATATAATATAACATTATATTATATTATTTAATACATTATATTATTATTAAATTATTATTATAAAATAATAATAAAAACCACTAAAATAAAATAAAATGAAATTCAAGAAGACAAGGTGTGAACCAAGATAGAGGCTGACATCCTCAAGAGATGAAGGATCCCAAGATGGAATGGCCCAATGGACCCAGCCCAGAAGATAACAAAGCAGACCCAACCGCCACCCCAGCAGAGCAGAGCAGCAGACGATCGGAGGCTGCAGGCCTCCGCCCGCTCTCGCCCCCAGCTGTTCCCCAGCTGATCGGCCTGCCATGGAGTGCCTGCCATCCCGGGAGGTGATCCGGGCCTGCAGCAGAAGTAGTCGGTGAGCTGCGGCGAGTGATCGCCCTGGCGAACTGAAAGAGGATCAAGTCTTCCGGGTCACCATGGCGATCAGCCACTGCAGGTCGCTGACTGCTCCCGCTGCAGGCCCGGATCGCCTCCCGGGATGGTAGGCATGCCAAAGCCGCCGCTCCTCCGATTGTTCTCCGGAGTGGTGGGCTGTCTGCCGACGCAGGCCCCACAGCCCGCAATGGGATGGCGGCAGCGGCACCCCTTCCTCTTGGCCCTGCCTCCGACGCCCTTCTCCCTGGGCCGGACAGAATCGGCTGCCAGGCCACATCTGGCCCGCAGGCCGTACGTTGCCCAGGTCTGTTCTAGAGACATTATTGTCTGATGTTTCCCCTGCATCTATGGCAAGCATCCTCAGAGATGAGGTCTATCGCCTCTGAGGAGGCTTGCCATAGATGCAGGGGAAACGTCAGGAGAGAATGCGTCTAGAACATAGCCATATAGCCCGAAAACACCTACAACAACACAACGTTTGCTGGGCTTGGTCGCCTGTCATTTTAAGGGAGAAGGGGATAATGGCTGTGTCTTCTCCTCCAAGCCAGTTAAAGTTTCCCATCAACAAGATCTACTGTTACGTCAAAAAGAGTTTTGCTCCTTCAAAGATTGGGCCTCAAATGCCTTTTTCGGTATGTTCCTCTCTTCTGGAAGCAATTAACATTCTGACTGATCCCAAGTGAGCCATGCAACCCCTTGGAGTTCATGCTTGTCATAACTCCTTATGTACTCAGGCTCTCCTTTACAGGAAATGTTCCTTCCATACAAAATGTGGGGTTCTTCCTATGAGTCACACTCTCTTGGTTTCTGCTTCTGCCCATCAGCTTCTGTTACAAACTGGCTCCTGTTCAAAGCCCTGGAGATGTTCCACCTCTGACTGGAGAGCCTATAATATTGTCACAGTCACCACTGAGCAATGTGACAGTACAGCCGCTTTGCACAGCAGAAGGGGAACCATGTGGGTGGAGTTTCCCAGTGAACTTCAAGTCATGATGGCCTTCTAGATTATGTTTCAATACAACTCCCGGCATGCCTCGCCACTGGATTTGCTGGCTGGGGCTTCTCGGACTTGTAATCCAGGAACATATTTGTTTCCCCGCCCTTCTGTAAGTGACACATCTCCAGTATGTGGCATTGTGAAGACTTCAAGTGATCTGAAAGATTTCCCATCAGAGAGGAGTAATCAGTCCCAGAAAGCCATACATAATAAAAGTCAGTGTTTGCAGGCGGTGGTGTGGTGGTGTGACGGCAGGAATATGTGGCAGCGTTTCGATTGGCTGCAACTGTGGGATTATTTGCATAAAGGGCTCTGATTGGCCAGCCTCAGAACTCCAACATTCTACAGCCCCAGACAGAGGGGATTGGTAACCACTGAAATGGTATTTGCATAAAGGACTCCGATTGGCCAACCACATTCCAGCATTCTAAAGTGACTCAGAGGGAAAAGGAAAGGCCTCAGGCAGTCAGACCAAACTTGGCAAACAGGGGACCAATGGCCCACTTCACAACCTGGTGTGGTTTAGGGCAGGAGGGGCCACGAATGATGGGATTTGCAGTACCTTCACCTCATTCACTTCCCAAACAACACTGTAGCCCCTATAAATCACAGACCAGGCCCAAAATTGACAGCAAGGCTTCCTTAACTTGATTTTCCTGACTAGGCCTCAGCTCATGGGATATTGTTAGGCTTCCTCAACTTGATTTTCCTGACTAGGCCCCAAACAATGGCAGAACAAGACCAAACTTGGCACACAGACCCCCCCCCCCCCAAGGTGCACCCTACATCCTGGTGCAGTTTGAGGGAGAATGGACCATGGATGATGGGACTTGCAGTACTTCAATTCACTTCCTTAGAGCACTGTGGCCCACACCAATGACGAATCAGGACCAAACTTGGCACACAGAGGCCCAATGGGCCACTTTACAAACCTGCTGCGGTTTACAGCACGATGGCTCACAAATGATGGGATCTGCAGTACCTTCACCCAATTCATTTCCCAAAGAACATTGCAGCCCCTACAAATCAGAAACCAGGCCCAAACTTGCTACACAGAGTACCCATGCCCCACTTGTAGTCCTGGTGCAGTTTTGAGTGGGACGGACCATGGATGATGGGAGTTGAAGTACCTTCACTCACTTTCTGAGACCGCTGCAACCCTCATCCAATGACTAATCAAGACCACACTTGGCACACAGAGTCCCCATGACCCACTCTACATCCTGGTGCAGTTAGGAGAACGGGGGACCATGGATGATGGGACTTCCACTTCCTTCCCTTACTTCCAGAGACCGCTGCAACCCTCATCCAGAGAATGATCAAGACCAAATGTGACATACACAGCCCCCATGACCCACTCTACATCCTGGTGCTGTTTGGAGGGGGATGGTCCATGGCCAATGGGAGTTGCAGTACCTTCACTAAGTTCTTGAGACCACTGCAAGCCACATAAACATCTAATAGGAATCAACCTTGGCACACAATGTCTTCCTCAAATAACCCGGGCACCGCCGGATCCTCAGCTAGTAGATTAATATATATGGAAGGCATCTGATTGGAGTAAACTTCTGCTTTCGCTGTTAGCCGCCTTGAGTCCTCTCGGAGGAAAAAGTGGGCTAAAAATAAAGATAATAATAATAATACACTCTCTCTCAAACATGCTTTTGTAAGACTAATCTTGTTTTCTCCAGAAAACAGAGAAACCAAAATTACTTCCTGATAACTTTTGTATAAGGGATGATTTGTCCTTGAGGGGTCCCAACAACTCCTCAAGCTCAACCCGTGAAACTGTTGGGATGAGGAGGAAAACCTGACACACTTTGTGGTTTTTTGCTCTCAAACTGTGTGGCTTCTTGGCTCCGGACTCCTTACTGCATGCTCTGAGATGGGTTGGGAAGTCCTATTTTCCTGTCTCTCTGTCTGGTTCAGCTGCCATTGAGATTTCACCAGCATTAAATGGTCTTCTGCCATTTGACATCTGTTAACACTGGCTCATTTCTTTCCCACATTGACCTCCAGGTTCAAGACACCCGTCTCAGGGAAATGAAGCAGAAACCAGCCCTTGTCGAAAGTCTCCGGCCTTCAGGACGGGCAGTGAACCTGCTCTGAGTCCCCTGATGTTTCGGAGATTTGCTTCTGAGTTGCAAATAAATGATGTTCTCAGGGGTTCGGATAGCCAGCTCTACCCGAAGCCTCCACCTAAACCCAGTAAAGTGCCCTTTCTGAGGCCATCACAGGGTTCGGAAGTGCTCTATTGTGAACTGAACGCAGCTCTTCCCGCAGACTGTAGAATTTCAAAGCCATCTTTATGCCAGAAGAACAGCTTTGTAGACTATCTGACTACTAAGGAGAACGGGACACATCCTGAACCAAACTATTTGATCCTGGACAACAGGGATTCTTTCCTGAGTTCTGTGGACCCTCTAACAGCCCAGACAGAGATGAGCAACGAGAGTGACGTCTTTGTGGCGCCCGTTCTTGAGATGGTCTCCAGTTTCCAGCCCAACAATTTTGAGTCAAAACTCCTTCCTTTGGAAAACAAGCCTTTGGAGACAGCCATGTTAAAAAGGGTGAAGGAGTTTTTTACTAACAACAGTGCAAAGACGATTGCTCACCATATACTTTGGATGGACTGCAAGGTAAAGCAATCTCCATTTTGTGTGTGTGTGTGTGTGTGTGTGTGTGTGTGTGTGAACAAGCCTGAACAAAACTCTTATTTGAAACGACACATCCATGTGACATCATGTCAGTGGTTTTGTCTCATGCAACAGTGAGAACTGGGAATTTTTTAAATTAATAATTTTTAATACATTTTCTTAAGTACATTGATTCTCTTAAGTTGCATACATACATCGATACATTCAATGCTTTTGTATCATACACTTAATTCGGAAGGGGGCGGGACACACAGAGGTGAATATGATAAGATATAAGATATATATGCATATATAGTTGATGTAACGAGTGAGAACTGGGAATGTCTAAAAGAAATTGGCCACAAGACTTGAATATTATATATATATATATATATATATATATATATATATACACACACACACACACACACATACATACATATATATACACACACACACGCATACTAGCTTGGGGATCCGGCGGTGCCCGGGTTTCTTGAGAAACGTATTAGTTGGTCTGTAGCAGTTATTTATGTGGCTTACAGTGGTATCAGGAAATTAGTAAAGGTACTGCGAGTCCCATCATCCATGGTCCAACCTCCTCCAAACAGCACCAGGACGTAGAGTGGGTCATGGAGGCTCTGTCTGGCAAGTGTGGCCTTGATCCCTCATTATTGGGAGTTACAGTGGTATCCTGAAATTACTGAAGGTACTGCAAGTCCCATCATCCATGGTCCACCCACCTCCAAACAGCACCAGGACGTAGAGTGGGTCATGGAGGCTCTGTCTGCCAAGTTTGGCCTTGATCCCTCATTATTGGGAGTTGCAGTGGTATCATGAAATTACTGAAGGTACTGCAAGTCCCATCATACATTGTCAGTCCTCCCCCGAACCTCACCAGGTCGTGAAGGCAGTCATGGGGGTTATGTGTGCCAAGTTTGGTCTCGATCAGTAATCGGATGAGGGTTGCAGCGGACTTTGGAAGTGAGTAGAGGTACTTCAAGTCCCATAATCCCTGGTCCACCCTCCTCCAAACTGCACCAGGACATAGAGTGGGTAATGGGGGCTGTGTGTGCCAAGTGTGGTCTGTATTGGTCCTTTTAGGTGGCCACAGTGGTCTGTGGGATCCAAAGTGTTTGAAAGTACTACAAATCCCATAATCCGTGGTCCACCTCCCCCAAACCGCACCAGGACGTAAAGGGGGTCAGGGGGGTTATGTGTACCAAGTTTGGTGCAGATCCATCACCCGCGCTGGTCGCTGTGGCCTGTGGAAGTGGCAGCCAATCAGAACGCTGGCACATACATACATACAAACCCACAAACATACATACAAACATTCCCGTTTATTATTATATATATATATAATAATAATAAACACACACACATATAATTTGACACATTTTGTCCAAGATTTTACATCAAATATGTAGCCAGGATTTTGTGGCTACACTACCATCCCATCCCATCCCTGAAACCCATTTTAAAAACCAGACAATCATTCAGTGTAGTTGAGATCTGTGTTGCAGGAACCTGTAGGATGACATGCGTGAAAGATACTGTGAGCTGAAAACTGACTCATAGAGAAGACACTGGTGACATCATCCTCCAGCGCCCATCTCTTCAATAGCTCAGACCTCTGAATGACTGACTGGCTTTCAGGTGACTTTCAAGGTGATTTGTGGTCATGAAAATAGTGCCATAATCGCAAACGAGAATATGAAGCAGTTACGACATCCTAAACCTAACATACAGTATGTCACTAATACCTGACCAACAGAATCCCAGTATTAACTCATCTTTTCTCTCTTCCTGTTTTACACACAAACACATGTTTACAGGTAGCACACCTGTGTTAACTGTAAACATCTGATATAAACAAGGCAGTATTCAAAAGCAGAAAACAAAACTAGCAGAAAATCAGCAATGTTTGGGGACAATGCAATTAATTTCTACCAGTCACAAGGCAGTCATACCTAGAAAGAGAATTCCAGAGATGATGATGATGATGATAATAAATATGCCCGCCACCATCTACCAGAGGGACTCGAGGTGACTCACAAGCACTCAAGGTGCAAACACACAAAATACAAAAAGCGGAAAGACAGTGACACAAAGCAGTAACAACTAACATAAACATCATCCCCCATATTTTCAGGATATCATACCTAGGAAGGCAATTTCAGATGTGGGATACTACTACAGAGAAGGCTCTGTCTCCAGTTGACAACTGTCTAACATCAAACCTCGAATGACTTAAGCAAACAGACAGGTTAATTTGGGAAGAATTAAATATTTCAGATATTTTTGTTTTGTACTTTCAAGAGCAAAATTACCACCTTGAGTTGCACCTGGAAACTTACTAGAAGCGAATGAAATGTGTTCCCCATGGCTAAGGGTTGTTAATATTCTTCCTGTTATACTTTTGACTCACTGGGGTTTTCTGGCACTATTCATCAGCAGCCCATGTATTAAAGAATTTTGACAGTAATCTGGATTAGAGATTTCAAACGTTCAGAGCATCCTGCATGATATCATTAAAGCATACTATTATTTGGCTGACACAACGCTGGGAAATTCAGGACAGATAAAGGAAGTACTTCTTCACACCGCACCTAGTTAAAATGAGGAATTAGCTGCTCTAAGAAGTAGCAATCGTTGCCAACTTGGACTGCGTTAAAAAGGAGACCGCAGAATTCATGGAAGCTGGGACTATTAACTGCTGCTAGTCAGGATGGCTGTTTATCATCTACAGTGTCGGAGGATGAATGCCCTTGTACGTCAATTGCTAGATGATGCAACATGGCTAGACCCCTTCCAGTCCGGCTTCCGTTCGGGGCATGGGACGGAGACGGTTCTGGTCTCCATCACAGACCAACTCCGCTGCCAGCTTGACCAAGGCGGGTCTGTGCTGCTCGTGTTATTGGACCTCACGGCAGCGTTTGACACAGTCGACCACAATCTATTGACCCACCGCCTGGCCATGGCTGGAGTGAGGGGGACAGCCCTAAAATGGCTGACCTCCTTCCTCCACCAGCGGTCTCAGCGTGTGAGGAGGGGCGGGGTGGTCTCCGAGGGCTCCTCATTAGTTTGTGGAGTTCCGCAGGGGGCCATCCTCTCCCCTCTGTTATTTAACATCTACATGCAGCCGCTTGCACAGCTGGTGCGGAGTTATGGGCGGGAGTGTCACCAATATGCGGATGATACCCAGCTCATTCTGAGGATGGAGGGCAGGCCGGGATCCGTCCCCGATAATTTCCAGCACTTCCTCGAAGCCGTTACTGGATGGCTGCGAGCCAGTAGGTTGAGGGTGAATCCGGTGAAGACTGAGATCTTGTGGCTGGGCCGCCCGGGTGGGGTAGATGTCCAGCTTCCGACCCTGGACGGCGCGGCGTTATGCCCATCATCTTCCGTGAAGAGCCTGGGAGTCCATCTGGACTCTCAGCTGACCATGGAGGCCCAGGTCTCTGCGGTCAGCAAGGTGGCCTTTTTCCATCTCCGACAGGCAAGGAGGCTGGCCCCTATCTCTCCCCGGAACGACCTCGCCACGGTGATCCAAGCCACGGTCATCTCAAGACTAGATTACTGCAACGCGCTCATCGTTGGCCGGCCTTTGTCGGCGATCCGGAAGCTCAAGCTGGTGCAGAACACTGCCGCCCGGCTCCTGTCTGGCTCTCCAGCAGGTTGCCATATAACACCTGTTTTGCAGGACCTGCACTGGCTGCCAATCGAGCACCGGATCGCCTTCAAAGTGTTGGTTCTCACCTTTAAGGCCTTGCACGGCCTGGGGCCAGCGTATCTGAGGGACCGTCTCACTCCATATTGCCCTCTGAGATCACTGCGGTCCGAGGATGCTAACTTCTTGGAGGTACCTTCGGCGAAGCTGGCACGGCTGACATCCACCCACCAGAGGGCGTTTTCTGTCATAGCTCCCACGCTGTGGAACGCCCTCCCGGCCGACACCCGGGCAATGAAGGACCTGCTCCCGTTCAGGCGAGCTTGTAAAACCTATTTGTTTAGGCAGGCCTTCGATGGGTAGGCCCGTGCGTCTTGGTTGTGCCACTACCTCAACTGTGTTGTTGTTTTTACTGTGTTGCTTGTTTTTAATTGTTCTTAACCTTCTGTATTTTATTGTGCCTTCGGCTCTTGTAAGCCGCCGCGAGCCTTCGGGAGTCGGCGGCATAGAAACCCAAATAAATAAATAAATAAAAAGACTATAGTGCTGGGGGACTTTCCATAGGTCACATTTTGAGAATCATGCAGCACTTTAGATGTTATTGACGTCGCTCCTAGCATTGTTCACCATTGGTTGTGTTGACTAGGGCTGATGGGATTTACAGGCCAACAAAATCCAGAGGAATCTGGTGGACCAGTGTGAATGAACTGTTGGGCTAGAGCAGTGGTTCTCGACCTGTGGGTCCCCAGGTGTTCTGCCCTACAACTTTCAGAAATCCAAGCCAGTTTACCAGCTGTTATGGTAAATGAGCTGTTACCAGGATTTGTACCTTGGACCTGTAGCTATAGCATGGTCAGTCTTATGAGTACCTGGTGTGTTGGCCAGTCTTGTGTTCTGCATGCTTGGTAATGGTATACCTAGTGTGTTAGCTAGTCTTGTGTTTCTGC
Organism: Anolis apletophallus; assembly: GCA_030556195.1. NCBI lineage: Eukaryota > Metazoa > Chordata > Lepidosauria > Squamata > Anolidae > Anolis > Anolis apletophallus. The sequence goes on from JARBWK010000005.1 coordinate 124,980,969, forward strand.
ATGCTCAGCTAAGCACCACAGTTGTATAATGGAGTCACATGTTTGGCTCCTAGTTCACTGAAGTAGCCAGAATGATTGGTCACAATGTCCAGTTGGCCTCCTCAAAATTCTTCATGCATCGTAGAGGCAGGAGTGGATGTTAAGAGGTAGTGAGTACCATGACAGTAGCATTCATTTCTTGTTGGAGTATTGATTTCACTCCTTGGCAGTTTTGGTAAAAGCTGAATGACTTTGGTTCCTGAGAATATGGTCCAGAAGGAAATTAGGAATGCTGCTGATAAGGACACAGGAGGCTTCAAGGTAAGCCGGTTGTTTGGGACTCCTGCATTGCTCACTCACTCTGCCCTCTAGTGGAGCTGCCTTTGAAATATGGGATCTAGATTGACATGTCTTCCGAGGAATAAAGATTTCAGATTTTCTTGGACAGAGCTTGGAAATTACTTTTGGGGGTTAAAACTCAGAGAATGCCTTGAGTCAGTATTCCCCCTGGGAATCATGAGAGATGTAAACCAAAAGCATATTTTCTCCCCAAGATCCTCTTTTGGGGTGTAGTCCGAGAGGCAAGCTCCCAGTGTGACATTTGGAAGCGTGCTCTTGCACTGGGGGCAGCATTTTTTAATCAAGACATTACTAAAAGTGGGTTGCTGTGAGTTTTCCGGGCTGTATGGCCATGTTCCAGAAGCATTCCCTCCCAACATCTCCCAACATCTATGGCAGGCATCCTCAGAGGTTGTGAGGTCTTTTGGAAACTAGGCGAGTGAGGTATATATATGTGTGGACTATATAAGGGCGGGAGAAAGAACATTCCACAGAAATATAAACTTCACTTGTCTAGTTTCCAACAGACGTCACAACCTCTGAGGATGCCTGCCATAGATGTGGGTGAAACGTCAGGAGAGAATGTTTTTGGAACATGGCCATACAGCCCGGAAAATTCACAGCAACCTAGTGATTCTGGCCATGAAATCCTTCGACAACACATCACTAAAAGTGTCACAAGGAAATTTTAAAAACTCTTTTAACTCAATGTATTTAATATTCCTCTTAGTGTAAAGGAGTGGGAATCATGTGGCTCTCCAGATGTTTTTAGACAGCTGAGGGCTCTAAAATAAGCAATGATGAGAGATGTTGGGAGATAAAGTCCATCAGCCTCTAGATCAGCGTTTCTCAACCTGGGGGTCAGGACCCCTAGGGGGTCGCGAGAGGGTGTCAGGGGTCGCCTAAGACCAACAGAAAATACAGTATTTTCTCTTTGGTCATGGGAATTCTGTGTGGGAAGTTTGGCCCAATTCTGTCGTTGGTGGGGTTCAGAATGCTCTTTGAGTGTAGGCGAACTATAAATCCCAGCAACTACAACTCCCAAATGTCAAGGTCTATTTTCCCCAAACTCCACCAGTGTTCACATTTAGGCATATTGAGTATTTGTGCCAAGTTTAGTCCAGCTCCATCATTGTTTGTGTGCTCTCTGGATGTAGGTGGACTACAACTCCAAAACTCAAGGTCAATGCCCACCAAACCCTCCCAAGTATGTTCTCTTGGTCATGGAAGTTCTGTATACCAAGGCTGGTTCAATTCAATCATTGGTGGAGTTCACAATGCTCTTTGATTGTAGGTGAATTAAATGTCCAAGCAACTGCAACTCCCAAATAATAAAAACAATACCCTCCAACCCAACTTGTATTCAAATTTGGGCATATCAGGTATTTGTGCCAAATGTGGTCCAGTGAATGAAAATACATCCAGCAGATCAGATATTTACACGACGATTCATAACAGTAGCAAAATTACAGTTATGAAGTAGTCACGAAAATAATTTTATAGTTGTGGGTCACCACAACATGAGGAACTGTATTAAGGGGTTGCGGCATTAGGAAGGTTGAGAAACATGGCTCTAGATAAGTGGTTTCCAACCTGTGGGTCTCCAGGTGTTTTGGCCTACAATTCCCAGAAATCCCAGTCAGTTTACCAGATGTTTGGATTTCTGGGAGTTGAAGGCCAAAACATCTGGGGGCCCACAGGTTGAGAACCACTGCTCAAAATAATGACACAATTTCCATCCCTGAACTAAAATCTAAGTCAAAAACATCCGTTATTTTGATACGCATAGGTCCTATAGCTATAGCCTTAAAAGGATATTTCCAGAAACCAAATTTTCTCCATAAAGTAGACTGCTTTTATAGAAAAGTCATGGGCCAGGCATGCTGAACACCACAAGCGGATCATCAGCCACGCTGATCCATGCGAATCTAAATGTACTAGTAGGACATTCCTGCCTGGGTGTAACTGGCAGTTGCTGCAAAAAAAGACCAGAGATAGCCTCAAAATATTGGCAAAACAATTATCTGTATTACAATTTGTTTCGTTTTTAATGATACCTGTTGTTGGTGAAACTTATCTGGAAGCAGCACCTTCAGCTAAATCAGGGGTGGGCAACCTACGGCCCGCGGGCCAGCAGCCAATTCTGTCCGGCCCGGGGAGGAGGGCGTCGGGGGCGGGGTCAAGAGGAAGGGGTGCCGCTGCTGCCATCCCATCGCAGGCTCTGTGGGGCCTGTGTCGGCAGACCTGCGGCGGCTGATCGCCCTGGCAACCCGAAAGACTTGATTGTCTTCCGGGTCGCCAGTGCGATCAGCCACCTCAGATCGCCGACTGCTCCCGCTGCAGGCCCAGATTGTTTCCAGGGATGGCATGGCGATCAGCTGGGGAACGGCTGGGGGTGAGAGCGGGCGGAGGCCCGCAGCCTTCGATCGTCTGCTGGTCTGCTCTGGTCTGCTGTGGCGCCGACTGGGTCCACTTTGCCATCCTCTGGGCTGGGGCCATTGGGCCATTCCATCTTGGGATCCTTCCTCTCTTGAGGAGATCAGCCTCTATCTTGGTTCGCACCTTGTCTTCTTGAATTTCATTTCATTTTATTTTAGTGGTTTTTATTATTATTTTATAATAATTTTATAATAATAATATAATAATATAATGTTATATAATTTCAATATATTATAATGTCTATATAGATATACTATAATATAATAATTATGATACTAATAGTAATATATGAATATTTCTTGATATATTAATATGTTAATATTAATGATGTGTAATATATAGTAAATATAGTGAATAAATAAATAAACAATGTAGATTAGAATGTAGTTCAGCCTTTAGGTGCGGCCCTCCATAATATTTTTTGGCTCTCGTGTGGCCCCTTGGGAAAAATAATTGCCCACCCCTGAGCTAAATGGATGAAATGTGTGGAAGCTCCCCCCCCCCCAACCTTTCCCACATTTCCGATGAAACAGAGCTAGTAATTTGAATTCCTTTCTGATATCCTCCCCAGCAACAAATACCATTACCTCTACCTTTTTTTTTGTAATGATCACCCACCCCCTTGCTACCATTAGTTCAATGACACCCCTTTGAATAACTCCCCATAAAGCTATTACAGGTTTGTTAGCATCAGCAGCTCTCCCAGAGGATGCTATAAATCAAGTAGGCATCAGCTGTGGCCTGTTGTACCAGGAGTGAGGAGACCATTTGAACACTTCTCCTCCTCATTACAAGGAGCACTCAGAGAGATTAATCTATATTGATGATGGACATTGTGCGCTATGCACTAGGGAATGGCTGGCTTCCTAGCGTCACTGCATCACAGTCACCAAATGCCCTCCATATGAAATCAGCTAAGCCCAGTGGGTCCAAGATACCCAGGGGCGGTCCTACAAGATAGGCCAAGTAGGCGGCCGCCTAGGGCGCCATCTGGGAAGGGGGCACCATCCTGGCCGCATGGGGCGCCATCCTGGCCCTGCTGATGTTCCTCAGACATTTACATTTACATTAGGATCCTAATTTTGGACTTATGGGAGACTCCTATGAATTATGAGTCGGGTGATAGGTAATATATTCTGATTTTGATGCATTTACATTGCATTTCTTGTTGATTATTATACAGTTCTGCTTAATATTGTCATACAATATAATACAAATACAATATAACAATAGAATAATGATATATTTTATATTACATGTAATATTACAAACAATATTGCAGTATAGTGGTATTGTACAAAATAGTAAAATATAATATTTTATTTTACTTTATTTTGGGTTATTTGAGTTTTATAGAGTAATGAAAATATTTAGTAGAGGATAATTTAATTTAAATAAATAATGTTATTATTTTATAATAATAATATAATAGAATGTTACATTATATTATAATGTCAATATATTATAATATAATTATATTGTAATGTAGTATAATATAATTATGATATAATATAGTATGAGTATGGTATATATTGTATATACATTGATACAATATAATACTACTAATGGTATTGTGATATTATAATTGTATATTTGTTTTACATGGGGCGGGGTGCCAAAATAATGTTTTTTTGGGGGGCACCAAAATAATGTTCGCCTACCATTTAAAATTACCTTAGACCGCCCCTGAAGATACCCTAAAAGCAGCAGATCTTATTTTGGAAGCTGAGCATGATCTGCCCAGGTTAGAACTTGGATGAGAGACAACCAACAAATACAAAGTGCTGTAGGCTATATTTTCAGAGAAAGGAACAGGCAAAACGATCTGTATTCCTTGACTGAGAAAACCCTTGACAGCCGACTTGCCCCCCTCCACCACCGACAGGCCAAAGGATGACATTACTTTATCTCAAACGGCTATTTCATGCCAGATAGTGAAGATATTCCTAATGGGACTTGGCCCGTGGTCACAAGTTTACTGTCATCATGATGCCTAGGGCTTTGCAGGCAGAAGCCGTAAAATTTCCCAGCTGTTTTTCTCGTCTCTTTCTAATACCTTGGCAGGCCCATAACGATGGAAATGTTCCCAGAGACTATCTGCCTCGGAAGTGGGGGAATAACTCAAACAGGACCTCCACTATATATACATACATATACAATATTCTCCAAAGAATTTGGAGATCCTCCAAAGCAGCATGACAGATTGTGCAGCCGGAAAGAGGAGTTAGCGAATTTTGCTGCTCTGACCTCTTCTACACTGCCATATAGTCGAGATTATGAAATCAGATAACCTATGTTATCTGTTTTGAGCTGGATTATATGAGTCTACACTGCCATATAATCCAGTTCAAAGCAGATATTCTGGATTTTATATGGCAGTATAGAAGGGGGTTCTGTCACCCTCTTCCGGTAGGAGCCACCACTATATCCTAGGCCCCTTTCTCCAAATACAGGAGCCTTTATCTCTTAAATTTGCAACCAACCAGGAATTACTGTCAGGAACGAAGTTCATTTTTCCAGTTGGTTTCTATTAACATATGCATATGGCAAGTTGGAGAGTGTGTCTACACCAGGGGTGGGCAATTATTTTTTCCAAGGGGCCACACGAGAGCCAAAAAATATTATGGAGGGCCGCACCTAAAGGCTGAACTACATTCTAATCGACATCATTTATTTATTTATTTATTTACTATATTTACTATATATTACACATCATTAATATTAACATATTAATATATCAAGAAATATTCATATATTATTAGTATTAATATCATAATTATATTATAGTATATATAGACATTATAATATATTGACATTATAATACAACATTATTTTATTATATTATTTATTATATTATATTATTATGATAAAATTATTATAAAATAATAATAAAAACCACTAAAATTAAATTAAATTCAAGAAGACAAGGTGCAAACCAAGATGAAGACTGACATCCTGAAGAGAGGAAGGATCCCAAGATGGATTGGCCCAATGACCCCAGCCCAGAGGATGGCAAAGCGGACCCAGCTGCCGCTGCAGCAGAGAAGAGCAGCAGGCAATTGGAGGCTGCAGGCCTCCGCCTACTTTCGCAGCCAGCCATTCTCAGCTGATCGCCCTGCTATGGAGTGCCTGCCATCCCTGGAGGCCATCCGGGCCTGCAGGGGGAACAATCGGCGATCTGAGGCGGCTGTTCGCCCTGGCGACCTGGAAGACAATCAAGTCTTCCGGGTCGCCAGGGCGATCAGCCCCCGCAGGTCGCCAAGTGCTCCTGCTGCAGGCCCGGATCCCCTCCAGGGATGGCAGGCACTCCAAAGCCGCCGCTCCTCCGGCCTGTCTGCGGACACAGGCCCCACAGAGCCCGCAATGGGATGGAGGCAGCGGCACCCCTTCCTCTTGGCCCCGCCCCCGATGCCCTTCTCCCCGGGCCACACAGAATCAGCTGCCGGGCCAGATCCGGCCCGCAGGCCGGAGGTTGCCTACCCCTGGCCCACACTGTTCAACTATAGCGGCGGTTCCCAACCTTTTTTGATCAGAGACCACTTTGACCAGGGACCACTTTGCATTGGATATGTCGCAGCAGAGTGTGGTAGCAGAGAATGATGTGAGTTGTAGTACTCTGCACAGCGAAAGTTATATGTAGATAAACCTTGTATGTAGATTGGAAACACGCAGCTGTTCTCCCCACACAGACGGCAATGCAGGCAAGTCAAACAAGCAATTCTTCTTGCCAAAAACGGCAGGCGACTTTATCTTTATTGTTCAGCTCCTTGTAAACACTTTAAATGAAAACATTCAGCCACTTGCTTCAACAAAAACTTGCTTATCCTTCAGCTTTTATAACAGTAGATAACGGCAAACACAAAAAAATGACTTTGCCCAGCTTCTTCCTCCTCAGAAGCTTACTTACAGTTGAAGCAAAAACAATGAAGTCTTATAGTTTCTCCTTAGTCCATAAACTTCTTTCAACTCTCTCCCCAAGAAACAGATTTACATAACTGCTTCTTACTCCAGTATGAACCACATTAATCCAGCGTACCTGGCTTCTAATGCCCCAATATGGGTAGCATTAATCCAGAAGCATACCTAGTTTCTAATGCCCCAATGGGTAGTGGGTAGCAGCTTCTCATGTCCCAGTTTGAGCAGGCAGACACCTCCAAGAAGCATTCTCGGCTTCTCTTGCCAATTAGCCCAGGTGAGTCAGGTTAGTTAGCTGTACTCAGACCTTGCAAGGAACTGTAAAACTACACAGGCTAGTGCTTCCTTACACTTGAGTATACAGCCACACAAACCCCATTTACTCATGAGTATACCTGAGCAATCAAACATTTATTTTCTTTATTTGGCTGTCTACAAATCCCAACAGGATAGACCACATCAGCTCTAGTTCCAGATACAGAACATATGCCATCCAGTAGTCCGCCATCTACTCTCCCACAGAAAACCATATTTAATAATCTAGAGCTGATGTTGTCTATCCAATGCAATTTTCTAAATCAGCACTCCAATTAACCCCAGGAACAGGTCTAAAAACCAAGACACCCCTGTTTCCGGCACCACATTGAATGGCTCCACTCAAGGGGAGTAGGGAGGAGGAGGAAAAGTAACAGTCAGGAGGCTTGTTGTCACGTTTTTTGTGTGTAGTCAGCCTCTCCCCTCCCGACATCCCAGTTGCCTCGCCACTACAAGGGGGTTTCTTCAGACCAGTCACTCTCATTGCAATGGTTTAGTAACAGTGAGGCCACGGGCCATATTTTAGCTTTTGTGGACCACAGGTTGGGAACTACTGAATTTTAGTCATTTGATACCACTTTGACTGCCATGACTCCATACTATTGAATCCTGAGATTTGTAGTTTGGAGAAATACTAAGAATTCTCTGCTAGAGAACTCCAGAGCATAGCCCTAGAAGAGAAATGTGAAGTACCTTGCCAAATCCGAGATTCCATAGGATGTTAATCTTTCGATAAAAATCTAGGAAGACTGAAAATGGATTGACACCGTTTCGTAGTACAGGGTCTTTCAATTCAATCAACAGGGACAAATGCAAGGTAGTCCACTTAGGTCAGTGTTTCTCAACCTGGGGGTCGGGATCCCTGAGGGGGTCACGAGGGGGTGTCAGAGGGGTCGCCAAAGACCATCAGAAATCATAGTTTTTTCTGTTGGTATTAGGAGTTCTGTGTGGGAAGTTTGGCCCAATTCTATCTTTGGTGGGGTTCAGAATGCTCTTTGATTGTAGATGAACTATAAATCCCAGCAATGACAACTCCCAAATGTCAAGGTCTATTGTCCCCAAACTTCACCAGTGTTCACATTTGGGCATATTGGGTATCTGTGCCAAGTTTGGTCCAGATCCATCATTGCTTGAGTCCACAGTGCTCTCTGTATATAGGTGAACTACAGCTCCACGTCAATGCCCACCAAACCATTCCAGTAGTATTTTCTGTTGGTCATGGGAGATCTGTGTGCCAAGTTTGGTTCAATTCCATCATTGGTGGAGTTCAGAACACTCCTTGATTATAGGTGAACTATAAATGACAGTAACTACAACTCATAAACGACAAAATCAATCCCACCCAACCCCCTATTAAAATTCGGTATCAGGTATTCCTGCCAAATTTGGTGCAGATATTGACGTTACGATTCATAACAGTAGCAAAATTACAGTTACGGAGTAGCAAGAAAAATAATTTTATGGTTGGGGGTCAACACAACATGAGGAACTGTATTAAGGGGTCATGGCATTAGGAAGGTTGAGAAACACTGACTTAGGTAGAAAAAATGAAATGCAAAGATAGAGAATTGGGGACACCTGGATCGAAAGTATTATGTGTGAAACGGATCTTAGAGTCCTCGTGGACAACAAGTTAAACATGAGCCAACAATGTCATGTAACAGCTTAAAAAGCCAATGGGATTTTGGCCTGCATAAATAAGAGTATAGTGTCTCGATCCAGGGAAGTCATGAAACCTTTCTATTCTGGAATACTGTGTCCAATTTTGGGCACCGCAATTGAAGGGAGATGTTGACAAGCTGGAATGTGTCCAGAGGAGGGTGACTAAAATGATCAAGGGTCTGGAGAACAAGTCCCATGAGGATGGGCATGTTTAGCCTGCAGAAGAGAGGTCTGAGAGGAGCCATGATGAGAGCCATGTATAAATATGTGAAGGGAAGTCATAGGGAAGAGGGAGCAAGCTTGTTTTCTGCTGCCCTGGAGACTAGGATGTGGAACAATGGCTTCAAATGACAGGAAATTCCACCTGAACATGAGGAAGAACTTCATGACTGTGAGAGCTGTTCAGCAGTGGAACTCTGTCCTGGAGTGTGGTGGAGGCTCCTTCTTTGGAGGCTTTGAAACAGAGGATGGATGGCCATCTGTCGGGGGTGCTTTGAGGGCCGGATCTTGCAGTAAGCAAGGTAGGCATGCGCTAACATCACAGGGTGAACAACAGCAAATGGGGGACCAGGCTCATGCCAAAAGGCAGAGCCACCCGGTGGAGCTATCGAGGGCATAAATACCATCAAATGGGGAGCCAAATGGGGGTCCCTCATGCCAAAGGCAAGCCACCCGGTGGAGCGAGGAACGTCCTCAAAGACTCCAAGTCTAAGCAGTGACAGTCACTGCGGTGTCGGTCATTGCCAGCCTGTGGATCATGCCTCGCTATCGGCGACTTGTCCACCCTCCTAGATTGGGGGTTCGCCGGTAGAGGCGCCCCGTGCCTGCGGGCAGTGTTCCGGAAAATTCTGGGGCGGGGCCCTCCGGGGGGCGCTTCCGGGACAGCCACCGTAGGGGGGGAGGTATTACAGAGCAGGGGAGGGACGTCCCCCGCCCCCTGCCCCGTCCTCGACCCCGTCTCTGCCTCATCGGGTGTCCATCGGACTTGGGCGACCCACCAGGGCCCGAACTGGCCACAGTCAGAGGGACCGCCGGCAGCCGCCCCGCACATCGCCGGGGCCGCTCCCCCGGAACCCTCGCCAGGACCCCCTCGATGTCCACCGCATCCGTCGCGGGCCGCCTGCGCAGCGGCAAAGGGGAGCTCGCGGCCTTGGGCGGCGGGACCGGCTGTTGTGGCAGAACTGATTTTCTTTATCTTGAGGAAATGCTGTTGTTGGTCTCATTCCTGCATGTAATTGTGTTGTTTGCAATGATTAGGTATTGTTTTCTTCAGTAGCTGACCTTTCTATTTGATCTTTGCAAGCCCACGGGATGGCAGCTTGTCATTCTAACCCTCTCCACTTTCTCCTTCCCTCATTTTGAAATTAAATTAGGGAGCCATTGAGTTATTGGCATATTGTACTTTCAATTATGAAATTCATAAGATTCCCTGGTGGTCTCCCATCTAGACACTAATCAAATCTGGACCTGTTTAGCATTCGTAAATTGGCTACATTATATGCCTGTATGAAAATACTGTCTCGAATAGTATTTCATACTCTTTTACTTATTTTATCAAATTTTCTTAACCCTCTGTTTTCCAGAGGCATCTTAAAATAAAAGACAGTAATAATAATATAATACACTTTATTTATATTCCGCTCTTCCCACTCCGAAGGGGACTCAGAGCGGATTACAGGTACACATACTTAGCAGACAATCCCTGCCGTTTCTACATACACAACATATAGATGAACAGAGGCAAGCTCTGGCCACCAGGGGGAGCTGATGCACTCCTCATCTCTCAGCGTTCCGAGCGTCCCTTGTTGTTCCTTCTGCATTCCTCAGCGTTCCTGGAGTTCTTTAACGGCCTCATAATTCAGTCAAAATTTGTCTCCCCACTTAATGTGGTACCTTTATCTCCTACTTGACAGATGCAACTGTCTTTCGGGCTGCAAAGGTCAACAGCAGGCTACACTTAAAGGTCAAGCACCCAGCTCAACCCGGGTAGGCCTCGAACTCATGACCTATTGGTCAGAGAGATCTTATGCTGCTGACACTTAGCCAGCTGCGCCACATTCATTGTTGCCTTACAAGGAGGGGGACGACGACGACGAAGTCAAACAGTTAAAATCAGATACAGTCACTAACACCCATGTTTATGCCATGCATAAAAGGTTCAATGCTTGAGTTAAATGGGACAAAGTTAGTAAACGTTCCACTCCAGAGATGGTAATAAAATACATAAAAGCTGAGCTGTCCCTGCAAAAGCAACATCGAACTGGGATGGAAGTAGGAATCAGAGGGAAGATAAGATGGTAGGGATAGCATATCACTAAGGGCCCTTTCACATGACACCATTATAGCACTGTATTTTACTTAGCTACCATGGAATCCTGGGATTTGTAGTGTAGACAGGGTCATTTAAGAATTCTCATCGAAAGAACTGTAGTGCCTCCCCAAACTACAAATCCCAAGATTCCATAGGACACTGCCATGCCACTTAAGTAGAATCACAGAACTATAATTGAATAATGTCAAAGGGGCAAATAGAAAGCTGACTTTACCCATTCTTGATCCTTTGTTTGTGTCAGGAACGACTTGAGAAACTGCAAGTCGCTTCTGGTGTGAGAGAATTGGCCGTCTGCAAGGACATTGCCCAGGGGATGCCCGGATGTTTTGATGTTTTACCATCTGTGGAGACCTCACTTCTTGTGAAATCCTTAATTCCTCTCAGGAGGTTTTACTGTGTTATTTCTGTCACCATTTATGAAGAGAATAGCCCAGAGACGGAATGAGAGAGAGGCTTGCTGGTAGATGAAGCAGTATTGTATGTGCTTATTGGTTACATGAGATCAATTGCTTGCAGAACAACATTTCAAAATGGGTTTCATAACAGTCCTTCATACAAGACTGTTATGTAGATACATAAGAACAGATTTCGTTAATCAACCTCTCAGCTGCTCCACAGATTTTCCTCTCTAGACCTTAACTCACTATTTAGTGCTACCTTTCACTTCCTGACTACCTTCCAGGAGTCTAAATCCTACCAGTCTAGTCCCACATTCTTAGGACTAACTATCCTTAAACTCCTCCAGCGACTAACTACACACAAACAGAATCAACCCTCCTCTGGTTCATTCCGTCACCAACTGACTCACTTTTTAAAACCAACACTCTTTTTTCCTCAGTGACAGTTGGCTCCGCCCCTTTTCCTCAGCTTGGAGCTAGGTTGCTATGGCAACGCTTGGGGCCTCTGTCCAATTCTCAGCTAATACTAATAAACCTATCTAAAACTTAGACTTTAACTGAGCATTTCATTACATACGCTCATCTTTAAATAAAACAATTTCAAAGCAAGTTTACATCAACACACTATATATAAATATTCAAATACTCATACATTTCCTTGTTTCCCATACTAAACACATCAAAACCAATGAACACATTTCCTGGAAAAAAGAACACATTGCCATTTCATCACTTCATTACACCATCCTTATGGGAGGTTTCTCTCATGTCCTCGCATGGAGAGCTGGAGCTGACAGATGGAGCTCAACCTGCTCTCCCCGGATTCAAACCTCCAACCTGTCGGCCTTCAGTCCTGCCAGAACAAGGGTTTAACCCACTGCACCACCAGGGACTCCATCCTTGTTCCTTCAAAAGAGGCATTACCACATATCAGTGTTGGCCCGGAGAAACGTATGCCTCTCCAGATATTGTTGAACTACTTACTGTTTTCATTGACTTTGACCAGAGGTGTATCTACACTGTAGAATTAGTGAAGTTTGACACTACTTTAACTACTATGGGATCATGGGAGCGTTAGTTTGGTGAGGCATCAGCATCCGTTGGCGGAGAAGACTACAGACCTCGTGGAAGTACAACTCCCATTATTCTCTAATATTGCCTCATGGCAGTTAAAGTGGTGTCAAACTGCATTAATTTTACAGTGTAGCTAAAGCTCAGCCTGGCACCAAGGTAATCTATTTATTAGTCCTAGTTAGACTTTTTATCTGGTTATTGTATAATTTTATTTATTTGTATTTTATATTATGGGCACTGATTACCATGTGTAAACCGCCTTGAGTCGCCTTCGGGCTGAGGGGGGGGGGGTATATAAATATCTATATATATAAAAAGAGAGCTGTCATCCTAAGTAGCCTATAGACAGTAAAACCACACAAGGCAAACACACCAAATCAGCCCACATACACACAAAAACCCACAAGGTATGTTTACCACCCAAAAAAATAAAATAAAAATTAAACAACACGACCAAAAATTCAAAAAAACAACAACAATTGGACTACAACTCCCATGACCCCCCACACCACCCCCCTCTGGCAGTTTAGAGTGTCAGAATGTTGGTGGTGCTGGCCAATTAGAGGCATTATGCAAATACTCCCTCAGTTAGAATGTAGAGGCTGGGAGCCACCCCCCTCTGGCAGTTTAGAGTGTCGGAATGTTGGTGGTGCTGGCCAATCAGAGGCGTTATGCAAATAATCCCACAGTGGCAACCAATCAGAAAGCTGGCACATATCCACATACATACAAATATTCACTTTGTTGTCCCAGGCCTGGGAATACAGTGGGACAGGACTACAATACAACAAAAGGAAAATACAAATCCCAACTTATCCTGAGCAAACTGCTAAAGGTCTCTTAATGTTATCAACAAGAGGCAAAATGGCCATCTGTCAAGATACCTGTGATTGTGCTTTCCCACCATGTAGGTAGAAGGGGTTAGCCACAGACTATGGCACAGCAACGCGTGCACGGGTCAGCTAGTAATAAATAAATAAATAATAGGCTCATTTAAACAGTGGGAACTTGGTAACTCATCACTTGTATAACTTCCATTCGTCTACTATACTTGGGAGTTTAGCAACTCGTTTTAGGTCAAAGTCAGTACATCAAATTACTGCTCAAAATGCCATAACTGGTTGAAAATTGACAACCCGTATGAGATCTTTCTATGAGGCCTTTGAAGTATTGGAATGGCACAGTTATCAGTCTTTCCGCATATCTTGCATCCTGTATTGTGCAACTTCCTACACCAGACGGACAGTCATTGAATCCCAGATTAACAACCGCTCTGATATGCTTCACTTGTGTCAATTAAGTATTTTAAGGTCTTTTTGTTGAGCATGTATTCCTCCTTGAGATTCGGCTCCATTAGAAATACGTTACATAACTGCGTGCATGCATTACAGAAAGCAAGGGGAGTGTTTAGGGATTACCGCATGCTGTTTGCACCATAAATCTTGGTTAATGTTCAGGCTGTCTCCTTTCCATCCGGACCCATTCTGTTTGCATGCTTGTACTTAACAGGTTGCTAGGATACTCGAAGTCTCAGAAGAGATGCGGAGGACCATGGGAGTAAAGTCAGGCCTGGAACTTATTACACTGCCTTACGGACACCAACTGCGCCTTGACATAATTGAAAGGTAAATGTTGGTATAGGGACCGTATCTTTCCCCCCTCTCTCTTTGTACACTGGAGTTAATATATCAGGCTGCTGAGAAGAACCACTGGGACTTATTTTAGCTCTCCATGCAAATTTACTTTTGTCAAATATTTCCTTTCACTATTTCTGTCTGTATCTATTAAAAGAGTGCATATTACAGTCGAGCCTCTATATCCACGGAGTCAACCATCCATGGTTTGAAAATATTCCAAGAACAAAAAATTCCAAGAAGTCAATCTCCATTTTGCAATTTGACTCCACCATTGGGGCTTGATCATCCATGGATTTTGGTCTCCCTGAGAGATTCTGGAGCCAAACCCTAGCAGATACCAAAGGGCCACTGTAATATACAGTAGATTAATAAATCTACTAAAAGGTTACGGATAAATAAGTAATTTCAGCGGTCTAGTGGTTTACGTGTTGGACTAAGACTCCACAAGACCAGGGTTCAAATCCCTACTCAGCTATCAAAACCCATTGGTAACCTTGCGCAAGCCCTACATCAGTGCTGTCCAACTTCTTCCGGCCCAAGGGCCGGAAGAGGTCACTGATCACCTGGGGGCCGCAGGTGATCAGTGAGCGGGGCGTGGCCACTCCCGGGCGTGGCCGCTCCCAGGGGCGTGGCCGCTCCCAGGGCGTGGCCGGCCTCCTCTTGCGGCCCGCCCATTTTCAGGAGGGTTTGACTGGGTGACGTTAGGCTGGGTGACGCCTGACGTCACCCAGCCTAACGTCACCAGGAAACCCCTCCCGCAAGCCTGGATGGCTGGTGGGGGCGAGCGCCGCCGCCGCTTTCCCGCCAGCCTTCCAGGCTTCGGGAGGGTTTTCTCCCGGCTCCTGTGTCTCTCTGAGCAGAGGGACACGGGGGGCTGGGCTGGCGGCCCGCCAGCCTGGATGGCTGGTGGGGGAAGCGAGAAGCGCCGCTCGCTTTCCGCCAGCCTTCCAGGTTTGGGGAAGGATTTCGCCCGGCACTCGCGTCTCGAGTGCCGGGTGAAAACCCTTCCCAAACCTGGAAGGCTCGCGCGGGAAGCGAGCACCGCTCTCGCCCCCATCAGCCATCTAGGCTGGCGGGGGTTTTCGCCGCTGTCGTGACGCCTTGGAAGGGAGGGAGACGCCGCGGGGACCCCCCTCCCTTCCAAGGCATCGGCTCCGGAGAGAAAGGGAAGAAGAGGGCGGTGCAGGGAGGAGGAGCTAGCTCTCTCCTCCTCCCTGCACCGCCCCTTATCCCTCTCTCGCCGGCGCCGATGCAAACCGGTTTGCATCGGCGCGCCGGCGAGAGGAAAAAGAGGGCGGTGCAGGGAGGAGGAGCTGGCTCACTTCCTCCTCCCTGCCCTGCCTCCCCTCCCTCCCCCGGCCGCCATTTAAATTTTTTTTAAAAAAAAAATTAAAAATGGCGGCCGGGGGCATAGCTGGGGCCGGAGCCAACAGGCTGGGGGGCCGTGTATGGCCCCAGGGCCGCCAGTTGGACAGCCCTGCCCCTACATCACAGGGCTATTTTGCCACTCGTGATCCTTTTCTGGGGTGCTCATCTCCATTTCTAAGTCGAAGAGCTGGTGTTGTCCGTAGATACCTCCAAGGTCATGTGACTGGCATGACTGCCAGTGCAGTAATAATAATAATAATAATAATAAACTTTATTTATAAGCCGCTTCCCTCTCCCCAAAGGGAACTCGGAGTGGTTTACATGGGGCCGTGCCCAAACCACAAATCACAAAATATCAGACATCAAAAAACAATAAACACAATAAAAACAGTAAACACAGTAAAATGAATACATCTAACAAAACACTATAACAAATGCATCTAAAACAGAAGGGAAAAAAAAGACGAGAGGGCGGGCCACATGTACAGTACATATAAAATGTTTAAAAAACTGGGGGAGATAAATGGAGTAGGGCCAAAATGTGAAGAGTCGCAACGGGGAAGGAAATCCAAAAAACGGGCGTTGAGGGATCTAGTCTACAAAGGCTAGGCGAAAAAACCAGGTTTTCATTTGTCCCTTAAAGGCTTCCATCCAGTGAAGGGGCATTCCTGATCTCTTCCGGAAGGGAGTTCCAAAGTCGGGGGGCCACAGAGGAGAAAGCTTTCTCCCTAGTATTCACAAACCGGGCCTGTGAAACTGGTGGAGGCGAAAGGAGGGCCTCCCCTGAGGAGCGAAGGGCTCGAGCTGGTTCATGGGGGGAGAGCTGGTTGCAAAGGTAGGCGGGTCCCAAACCGTTTAGGGCTTTATAGGTAATCACCTGCACCTTGAATTGGGCCCGGAATATAAACGGCAGCCAGTGGAGCCCTTTAAACAGGGGGGTCGACCGCTCCCTGTACCCAGCCCCGGTTATTAATCTGGCAGCCGAGCGTTGGACAAGCTGAAGTTTCCGGGCAACCTTCAAGGGAAGCCCCACGTAGAGCGCATTGCAGTAATCCAATCTAGAGGTAACCAAGGCGTGGACCACCATAGTCAAGTCAGACTTCACGAGGTATGGTTGCAATTGGTGCACGAGTTTTAACTGTGTGAAGGCTCTCCCAGCCACCACCGACACCTGAGCATCAAGCGTTAGTGCTGAGTCCAGGAGAACCCCCAGACTGCGGATCTATTGATCTACTCACATTTGCATGTTTTCGGATGGCTAGGTTGGCAAAAGCTGGGGCTGACAGCAGGAGCTCACCCTGCTCCTTTTAATTCGAACCACCAACCTTTCAATCAGCAAGTTCAGCAGCTCATCAGTTTAACTTGTTGCGCCACCAAGGGTTCCTTTTCTATGTCATACATTTTTATGTGACCCCAGGTATAGAAGTTACATTGAAAACGGATAATAAATCAGCATTTGCAAGGCTTGCTAAAAGGTAAAGGCTGTCTCCTGACATTAAGTCCTGTAGTGTCCAACTCTGGGGGTTGGTGCTCATCTCCATTTCTAAGCCGAAGAGCCGGCGTTGTCTGTAGACACCTCCAAGGTCATGTGGCTGGCATGACTGCATGGAGCGCCCTTACCTTCCCGCCAGAGCAGTACCTATTGATCTACTCACATTTGCATGCTTGCTAAACATGCTGATTTTCCTTTTTGTGGAATACAGCTGAAACGCTTTCTGCAGAAACCACCGTCAACACCGCACGTTGTCGCTAACACATTTGTGTGAGTGAGTGGCATTCAGAAAACTTCTACTGCTGCCAAATTTTTCATGACCCCAACATGGAGCAACAAAGTTTAAGAAGCAATGCTCTATCACAGGCCTGGGCAAACTTTGGCCCTCCAGGTGTTTTGGACTCCAACTCCCACAATTCCTAACAGCCGGTAGGCTGTTAGGAATTGTGGGAGTTGGAGTCCAAAACACCTGGAGGGCCAAAGTTTGCCCAGGCCTGCTCTATCAGATAGGGTCACAATAAAAATGAGTGAACGGGTGAATTACAAAGCAACGTTTTGAAAACGACTGCCCAAGCAAACATTATTTTAGACATATCCTTTTCCAAAAAAAGCTGCAAATCTCCAGCACATTTCTGCAAATACAGATTTCGTGGAAGTATACAAGATTTGGGGAAAAAGTTCATGACTAGTGTAAACTATTTGAAGTCCACATTCTGAGGACTTAGAGGGAGCAGCTATTGCTCCATTGTACAGTCTTTGTGTGCAGAAGATTATGAGTTCAGCCTGTCATAACCAGCTTAAAGTAGAACAAAACTCCAGACAACCATAGAGAGCACGTCCTATGCTTAGAGTCCTGAATGTGATCTCTGGTATGTTCATTTAGAAGGGCCTTGGGCATTGTGTTTCGGAAGGAATTCTGCTGAAGTCCTTGGAGAGAAGACATTATTGAGCAAGAAAGCTAAATAGCCTAATCCAGTGTTTTTCAACCTTTTTTGAGCCGCGGCACATTTTTTTACATTTACAAAATCCTGGGGCACACCACCAACCAAAATGACACAAAATGACACTCTAACACAGTAATACATATAGTTAATATGTTTTTAAATGTATTTATACACTCAGTGTGAAACCTGGCCCTGTTTCGATGAACACAACATAGATATTCTGGCAGGAATGGCAGAAAGACACACACAAAGGTCTTGCTCAACAGCTGGGAGTTATAGTTCACCCGCAATCAAAGAACATTCTGAACTCCACCAATGATGGAATGGAATCAAACTTCCCACACAGAACTACCATAACCAAGAGAAAATATTATAAGAGTTTGATGGGCATTGACCTTGAGTTTTGGAGTTGTAGTTCACCTATATCAAGAGAGCACCATGGAGGGGAGGGAGGAAGATGTGGGGGGAGTCTGCGCAGTAACGCCCGCATGGGTCACGTCTTCCTCCCTCCCCCCTCCCGCAGAAGCGGCAGCGTGAGCAAAGCGAGGCAAAGCAAGCAGAGCAAGGCTGGGAAGAAGGGAGCCCGAGTGGAGAAGAAAAAGGGTTCGGCGGGAGGGGGAGAAAGGGTATTGGCGGTTCCAATTTCCCACGGCACACCTGATGATCGCTCATGGCACACTAGTGTGCCACGGCACACTGGTTGGGAAACACTGGCCTAATCTGATGGAAGTCGGACTCCTGAATGACAAGTTTGGTCGAAGGATTATTGCCCAAAGTTAATGGTGTGTGCCCACGTTAACAGAAAACAAGCAAAATCGCCTGATTTCTTGGTGAGGAACAGGAAGAGTAGTAATAAACATATTGCACAGACATATGTAACAAAAGCAAATGTAAGATTAGAGTTAAAGTTTCTCCAGGGACGTGTAGC
This sequence comes from Anolis apletophallus, assembly GCA_030556195.1. Classification (NCBI taxonomy): domain Eukaryota; kingdom Metazoa; phylum Chordata; class Lepidosauria; order Squamata; family Anolidae; genus Anolis; species Anolis apletophallus. The sequence continues at coordinate 124,999,791 of JARBWK010000005.1, forward strand.
CATTTTCTAGGACAGGCTGCCTTGCCTTATCTATCTCTATTACTATGTTCTGGGTCAAAGAACACTTTTGAGAAACAATGAAGATAGAAGATACGAGGGCAACACTTCTCGGGAGTACAATTTTATTCAAGTAGGTTCACCTGCTACATACAGGTCCTTCTCAAAAAATCAGCATATAGTGCTAAAATTCATTATTTTCCATAATGTAATGATAAAAATCAAACTTTCATATATTTTCAATTCATTGCACACCAACTGAAATATTTTAGGCCTTTTTTTGTTTTAATACTGATGATTTTGGCATACATATCTCAAAAAATTAGCATATTCCATCCGACCAAATATGCTAATTTTTTGAGACAGTATTTTTGGGTTTTCAGGAGCTGTATGCCAAAATCATCAGTACAAAACAGAAAAAGACCTGAAATATTTCAGTTGGTGTGCAATATATGAAAGTTTAATTTTTATCATTACATTATGGAAAACAATGAACTTTAGCACTATATACTAATTTTTTGAGAAGGACCTGTATTTAGTGGCCTCACGAGAGGACCCGTGTGCATACCAAGACTAACATCTTCAGGCAAGAAGGGTCCCTGGGTCATAGACATGGATGAGTAATGTATTAGTGTGCAAGTGGGTAACTATCCAGAGCAACTTCCTCATGCCTACTGTCAGCATTTCTTCAGATCCAGATATGAGGCAAAAAAACCCACCAAGATTTGCAAGTATGAGCACGATCTCTATAAACCAGTGATTTTCAACCAGTGTGCCACGGAACACTAGTGTGCCGTGAGAGATCATCAGGTGTGCTGTGGGAAATTGCAGTGTAGAGAGAGCGCCTAGCAGGAAACTTCAGGCAGCGGAAATGAGGCTTTCCTGGCCGAAGCAGCTATGCCAGCCAGCCTGGCTGCAGTCAGGGAGAGCCCTCGACGTCCAGAACTTTCCCCCTCTCTCCTTCCCTTCCTTCCTTACCTCCCTCTGCGCGCCAAGGGCTACCTGGCCGGGCTGCAGATCCTCCTGGCTCCTGGGCGCTCTTCTGCCCTCCTCCCCTCCGGCAGCAAGGAGGAGGAGAGGGAGGAGGAGTCCGTGGGAGCTGCCCCCATCCGACCCCACTCCTGGAGGCTCGAGGCGAGGCTTTCTGCCCTCTAGCCCCTCCATGCCAGGGAAGGTGAGCAACCCCTCATCTCCTGGCCTCTCCTGGCTGGGCTCCGGGTTCGCTGCAGAGCAGAGCAGAGGCCGGGATGCGCAGCTCCACAGCCCAGCTTGGTTCCTTCCCGATCTGCCCCCAAGGCGACAGCAGGGAAGCCGAGGGGTCGCGGGGGGGGAGGCACTCCTGGGGGGGCTGAACCCGTTTGGAAAGGAGAGCTGGGGGTGGCGACGGGTGCGAGCCTCCGCCACAGTTTGTTCCGAGGCTCGGAGCCACCCCGTGTGCTCAATTCCTATTCGTCCTGCTCAGCCGAGCCCGTGTGCGCTTCGGCTACTCAGCGCAGCCCTCCCCCGCGGGACGGTGACGGGCCGCCTGTGTGTGGGGCGGGAGGGGGGCGGGAGGGGGGTTTGGCGGAAGCAGTGGCGTCACGAGGGGAGAGGGTGACAGTTACTAAAATGACAGTTAGTGTCATTTTGTGTCATTTTGGTTGGTGGTGTGCCCCAAGATTTTGCAAATGTAAAAAATGTGCCGCAGCTCCAAAAAGGTTGAAAATCACTGCCATAAACAATGGAATCCAGCACATACCTAATTCTAAAGGACATTGGTAGAATTTAAACTAATTGAACGTTAGTTTTATTAGGCTCAAAATTACAAAATACCGTAAGAATACCAAATGACAGTGTTCCCTCACTTATCGCGGGGGTTACGTTCCAGAACCACCCGCGATAAGTGAAAATCCGCAAAGTACGCACACTTACAGTATATGTACAGTATACATGCGTATACGTATGTCCCCCGTCCGGCCTCCCTCTGGAAGATGGCCCCCCCTGTCTCTTAATCTCTCTCCGTCTGGACACTGCTTTCCCTCCACCTCAAGCTTACGCCAAGCCTGGGCTCCACAGCGCATGTGCGGTGGTGCCAAGGAGGAGGAGGAGGAAGGTAAAGAGCGCAAGGAGGCTGAATTTACGTAGGGATCCATCTCTACGCCCCTCCTTCCTCCTCCAGTGTTCCCTTGCTACTTGTATACCTGCCGATGAAATTGAGTAATGGCACGACATGACAACACTCATGATAATGTTTTTAAGGTTTTAAATATTTTGTAATATTTTAAAATTTTAATTTTATATTTTATGTTAAATGTTTTAATTCTTTTTATGGTTGTTTAACTGTTATTCGAGTTGTGGCATTGAATTATTGCCAATTGTAAACCGCCCTGAGTCGCCCTCGGGCTGAGAAGGGCAGTATAGAAATACCGTAAATAAATAAATATGCAGTACTGTATTTTAATTTTTTTAATTAAAAAAAATAACCCTGCGAAACAGCGAGTCTGCAAAAAGTGAACTGTGAAGTAGCGAGGGAACACTATAATTCCAAATATCAGGGAAATGGTGTGTAAGGTCAAATACATATACCTCCTTCCCAGCACAGAGCTGTTCAGAGCTTTTGGCCATCTGTGTGGTTGTTATAGTTTCCTCAAAGTACTGGAGAAAAACGTGTTGCCTCGAACAGGCATTGGCCAGTTGGGCTGTTCCTTCTCCTGCCAAGCAGCCATGATCTGCGGCTGGCTTGGGCTCCTGTGACAGCCACTTTCAAATTGTTTTGCCATTCTTGGCAACTTTGCTGCCAAGCACGAAGGCCGGGCATTTCTTTCCTTCCAAATGTGCTAAAGTTCTTTTGTGGCCTTGTCGGACTCGATACATGCATTGCTGTTTCTCCTTTCTTCTTTGTGCAAAGGGTGGGCAGCCGCGATGTGGGGATTGCCAAAATAATTGTCAGGCATCCCAAGTATTCACTCTCTTGTGTTCTTCAGCTCCTTGCTTAAATAGGTATTCCTTCTCTAAAATGGAAAAACATGCCAATCAGGTTGATGACGGCTTATTCTTAATGCTAAAAAAACCTAAATCCTACTTTCCTGTTATCTCATGTGATCGCTCTGAATATGAGGACTTTGCTTTTAAGATTTTTCCTTGGATATGCTTAACAAGGTAAAAAAAAGTCATATCTACAACCCAGTGACATCACTTCATTTCTGCACAATAGTTTTGCTTTTTTCTCTCACTTGGATTCATTCCACAGCATCGCCCTGGCTCACTTGATAACTTGTCCTAACTGTCTCTGATTTGCTTTCTCCCTCAGACACAATACTATGGCAATAGGAATCGCAGTGGATATTCTTGGCTGTACAGGAAACTTAGACGAGCGTGTCGCAACATTAAACAGGATTATCCAAGTTGCTGTGGAGCTCAAAGAATCTATGGGGGATCTCTACGCCTTCTCAGCTGTAATGAAGGCTCTGGAAATGCCTCAGGTAAAACGAAATTCCCTATACCGGGATATAAATCAATACATAATAACATTCACTAAAAGGGTCCAGTGGCATCCAAATAAACAAAAATATTGATGGAACAAATGTTCTATTGGAGCCAGCATGAGATAGTAGTTTTGAGCATTGGACGTACGACGCTGGAGACCAAGCTCCAAATCCCAATTCAACCATGGAAACCCCTGGATGACCTTGGGCACATCCACCCTCTCTTAGCTACAAAAAGCAATGGCAACCCCCCACCCCTTGAAGAAATCGTGCCAAAACTCTGTGATAGGTTTGCTGTAGGGCAGGGGTGGGCAATTATTTTTTTTTGAATAGTTTTTATTAGATTGTTTTTTATCATATTTTAAGACAAGTAGTTGGGGCAGGGGTGGGGGAAGAAAGATACAACAAATATACAGTGTACACATATAATTTTGTCTTCCAGTTATTTTTTCCATGAGGCCACACGAGAACCAAAAAATATTATGGAGGGCCGCACCTAAAGGCTGAACTACAGTCTACATAATATCAATTGAATTTCTTTAATAATAATAAAAATTGATTTTGTCATTTGGGAGTTGTAGTTGCTGGGAGTTATAGTTTAGCACAAACACAGCTAAGGTATATAATAAACAGTCATAGACAGTGTTATATCAAAATACATTTCAATCAACAATATGTAGTACACAATATAGAGAACCGCATCAAGAGTACATAACAATATGTACTCCTGGGCACTCCCTTATGTGCCCAGGAGATCACTGCGCTCAGAGGGGCTCAATCTACTGGATGTGCCTGGGATTAGGTCTATAGACTTGCCAGCACGTGGCAGAGGGCATTTGCCGTAGCCGTGCCAACTCTGTGGAACATCCTCCCTAAAGAGTTGCGAGCCATCCGGGAATTAATGCCGTTCCGCAGAGCCGTAAAAACCTGGCTATTTAGACAGGCATTTGGCCCATAACTAATGAGTATTATCAGCATCCTGTTGTGCCGCTGCCAGCATATTTCTACTGCCATCGCAGTTTGCTGGAATTGATTTTAACTGGGGTTTTAAATTGGTCTTATTGTATTTTATTGCATTTTATGTGTTTTATCTATTAACTCTGTAAACCGCTCTGGGCTCCAGAGAGAGCGGTATATTAAGTCGAAGCAATAAATAAATAAATAAATAAAATTTATCAAAACATATCCCAAAATTACATAGATTCCATACAAAATGGTTTTGTGCTTTATCACAGTACTGCCCCCTGTCTTTCTAGGGAGTTATAGTTTGCCTGTAATCAAATAGCATTATCAATTCCACCAATGATGGAACTAAACCAAACATGGCACACAGGACTCCCTGACAAATAGAAAACACTAGAAGTGTTTGGTGGGCATTGACTTTGAGTTTGGGAGTTGTATTTCACCAACATCCAGAGAGCACTGTTGGATCAGGACCAAACTTGACACGAATACTCAATATGCCTAAATGTGAACACTGGGAAAATTTGGGGAAAATAGACATTTGGGAGTTGGAGTTGCTGGGATGTATAGTTCAGTTACATGAGCAGAGTCACGCCGTGCCGGTAGGTGGCAGCTAGCGAGGAAGGCAGCCAGGAAGCGCTCCTGGGCCTCCGCCACGCAGTGTAGCCTCCTTTCCCTGCCTCAAAGCCGCTTGCTTTGAAGAGAGGGGGAAAGAGCGTGGGGCAGAAGAGAGGGGGAAAGAGCGTGGGGCAGAAGAGAGGGGGAAGAGAGCGCGAGGTAGGGGGGAGTGTGTGAGGCGGAAGGGAGGAGGAGAGCAAAGGCATGCTCTGCGGCGGCACTTGCTCCTGGCCTCCTCCTCTCCTCCCCCCTCCCTTCCCCTCCATTGGCCACTCTGGTTGCCTCCCTGCTGGGGCCCTTACGTGGACCGGTCAGAATCAGCTGGCGGGCCACATGCGGCCCGCAGGCCGTGAAATGCCCAGGTCTGCTTTAGGGTCACCCTAAATCTGAAACATGAAGGCACACAACAACATCATTTATTTCATTTCTTAAATTTAATTTTAGACTTCCACCCCTTTCTTTTACGTGAAAATTGCACAAGGGCTCACAAGAAACCTTGTTTAGAAAGTACAAATTAAGAATGTAAAAACTGTGAAATAAAACTGCATTGCTACTGTAGTAGGTAGCCTGAAGTGTTGTGTTAATCAAAAAGTCATTTGGAGCCAAAGGGACTTCACACTGACTATGTGTCCCTGGAATACGTATTCTATACATGGAGGGGATGACCAAGAAAGCCTTTTCTGCAGTCACAGGATGGCGAGCAATACAAGGAAAGTGGCCTCCAGAAGTTCTGAATAGATCAGAGGAGAGCAGCTGATCTGCAGAAATCTTCAGGGCTGACTTGAACACACAACTAACCTCACCTACCTAGCTTAAATTAAGTGAAGAGTGTTTTCGGTCACTTTGCCTAAGTGCCATCTTGGGGAGGGACCAGAAGAGCGCAGGATGATAGAGCAAGGTTAAGGAAGCCATCACCCTCTGGATTGCAGGAAACCACACCTCGCTCCACAGTACTTTCTAATATGCATACATATACATATGCACATACATACACATGAATCCATACACTCTTTTCCCATGCCACAGGGGCCCTTCTTCCCCATATCTAGAGACCCTAAGCTGTTTTAGTTTTGGGGGACCCTCCTAGAAAGCAGCTCGGGGAACCTACATATTGGTAAACTATCTGAATTGTATATTAAAAAGTAGTCCTACCACTTGCAGATATGGCAGCAGCCTTCTGGAATATTTTGTGGAGTTTTTAGTCGAGTTTTCTGGCTTTAACACAATTCTGTATGTTTTGGGTGGGATAGTTCCTTGTTTACGTATTTTTCTTTTTGTACGGCATTGAAGGTTTGCTGACTTTGTTGTTCACACACCCTGAGTCCCTTCGTGGAGATAGGACGGCGTATAAATCTATTATTATTATTATTATCATCATTCCACTCTCTATTTCTTCACAGTACAGCTTGCTTTCCCAGAAAAAAAAAGCAGGGGAAGTTGTCAAGGGACTACCTTGGAGGGCTTTATATGGCCCATGAGCTGCAGCTTCGCCACCTCACAGAACATTTGAGATCTGCATCACTCTTTCGTTCTCATAAGCAAATATATTTTGATAAGGAGCTGCTTTTTGTACGATGTACCAAAGATAAAGCGTGCTTCCTTAACAGTCACAGATGAGTGAGAAAACATGGGGCCTTTACGTTGAAGTGGGAATCATGTGGCTTTTCTAATATTACTATACAACTATCATTTTCAGCTAGGCAGATGAGGGCTAAGACTGAAAGGAGGAGCACTGAAGGCAGCTGAGATGTTTATTGATGAGAGCTGTTGACCTGAAGGATTCAAACACTTTTTACTTTTTTTTAAGCAGGTTCGCTCTAGCTATTTAAAAATAACAGATGTATTGGCTGCAAAGAAATTTCTCAGTGACTGAATCCCTCCTCAAGCTATCAGCTATGCTTACACATTTGTCATACACAACACTAAGTTTCTTCCCCTACACCTCTTTCTAGGTGCAAACTGCTTACCTGAAAGAACTAAGAAGCATAATGTAACCAAATGGTAGCACCTGTGACGACCTGGGCTATAAAACTTGGAGCAGGGTGGACCTGTCTTGGATCCCACCCTAAACCACCAGAAAGTCACTAAGTGGAGGCTTAAACCACTAGGAACGCTGCCACCAAGCTAAAAATGATCTTTTAGGATTTCTGTTAAAATAATATATAAGCTAGACTCCTAATTGAAAAATAAACTGAGAGGATTACTGAGGTGAAATCTATCCCCCTTGACTGGGACAGTGGGAAGGCTGGAACTGGCATACTCTGATGTAATGAGGCACACTGAAAGCTTCTCTTGAAAAGTTGATAGAACTTTTATTAACTTAACAGGCAGATCTTAAAAGCACAGATGCGTAACGGTGAAACAGAATGGTACTAGAGCGTATTGGTTATTGAAGATTGGTTTCTTAACTTAGTTACAAAACTAGACAGTTCAAAACTTCCTCACTCTAATCCTATGACTAGTAGTGAGTAGTCCTCAACTAACTAAACTAGTTAGTTCCCTGAGCTAACAGTCTTCCAGAAGCACCCTAGCTACTAACTCTCTCCTAGAGTTTTCCTGTAGCTGGCTTCCCCAGAGATGTGAGCTAATCTCTAAGCCCTAGAGATCCAAAAGCCTGTGTCTGACAGCCTGTCAGCTCCACACAGCACTTTTCCTGTCAGCTATTCTAAGACATCCTGTCTTGCTGACTGCTCACTCTCAGCTCTGACAAGAGACTTCTGAAAAAGCTACACCTTTTCCCTCCTAAGCTGCTCGGCTCCTCCCCTCAGCTCTGAGCCACTCCCAGGCAGCTCTCTCTCTCCCTCCCCTGAGAAGGATCCAAGCCACTCCCCCTTTCCTGGCTATCCTGTTTTCCATGGATGCCAAACCGCTATGCTGGACTCGGCCTAGCATAAAATGGGTGAGTCTTCACACACCCCTTCCCAATACTGCTAGGCAGGCATGTAGCCTGGGGGGGCTAAGGGGGCTTCGGGCCCCCAATTCTCAGGGTGGTCCGCGAAAAGGCCTTACTGGTACATTATTTAAACTGTTATGTTTATTCATATCATGATCTGATCACCATGCTCATTATATCTCACATTAATGGGGTTATTGGGATAACAATACAAAAGGTTTGCTAGGGTAGACCCTCTTCCATCCAGTCTCAGCCCCCCGACCAAACTCAGCCCCCCGGAATCAAAATCCTGGCTACGGCCCTGCTGCTAGGCAAATAAAGAAGCAGTGTCATTGCTCCTAGAACACGGAACAATAGTTTCAAACTACAGGAAAGGAGATTCCACCTGAACATTAGGAAGAACTTCCTAACGGTGAGAGCTGTTCAGCAGTGGAACTCTCTGCCCCAGAGTGTGGTGGAGGCTCCATCTTTGGAGGCTTTTAATCTGAGACTGGATGGCCATATGTCAGGGGTGCTTTGAATCCGATTTTCTTGCTTCTTGGCAGGGGGTTGGATTGGATGGCGCACGCGGTCTCTTCCAACTCTATGATTCTATGGCTCATTTCTACTTAAAATCTGGAAAAAGACTTGCTGTTCTGTGAAATTATATCTTTTGAGAGCTGTGAGGAGGAGATCCTAAGGTGCAGCATGTCCAGCATGATTACTTTGTAGTTATAGCAGGTAGAGCTGTTTAACAGTTCAGCTCTTTTTCCCTCACAGGTTACAAGGCTGGAGCAGACATGGACCATGTTGAGGCACTGCTACACTCAGACAGCCATTCTGTATGAGAAACAGCTGAAACCATTCTGCAAAGCCCTGCATGAAGGAAGAGGTGAGTGCACATTCAGAGGCAGTTATGTCTTATTTTTCATCCTCATGAAGGAAGTCTAACCAAGCCCTGAAGCCCCATCTATCAGTTCGTTAATGGAGAGTGCAGAAGCAACTGGAGGCCTGTCAGGGATAGGAAGGGGCAGAATCCATTAATTGCAATAACCACATCCTGCTTTGCTCATGGCTCATTTCTGGCATGTGGGACGGAGACACAAAGAATTGAGATTCTCTAGTTTCCTTCCACGGGGTACTGGAAACCATTTGCTTTAGAGAATATGCATATGCAGTTGCCCAAATACACAGATTTGCTGCAAAGTGATAGACATAAAGAGGGTTATTTTCTGGACTCATTCCCATTGAATGTCTATCCCAATGTCCTTGCATTCTTTTCTTTCTTGGGATTTTACTGGAAAAACTATGACAATCACATTTTTTTCACTAGCTGAAAGGAGAAGCTAAGCATGTGTGTTGTGTTTTTTGGGGGGTGGGGAGGGTCATTTTGATTCTCCATATATTTACCAATGACGGTTGGGTGGGAATTACAGGCCAAAGATCCCCCACAACGTAAGATGTGCCTATGAAGCAGTAGAATCAATATAGGCAGTAGTGCCTGCACCAACTTTTCAGTTACTCTGTGCCAAGTGGTAGTAGAATCATAGTACTGCTTTCCCATGCAAAACATCATTGGAACCTCGCCTGAATGAGGCAGAAGGGCCGATTCCACTTGAACAGTTTAGCTTGTAAATGCGCAGAAGGGGCTAATGCAGCGTTTCCCAACCTGGGGGGTCGCAAGGAGAGTGTCAGAAGGGTCGCCAAAGACCATCAAAAAGCACAGTTTGGCCCAAGTTTGGCCCAATTCTATCATTGGTGGGGTTCAGAATGCTCTTTGATTGTAGGTGAACTATAAATCCCAGCAACTACAACTCCCAGATGCCAAGGTCTATTTTCCCCAAACTCCACCAGTGTTCACATTTTGGCATATTGCGTATCCATGCCAGGTTTGATCGAGATCTATCATTGTTTTAGTCCACAGTGCTCTCTGGATGTAGGTGAACTACAACTCCAAAACTCAAGGCCAATGCCCACCAAACCCTCCCAGTATTTTATCTTGGTCATGGGAGTTCTGTGTTCCAAGTTTGGTTCAATTCTATCATTGATGGGGTTCAGAATGCTCTTTGATTGTAGGTGAACTATAAATCCCAGCAACTACAACTCCCAGATGCCAAGGTCTATTTCCCACAAACTCCATGTGTGTTCATAGTTGGGCATATTGAGTATTCATGCCAAGTTTGGTCCAGATCCATCATTGTTTGAGTCCGCAGTGCTCTCTGGATGTAGGTGAACTACAACTCCAAAACTCAAGGTCAATGCCCACCAAACCCATCCAGTATTTTCTCTTGGTCATGTGAGTTCTGTGTTCCAAGTTTGGTTCAATTCTACCATTGATGGAGTTCAGAATGCTCTTTGATTGTAGGTGAACTATAAATCCCAGCAACTACAACTCCCAAATGACAAAAACTTACCAGTATTCAAATTTGGGCATATTGGGTATTTGTACCAAATTTGGTCCAGTGAATGAAAATACATCTTGCATACCAGATATTTACATTTGATTCATAACAGTAGCAAAACTTCAGATATATAGTAGCAATGAAAATGTTGTTATGCTTGGGGGTCACCACAACATGAGGAACTGTATTAAGGGGTCGCGGCATTAGGAAAGTTGAGAACCACTGGGCTAATGGGTTTTCCTCCTCTTCTTCCCAGAGATCGCTTCTGTTCCTCAAAACATTATCACCGTTCCTCTGCTGATGCCATTGGTCAACCTGCTGGAACGCCAGGCAGTTGTATTTGATGGGATGGATGTGTGGGAGAACACTGACCAAAGTTGTGAAATCATGCTGAAGCACTTGGCGACCGCGCGCTTGATCGCGCAAAATGCCAGCCTGTATAGCACAAATGCGGAAAGGATACTCGCAGGTAGGAAGAAAACATCCTGTTCAGTGCCAATACAAGGATTCTTGAGTATTTAATTCCACAAGGGGTGGGGTGGGAATGATGTCAAGGGCTGTTGAAACTCAACTCTTAAAATCAAGAGATTGTTTATTTATTTATATTATTTATTTTATTTCATTTATATTCCGCCCTTCTCACTCCGCAGGGGACTCAGGACGGATTACAATGTACACATTGCATTTAGACACACAACACAGAAGACAGACAGAGGCAATTTAACATCTGGCCACCAGGGGGAGCTGTCGCACTCCATCATTCCTCAGCTTATTTCCTGGAGATCTTTTTTTCTTAATGGCCTCGTAAATCAGTTAAATTTAGCCTCCCCACTAAGTGGTACTTTAATTTCCTACTTGACAGATGCAACTGTCTTTCGGGTTGCAAAGGTCGACAACAGGCTACACAATAGGTCGAGAGCCCACCTCGACCCGGGCAGGCCTCGAACTCATGACCTTCTGGTCAGTAGAGATCTTATGCAGCTGACATTCCCAGTGTTCCCTTTTGTTTCTTAATTCTTGTTTTGCACAACTGTGTTGGAACGTGGATGTTCATGAAAGGCGCATCAGCTGTGCTTTGTCTTTTGCGCATGTCTGTAGTGTATGCAGGAATTGGGACAGGTCTTACAAATCATTGCAGCTTAGGAGTAGCTCATTTCTTACTAAGTAACAGATCATCAACCTGAGCATAAGAAGGTGTTGGGAGAATTGGTCTTAAATTTAGAAAAATGTTATTCAGTATTAGGCTCAAAATACAGTATTGGAGAATTAAGTCGTCAAGATGGCAAAATGTTGTGTGATCGATTCTCTGTGGCTTGTGGGTCATGACCTCATTTGTTCCTTCATATGGTCCCCTTGGGGAGGGGGAGGCTCTCCATTCCAGACTCCATTATCAAAGTGGCTAATTTCCTGCATGAGAAACATCCCTGGAGATGTCCCTGGAAAAGACTTATTGTCATTGCTGCAGCCATCAGATGCTGCTGTAATTGACATACCCACTGCTGGTGCCATTTTGACATGAATGTGGGCATGAACGGTCTCTAGGTCAAGCATTACATCTATCACAAGGCTGTTTTTATGAGCGCACTCCATACAGAGAGGAATGATTAGACTTTTAGGTGTCTATTGCAACAGAAAATAGTGCTAAGTGCCTCTTCAAAGGTGCTTCTCTCAAATGGCTCCGTGTTTAAGAGGCTGTTTGACAGTAACACTTGTATATTTCTGATTTCTTCCTCAGGTTTTCAGCCGGACAACGAGATGAACGAGATCTTCAAAACGGAATTTCAGATGAGATTGCTCTGGGGCAGCAAAGGAGCGCAGGTTAACCAAAGCGAAAGATATGAGAAATTCAACCAGATTTTAACTGCACTCTCCCGAAAATTAGAACCTCCTCAAATCAAGCAAAATGAGTTGTGAAAAGTCTGGTGGACTCTCCAATACAGATAATACAGTTATTGATGGGAGAACACACTATGAATAGGACTGTCAAGTATTTGCGCAAAACTACTTTGTCCAGGATGAAAAGAAACTGCTTTGACTCCCCGCAAATCATCTCCTTTTCAGGACTGGTTTGGTGCCTGTTCATTCCCTTTACCTGCTGCTACTTTTAATGTATTTGTACAAACCTGGAAATGGTGATCCAAGGACTTAATAAAACCAGTTCCAAATTAGGACAGTGCTTAGTATTTTACAACTGTTTTTAATCTAAATATGTAGGTGTTTTCATGCTCTTTCACACTCAAGTTCTCAAAAGGGAGAGATAGTCTTACTACTGCCATTTTTATATAAAAAACACAACCCCTTCTAGGATTTTGTTGTTGTTGCATAGTCGTAAAAGCATGACATACACAGAGCTTTCAGTATATGTAAATTATAGCAAGTGCAATTCTTTATAAGTCACCTAATAAGAAAGACTACTGATTTATAAAGGATCAATTATTTATTTGTTCTTGAGGCAACACCTACCATGATTTTGGGGGCACCGAAGAGGCTGATCACTATATCAAGTATTCAGGCCTCTGGGCTATGTTGGATTGTTTTTAGTCTTCCATCCAATAATGTTACTAACATACCATCATGTAAATATGGATAAAGGTGAAAGGATCGGCTGTGCAGAAGGTATCAGTTGTATGATATTCCTTAAATTGTTATATAGAAATTGTACATAAGCTTTGTGAAGTAAAGCATCTCTTTGAAGTATTTTTTTTTTGTCCCAGTGAAACAAGAGAGAATTAAAATGATTTTGAGACCAATGTTGTTCCATGACCTGTTGATCGTCTTTGTGCCTTCGTTATTCTTTCTTAATATCCCTGTCTATACTGTGAATCAGATGTGAAGTCTTGGCTCTAGCACAGGGGTGGGCAATTATTTTTTTCCAAGGGGCCACACGAGAGCCAAAAATATTATAGAGGGCTGCACTTAAAGGCTGAACTACATTCTAATCTACATTATTTATTTATTTACTATATTTCACACATCATTAATATTAACATTAACATATTAATATATCAAGAAATATTCATATATTATTAGTATTAATATCATAATTATTATATTATAGTATATATATAGACATTATAATATATTGAAATTATATTATATTACTTATTATATTATTATAGTAAAATTATTATAAAATAATAATAAAAACCACTACAATAAAATGAAATTCAAGAAGACAAGGTGCGAACCAAGATAGAGGCTGACATCAAGAGAGGAAGGATCCCAAGATGGAATGGTCCAATGGATCCAGCCCAGAGGATGGCAAAGCGGACCCAGACGCTGCCACCGCACAGCAAAGCAGGGCAGCACCCGCTCTCGCCCCCAGCCGTTCCCCAGCTGATCGCCCTGCTATGGAGTGCCTATCATCCTGGGAGGCGATCTGGGCCTGCAGGGGGAGCAGTCGGCGATCTGAGGCGGCTGGTTGCCAGGGCGATCAGCCCCTGCAGGTCGCTGAGTGCCCCCGCTGCAGGCCTGGATTGCCTCCAGGGATGATAGGCACTCCAACACTGCCGCTCCTCTGGCCTGTCTGCCGACACAAGCCCCAGAGCCCGCAATGGGATGGCGGCAGCGGCACACCTTCCTCTTGGCCCCGCCCGACGCCCTTCTCCCCGGGCCGGACAGAATCGGCTGCCGGGCCACATCCGGCCCGCGGGGGCGTAGGTTGCCCACCCCTGCTCTAGCATCAACTCTTCTCTGGATTGAGTGCCACAGCCTCATTTCTTTGCAGCCTTTCCTTGGGAACCCTCATTCATAATGTTAGTGTTATGTTGGATCTGAACAGTCTCATAATAGCCAAACAGCTGCAAGTGGAACATAACTACAGTAACAGCCTCTTATTTGTGTTCCCAAGTTAATAGCACACAGAGACATAGTTCCTGCTACTAGATACAATTTAGTCAGTCAAAGCTTGCAAATGTTGATCATTTTATCATCCATGGGCAAAATTAGGACCTGGAGCTACCTGTACCTTCAGTCTCCCCACACATCCTTTTTGAGCCCCTTCCAAAAGCTTTTCCATGACACCTTTAGGAGTGGAAGCTCATGTTTTAACTAGTGTGGATCCTTAAAAAAATACCTGTTTATCCAAGCCAGAAGGGGATTGCCAGCCACTTCCACTTTTGTTTTTCTCTTGAGACACTTCTGATAGTCCATGCAACCAATCGAGGATCCTGGTTTGGAAAGCGGAGGCTGCCAAAGTTGTACGATCCATTTTAAAGTGATTCAGTTTAGTGACCGTTATGACACTGTGTAGAACCATATGAGAGTTCACCTTTATCTATAAAATACTCAAAACATGTCTTTTTCATAATCCGGAGTCTGTAACACATCTCGAGTCTTCTAATCACTTTCTCATCTCTAGTTTATAAAGTGACACGGGTTTAGAATTGAAAACAGTGACTTTGGATTATGTTGCTCGAGGAAGCTTATGTTGATTTCTTGTTTCTCTTAAGTGGTTATATCCATAATAACTGGCTATTTTAGAATATGAGGAGGGTTTGACATAGACACGTAGAACTCTCCTCCCTCTGCACCAATGATTCCCTCTTGCTGCAATTCTCATAAATGTGTTGTAGCTCTGAAAGATTAATTGTGCTCAAAGTATCACTTCTCAGCAGTTCCAGGAAGTGCCTCTTCCCCAGATGCACAACAGTAGCTATGGGAGTGTTATATCCAGACATATTCTAGTTGTCCCTGAATATCCTGGGAAGAAAGAGCAGGCTTTAACCTCCATTGTAAAAATGATCCACATTCTCCATGAGCTCAAAGGCAGTTGGAAAACATCCAATCATCCCCAATACAGCTGCACCAAGAAATCTCCTTGGGCGTATGTAGGGTGTAGGCAGAGGTACCAGATGCTCCTTCCACAATTCCCATCCACCATGCGTATGCTAAATCCAAACAATGAGGTGGCATTATTTGGATTGACAGGAGCCACGGTGGCACAATGGGTTAAACCAGGGGTGCTCATTAGGTAGATCGCGATCTACTGGTAGATCACGTAGGGCGTCCTGGTAGATCGCAGGCAGGGCGGGAGAAAGGCTCAGTCCTGCCCCGCAGGCTCCCGACGCCACCCAAGTGCTGCCAGCCCTGGGTTATCTGAAGTCCTTTCCACACAGTTGAATAAAATCCTATGTTATCTGCTTTGAATCAGATTATATGGCAGTGTGGACTCAGAAAACCCAGTTCAAAGCAGATATTGTGTTATATGGTTCACATTTTTGTAATGGATAGGTAGATCATTTTGACTTGGTTGTTTTATAAGTAGCTCACATGCTGAAAAGGTGTGAGCACCCCTGGGTTAAACCCTTGTGCCAGCTAAGCTGCTGACCTGAAGGTCGACTGTTCGAATCCACGAGACAGGGTGAGCTCCATCTGTCAGCCCTAGTTTCCCATGTAGGGACAAGATAGAAACCTCCCACAGGATGGTAACACATCCAGGCGTCCCCTGGGCTATGTCTCTGCAGACAGCAGATTCTCTCACACCAGAAGTGACTTGCAGTTTCTCAAGTCGCTTCTGACATGATAAAAAAATAAATTGGATTGACTGACTCATACCGAAAGGTCTAGGACCACCTCTGTTTCCCTGCCACAGGAAATGGGTGAAGCAGATGGACGAGCCCCTCTCAAACAGAGTGTCAATTGTGTGCTTTCCCATTATGCCTTCCTGTCCAATTATCTAACAATGACTCCTAGAATCCATCAGTAACCAGGGGAAAAGAACACATCCATCTTCCTCCTTGCACGCTGGAAATCAAAGTGGTGAGCATGACATGAATCCCAAGGCACACCAAAGAAGGAAACCCAATAAAAGGCACTTAAATCAAACACGGCTTTACCGCCCACAGTGTCTGATCTGAGCAGCCAGCTGGAAAATGTGAAGCTTCCATTTTAATCAGGTAGGAAAGCAAAATAATGGCAGGACTTTAAAAATGTGTTCACATTTTAAAACTCAGTATTTTTTTAAAAGCCAGTTACAAATCCTGGCCTTTCAATTAACATAGGAATCATAATCTACTACTTCTAATTAAAAAGTCACACACATTTTAGCACCACCTCTATTTTGTTATGACTTACAATGCTATAGTCAGAGCTTTTTGCATTTAAGTATTTCCAGCAATCAAGATTAACAGAACAAGTTATTATTATAATTCATATACAATATATTTATACAAGATTTATATTTATGCAAAATATTATTATTACTAGATTGATTTATATGCCACTTTTTCTCTCTTAACAAGACTCAAAGCATCAAACAGTGCTAAAAACAGTGCCACATACAATTAAAACCTAAAGCCTACAAACACTGAAACAGAATTAAATCTAGAGCTAGCTACTGATACGTTAGGGACTACAACTCCCATGCCACTTGGGCGTCCTGGGAGTTGCCCAAAACAACGTTAACAAATTCTGACTCTGACTCTTATAAATGGTATAAATGGAAATTAAAGCAATGCATTAAAGAACCTCCTTGTTAGAAGGTACTGGCTGGATTTCTATATGTGTTAATTATTTAACTACCTTAGTTGTGTAACTAAGTAGTGTCTCTCAGTTCAATGCCCATCAGCTCTGCAAAGCAAAAGGATTAGTTGTGTTGGTGATGACCAAATCTGGTTGACACTTCTACCCTGCTCCTGCCAGCCAGAAAGGCTGCGATGAGGGAGTTCAATGGAGGCCATGCTTCTGATCATTGCAAACTTCCCTTTTGGTAGGAAAATGATGGAAATATCATCCTCCTGCACTCTGATCGCCAGCACAACAGATCCCGTTCTCTGTGTGCCTATTTCCAGGTAAAGTACAACAGGTAGGTTGTACTTTAATTGTGAACACAGATCCATTATGGATGCCTAACTCAGGTTACACGTTCGTAACCCTGCTTCTTGGCAGGGGGTTGGACTGGATGGCCCACGAGGTCTCTTCCAACTTTATGATTCTATCTGTATCTTTGTGGTTCCCCATGCAGCACAAAAGAAACAATACAGAGTTCAAGCTGTTTCCTTGTGCTAGTTTTTACAGTCAGTTGTATCTTTCTGGCAATTCTACTCTCCACCCACCTCTACATACCAGATACAACAATGCTGCCTTTTTGTTACACCATCTATAAACCTACCATTGTGAAATGAGTCAAATGACTGCTACTAAATGCTCTAAGCCTCTCAATTTGTTTCACTCTCTTAACTCCTACACCATGCAAAGTAAACCAAAGTGGGCTTGAATTATAAGCAAAAAAGGAGTAAACAACTAACTTCCAAATGATCATGTAAACAAACTGTTTAATTTGTTTAAAGCTGATAGTCCATGTCTGCACTAGTAGTGAGAAAAATATCATCACTCTTCAAAACAAAAAACTGAATGAATTGATGTTTCTCCCCGCTCCCCCAAAAAAACCCAACCCCCCTCTCTTTCCTCTGACTAAAACAGAAGACAAGGATATGATCAGGGCCATGAAAAGGTTGTTTAATTTCAGGAAAATATTCTCAGGAGAACCACTTTTTTTAACAAAGCCTTTAAAACATTTAAAAATCAGCACGTGCACAAAAGATTAAAAATTACTCAAAAGTTGTAAGACTCAGACAATCATATTCAAAATTTCAGAATAATGATTTTAGCTAACTGTGCAAGTACAAAGATCCCCCCTCCTATTTAATAACCCTCATAAAGGTTGCATTATACCACAGGAAAAAAATCTTCTGAGGAACCATATCCTGCTCCTAAAAAAAACAGTAGAATGAAAGAACTGTTAGTCCTTTACTAGAAATGTTGTGAGAAACCCACAAGGTTGTTAGGCAAAATCTACAGGTCTCTTGGCTGAAAGAAATATCGAGAACGTATTGTCATTATTTTTAACTTCGAAACCATTAAAAATGAAAATTGATGTTCTAAAAAAAAATCCATTGCATGTAGTTTTGTCAGTAACGAGTTACGGTCACATTATATATAAATAACCCTGTTTACAATGTCCAAAAATCCTAAACCTTTAGTGTTTACCCTCCCCACCCCCATGTAAATACACTATGTCATCTGTGTAATAGTGGCACATTTAATAATAGAAGGAAGAAAACTTCCACACAACAGTCACACAGATTTAGTTTTACTGGTAGTACAATTGCTAATAACACTGAAAAAAAAAGAATCCTAAAAGAATCCAGCACTCCTGTGTCCAAATATTGCTTCGACCCTCACCCCTAGGAAAAGATTTCTTAAATATTACCACAAACAGAAAAAGCTGGGCTTAGGAAACTTATCTTCCCTGGTTCCTCCCTCCCCACTACTTCCCCTATTCTAAGCCTATCCTATTTAGTTTACAGGTTGGATGATTTCATTAACAGAATTCACAAATGGCAGACAAAACAACATGAACAACATTGGGGGGGGGGGTGCTGCAGACAACTATATTTACATGTATAAACATTCCCAAATCTCAAGGTTTACAAGTAAAAGTGCACATAGATCATTACGAAGTATCACTCCAATTTTCACCTGGTCCTTACAATGAAGCATCACTTGGAAACAGACAAGCACTGCAGTTAGTCAGAAACTGGAGTCCTTCCCCAACCCCCCAACCCCCCAACTGAAAAAATTAAGGGACAATCAAGAGAGAAAGAGAAAAATGTTCCATAAAAATCCTATTAAAAACACATTCATTAGACATAAAATGAAACTGATACATGTTCAATACATAAAGTTTACAATGCACCATGTATCATGTTACGGTAGAGCTCTAGGAAGACATCTACCATTGGCTACCAGCAGCTGCAGCACTGTCGAAAGATAGATTCAGGAGGTCATACGGAGCAAAAGCCCTTTGCAGGATACTGATGTGGTCGTGTTGGCAATCAACAGATTTAGGCACTCGAGAGTTTAAGGCAGCATCTGAATGGTAAGCACTTGACGACTGAGAACAGTTGTTGTCTTGTAGTGGAAAAATCTGTGCTCTTATCCTAGGTTTTCAGTGCTTGTGAGAAACTACTGAGGTGCTGGAGATGGGCCGCGGTTGCCTAGTGCTGAGATGTGCTTGTTACCCCAAATCAAGATGAACGTTAAGTTCAAATAAGTTATAATGCCAAAGAATTGGAATGCAACGGTGGTCACAATGAAGGGAGGAAAACACCACATTATAGCAGCATAAATGGGTACGGAAACAAAACACCTTTAGTGCTGGAGACATACATAAAGTGGACGGGCTACAAATGCAGAAGAGGAGGAAGAACTATGGAAAATACAAAACATTAGGTGAGCATGCCTGACACGTATCTAGACATGCAAGAGAAGGTTAGGGCGAGCATGGAGGTGGCACAGGCAGAGACGGTCAACGGTGGTTTGGACTGAATGCCAGTTTAAACTGAACATGGAAAATGAGACAGCTGAAAACAGCCATGGTACAATGCAACTGGTGAAGAGTGAGTCGGTTTTGTGAGACCATGAAAAGCAAGTCTTTTCAGGCCGGTGGCAGTTGGGTTCTGTTGGAATGGAGTTTTAGTTCACCACAACTATTTTGGACACACACAGAAACACCAGCCTGGTTAGTGAGAAATGTATGCCTGCATGCCTTCATGCAACTGGCTCCCACCCCGCCCCAATAACCTTGCTGGGCCTAGCACCCTCCCCCCAAATGCAGCTGCATGTAACCTCCTTCAACATCTCGCCCATTTTCTCAGAAACCCGCTTCAGGAACCTGCAGTCCAAGAGGAAAAAACAGAGAAGAACAGAATTACCGGAGGCCTTTGAAAAGGAAAAAAGTGCACTCATAAAAAAAGAGTCCATCTCAAAAAGCCAGAGAACAAATCCCTGTATGCACAAGTGATGGCACATACAGAATCTTTTTAACCTTTCTGTATATCCTACTTTTCAGGCAGCAGTTCATTTAGTTGTGAGTTCGTCTGATTTAGCTTCCAAGCTCATCCTCCCAAAGATGCAAATTCTAGCCAAAACAAACCACATTTAGAGCATCCTGCTTACAGTCACCCTCATCCCTCAGACTTAAAAAGCATGTGACCCAATAATCTGTTTTTCAGGCACAGAGGCTTCAGGGTGCGCAGTAGAAACACTCAATTTCCAATAGAATCCCACTCTATTTAACAAAAGTGACCTAATCTACATCCACACATGTTTTGCACATACACACTGGCTCTTTCTATAGGAAAGAGTGGAGACTTCTGCACCAATTTAAAGACGTGTGTGCACATGGCATTGGGATGCAGAAATATAGTATGCACATCAGGCAGAAGCATATTCAAGGACAGGTTCATCAGTTCCTTTTTAGAAACTGAAGAACCTTAGTAACAGATCCAAGCAGAAAAATACCACTGTGAATACACATAAAAAGCCACAATTTCTAACAAAAGAGGTCGAAACCATGCCCTGGATTTCCTGTGATTACTTTCCCCAATGACCTTCTGCATTTTATCATTTCTGCAAGTACAAATATAATTTTCCAAATAAATCCTGTACAAATATTTAGAGCGCAAAGATGCTTGTCAGTATTAGCTGCAACCCCCATCCCACCCTTCCCACTGTGTGCAGGAAATGGACTAAAACAACTTGCAGAAGGAAGTTCTCCTTTGTCTTCTAAACTAGAGTTCACTGTTCTGGATTATGCGCTGCTGTCGTGGAATACGTGTGATGCAGCAGCAGGCAAAGGAATGAAAAGAGGAAGGCTGCCTTTCAGAAAAATCAAAGTAAGAGTTGATTGGCTTGTTCAGTTTAATAGACATTGAGTTTAGTAGACACTGGAACAGGTTTTATGTTTGTGAAGGGGGTGAGGGTGTGCCTAGAGACTCAATATACTCACGTAACAAACAATGCATTCTAAAAAAAATTAACATCCATTTAAAATCTTAAAATGAATAGAAAACTTTACAAAATTTAAAATTAAGGAAACCAAGAAAATGTGGTAACCTGGTCAGCGATTGGAAGACAATACTTAAAATCCCCATAAGCAGATAAAGACAGAGAAATCAGTCAGACATGGCACTGCCCAAAAGGTGAAGAAATGATGCGAAACACAGACGTTCTTCCAGTTTCAGGATTGACGTCTCAGGTTGTGCTCACATAATGAACAACAGACTGAAAGCTCTCTTTAACGCGCTTTACACTTCTCATCCAACTGTGCGCGCAGTTCAGTTTTCATTAAGGACTGTTCACTGGTAAGCAGATGGACTGAAGGTTAGATATAGGTTACTGCACCTTTACTGTTCTTCTCTAGTGTTACATCTATGTAGGAGGTTGGCACATATCCTTCATCTCCATTTTGCCTCCGAGCTCTTGTCCATCCATCACCTTTATCTTCCTCAATAATGTACAGAATTTCGCCTTCTTTCATTGCGAGGGTACCTTCATTGTGACCTAGTGGGGCAGGAGGAAACAAATCACTCATCTCTCACAGAACTGAAAGCAAGCTTTCTGACACAGCACTCAAGTCTCCATACACAGGGGAAAACATCAACTGTCTGCTAGGGAACATATGTTCCAAATGTAGGCCAGGAGACAAAAATCTGGTCTCTTGTTGTAAAGCTGAATGCATGCCAATTGGTGTATTTGTTTGGTTGCAATGCAGAAGTAACATTCTGTCATTAAACAAAGATGATTTATGGCACGAGTTCCCAGAACTGGAAACAGTTTACATGCAGATAATTGCATTTAGGCAAGACAGAAAGCAGTTGTCGTGCCTTACAAATACCTACACCTGGACCAGAGTCTGCCTTACCATCAAATGGATAAATCGCTTTGCAGTGTCCTATAGCTGGCAAAGGGTCGTCATCTTCAAACTCATCATCAAATTCATTGTGAGGGCCATGCTGCTGTGGTGGGCTTCGGACTTCTTGATTGGCATCATCTGTGTAGCTTCCCTCGGGGCTATAATGACACAGTTAACACAGAAGGGATTTACACTTCCCAAATCAAGAGCCCCGTGCATTTTGGTTTTCAAAAAGTTGCGGAATATCAGACATTGCAACTTTCTAAAGCAAGCTATGCTTGACAAACCCAAATATGTGCTTACATGATACTACTGGGCCGGGGAGATAGCATAGCGGTAACACAGCTGTGCTTGCAATCAGAAGGTTGCTAGTTCTAATCCCCGAGCTGGCTTGGACGACCAGCTATTTGAGCCTGTTCACTGCCCACCCAAGCAGTTCAACAGCCCAGCTGTGCCTAGCTGTGAATAAACAACAATTGGGGACCACGGAAAAAAGTGGGGAAGGATTTTTGCACAGATTTTACAACGTCTGAAAGTTCGGCTATCGGGAGAAGGGAGTTGCGGAAGTGGTGAAACAAGAGGCTCCCGTCATGAGGATGGAACAACAGCACCCCCTTGTGACGTGAAGGTGCAATGACGCAAGGACATAACAACAATGATGTCGTAATGGAGCATTCACATCCTATGACGCAGACCTTGTATGACGCAGGCAGGAAAGTAGAAGTCCTTCTAAAAACTGCACTGTACTGTCTATGTGTAAATTGTATGTCTTCCGACAGGGACTGTCTGTCGTATGTGTATTGTAATCCGCACTGAGTCCCCTTCGGGATGAAAAGAGCGGAATAAAAGTAAACAGTATTATTATTACTGTGGGATCATGTGGAGGCAAAATGTGGAACACCTTGAGCTGAGAGCAGAAGGGGGCAACATGCAGCTTTCAAACTGCATGCTCCTCACTCTGTGCTAATTTTTGCATCCCCCTGCACATCTTCACCACAGGTTCTACTCCTGTTTGCCACCATTCAAACAAGTCTGCTGTGGAACATGGAACCCAAAGACATGCCATCTTTCCAAGCAGCACCACACTTCTAGCAGTTTGCTTGGGAATGTGATTCTTCTGAGAAACTGGATGCATTCTTCTTATACATCACACTCATGAGTAGGATTGCTGGCATTTCCATCAAGGCAGCTGCATAAAATATGCAACAGCTGTATAAAAAGGTACTGCTCCAAATGGGGAGGGACAGTGTAGCTCATGCATGGGCAAAACTTTGACCCTCCAGGTATTTTGGACCAACTCACCCAATTTTTAACAGCCAACTGGGATTTCTGTTTGCTGAAGTCCAAAACACCTGGAGGGCTGAGGTTTGCCCATGCCTGGTGTAACCTCACCCCACTTGCACCCTAGAAAACCGCTTCTTAAACTGTGGGTCCTGAATAGAGTCTCCTTAGTTCAAAGTTGGCATCATGAAAAATTTGGCAACAGTAAAAGTTTTCTGAATGTCATCTAGTGGCTGTTTTAGACATTTACACAAACCTGTTGTAGAGTGGCATTGCAGAAGATGTTTCAGCTATCTATCTATCTATCTATCTATCTATCTATATAATAAAAGTCAGTGTTTGCGGCGGTGCCGTGGTGCGGAGGGAGGAATATGTGCCAGCATTTTGATTGGTTGCCACTGTGGGATTATTTGCATAAAGGACAGTGATTGGCCAGCCTCAGAACTCCGACACTCTAAGGCACCAGACAGAGGGCATTGGTTGCCACTGAGAGACAATTTGCATAAAGGAGTCAGATTGGCCAGCAAAACAGAATGCACCTGCATGCTTGAGTTAGCCAAATGACGGTTTTTTTGGTTGGAAATGGAATGTTCATTTTCTGGGAGGTGCGAAGGTGCAAAGGAATATGCAACAGCGTTTCGATAGGTTGCCACTATGGGATTATTTGCATAAAGGACTCTGATTGGCCAACCTCAGAATTCCAACATTCTACGGCCCCAGACAGAGGGGATTGGTTGCCACTGAAATGGTATTTGCATAAAGGACTCCGATTGGCCATCCACATTCCAACATTCTAAAGTGACTCAGAGAAAAAAGGAAAGGCCTCAGTCAGTCAGACACTGCGGCCCACAACAGTGACGGATCAGGACCAAACTTGGCAAACAGGGGCCCAATGGCCCACTTCACAATGCGACCCTCACCCAATGACCAATACAGACCAAAATTAGCACACAGAGCCCCCTTGACCCACTCTACAGCCTGGTGCTGTTTCAAGGAGAACGGACCACAGAGGATGGGACTTGAAATACCTTCACTCACCTTCCGAGACTGCAGCAACCCTCATCCAAAGAACTATCAAGACTAAATGTGACACACAGAGCCCCCATGACCCACTCTACATCCTGGTGCTGTTTGGAGGGGGATGGACCATGGCCACTGGGACTTGCAGTACCTTCACTAAGTTCCTGAGACCACTGCAAGCCACATAAACATCTAATAGGAACCAACCTTGGCACACAATGCCTTTCTCAAATAACCCGGGCACCGCCGGGTCCCCAAGCTAGTATTTCATAAAAAGGAAAATCGGCCTGTTTAGCAAGCCTTGTAAATGCTGATTTGTTATCAGTAAACATTTGGTTTTTATACCTATTTTATACACTTATATACCTGGGTTCTTGTAAAAAACCTCTCAGGCAGAAAGGGGTCATGAGTAGAAAAAGTTTAAGAAGTCCTGCCCTGGAAGAACCTGAAACCAGTTTAAAGCATTGGGGGTATAATACTGAGGAAATATGAGCAGAAAGAACCTGGGCATTCTTCTAATTTTGTGAAGAACACACACTATTTAGCATCTTCTTTCCAATAATGACAATATCTTAATTCCAATGAATAATGCTAAACATTGGGAGCCTCTGACTGCTAACTAAAGCACCTTCTGCTATCTTTTTAAGGTGATAAAGAACTTCTGAAATAGTTTTTGCTGCCACAGAGTAACACATCTCTCCACCAGATATTAGGAGTGTCAGGTAACTTTTTTTTCTTTCTAAAATGAAGAAGTTCCACAAAACTGGATTCACTTAATGAAAAAGTCCTTCTCATGAACTCGTAAGAAGATATTTCTCTGTGGTATGAAGCTCTGGTGCAGGAATTTTCCTTAAAATTTTAAGTTAAGATGAAGAGAAAAAGAAAAGAGTTTGGGAAAAGAAAAGGTCATTCTTCTATTTTGCTGGTACATAAAAGAGAGATTTGCAGACAACATCTGAAGATTTCCTTGCTTCCCTGCACTATAACATGCTACCGTGTTTCCCCAAAAGTAAGACAGCGTCTTACTTTTTTGACCCCAAAATCCCCACTACAATACTTTCGCACGGCTACATTAGCCGACGGTACATAAAGTAAGACTTAGATCGCTCCAAACGGAAGCTGGGCGGCGGCGAAAAGCGGCTGCGTCGCCCTGGGGGCGGGACTTCCGCCGGCGCCTTCTCCCTCTCACCGGATCCGACCCCCTCCCTTCACTGAAGGGAGGAGGGGCGGAGCCGCCGCCGGCGAGAGGGAGAAGGCGCCGGCAGAAGTCCCGCCCGCACGCGGCTCAGGCGCTTTCGCCGCCCGGCTCGCGCAAAGGGGAGCCCTCCTGCGCCTGTCTGTCTTCCCTTCTCCGAAGAGGCGGCTGCAAGGAGATCTCGCGGTTTCCTTGCAGCCGCCTCTTCGGAGAAGGGAAGACAGACAGGCGCAAGAGGGCTCCCGCTGCGCCTGTCTTCCCTTCTCCAAAGAGGCGGCTGCAAGCCAAATGAGATCTCCTTGCAGCCGCCTCTTCGGAGAAGGGAAGACAGACAGGCGCAAAAAGAAGGTAAATTTTAATTCTCCGAAGAGGCGGCTGCAAGGAGATCTCGCGGTTTGGCTGCAGCCGCCTTATAAAAAGAGAAGGGAAGACAGACAGGCGCAGGGGCTCCCTTTGCACCTGTCTTCCCTTCTCCGAAGAGGCGGCTGCAAGGAGATCTCCTTGGCTGCAGCCGCCTCTTCGGAGAAGGGAAGACAGACAATTTTGCCTGTCTTCCCTTTTCAGATTTTGCCTCTTCGGAGAAGGGAAGACAGACAGGCGCAAGAGGGCTCCCCTTTGCGCCTGTCTTCCCTTCTCCGAAGAGGCGGCTGCAGCCAAACCGCGAGATCTCCTTGCAGCCGCCTGAGAAGGGAAGACAGGCGCAAGAGGGCTCCCTTTGCAGGGCGAGCCGGGCAGCGGCGAAAAGCGCCTGAGCGACTCAGGCGTTCCTCCCTCCCCTCCGGCCTCTCTTCCGGCCGTCCTTACAGCGCGCGGCCGGCGAGGCCTTCCTCCCCTCCCTCCTCGGCAGGGCGCGACGGGAGGACGTCACGAAGATGCGCCTCTGGCTTCGGCCCTTCTGGAGATGCAGCGGTAGCAGCAGCAGCGCCCGGAAGGGCCGAAGACAGAGGCGCATCTTCGTGACATCACTCCGTCGCGCCTCTGCCGAGGAAGAGGAGGAAGGCCTCGCCGGAGGGAGGGAGCCCTGCGGAGGCGCTGCGGCCTCTTCCTCCTTCCCTCCCTCCCTCCCACCCCGTGAGTCCCCTCTTCCGCCCCGTTCCTCCGCGCCGCCGACTGGCTGCGGCGACACGGCAGCGGGAGTCTGGCCATGCGCGGGCGCAGCCAGGAGCCGCCGGGAGCCGCCGGGGGGGGGGGGGGGCGAATATAGCGTGAGTATATCGCCGCCCCCCCTCTGCTCCAGCACCTCCCCCCCCCTGCCTGCATCTTCGCTCCATAAGACGCGGCTCATTTTTCTTCCTACTTTGGAAGGAAAAAACTGCGTCTTATGGTGCGAAAAATACGGTACATAGCCTGTATATATTCACAATATAATAATAATAATAATAATAGAGAGCCAAATTGACAAATAAAAAACATGGCTGTGGCTCACAAATGGAACTGGAGGGCCTGATTCTGGCAGCCCTAGAACAAGCCATTAGAACAAATGCCATCAAAGATAGAATCGAAAAGTCGACGATAGATCCCAAATGTAGACTCTGCAAGGAAGCAGATGAAACAATAGATCACATCCTCAGCTGCTGCAAGAAGATCACACAGACAGACTACAAGCAGAGGCATAACACCGTTGCTCAGATGATTAATTGGAACCTGTGCCACAAATACCATCTGCCTGCAACAAAGAACTGGTGGGATCACAAGCTGGAAAAAGTTACAGAGAATGAACACGCCAAACTCCTCTGGGACTTCTGGATTCAGACAGAGTTTTGGAGCATAATACTCCTGACTTCACAATCATGCTAAAAAACAAAGTATGGATCATCGATGTCGCAATCCCAGGTGACAGCAGGATTGAAGAGAAACAACCGGAAAAGCTGACACGATATAAGGATTTAAAGATCAAACTGCAAAGACTCTGGCACAAGCCAGTAAAGGTGGCCCCAGTGGTGATCAGCACACTGGGTGCAGTGCCTAAAGACCTTGGCCTGCACTTAAACACAATCGGCACTGACAAAATTACCATCTGCCAGCTGCAGAATGCCACCTTACTGGGATCTGCACGCATTATTCACAGATACATCACACAGTCCTAGACACTAGGGAAGTGTCTGATGTGTGAGCCAATACAAGAGCCAGCAGAGTGTTTACTGTGGACTCATCTTGTGTTTCAAAAAATAATGATGATGATGCCTTATTTATATCCCATCCCCTCTCCCCAAGGGGACTTGGGGAGGCTTACAACAAGGAAGAACAATAAAATAGTAGTGATCGTACAACAAATCCAAAAAATTAAATCAGTGCAGCAAATCAAAGGAACAAATCATGATGCATAAAGCAAAATAAATCCAAATGAATGTGTTAAGTATAACTCAAAAACATGAAAGAAAACATCACTCTTAAATATAAAACTATGTAATAATTAAACATTTTTAATACACCAAACCATCAGAAAGCAAGGGTGTCATTATCTTCAGTCACCCTTGTGGATTAGTTTGGGCACTTCCAGTCAGGCCCTACATTCCAGGATCTGATCACAGGTTTTCTGCTTTAAATTGGATTATATGAGTCCATACTGCCAGATAATCTAGAACAGGGGTGCTCACAGTTTTTCAGCATGCGAGCTACTCTTAAAGCAACCAAGTCCAAAAGATCTACCTGCCCCCGCCACCGCGCGCTCCCGCCGCCGCGCGCTCTTGCCACCGCGCATGCTCCTGCTGCTGTTTTCTGCCCGCGCAGCGCTTCTTCTGCCTGCAGGGCATTGCAGGAAGGAGAAAGCACAAGGCGGGGCATCCAGAGGGAGCGCTCCGCCCTGCCTGTCTCGCCGGCAATGGATGCTGCACAGCTGCTTCTGGACGAGAGAGAGGCGGGGCGCTCCCTCCAGAGGCCCCGCCTTGTGCTTCCTTCTTCCTGCAATGCCCCGCAGGCAAAAGAAGCACCGCAAAAGCAGAAGCCAGCAGCAGGAGTGCGCGTGCGCGCAGGGTGCGCGCGCATATGGCAGGAGCGCCCCACCCGGCTGGTGAGGCCCGAAGATCACCTGAAAGAGGGCCGAAGATCTACTAGTAGCTCCCGAGCTACCGAATGAGCACCCCTGATCTAGAATAAGCAGAAAACCTGGGATCAGATCCTGGGATATATGGCTTGTCTAGAAGGGCCCTTTGCAAGTCGCTTCTGGTGTGAGAGAATGGCTGTCTGCAAGGACGTTGCCCATGGGACGTCTAGATGTTTCGATGTAATAAACTATAGTAAAAATATTTGATATAGTCACCTCTCTCTTCCTTGGGTTACAAGATGGTTGATGTCGCTACTGTGTCTTCGGTCTCCTCTTGCTGCCACTTTACCTTCAACTTCAGAAATCCAGGCCTTGAGGGAGAAAGAAGATGAAGAGAGAAGTTGTCACTTTGGACAATACAAAAGTGAAGAGTTTAGTTTAAAACCAATTCTAAATGTAGACATCTTAAGATGGGTCAGGAAAAATTTCTGATTGAACTCTTTAATACCATAGCAAAATAAGAACAAAATGATGCCAAAGGTTCCCTTCCCCATTTTACTGCTACAATTTAAAGAGCTTCCGGTGGTTACAGAGAGTGAATATTTTCAACAAGATTAGTTCGGTTCTGCTACTTAAAACATTAAGTTCTGAATTCTTCAATTCTACATGATTTTTTTTTGCCTCCTTCTACAATTGTTGGGAAACTAGTAAAAATACAATACATTCCGTAAAAAGGAAGCGTACCCAACCTTACACTAGACAATCAGAGGAATTCGGAGGTCCTGAACTCTAAAGGAATCAAAACAAACACATATCTTGACTATTTTAAACCATGGTACATTGAAATGATTATCTGGGGACAGGGCCATAGCCAGGATTTTGATTCGGGGAGGGGGATGGGGGACTGAGTTTGATTGGTGGGGGGGCTGAGTCTGAGTGAGAGAGGGTCTACCCTAGCAAACCTTTGTATCATTATCCCAATATATGCATATGGGATATATTGAGCATAGTGATCAGATCATGATATGAATACTGTTTAAATAATGTACCAGTAAGGCCTTCTCGTGGACCACCCTGAGAATTTCGGGGGGGGGGGGACTTCAGCCCCCTGGGTACATGCATGTCTGGGGATATTTTTTATCAAATTCATTGACCCAGTCAATAAAGATCTTTTCAGTTTATCTCACCTTGTTTACCTGCCTACCCTAAAAGTATCTCAGTTAATTTTACTAATCGTGACAATCCAATATATTCCTGGAAATAAAGCTGTTATCATTTGGGTTATTCTTACAACCAATACTGTATAACATCGAGTCCATCAAAACATTTTACAATATTCTTTCAATAATCTTTAAGTTGTTTTGTAAAGAATAGCTACCCACACATGTGGTTTCACTCACCATCTTCAGCATCCTACAGGCAAAGCTAACCATATGATTTTCTTAAGCTCCTCCCTAAAATAGACTGAATTAAGATGACAAACGGGCTAAAAAGTTGGAATTGTTGCTAAAGAGGTGAGCTGTGGTGGAAAACCTGACTGCCAAATACTGAAGAATGCTGGGAAGCTGCAGTTTTAAAACACCTGACCACAGGATTCTTACACTACTGAAAATAACCTTTTGGATTTGACAGAATGGCTAGCTCTGAAAACCTTACTGCCCATTTCAATGGAACACTACACAATGACCATTTTAACCTCATTCTTGTGAATTTCCATTCGGAGGCGATCCATGTTGCCCATAGTCTCAGTCAATTTTGGTTGCAGGCTGCTTGGATCACCCATCTGTGGATTTTTTTCATACACATCCTTCATTTTGATCAGAGCATCTCTACGGGAGAAATGAATAATGAATTGTTTGATACACAAGTCTCAGTTAACTGCTGCAAGGGGGGAAAACAAAACAAAACAAACCAAAGAGAGTCTTCCATCCAACTAGTCATTCTTCTTTGAGATAATGGTGAAGAAACACAAAACGTTTCCGTCACAACAGTTTTATCAATGACTGAGATTTGCCATTATAGTAAAATTCCACCAGACAAGACAGCCTGTCTCATTCTCCTCTGATAGAGAACTCACCCTCCCCTTGCATGTCTCTACAACAGAACCATATAAGGATCCAGAGGTGATGGAGGCAATCAAGGACTGCATGAGACACAAGATGGGAAGGGTATCCTTCTAGGACTTCATGAGGATCTTGTGTGTTGTGTGTCTGGCAGAAGTACTATAGCCAGATGCTGTTTGCCTAAATCCCTGCACTCCCCAGATCACTAAATGACTACACTAGAGTCTCTCTTATCCAACATAAACGGGCCGGCAGAACGTTAGATAAGCTAAAATGTTGGATAATAAGGAGGTATTAAGGAAAAGCCTATTAAACATCAAATTACGCTATGATTTTACAAATCAAGCACCAAAACATGTTTTACAACAAATCGACAGAAAAAGCAGTTCAATACACAGTAACATTATGTAGTCATTATTGTATTTACGAATTTGGCACCTGAACATCTCAATGTATAGAAACAGCTGTGGATCTGGGCAGGAGGCAGACTGCGTTGGATAATACAGAACGTTGGATGAGCAAAGATTAGATAAGCGAGACTGTATTGTACTAAGAAGAAGCTGGCTAATACTACTAAAACTTATTTAAAGCATGTGAAGATTTATCAGTGATGAATAAGAAGTGAAAAGTAAGAGCAAAGGCAAAAATAGAAAAGCAACAATACTTTTGATCTGTCTCTTTCTGTAGTTCTCTATTAAGTTCATCAATCCGCTGCTGTAGTTTTTTCCGTCTTTGTTCTGGTGGCAGGTGGCTGAAATCTTCTTGTGCAGGACCCTGGAACCAAGTGAAACACAACCCTCAGAAACTGAAGTTATAGATGGGATATTTCTAGGCTGAGGCCTCACACAATTAACAGCATTTTCTTTACTGAATGAAGCAACAAGATTTCCACTGCCCTCCAAAAAACACAAGAAGTCTGGAAATCATAATCCCAGAAAAAATGTATTATCTTATATTGTACTGTGATCTCGATAACCTGCTACTCACCCTATTTTGCATTCATTCATTTTTGTCATTTCCACAGTTCACATTTAGTAGTGAGGCACCAGTAAAGGCCCAACACTTTATTTATTTATTTATTTATTATTTCTATACCGCTCCTCCCCATAGGCTCGGGGCAGTTCAACAGAAAACACAGAACACAGGGAGGATGACGCTTGTTTTAAAGGAGAATGGTATTCTGTGAACGGTGATTCTCCTTTAGAGTAAGATACCGTATATACTCCTTGTCTGCAATGTTTTTAATCATGTTTTAACAAACTGCAACTGATTATTTCTATTGGGTGCAATCTCAAATGGGTTGGGAGAAGATACAACTGGCCCTGGACCCTGTGACTTTGCCTACAAGTACTTTAAGCACCCCTGTCTTAACATGAGATATATTAGATCCATGGCTCATGTGCTTTCTTCTTTTCCTCCCATTCAAATGAGGGGGACTTCAGAAGATTTTCATTACTAGTTAACCTCAATGTGTTCTTCTCTGGTCCATTAACCTAAATTATGATCCTGTCAAGCCAATTTCAAACTGAGATTTCTGAAGCCAACTTGTTGAAAAGCTTTCATTGTTAACAACACTAAATCCAGACGACACAGCCAACAGCAGGTAGTGAAGAAAGCCAAAATCCTCAGAGAAGAAAGGGAGACCAATGAGCCTATAGGCCTCTATATCTATCTATCTATCTATCTATCTATCACCACACTAAACATATATGGGTTTAGTGAGACATGCGTTCAGGATGAACTGTAGAAATGGTAGTCATACTAACCTTATGCAATTAATAAAACTGCTGCTAACAAGTAAGTTCTTAAATTACAAAAGCATGTGTCACAATATATCCATATTTACTCAAGTATAATGTACCATAGATTGAATTCCGCACCTCCATATTGAAGATGCACATTGCAAAAAAAGATTTGTTGTTGCTTGTCAGCCGTTCACTGCTCGCTTTGGAAAGACTGACAAGCAAAGCAGAAACTGTGCCCCTCTATCAGGCTGAGGTTGACAAACTCAGCCTAAGGCTTCCCAACTAAGGCTTCCCAACACAAGGGTGAGGTTTTAAAGGCCTTGTGAATGACACTGTACTTCACCATCAGGTGAAGCTGGCAAATTCATCAATTCCAAAGCAACACTAAACCCCAAATACACTTATCAACTGATGGGATCAAAGCTTTCCGAGACAAACCAGGAAAGGGATCTTGGGGTTTTGGTGGACAGCTCAATGAAGCTCAATGAAGATGTCAACCCAGTGCGCTGCAGCAGCGAAAAAAGCAAATTCTATGCTTGGCATGATCAGGAAGGGAATCGAAAATAGGTCGGCAAATGTTGTATTGCCTCTCTACAAATCTATGGTGAGGCCACATCTGGAGTACTGTGTACAATTCTGGTCACCGCACCTCAAGAAGGATATAACGGAACTGGAAAAGGTACAAAGAAGGGCAACAAGAATGATCCAAGGGATGGAGCAGCTCCCTTATGAAATCAGGGTGCAACGCCTTGGTCTTTTCAGCCTTGAAAGACGGCGTTTAAGAGGTGACTTGATCGAAGTGTATAAAATCATGCATGGGATAGAAAAGGTAAATAAAGAAAAAATATTTTCTCTGTCACACAACACTAGGACTAGGGGGCACTCCCTAAAGCTCCAAGGTAGGAAAGTTAGGACTAATAAAGGGAAATATTTCTTCACCCAGAGGGTCATTGGGTTATGGAACTCACTTCCAGAGGAGGTTGTGACAGCTGTCAGCCTGGACAGCTTCAAGGCAGGATTAGACAGATTCATGGATACCAAGGGAATCAGTAGTGACTGAAATGGACATCCAAGTGCCACCTCTGTGTTGATGGAGGCAGGCAGGATTTTCCCCGGGTACTGGTTGTGGGGGGTCGGGAGCAGGTGAGGGTTTTGCCCTCCTTTCTGCTAGAGATCCCTGTGTACAACTAGTGGGCCACTGTGTGACACAGAATGCTGGACTAGATGGGCTGAGGCCCGATTCAGCATGGCTCTTCTTATGTTCTTATGTTCTTAATTTAGCCCCAAAAGGTGAGCATTAGATTTGAGTAAATATGGTATTTGTTTGCCTTCAAACATGCTACAAAACTTATTAGTTTTGGGGTATTTTGACTGTCATTATACAAAGATTGTAAGATTCAGACCAGATAATTCTTGTCTGTCATACAATACTAATTTCTACATATCCTGGTTTCATTAGCCTATATTGGCAAGCAAGAGTGCAAACCAAAGAAGTAGGGAATGCTACAAAAGTAATCAATGTAAGAACTGCAAAGCAAAGTGTGGCTTCGGAGCATTCAAAAGGAATGCAGTGGACTACAATGTTATATTGCAGCCTGCTTCAGATAAGACGGCACAGAGAGTGCTTTTGAACTGAAGGGAAACAGAACGTGATCTATAGGTTGAAGGAGAACAGCTAATTTGATCCCAATAAGAAAGTGAGCAACCAACAGAAAAGTTCAAGGTTTTGAAAGGAAGAAAGAAATGCTAAAAATGCTATTAAAAGCGACCACAATGTTTTCTTTCCCCTGGTACTGAGAACAGAAAAAAGTATTAATTAGCTTAAATCTAGAGAGTTTAAGTAAATCATATTAAAAGGATCTTAATGTTAAGTATGAGGAATTCCTGTTTCAGAGCAAGATACTGGACTAGATTACCCAGATATGCATTCAGGTTTTACACATTCTTTGGAAGAAATGGTTTCTGGAGGTAGAATGGATTATTTAAAACATTTGAATACAGGCCTTGACTTTTATTTTATTTATTTATTATTCGTATTTATATACCGCTCCATTCCCTTAGGCTCGGGGCGGTTTACATGGATAAAAACAGGGCAAGAGACAGAATGCTGGCTCTTTGCTAAAGTAAATTAGAAACCTGAGACCCAACTTCATAGATGTGTAGCCCCTTTTCAGAAAAGAAAGAAAGAAAGAACAAACGAAACAAAGAAAGAAAGCCCCTCAACTTCCTTCATAGTGCTTGGGCAACTATAGTCAAATTAGCTAGGCACTCCTCAACTCTGAAGTTCAAAATGAGTACAGGCAGTCCCCAAAAGTTAAGAACAAGATAAATTCTGCAGGTTTGTTCTTAAGATGAATTTATATACAAGCTGGAACATGTACATTTTAAAGTGCAATTCCACCCACCCACCCACACACACACACTATTTGGATAGCATAGAGAAGGGTTAACATCCATGTGGTGTTGGTTTTGCTATCTGTGCCCCCCACCCCACCCCGGTACAGAAGATTTCACCTCTCTTTCTGTCCCTGTGACAACTAGATTTTGGGGGAAAAAATGCTTTTTTTGGAACCAAGGAGTGGTGATACAACTTCAATTGAGACTCCTTTTACCCATGACAACTCTTTCAGGAGTTAATTTAGGGGCAGATTTATCTCTCTTTCTGTTGTCTCACCCCCAATTTAAATTATGAGTCATTTGTAAATTTAATATTTGTAACTCAGGGACTGCTTATACGCAACTTATAACAAGGGGAATGCCAATCAGACTTAATCATAGTTTCCATTTTTGCTGAGAAACTGCCCAATAATGATGTTGGGGAAATGAATTTTTTTTGCCGCCATGCAAGGAACAAGAATTCCTGAGAATGATTCTCCGTGTTGTAATGTAGCTAGACAGCTTTATCTATGCAAGCCTCATACATATGTAAGTATTCTTCCTTTTTCCCAGTGCAGGGACCAAAGCAGCTTACAACATAAAATAAATAGACAACCAGTAAATTAGGATATTAAAGAAGGTTTAAAAAAAACAAAAAACAACAAACCAATTAAATGAGCTATTGTAGTAAAACAAAGTGCTCAGTTTGAAAGAAAAGAAGGAAAAGTAAGTACAACACTTTCCAATGCAATCCCTCCACACCAACCAGTTAGCTGTGAAAAAAGCAACAAAGGAAGGGGGCCTTTAGTTCTTGGTTGAAGAAGAGCAGAGAGGGAATAGATTAGCCGCCCATGGAAACCAATCACATAGTTGGGGACTAGCTACTAAAAAAAAGTCCTCTCTTATGTTCTCACTCAACATGCTTGGAAGGATGGTAGAACTGAAATTTCAAAAACCAATATTTTGAAATGTGCCTGGAAACAGACTAGTAGACAGTGACACTGTCATAGCAGAATGTTTCTATTCCCGCTGTAAACAGCTCGGGTCAGCAGCCGGGACACAACATATTGAGTTTCCAAAATACAAGTTTCCAGTCATTTCCCAAAGGCAGCCCCATGTAAAATGCATGAGGGCAATCCAAACCGGAAACAATAAAGGCACACCTCACTATGGCAAGCTCAGACATCTCCAGGAAATGGTTTAATTGTGCAAATTCAGCTTTGGCTTCCACTAAAATGTGGACATTCAAGTTCAGAGACGAGTCCAAAAACATATCCTAGCTGCAAAAATGCATTTTAATGAGAGTATAACCCCATGCAATATAGATTTGATCTGTCTTTCACCTGACCAGCAATATCTCGATCTTGTCTAGATTAATCTTCAGTTTGTTCATTATCCTTTGCTCACTGTTAATCCAGTTCCTTATTGGAATTTGAAACAATTTATTTCAAATTAATGTACAGCTACATCTGCCCAATATTCCACAACAGAAGTTCAAATCTGGACACAGACTTGGTTCCTCAACTCCTATATTTTGTAGAAGATGTAGGGTCTTTGCTTTATACTTGTTTGTCAGAATCTATTTGGATTATCTAGAAGTTGATGTTTTGGTCACTTAAGTTCCAAATATCATAAACCCCAGTTTTATCCAATACTCAAGATCGGCATCAGTATGTCATTTAGTACTGTTAAGCTTTGTCTATAAGAAAATTAACAGGAGAACAAGCTGTGGCTTTTATACTAAGATTTATTCTAATAACACAAACAGCATAGATTAAATACACTGTCCTTGGTGGCATAGTCTGCACAGACATTAAAACAGGTCTAGGCTAAAGGTAACACCCCCATAAGAACTCTATAAATAGAGTGTCTGTTTAACCTTCTCTATATATCAGCATTTGGTTGGTATTAAATAACAAGCTTCATCAAGACAGGGATACGCTCGGAAAACGTGTCCACGCTGCTGCCATATATGGGACTCGAGCACACAAGCTTTTTCATATCTACTAGGGGTTCTGGAGGCAACCCCTGTGGGCATTGAATGCCAACTGAATTTAAAAACAGGAAGTAAAATATACACTGTAGATGTGTTAAGGCTCTGCATTTGTGCCACTCAGCATTTTTCTGCGGGTGACGGCCCATGTTCAGCACAACATGAAAAATCATCTCTTCTGAGGATTTCTCAAGAAGCTTTGAAGCAAGCAAAAGCAGCACTGCAGGGATCAAAGCTCATTGAAATATGAGAGTTATCTCCCATTTAACTCAAGTCATAAGCAGCAGCCATTTAATTTCATTGCAGCAAAGA
Source organism: Anolis apletophallus (assembly GCA_030556195.1). Lineage (NCBI taxonomy): Eukaryota > Metazoa > Chordata > Lepidosauria > Squamata > Anolidae > Anolis > Anolis apletophallus. The sequence continues at coordinate 125,036,773 of JARBWK010000005.1, forward strand.
CATATCTGCTGTTCTTAACTCTAATTTGCAGTATTCATAACACTAAATTGTCTCCATTATGTCAAATCAATCTCATCATAAAATGTTTTGTTATATAAAGAAAATAGAAATTAATAGTTCGAAGTTGAAATTGAATCTTTTGGTAGATAACATGGATTTATTTTACCTGAACTATCTTCAGTCATATCACCAACTTACCTTAGATATGATCACAATTGAGCCGCTATTCTGCGGCATTCATGCAATGCAGGTTAGCACCTACTTCCAGTTTTGATAACAGGTGACACCGCACAGCCACTGGCACCAAACAATTGTGACACTTCAGCAAAGTGAAGTTGTCCTTCTGGATGGGAGGTGTAACTCCACTCTTCCACTCCCTGGTATTTCTTTTCTTGTTGTTTTTAAGAAACTTCACAATCACAAAGTGCTTGCTATAGGAGAAACACACTTTTTTCCTCAAGTAGAGGAGCAGTTGCAACAACAGAAGCTTGGGGGGGGCTCTACACTATCGCATAGAGGTAAATTGCGGGACGTGACACAATCAGTGGCTATTGACAAGCTTTCCCCGTCCATCGTCCCTAATGGCTTCGTTGCAGGCAATGGGTCAATGTGAAATAGAGACCATCTCTGGTGGTCTGCAACCTCTGTCCAATAAAATCTTTTATCTCTTGTAGGCAACTACACTGTAAAAGATTTCTTAATTCCTTTAACCACAGGACACATTAAAAGGAATAGGAAATAAAGGTAAAGGTATCCCCTTGACATTAAGTCTAGTCATGTCCAACTCTGGAGGGTGGTGCTCATCTCCATTTCTAAGCTGAAGATCCAGCGTTGTCTATAGACACCTCCTAGGTCATGTGGCTGGCATGACTGCATGGAGCGCTGTTACATTCCTGCCATGATCTACTCACATTTGCATGTTTTTGAACAGCTAGGTTGGCAGAAGCTGGGGCTAACAACGGGAACTCACCCCGGCCATGGATTCGAACTGCCGACCTTCTGATCAGCAAGTTCAGCAGCTTAGCGGTTTAACCCACTGCACCACCACAGCTCTCTCTCTCTCTCTCTCTCTCTCTCTCTCTCTCTATATATATATATATATATATACATACATCTATAAATTACTGTTAATATTAAGTAGAAACCAATCTTCTACATTTATTTCTATTTCTCTAGCTTATGCATATTTAAAAGACATGTTCAAATACACAATTTACTTTGCCTGTCCAAAAGCTCCTGGCATAGTTTCTACTGAAGTGAATACTACCGTAGCAGGCAGCTTCTACTTCATTCATTTATTGTTTGGTTGGGATCATAATTAGCAGGTTTGGAGCTATAAACAGACTGTTACAATGAAAAGATTCACAGATCCACCTACTTAGGCACATGTGATTAACAATTTAATAAGTTAACTATAGCACCCACCAGTAATTACAAGTTAAACAGGAATTCCAAAGTCTGTGTGTTTATGGTTTGCCATCTGCTTAGGAAAGCTGTTCCAAATGACTGCAAAACTAGAAGGCCTACTGAGTTCATCCTCCAGAATCTCAGACTAATTGTCTTTGTCTTTTCAGACCTGTAGAGATGCCACAAGTATTCCTTAAATATAAGATTGTTCAGTTGGCTGAACTAGAGATATAATATAATAGTATCTCCAAAACAGTAAGCAATGAAGTCAGGGATATTCTTGCATGGGTTTCTCAATACTTGAAAAATACATTTTTCAACTATTTATAAATATTCTTTCCATCTTTATTCAGACTCCTCCAATTTTCGTCACGGAACAGCAAAATCAATTTCCCCACATTTTTTACCTGTTCAGCATTGGAGAAGTACCATTAAATGTTTCTGGGGGCTTGTCTGACCCATGGGTTGTCCTCTACTCAATTATTGTATTAAAGGAAGGTTCTTCCTGGTTCAGGTTTTCTTTGCCATGTGGAAGACTAGCAATGCATTTGCAGTTTTCAAAAACTAACATTGACACCCAATTCTTGGGAGAAAGGTAAGTTATAAATCAATGATAGGGGATACAAACCAATTGTGGGATATTTCATACCAGTTAATTAGTGACTACTACTATAAAAATTAACGAAACAGATCATTAGGAAAACTCTAGGGATGTTTCAGTACGAGAGTGACTGTTTTGCTGACCTAGTTATTGTACACTTCATAGTTAAAATGAGTATTCCTCTCATTTTACAGAGACATCGAAGAAACTTATTGCCATTCTTACTTAAAAGAAATGCTGAATCTCACTTATGCAAGATATTAGGACTCTTACTATGTTCACACCAGGCACAAATGGATTATGTGACAAAGAGCACTATGTTCCGAATAAGTGATCCAAATACCAAAACTGACTTAAAGCAACTATGAAATGAGGAAGCTAGTTTCATGCTGTTGTTAATAAAGCGCAAAGATTAGAACATAGGCCTTACCGTCTTCATCGACCACTGATCAGTTAGTTGAAAACAGAAAGAAACAGGAAATTATTTTCATGCCTCCAGTCATTACTCAGGAAGATTTCTAAATATTAGGTATCTATTCTTTTTACAATCTACTGCTGTGTATATTTAACTGGAAGTAATCCCCACTTAGTTTGGTGGAGTTTACTACAAAGGATACACAGTGCTGAATATTTTAATTGTCATCTACAGTACTGTAGAAGGTAAGATTGAGAGATGTACTATTAGAGACTCAGGACACCCATAATGCAATGCAAAGGATGTTCGCTTGTAAGATAAATAGTGTAATTTAAAGTTACTATTTTAGCAAAATACTAGGATAAACACTTATGACTACACTTAAATAATAAACAGGCACACAGAAAGAGCACATGAAGCAGAAGCATTTGACAATGGCAATGATCTTGTTGTTACAAAGTCTACCGTAAGCTCCAATTTAGCTCCTAAATCTGGTCTCCAAAACAACTTTTCCATGTTAGAGAAAACTGTCTGAAACTCCTTTGTTTTGGACACATAAGTGATACTGAAGAACATTATTGGCAAATATGCTCATATGCCTTTTGCCACTCTGCTCAGGCTATGGGTTTTTTTTCTCCCAATATAAGTGTTAAGGTCCAGGATCCACATTGACCTGACACTTTTTGGGGGCTGGTTTTTTTTTACTAAAATTCCCAGGCTTATAGATTAGTACATAGGTTAAGTCCACAAACAAATAAACAGCTACTGTTGCCCAAATGTCTAAACCTAACTTTTTATTGCAATAGAGACTATTACAGAAATTCAACATTTTATAACAATAAAGACAAGTGCACTAAATGATTCAATGGTCTATTATTAGGATATTGTTCCTTTTTATTTGTTTTATTTTTGTTAAAAACCACAGTAATCAATATGGAACAATAAGAGGATAGGGAGGGAAGGTCACACACATAATTTATCTTTTCTGCAACACAATGCTTTTTAAAGATACAAATAGCTTCTTCAAAACTTATTTTTTCAGAAACCAATTTGACTATTTTTTAAAAGCTGGAGGAAAATATTAAAAGCCTATTTGTTGCATATACTGAATTAGCCCTCCTCCATTGGGATGAGAGAGGAAAAACACAGAAACTGCTTTAAGAAGGAAATCCATTTATGAATTTTCATAAGTTTGGAACAGCAAATTTGAAAACACTATACAATACTTAAGAGAAAAAATTAGTAACAAAGATTTAAAGAATTATATGATGTTGTAAAAATTCAAGCAGAATTTAGTTGATCCTCAGAAAGAAGGTAGTCCTTGTGTGTCTGGCAAGGAACATTTAGGAGTGAGAAGATTTCAAAGGCAGCTTGTGATGCTTTTGAAATGCATGCATTTACAATGCAAAGAACCAAGCACTCCAAGTTTATGTTTTTTCTTCACCTCCCCCCAAAACCTGAACAGATGGATAGCCAAAAGGAATACCTTCTCTCTGTATACAATAACTTGAGTTATTTGTGTGTTTGAGAGTTCACGTGCACAAAAACATCAGGTGTGACAATGGCCCAGCATCCCAACAGAAAATTTTAAAAATATTTTGTCTCTTTGGCTGCTCTTTGCCATGAAAGGTTCCACATGTGAACTATGGGATGTTTTTAAAAAGGAGATAAACAACAAATAATTTAGACAACAAACGTCTAAATTATCCAACTTTGTCATACTCTGATGTATACGAATGGCATCTGCTATATTTTTCCTATACTCTTTTGTGAAGCAAGGGAAAGGAAGATAGCTGTATTTGCATTTATTATTGCTTTTGGATGGTCTATGTCAACATCATATTAAATGCCCTTAAAGATTTCACCAGTTTTCAGTATGCTCAGCTGCTGCTGGATGGACTTCTAATGGCTGAAACAGACCACAGCTGTAAGACTGTATGATGTCCTTCATAGGCCATGAGTATTATTTCATGCAGAAAACCCCCCTGAAATACTCTATTTCACAGGATCACTAAGCAATTTCTCTGCTGAGTTCAATGTTTTAAAAAGAGCCAACCAAAGTGATAATACTAGAAAGTACGACATTCTGGTAACTTTACATCCTCTTCCTCTGCCTAGTAAGAGCTATGACTCGAAGCTATACATTAACAATGTGAAATGGATACATCGTTCATTTTTTTTAAAGAGCCAAACAAAATGATAATACTAGAAAGTACGACATTCCTCTTCCTCTGCCGAGTAAGAGCTATGACTCAAAGCTATACATTAACAATGTGAAATGGATACATCGGTGTGAATACATGGCAAATGCACCCAAAGTTTCTGGCCCCATTGTCTGAACTTAGCATTTCTGGTCCAACAAGCTACATTCAATGTTGGCTGAGAAAAACATATACACAGACCCTATGTGCTCTCTTCCACCAACATATTTAACACCTACAGACAGTCTCCAAGTTTTGATTTACAAATGACTCATAGTTAAGAATGGGGGTCAGATAATAGGAAGCGAGAAATGTTTCCCTGGAAAGCAAGTTCACTCCTGAAAGGGTTATCATGTGAAAAAGGTGTCTCCACTGAAGCATTATCATCAATCTTTGTTTCTAAAACAAGCCAAATATTTCAAAATCCAGTTTTCACAGGGACAGAAAGTGAAGGGAAATCTTCTAAACATGGGCACAGACCGCAAAACAAACACCACGGGGGTGTTCACCCTTCCCTATGCTATCTAAATAAAGAATATGGTCAGGTTGCCTACCTGTAACTGTGTTTCTTCGAGTAGTCCTCAGTGAATTTACACTTGTGGAGTATACCGCACCTGTGCAAGCTCTGACATTAGCTTCTAAGCTGTATTCTTTCAAATGTTGGTGATAATTCCTCCCTAGGGCGCCTTAGAAGCTTCCACTAGAGTCTGCACAGGTGTAGTATACTCCACAAGTGTAAATTCAGAGGACTAGAAGAAGTTATATATAGATATAGATGGTTAGAATTACACTTTAAAATTATACCCTATTTCATCTTACTAACAAATTCAGCTTAAGAAGAACCTATCTTGTTTGTAACTTGAGGATTGCCTGTCTACTCATGTATAAATGAACCCCAATGATAATAGATTTTAATATGGCCTGTGCGTTATTCTGAAGAGAGTCACAGAATGATAAAGTTGGAAAAGATCACACTGGCCACCCAGTCCAACCCCGTGCCCTTCAGGAAAAGCACACTCTAAACAGACAGATGGCCATCCAGCGTCTGTTTAAAAGCTTTCAAAGAAGGAGCTTCCGCCACACTCTGAGGCAGAGAGTTCCACTGCTAAACAACTCTTAGAGTCTGAAAGTTCTTTCTAATGTTCAGGTGGAATCACTGTAGTTGCCCTCCTCTGGACACATTCCAGCTTGTCAATATCCCTCTTAGGGATAACAGCAATCCCACCTCAGGGACCCTTGGCTGCCGTTATTTCCCTTCCCAGGCATTTGGAAAACCTAGGAGAAGCACCACAGGAAAGAGCAGAGAGGATTGCTACTTCCTTTAGGTTCTCCCTGGATGAACTAAGCTCTTCTCATTTACCACACTATTCATAATACTCATGTTGACCTGAAGATAAATCAACTCAAGCTTTTAAGGATGATTATCTGAGTAAAATTTCCAGACTTATACATGAGAATATAGAGTACTCTAGCTCAAACTGATCATGGAGCATAATCAAAGGCATCTATTCACCATTTCTTTCCAGCAAACCCCTAACCTCCAGGAACTGAATGTTTGGAATGGTAACTAAAAATCATACTGTTTAGGTTCTTTTCTGAAGAAGCTTTGCCTTTTAGCAGCTCTCACACCAAAATCTATAGTTTAGAATTCTGTGCAGCAAACCAGACGCTGCCAAAGAACAACACTTGTGTACTCAACACACATACTCCTCTGGACTGAATGTGCTTTCTGAACTGAACAAAGGCAGCATGATTGCCTCGTTCAGGGGGTGCAAGATAATGCTGGAACAGGAAACCCTGACAGTAATTTCATTAGTGTGATGAATGGACTCTTAAGCAAGTGTAGTTTCAACCACATCAGCTCTTACAGTATTAATAGAAAGAAGTATCAGCCATCCTTTTTTCTAATGAGATACTAATAAATTCTTCAAAGCTAATCGAGTTGAATCAGCAATTAACAGAAAAGAGAAACAATTCCGATTTGTATGTTTTAGCCAGCCCCAAGTCAGCTTATTTAGTTATTATAAAATTCTAACAAATTACTAGGTTATAAATTGGAAATTGTGTGTGTATCCTCTTAATGACCTAATCAGGATAAAGGATGTATGAACGTATGTCAGGAAACATCTACTATCAGTTCACGACCTGTCTAAACAGATACAAAAGAAGTTCCAAAAATATTTTTGCAATCTCTAGTTTTATCATTCCTTTGTGACTCAAGAAAAGAAGTTTCAGTGAAATGATTTTATTCTGTCCCATAAAATTCAAGCCCGTTGAAAAACTGAGCTATAGAAGCATAGCAATGCATGCAAATTTAAGTAAATATAAAGTGCTTCAAGGTAAGGCTTTTATTATGGAATGTATGGTGGGTCCAGAAATCATTGTCTTTCATGTATAACCCTACTTATTCTTCCATCTTCTTTCTTACTACCAAAAATATGCTAATAGTGGCTCCAATTCAATGCCACCGTCAGTGGAACAGTGAAGTTATTCCAGTTTAATGTTAAGTCCTCAAAGTCACCAAAGTAACTATCCAAGGCTTTGAAACATGTTCCCCAAATACATTCAACGGCCTCGGTGGCTTCAAGTCTGATCTAAAATCAAGAATGGATTTAACATTCCTCTGACATAAGATCCATCAGGCTCCACTGAAGGAAGGAAAATGAGATAGATGCCCAATGACTATTAAAATGATAGTGCCAGGAACACACACAGAAGCAGTGAACTCTATTTTATTACATTCTGAAATACAGGATATGGTGTCTTCATGCTGAGCTTAATATCTTTGGTAATGCAGTTCATGTATGTTAATATTTTTCTTTGGCACCATGCTGTAGTGCCACCGAAGACAATGCAGAAAGCAAAAAAAAAAGTCATTCCAAATAATAAGAACTTCTTTAATGATTAACTGGCATCGTTTTATGGTGTCTTTGGACTCTGATCTTCCTCTTCCTAGACCAGCTTACTCGGCTTTTACTGCAGTAGAATGTCAGGTCATGTTAAGTTTTAGATTTAATTTTATAAAATGGCATATATCGATATGGGTAATTTTTTTTACAAATGCACTCACTTGCAACATTGAGTAATCAACAGCCCAACATTTTAGGCTCACATATGAGCAGATGTACTTCAGAGACGTCAGGATATAAAAGTACCTCTCTCATCATGACTTAATCAGCGTTGCTAGGCAATCACTTGATCCCTAGAACAAATTCCATATGCAGAATATGCCATTATAAATTATCAAGCATACTTCCTTGATCTCCCTCAGAAAATGGCATTAAGGAGTAATTCAGAAATGATGAAATGTGGTTTAAACAACAACAAAAGTGCCCTTCAGGAAACAACATTAAATGAATCAGAGTAAAAGAAACCACATTTAAAAATCCTAATGCATTTAAATACTGTAATAATGTGTTAGATTAATATAAATATTCTCATAATATTTAAGCTGCGAGCAGGCATAGTTTCTTTCCCCCAAATTATTCTGTTCAGAAACTGTCTTTTTAATAATCTACAGGACTAAAAGGCTTGCAAATGCTCATAGAAGCTGGCTTAATATACATGTTAAATGAAAAAATATATAGCTTATTTAGAAATGTGTGTTCTTGACAATGGGGTAATATCACTACATATACAGCCTGGAATAGTCTGTCCTCAAATGGACACTAGAGGGCAGTTTTATAGAGACACAAAGTGTAGGCGGTGAGGAAAAAAAATATGAGATTATGACTTATGCCCGAGCTCCATTTCTCATAGTAATAAATAACAGATAAAGAAAATCATTCCATGTGGGTAGGAGAACAATGTTTCTTCTACCTGGGCCAATGCACAGTGATGTTCCAAGTGAGATATCTGATCTTCACACATGAAGACAGAAAAGATGTTACAATGGTTAGAGCTCTGGACTTAAACCAGAAAGTCCAGAGTTCAACTCCCTGTCCAAAGCTTATTGGGAAATTCCTGGGGGGTAAAATGTCTCTGCTGCCTAGCTGGCCACACAGGATTGTTGTGAAGATGGGACAGGGGAGGAGTAAGATATCTTACATACCATCCTAAGCAACTTGGAAGAAGTGTGGGACAAATGCGATTCAGAATGCAAGCTTTTTCTAACAATAATTAAGCTTTCATGTAAAAAATGGTGGAGGTGGCATCGTGCAGTATCACCATCCTTGAGGAAATCTACATACAGTCAGAGATGTCAGCAAACTAGGGTTCTTATCTCCACCCCTCATCACCCTATCTGTTTCTCTGGTCCAATATGTTATATATGGAACAGCGGTGAACCAGAAGGACATGAAAAGCATGAGCTTGGCATCCTCTTCTCAAAACTAGCTATTTTGAGTAATAACATCACACGTTCATTTCAGCGCAGCTATTACGCAGCAAGACACAAAGCCCAATGACCTCTTATACAACCACTGTTAGCAGAAAGCCTTATAATGAGAGTGGAGAGTACTAAAACGCCACACCACAAGCACACAGTTCATTGCACTATCATGCACCTACAGCCCATTGTGAAACTTACCCTTCTTAGACTTCTGAAAGAAGGAATTCTGGGCCTCCCTGATTTTATTTCACTCATGCAATAATGCACTTGTTCAATGGAGAATATGGAATACTGGGCACCATTAGAACCACTGGATGTGTATAAACTAGTAGGGGTAAGGGGTAGAGACTGTGGCTAATACAGAAATAAAGAAAGAAATAGATAAAGCAAATATTCCAAAAGGTGTGAAAATTCTAATTTATCCCCCTTTAAATTCACAAATAAGATTTTGAGTTGCATGAGTGGAAAAGAGGTGGTAAGATAATATTCAGTAACTTCTACAGCCCCCTGTAGAACATCTTTCCCAGTATATCTGAAAAGTTGGAGAAACTTCCAAAACAGTGAGGATGTTGTGGGCTACAGGGGAAAATATGTTGAAATCCCTTCCTTCCACTCATGCATCTGACTCACTTCAACAAATGGATAAAGTCCATCCATTTCTAGGACCAATATCACATTATTTGTTTCCACCAAAATAATAAACATCAGAATTTATCATAATCATTAAACTGGTGCCAGGATATTTTTTAATTGTAAGGTGCCACAAAACCCTTTGTTGTTTTTATCATCAGAATGACACATAACAGTAAGAATGTAAGAACTGAAAAAGAGAGAAGCAAAGCTCCTTTAGTCATAGATTTAGTCATACATTTTACAAAATTAAAAACGTATTTTGCATAGGAGTTTCAAAAACGAAAGAGAATCTCCCTCCTAAAGCTGTACCAAAAACGTACCACTGGAAAACAAATGAGAAAGTCAGCATAGCAGGGTTTTGGTTTCATTTTATTAGATCCATCATCTATTCCTTTTGCTTTCCAGTATTCAGAAAGGTTGTTGCAAAATCCAACAGACACTCTTCTGTTTTAATGTTAGAAATCCGCATGCCCTCAATGCTGGATTTCTTCAAAGCATAACTTTTGAAAAGACCGAAGGAATGGCACTGATAAGGTATCATATGCGTGCTACAGTTTTAAAAGGAAGATTAGCTAGGTTTTTTTTTATCTACAGGAATAATATGTCCTGCATAAATTTCACACACATACCATGAGACTTCAGTGATAAGGGGGGAAAACACAGCTTGTGTTCTTTGCTGGGCCCCCACACTAAGAACTTCTGCAACACAGCCTTAATTTCCAACCCAGGAAATATAGCATTTGCTTTCCCTTTAACCTTGAGACCCATTTGTACATCTTTAGAGTGATATTGCTGAACATTATTGACATGGAGCTGCAAATCAAAACATTGGTGAACAGGAGAGCTAAATTAATAATATTAGAAGTTTAGAAATACACAAGCCCTAATGTTCAACTATCCTGATCTCTCTCCCAGTTTCAGCACAACAGTCAGATCCCAATACTAGCATGACATGATATTGCATAGTCTGAACACTACAGCAGCTACCACAGGAACACCTACAATTGCTCATACCAGTTCAGTAGTTTCTGGCCAGGCATGTGTTTGGGTGGAGCAGGGGAATACGCTCCTTGACCAACAACTGGTGAGGCAAATCCAAGCAGACAAAGCAGCTTCAGGAGATGTATTAGATTTCTCTAACTACATACATCTCAGATAGACTGGAAGTTGGCTGCTGGACTAGCAAACAAACTGGAGGATGGACAGGAGTTCATAAAAGCAAAGTGAAATAGCCAACCATATCTGAAATCAGTTTCTAAAAATGCCAAGTAAGCCCATGAAAAATATGTCTAGATGAATACTTTCAAAATTGTTTCTAAAGGTGATGTAAAGGGCGCTATTTGATCCTTGAACCACAAATCCTGAGTACATTTTCATTTCTAAATAGCCTTTTACCTTTGGTTTCTTTCCAAAAAGCCACAGCTTGCCCTTAGCTTTGCCCACAGTGGTTTTTGCATCGATTTTCATTCCTTCCTGCTTTGGTGTACTGATTGTTCCATCGGAAACAGTCCTGTAAATATGCTGGCTGTAATCTTCAAATGGAAAGTCTCCCGGAGGTTCAAAACCAGACTTGAAGGAGTCTATTACTATTTGAGAGTCCTTAATGGGAGAGATATGATGGTTATAAAATGATTACATAGAGAACGAATGGCTTAACTCAAGTGGTACTTTAAAACACAGCAGATGTAAAATAAACAGCTTAGAGGAGACTATCAGAAATTTTCTGATATTCCAGAAGGAATTAATTCACTTGAAAGCAATATTTTCCAGAGTTTTTGTTCTAAACAACTATCTTAATTGGATTTTAATATAATGATGATGCAGACAGGACAGAACGTTCAAGCACCTGGTATCTCCTGTTATTTCACTTCTTCATTATATCCAAATTGGAATGTATATACCTCCAGAAAAGAAATGTTTAAGTGTTCAAGGTAAAGACCGTTTTAAATATGACTCAGGGACTGGATGTGCAAAAAACTACTACTTTGGATAAGACAGACATAAAACAGAACATGAAGTATAAAATACTTTGTCTCCTCCATAACAAGATCACACCTGACACCCTCTCTAGGTCACACCTGATCACACCTGACACCCTCTGTAGCACAGAGCAAATGATCAGGAATTCAAACATCTATGTGTGGAAAACAACTCTCCATCAGAAGATGATACAATATCAGTCTCAGGGCCTCTAATTTTGGCACTCTTCAGTATGTAAACACTGCAATGTCAAATCAATACTAAACATTTTAAAATCTTAGCATTCATTTCATAATCTACTTTATGAGGCTTACAGCTAATCTACTGCAAGTGTACACTGCGCCAATGTGATTTTTATACCTCTATATATTTCATTGGCATTCCCTGATGGGGAAAACGGAAGACATCCAAAACCTCAAGAGTAGATGAAAACCACTGAGGACAGACAAGCAAAACTTATACCTGGAGACATACTGACTGAACTTTGAGGAGAAAAAATCTATAAAAATTCAAAATCTCTAAATGGCACCCTGAAATAACAAATCCTCTGGCCAAAAAAACAAACAAATCTGAGTCATTTATAATAAAAGCACTATTTACATTATGAATTTCTTACAACTGAGACAGATAATACGATTAAACAATTGAAATAACTGATTAGCAAACTTTCAACAATTGTCTACATGAGATCACCTCTAGAGCTGACTGTATTCTCACAACCAAGGATGGGAACACAAGAGAGATGCTAGGTCTTGTTTTTGGCTGCCTGAGTTGCAAGGGAGCTGCCATCATGCTCCTGAAGGGGAACACTATGTGGATGTACAATCACATGGCCTTAGACATTTCAACTCCTCATCTGGTAATGGGAATTTGGAATCATAATCTAAATTGACTCCTTTATAGGAAACATGTGCAGTATCAGTAACATGAATTCAACTTACCCTGCGTTCATCTACTGATTTTGCTGCAGCAATCATTCCTTCTAAACATTTTGAGATTATTGGAATAACTTTGCGTTCAGAATCTGCAAACCCTCTGTAACATTCACTAAGCTTGATGGTTCTTCGTTCATCCATTTCTTGGAGGTGCTATGGTAATAAACAAGAGCCTGAATGTCCTTATCCTAATACTGTGCACTTTAAAAAAAGTTTTGGGCTACTGTTCCTCCCAGTTTAAATAAAAACATTATTAATTCTATAATTTATATCCAGCACATTATAAACAAATAGAAGTGGAATGCAACAGATTAGATAAATGATTAAAATTAACTGACAAAGTATCTGTAACCAAGCTAGGTTTAAGTAAACTAAAATCAAATCAAATTAAACATTGTAAATAACTGTCACCCACAGAAAACTACATAACAACAATAAAGATGATACGTTTTACATTCCTAGTGAGACGTGTTACTTACAACTGCAGAATCTAAATTATCCTGACACAAATAATTTTTGAAAATTATTGTTTTGAAAAATAGTGTTTTGGAAGTGTCAAAATTAATAGGCTGTGCAAGGTAAAATCTGTTCCAGATGAAAAAAAATCATATCTCTCAAAAGTATTTATTTATTTGCAGTTGTTATACAATACAGCTATTTTGTTCACTTGCATGTCCTTTTCAAAATCTTTTCCAGCAACAGAACACGATTTAATAACCAAGATGCAGATCAAAAGAAGAACAAAAATTACCAAGGCATCTTTAGGGAGTTTGGTTAAGAACCACAGAAACAAACCTGAGGCTACGATCACTTTTCTCCATTGAGGTCAAGAAAATTACTTCAAGAAACATGAATTGGATTGGGTTATCAGTATCAGAACATGCTATGCAATGCTTTGAGATAGTTTACTAATAAGGCATTGCTGGGATTCCAAAAACAGCAAAGAGCTCAAAATACTGATTTCACTCTTTTAGGAAGAAATGTTGATGTAATAAAAAAGAAATAATGTATTATGTCTTCTTTCAACTACAGTTTGAGTATTCATAATCCAGAAATCCAAAATTCTCAAAAAAAATAAATTATTGCTGCCAGCCACCTGCTTTAGTCTTTAATGCCATAGCTGCAGTGCTCCTGCGCATTCATTCACAAGGTGGGAGTAGGAGGCAGCCTGGAGATTGCCTATAAAGTACTCCCCCACAATCCAAATATAAGATCTTTTATATCCTCATTTTCTGAGATCCCCAGTCTGTCTCCAGCCTCATGTCTCATGCATAACACAAGTAGTGAACAAATGAGACACAAGACTGGAGAGATATGAGAGTTTATGAAACAGCAGGAGGTATTGACATCCAAGATGTAAATGAAAATATTCAAAAACTGAAAATATATATATCTCAAAACCAAAACATTTCTGGTCCCAGGTATTTCAAAGAAGGGATACTCAGCCCATGCTATACCACTATTACAACTATTGCTACTATACTATACTCTCCCTCACACAGACTTATACTTCCAAATCTCATACAGATTTGTGAAACAGCACAAACAATCAGGTCTGTATTTATGTGTGTGTGTGTGCGCGCATGCCCACACACACACACACACACACACACGACTATTTTCTTTTAAACAAATCAATGCAAATACAAAAGCATATCCAGGTGTGTGCATTCTTCCCAATACTGATTAGCTGCTCCACTGTATGTAATGGAATTTTGCACACTTGTCATATTACATTATTTTTTTAAAAAAAAACAGAAGAAGAAAATAACAAAGGCAACATTGGATACAAGCTCACACACAAGAATGATGCATCTGCAAAGAGAAGAAAGACACATTCCTATAGCTTTCTGGTCCTCTGTTTTTCAGGGTTTTCCCCTGCAGTTATTTAGTATCAAAACTTCCCCGGAGCAGGGGAAATGGGTCATGTAAGGGTGGGGAACCAGATTTCTTTCTCCATAGACCAGATGCCCTTGGGTACACAGTCATGCTATCTGAAATTATCAGGACTGATGTTGACCACTTCAGTCCTAGAAATAATACTTTTCTAGACATCACTATGTTCTCCAGAGCGATTCCATGTATGAGTGCTCAGAAGTCCAAGACATTGTTCATTTCAAGTAAGAAAATTAGGGTTTCGGGTTATACATTGAAAATTATATTCCTCACATAATACTAAGCATTTGATTGCGGGTACGGACTTATATTTTATCACTTCTTTTAAAAAATATCTTCTTTTAAAAATCATGAATGTTTTTCAAAGTAGATTGTAGCTATTGCTGGAAAACTTAACTTTCTCAGTCAGTATGGACATGGTATCTAATGTCAAATACTGCAAATAAGGTGTAATGAAAAGCTAACCGTGCCCAAATCAGGTGTATTTAGTTAACAAATCAATTAAACCTAGAGAGGAGGAAGTGCTTACCAGGAGACATACATCTTGTTTTTTTAGGAAACCAAATTAATATTACTATCTGTTTAAAAAACTGGAAGTACATTTAATAAAGTTTTTCCATAGTTTACAGAATTTTTTTTAAAAAATGTTTTATTTCAACAAAAGATTTACCTTGTAAATTTGAGGGATAACAATGTAGAAATGTTTGTGCTGTTCACCATTAAAGTTCTGTAATTGTGCAGCATACTCGTTTTTGTTTTCATCAGCCATGTGTGTACGCAGGTTTAATTGCTGTTTTGCCTAAGGACACAGAGAAAGATCAACTCCACCCTTTTAAAAGTTTGTTTATACATAGGCTTAGCAACATGATCAGCTTTCACTTCACAAACTTCCTTTAGTATTGGTGAAGTCTTAAATTGCCATTCATTAGCATTTCCAGTGTCATATATTCAGTATTATAAAAATTAATAATCATTTGCAACATCCTCCCAAACATTTGCAAAAGTCAATTTATTCAATCAAAAGTATGCAGAAAACAATGCAAAGCAAGTCTCTCTCTATAGGCCACTGCTTCTTAAACTGTGGGCCCCAACCCCTTAGCTCATCCTTTGGGGTCACGAAAAATCTGGCAACAGTAAATGGTTTTTGAACTCCACTTATTTACACAAATCACTTAGCAACAGCATACAGTGTTTACAGTTGACTCTGCTGAAAATGCTTCAGTTGTACACCACAAAAGGAAAATCAGCCTGTTCAGCAAGCTTTACAAATACTGATTTGTTATCAGTAAATGTTTGGGGTTTATACCTATTTTATATATACCTGAGGTCACATAAAATCCCTCAGACAAAAAGGAGTTGTGAGTGGGAAAAGTTTAAGAAGCCACCTTCTCTATCCTGAAACTTAATTTTTTCAAGTGAGATTAACATTATAGAACATTATCCCTCTACACAGAAAAAGACTTCTGTACTGGTGAAACAACTCATCAACAGTGTTTATAAAAGTCCAGTAACTCCAGACAGACATAACATACGTCTGTCTTGATGCCTACATAAGAAAGCATACTGCTACTGTTTAGGTCGTAAGTTTTCCAGTAACTGTCCATTCATCATATTGTCAAAGGCTTTCATGGCTGGAATTACTGGGTTGTTGTAGGTTTTTCAGGCTATATGGCCATGTTCTAGAAACATTCTCTCCTGACGTTTCATTTGCATCTATGGCAGGCATCCTCAGAGGTTGTGAGATCTGACCTCACAACCTCTGAGACCTCACAACATCTGAGGATGCTTGCCATAGATGCAGGCGAAACTAGAACATGGTCATATAGCCCAAAAAACCTACAACAACCTTGTCCTTTCATCACTGGCAACAAAGACCATTCCATGTAGAAAACAGTGTATCAAAAAAAATCAGCCCCACTATCTGACACATGATTCATAAAACGCTTCCAGATTCAATTGTCATATATCAAAACCTTTGTCATGACCAACTTTTTCCATAATTCTCTTATTAGTATGAAAGGATGACTGTTCATCTGTGTCTAACTGGGACTAAAATAACAAAGCCTTCATCTTCCTGAAGTCTGTAAGATAAAAGTGAAATCCAGTGGGGTCCCATCTGCTAGCAGAAAAAATACAAACAGCAGAATGAGCCACCTGTTAGCATTATGAATCCCTATGTACCCCCACAATCTGCTCTGAAGAACTGGAAGCAGTAGGAGGTAGCATACAGAGAGTGTGAAGGGAGGAGGAGAAATGTCATATTAACGGTCTTTTGTAAAATGAAAGGAAGGTTTCTAGGTAACGGTGTAGAGCAGTGGTTCTCAACCTGTGGGTTCCCAGATGTTTTGGCCTTCAACTCCCAGAAATCCTAACAGTTGGGATTTCTGGGAGTTGTAGGCCAAAACACCTGGGGACCCACATGTTGAGAACCACGGGTGTAGAGCATTGGGAACATTTTGAAGGATGGCTGGACAAACATACTTTTTGTGTCAGGTTTCTGCAGTGTGTATACAGTAATGAATGCAATAAAAGCTTGAGCTGAGAAAGAATGGAGTTTTTCTCTAGCTAATTCTATAGTACTTAGTATACCTGCTTACAATGGGCAAAGTAAAAAAATTGCCTATGGAATTACTTAATGAACATGTGTGAATAGCAATATAGAAACTAACGGGGGAACAAGGCTATCTTTTCAGGTAGCTCAACATGTTTTTTAAAAGTCCTGCATGCCTGGCTACCAAAACATAAATAATTTAAAAACTGGGGGCTAGCAAAAGAAAGTAATCCTTGGATGGATTTTGGAATAATCCTTCAAGAGGTCTCAAGAAAATTCAACTAATTCCTATTCTTTCCATGTTATTTCTGCTTCTGAAGTAAATTCCAGGCACAAATCTACTTTAACTTACACGCAACTGTAGTAAGAAAGAAAATTTGTCTTTTGAGTTTAAATTACGTTAAAGAAAACTTCTGTTGAACAGATAAAATTTGGTTTATACTGAGACTAAAAAGTAACAGACTTCAAACTTTCCTGAGCACTATATAGTAGTGTAAATATCAGGGATGTATACACATCTGAATCTGAAACGACTCCTTCAGGAATTACTCCAAAATAAGGTTGAAAATCAAGAATGAACTGCAACTTGCAATTCCAATGTGAAGGGTTTGTTCAAATCAGTTCAGAGGATTGAAAAATGTGATGTCGAGGTTCGCCCAGTGATTCCATGTCTCCTTGATAAGCATATTAGGTGTTTAAAAGATAGCAAACTTTCACAAAATAGTGTGTTCAAATATTGGTATGGGAACAAAACAAAGTTAGTCATTCTAATAATATCTTACTTTCTCAACATCCGCTTTAGTGGCATTGGTATCATTATCCAGTCTTTCATAACACTGTTGTGCCTTTTCTGCTTCTTTGCACTCTCTCTCAAATTTCTTTTTGCTCTAAAATAGAAGAACAGCATGTCACATTTACAAATCAATATGAAGTGCCACTTTAATTTTTTTTAGAGCCACTTATGGTTACCGTTCAATTTTTAAAAATCTTATTTTTACCTGCAGGCGCTTGCTTAATTATCACATTAAAATAGAACAGGAGTGGGCAAAGTATAACTTTGTGGCTACAGTTGACCTCCCGTGACTTTCTACAATCTTTACTTTTTCTGGGCACCCAGGATACCACGGGCTGCCTTTCTTCTGGCAAAAGAAGGCAAAATGCTTCTTTTAGAAGCATTTGAGAGTGGCAATAAATGGGTGGTAGAACCTCTTCTCAACATAAATTAGCATCCACTTTTCAAAACCAAAAAAGAACTTCAACACAATTTGTGTCAGCTGTTTTGTGTCTCCTTTATGGAGAAAAAAAGTGGGGTATAAATAAACATGTTTTTTTACAAAATGTACAGCTCAGACAGTCCGAGCTGCAGAAAACTGAGCTTTAACTACACTGCATTTTCTCACCAAAGCAGAGTTGTTGTTGTTAACATCTTTCAAGTAGATTTCAACTTAGAGACACCCAATGAATGAAAGACCCTCAAGTCACCCTATCCCCTCAACAATTCTGATAAGGTCTTGCAAACCCAAGGCCTTGATTTAAACTGGGGCTAGAAATTGGCTAATTTCTTTAGGCATTCGAAGGACATCACTTTTCTTTCCCACTTCCTTTAGGGTTACAAACTCTACTCCCGCACTATTTTTAACCTAATGTGAGGTTTAAAAACAGCAAGCAATGGCTGAGGCAGTGGAGAAAGTTGGAAAAATGCATTCGCTGCTCACAGGAAATTGTGAAGTTTACAGAGCAATAAAGGCACAACTGTTACTCATTCGTCTCACAGTACTGATCCGTCTTCAGTATAGGCAGTGATTCTGTCTCTATGATATTATAACTTTCTTAACACTTGAATGTACACTGTAGTATTCCGATCAACTTCCTATTGATAATCAAAGGGTGTAGGAAGAGGACGAACACAATCCTCACACACACATTCTTGACCACCATATTCTTAATACATGAGTTAGGTTATTCCAGAGACCTGTATGT
Source organism: Anolis apletophallus (assembly GCA_030556195.1). Lineage (NCBI taxonomy): Eukaryota > Metazoa > Chordata > Lepidosauria > Squamata > Anolidae > Anolis > Anolis apletophallus. The sequence continues at coordinate 125,055,702 of JARBWK010000005.1, forward strand.
GCAATGGTGGGGTATTCTTGGATCAAAAGTGGAAGGAGAGGATTGGAAGATTTGAATCCACTGTATATACAGATTTCTGTAAGAATGCCTGTTTACATGTGGTATTATGTATACCATGAAGAATGCACCACTACCACACCATTTAGAAATTGGTCTGTGACATGAATCAAGTTATCGTTGTGCATTTCACATAGGTTATAAGGTGAAGGAGAAGTGAGGCCCCAAACCTGGTTCACTATGGTAAACTCAGTGGAAGGAAGGGGGCCAATGGCAAAGACCACAAAAACAGCTGCAGGTGGAGAACGTCACCTGCCTTAGAGTAACATGTCAATTCTGAAGAATAAGAGTTTAGGAGGTGGGATTAAAACAGCTCGGAGTGATCATTTTTAAATGATCCATCAAAAAGGTAAGTATATATCTTAAGTTAACTAAAACAGAAATAACAATAGCTGAAGATTGATTGTTTCTTTTCCTGATACACACCCACACACCAATAAAAAAAACCTGTACAAATCCTCAAAAACTAGTCTCAAAATAAATTACAAGCCTTACAAAAGTGACAAGAAACGGTCAATGATTTGAACCGTCTTAAAACAGTGGACCCTTGATATCCACTAGGGTTTGGTTCTAGGACCCCTCATGGATACCAAAATATGTGGGTAATCAGGTTCCATCATATACAACCATACAGCAAAATAATGTCCCTTATATAAAATAAGCAAAATCAGGTTCGCTTTTGGGAATGTTGGGGGTGAAGGGAGAATACTTTCAAGCCATCGATGGTTGAATCTGTGATTACAGAGGACTGACTGCAGTTTCAATTATTTAGAGCTCCTATTCTAAGGCAAAAGTTGCTTCCAGTACCTTGTTAAGAGCCACAAGGGTATTTTCAACAAAGTCTAATAGAGATAAAGTTTAGTCCCTGAGTCCCTCAAGGCCATGTTATGGGGAAAAATAGCCTATTTATAGATAAATTAGAAGTATAATGATGTCCACAAACATAGCAATCTATGTAGTCTTTTAAAAAAAACAACAATACAACAGTTAAGTGATAACTTGATCCAGTGTCTTTACTTTTAAATGTCCACCATATTCCATTATAAGATAAAGAGGGAAAAAGGAGTGAGGAGAAACTCACATTATCCATCTGCTTCCAACACATATCAAGATACTGCTGAGCTTTTCTGCCCTCTTGAAGGTGCTAGGAAAGTTATGGAAGATGTTAACAAGAAAACACAATAACATTGTTTCATAATTAACTTTCTTATTAACAAGGTATTTGTAGTTTCTACTATCTATAAAAAGACACAGCATGTTCTTTTCAAAACTGAATTGATTTTGAAGGTACAAAATGATGCCAAAAAGGCTGACGTTCATGAGTAGTGTGAATGTAGATTTTTTTTATTCCAAGTTACCAATTACTCGGACTAGATGTATACTGTATGTTGTGTTTATATTGTCTGTTTTGATAAGGCAAATTTGCTGATCAATAAAATCATTTCGTATAAACTTTACCAATTCAGATGGTGATCTTTGCAGAGAGGATAAGATAAAAAGTTCTTTCCACACCTCTCCAATCTACACAGGTCAAGGAACTGCTATCTATGAAGACTTATAGAAATACAGAACTAACACTTACTCAAAAGCTTCTTCCAATCCCTATCCGTCAAATAAATATATGGAAGGGAAGCCATGGGTACAGGTGGGACTTTTCAGTTTTCACTGCTGCTCTTGCCAAAGGCACAGCCCTTTTCTCAACCCAACAGAACTATCATGATTCTGATAATCATGTAGCATATCAAAAGGCACTTCAAATATATTCAGCTCCGAACAACATTTATGTCTACGAACACATTTACCCATGACTTTTAAGCTGACTATAGATAGGTAAAATGACACTGTGTAATTTTTCTGAAGGAATTACAATGGCAAAAGCTCCACAGAAAGCACTAATTACAGATATCATAAATGGATCCAACTAAATTTTAGTACATATCTTTTTAAAAAATCTCAAACTAATACGAGAATTAAAATTTACCTATACAGATACACACACATAGAAATGCTAACATTAATAGTTAGCAACTGCTTGGAGGGGGACCCTAGAAAGTAATTTATTTAAAACATGTGAGTCCCGATTCTCCACAATGTATAAGATAGCTTACAATAAAAATGCATAAAGGCTGCAATCTGCAACTCATCTTGCTAATAAATAAACCTTGCTGAATACAATGAGATTGATTTCCAAGGAAAATGCACAAGTTTGCCTGGCACAAACCTCAGCTCGATGCATAAAATGGAGTATTTTTGATTATTTAGAAGCAGCATCAGATCCCATCTGATCTTGGAAACTAAATATAGTCAACCCTGTGTAGTACGTGGATGGAAGACCACCACCAATAATAATAAAATTTATTTATAACCTGTCCTATCTCCCCGGGGGGGGGGGGGGAATCAACAATCTGAAGACAGTCACATGAATATGAAAATTTGAAAGCCATTATTGTTTTTGTCACAGAAGAGGGTGGGGAAAGTCTGGTGGTGGACTGCAAGTAGAATCCAAAACCCCAGGTCATTATTTTTTGTCTGAAAATGGCCAATGTGTTCGTTTGGCTTTTGTTTGGAATTCCCCCCCCCCTTTTCCGGTGCGACAAAACGTAATTATTGCCTAAAATTGTAACCAAAAATATATATGATGTCACTTACCAGGCAACACAATGTGCCGGAGTAGTTTATGGAAGTGAAAATTAACCCCCAACCACTTAACCACCCTGACCACAGAAGGATCTGCTACACAGAGAACGAACTTCAACAGAGTTCTTTTCTAATTTTGCGACCACTGTAACAAATCAAATTAGTATCAAACTCAATAATGAACTGTAACTGAAGAATAAATAATATCTTACCAGTTTTCTTTCCGTTTTGAGATCATGAGAATATCTCATCAGTTCTCCATATACCCTGTGGCCCAATTCTTCTGCTACTACTTCTCGCTGTCCTGCGTAGTCATTTAACTCATTAAGGATGTTATAAAAGGCTATACATGAGGTAAACCTAACAGTGAAGGGAAAACAGATGTCAATTTGACTTATTTTTTGTTCCACAAAGGGAATAGGAAACATATCACAATCTAGCATGGCACAGACCTCAAGAAAATGAACTGCGGAAAAAGATGCACACTGGAAAACGTCCAAAATACACATGTCTTCACACACAATTTTTTTTTCTAATGAAAACAGATGTCAAGAGGTGGAAAAGAATAAATAATACTACCTGGAAGGCCCTGCAGTATAGTGGTATCTCCTAAGATGCGAAATGGAAGGACTGAGCTTAGGAATGGACTTAACTTCCTAGGCTTGGCAAGCTGAACTTGTTGCAGAGATGAATTGCTTGATCCTGAGGGTGGAACATGCCAATCATGCCACTCCTATGAACCCCGATGGATGATCTACTGCACAAGTTTGCTACCAGCTCTGAAGACTGTTTGACTGCTCACCTCTTGAGTTGGAGGGAAAGGTGCCACATTATTGCTGGCACTAAAAAAGGGGGGAGTGAAAGGGGAGAAGGGGAAACAATAAGGGTAGAAAATGTGTATGGAGGGGGAGAAACAAAACAAACATGTCACTGTTTTTTAAAAAAATAGACCTCTCTTATAAAACTATGGAACGTTTGATATTTCTTTTATGATGTCAGATCTTGTACGCCACATCAGCATCTGCAAACCTTGTCGAAATTCAAGTTTCCTTTTTAAAATGTTAAAAGTAAAGGGGAGGAGTTCAAAACAATCTTCCGTAAGAAATATGTTTGAGTTATAAGCTTAAATCCCACCAATAACTAGACACTGGGACAAAGCTGATGCTCTACAGTTCTATTGCAACATAATGATTACAATCTTCCTTTAAGAATGTGCTTCCTTTTGAAATGTATACTGCACCTTTTAAAAATCAGATACGAATATTCCCTGATCAAAAAAGAAGAAGAGCAGATGGTCTCTTTAGAATAAGCCCAGATTTACTATTTCTATTTTAAAGGTAGCCAAGCAATCCAAGTGTGCTGAGAAAATGGTACCTCAAGTGTGGGGAAAATGAGACGCTGGGGGTCTTTTCCTCAGACAATGAGGAAATTGTGACAGTTACAGGAAAATTAGCAACAGCACATGCCTGTTGTCTAATATATGAACAGACTACAAAGAAGAAAGAAGGTCATAATTTTCCGGAGCTAGATATCCAGGTTTAGATGTTACAATTAGCAAACAAAGAGAGAACCTTGACCCTGAACTTCATCTGCATCTGCAAATGTGGGATTGCATGGTTGCCGATTCTCACCACAAAACAACTTCACATAAAAAAAACCTAACTGACAGGGGAGAAAAATTCTATACTATCCATCTCTCAATCAATATAATGTAGGGAATGTTTTGCATAACTGCACAACCATATTCCATACCAGGAAGAAGTGATATAGCCCACAAACAGGTTAATCTCATCTATCCTGAGAATTAAGACTCAGGGCTCCCCGGACATTGTGAGGTTGCCATTCCCATCATCTCTCACAACTACGGATGACTTACTGATATTATTTGAGAGTCCTACAACATTTGGAGACTATAGTTTTCCCTCTCTTGCCTCCTGTTCATATCACGATCCATACTTTGTGAGCATAATGTCAGGGATACTCCAATAATGATTTTTGTTATGAAACTGGATGTATCAAACATGATTTGAAAATTGGTACAGAAAATTATACCATTCTTCCTCTTTATAATTTCTCAATATAGGTTCATAACTATGTTACATGGGCAGAATATTTACAAGAGACTACATGGTTTTATTAATACACCTATAACGCCTACTGGGAAAATTAGCGTTCTAAAAAGCAGCACTTAACCCAATTTACATTGTGGGGATACACACAACATTCAGCTCAATGGCTAGCACATGCAGAATCCAAATATTGGATCTGACATGTGAGGAGAGATGAAAATAAGATTACAACATAAAATATAAACTTTTTATTAGTGAACAGCCTCCAAAAGATATGACCTACTGAATTTTCAGGGAAATATACGTAATTCTCCCAATCTAATTCAATTCCATATGATAAATTTCAAGAAAGCAAAAAGGGTTTAGGAATGGGACTTAATCTGAACTAATTGCAAAACATTAAATCAATTAAACACACAAACTCATTTTACCTCGGCTCTTCATCTTTGGATGAACGCTTAGGGCAGTACTTTTTCACCAGATTTCTGTAAAGAAAGGAAAACATAGTAATATTTTTTTCACATATTTGTCTATATGGTGTGCTATGTGCACCATGTAAAGTCCTCAAAGAGATCCCCTTAGAATAATTTCATTTACAATAAAAAAAATCCCCTGTTCATGGTGGCTCTAGAAGCGGTGTGTGTATTGCATGGGGGAGGAGGGATCACAGTACATTTCCCTCACTACTATTCTTCATAAAGCAATTAACAACTTTTCTTTAGAAGGAAACTTTCAGGGAAGACAATGAGTAACCATGTTACATGGCAAGGGACTTCAACTATGGCAACAAGATAGTATGGGTTTTTAATATAGCTGGTTTTTATATAGCTGGTTTTAATACTGAGTTATTATGTACTGTTGTTTTATATGAGTTGCTAGAAATGTTTTGTGTTGTTTGTGTTACATGTAATTTGACATTGTATTGTCCTAAGTTTGAATGGCATCGAATTGTTGCCAACTCTTAGCCACTCTAAGTCCCTCAATGAGGGAGAGAGGGTGGGATATAAAACAAAGTAAAATAAACATAAGAACATAAGAAGACCCATGCTGAATCGGGCCTCAGCCCATCTAGTCCAGCATTCTGTGTCACACAGTGGCCCACTAGTTGTACACAGGGATCTCTAGCAGAAAGGAGGGCAGAACCCTCACCAAATAAATACATAAATAAATAATAAATAAAAGAGCATCAAGCACCCTGAAATCAAAACCTGAAGTGATTACTTGGTGATATCTAGATTTGAAATTTTGGTTTTTGGATCTTTTTATCCCAATTTTTCTGCATTTCCCAGCCTGAAGCACCTCACAGTGGATGCTAGAAGTGAACATTTGGCCACCACTTATTCAGCCTTCGCTAAGACTCTCAGAATCATTCTTCAGTCATGGAATATATGGAGGCTGTGAACGTATCTTTGTATTTTAGTGTAGTACACCGACACACCTTCATAAATACTCAAAATCAAAATCTACCATGCAAGAGTTTTTGTGTGTCCATGCCTCATCAGAACACACCTTGATTCATCACGCTGCAATACGGGTTTTCTAAATAAAAAAAACTTAGCAGAAACAAACTCCCAAACATTCTTGCCAAATCTGTGGTTTAAGAAACCAATGCAGCCTGTTTGTTTCTCTCATATAAGAATATAAGACATTTCATTTCCTGTTTACAAAACCACAAACGTAAACAGGAGTGATGGAATTCTAATTTTTTTCCAAGTGCTAATGGAAGCAGGAGGAATAATTTTTTCCACTCCTGAATAACTGTGGGAACAAAATCGGCTTATTTTGTTCATCTCTTTCTATTAAAGATAACACAGTTAAAACAAAGGGAAAAGCAGAAAATGTTTGACTCCTATGGATACATTGACACAATACTTTGTAATTAACAACACTTTTAGCTGTTCGCTTCCACAATCATAAAAAATATGCCAGGAAGAACAGACTGTTCTCCCAAATGAAGCTGAAGCAAAGTGACAGGATGAGGAGCTGGGAACTTTTTAAAGAGTTCAGCAGGAATTCCAAAGATTCCAGCGGCCTCAAATTACTTCATTGCCCACAAATATTCCCACAAAGGAATAATGTATATGTTTCATGTTCTTCAGCAGGAAATCTATTTTGTTTCCCCAAGTGATGCGTTAAGAAAAAGGAACTAAACATATGTGAAATCTCCACTTGGGCTATTTGGGGCTGAATGCCAAATTTTAAAATCACACTCTCTCTTGCTGCCCCCCTTGGATATGGGAATACTACACTACCTCTAAACATTACAGCATTCATATCTGATTTGCAGAACATAAAAGTTATCAATGAAAAAAATATTCAGAACTAGGAAGAACCAATAACAGTAAGAGACTTTACCTCCAAAGAAACGATTTCCAAAGGGGTAAATGCATTAAGTATATTGCAAAAAAACCCAAAAAACCCCTTAAAACAGAGCTTTCCAAACCATGCATCACCACATGTAAGCATGTTGGCTGCAATGTGCGGGAATATTATCTTATAAATTATATATATATATATATATAATATAAACATACATGAAAGGTTTCCATGAGACATATTGTGCCCCCATACATTTCATTATTACAATTTATGTATGTTTCCTTTTCTCTTTTAAGGGATCAGTTTAACCTCCAGTTTGCCAATAAAACTGAATTACTATTAATGCGAAATGCTGCATGTCTAAAAAAATGTCACCAACATGACATGTTTAGAAAACTCTGCCTCAAAAGCTAACAGAGCTCATTTTGTCAGAAACATCCAAAATTTCAAGCACATGTGCAACACACATCATTGGGTATGGCATTATAGATGGTGACATCTATGGGAAATTAAATGCTCAAAATACTGACATTGACAATTTCATTACCAACACTGGTTGATCACAAAATCTGTTAATAATAGAAACATCCTGGTGTTAAGAAAACCAATTAACACCTGCAGCGCAATAAAAAGCAGCTATTTTGATCTAAATGTCTGATGACAGATTGGAACTTCCTAACTGATTGCAACTCCCATTCTAGTCTTCTTTGCTATTGGTGACATAGTGACAATTCATCATCATGTGTTAATTGTGTTACCTAGAGTATCTTTCATTTAATCAAGCTATAACTTTTAAAGAGCCAAAATGATGTTTTAACATTACCTAAAACAATGGTTAACCCTTGCGCAGCATGATGTATATTTCTCTGCTTTGGGTGCATTTGTGTCTAGTAGAGTGTATATAGTAGTTCTATTAGACATGTTGTAGGTGACAGATCCACAGTTGTAAACAATGTTTCAAAACTTCTGTCACTTTCCAGATACTTTTGTTCTAACTGACACTCATGTTTTTAATTGCGTTATGAGTTTAATTGTTGCTATATTTGAGCCTGTAGTTCCCTGCCTCAATGCATATGAAGAGATTAATAATCATAATCATAACAATGGTCAGGATGCAGAGATGAGACACTGGAGAGATGGGTCGTTCTGATACATTGCAATATATAGAAATTTTCAAAAAAAAAACCTTCACAAGTTATTCAATGCAAATAATTTTTAAAAATCCTAGGGCTTAGGTGTTAAGAAATAAAGATGGCTGAAGTGGCACTCAGTGCAAAGGGCACAGTGAATGTATGGCGGCCTACTACAGCTTCAGACTGCCTGAAAAGTCGGCTTCAACTTGGATTTTGGTGCCTATGTAGATGGAGCCTGAGTCTGAGAAGCCAGGGATCGAAGGGGGAGGGGCTCCCCAGCAGGAAGCTGCAGATACTGAAAACTCATTACCATTATTCATCAAACAATGAAGAGTCAAGGAGAGATTATGCCTATTCCAGATATTATTAATCATCTAATTAGGCCTGCATGGAGACTGCTGCCTACAAATCTGCCAACTACTCACTGTGTGAATTCTAGTTCAATAAATATGGGTTGCTTACCTGTAACCATAGTCACCTTTTCGTGGTCACCTGTAAATTCGTACATTTGATATTTGCGCTTGTGCAGACAAACTTCGGAACCTTCTGGAAAGAATTCTAAGAGCTCGGCTGAAGCCCCACCCATCCATCCCCACCACACATTTAGCCAGTGGGAGGGGCTTCAGCCCTCAGTTCTCTCTCCGTGCTCGAAAAGCAGACAGCGGAGAACGTTCGTGCTCTTAGCATATTATTACTGGACTGATTTTATTCATTACTGACCATTGGACTGCCTGACTAACCGACCTTCTCCATCGCTGACTGGATTATCCCTACGATTGTGAGTTTTTCTCCAACCCCGAGTTTGGACTGCCTCTTTTGGCCTTACGATTCCAAGATGTCTGCCACCACAAGCTTTAAAAGGTGCACTGGGTGCCCAAACCTTTTCCCGATAATGATGGCCATGATCTCTGTCTGGCCTGCTTAGGAGAAGGGCATCTGGCCCAAGAATGCTCCGTGTGCAAGGGCTTTACCTCCCAGACGAGGAAAAATCGAGCCCTCCGCCTCAAGGCAGCCCTCTATGAGAAGGCACTTATGCCTGCAGCGCTTGCGCAGGGAGCGCTCTGACAGGCGCCATATTCAGAGGCTGCGCCATTGCCACAGGCTGGATGGGAACGGGTAAGGAGCCCGTTCCTGGAAGACTGTGCCGGAAAACCAAAGCGGTGGGCAGCTTGGCGAGTCTGGGGACTTGTTGACATAGGGTTGCCTACGGCCCCCCTGATAACGATTGCCAAACCAGGGCTGGCTTCTAGTTCAATAACTATCTGCTACACCAGTGGTTCTCAACCTGTGAGTCTCCAGATGTTTTGGCCTTCAACTCCCAGGAATCCTAACAGCAGGTAAAATAGCTGGGATTTCTGGGAATTGTAGGCCAAAATACCTGGAGACCCACAGGTTGAGAACCACTGTGCCACACACACAAATACATTGGTTTCAGACAGAAGATGCATCATCCCAGTGATGATGTATCTTTCGCATTGGCAAATGTGAATTAGGCTTGTTAAGTGGTGGTACCGCATTGGACACCATCTCTGCTATTATCAAGCACCCAATATTATCTTATTCTCCTGGGACTGCGTTTTGAAGGAAGCTGGCCTTTGGCAAAGATCTTTTAATACAATGGAAGATATTTGCCTCCTTGTTTTAAAATTTCCCCATGAAAATGAATGGGACCTCAAAATGTTTAGCGCAGCTTGAACTGTGATCAACATGTTTAGTATCGATTCTTTTTTTTAAAAAACAACAATTTATGTCTAACACTCTTCTAGATGAGCACTGGTATGGAAGAATGTACAGTGGGGAATCTGATTCCTAAATTCATATGCTAAGCTACTCAAGGAAAAGTCTGCCACATCTACATTTGGATAATAATCAACATGTTTTCAATTTCAATTAAAGAAAAACAGACTTGAGGAAAAAGGGCCCACATGGTCACCATTTGTTTTCAATTGAGAATTCGAACTAGTCGGGTACTCAAATAGTGTGCCAAGTTTCTAAATATAGTAATTTAGGTAACTAAATCTTCATTTGGCTGTGCAGAATTATACGTTTCCAAGTACAAAAGATAAACTACTGAAATAGCTTTCTTCAGCTTCCAAATCAAGTGATTCCCTCTGGAGACCTTGCTATATCACGTTACAACAAAAATGCACTCAAGTGGAAATCTGTAGGATGGAAATGAAATTCCTCATTTCCTTTGGAAAAAAAGTAATCATACTCATAGATCACTGCCTTCTAGTCACCCTGCAATGGTCTATGTGAGTACATATGCCACACAGCTTAACAGAATAGCACTTAGAATGGAAAAACCCACTGGCCTAAAATAAGAACAAAATAAGTAACCTTTGGAGTAGTTAGCAGTACACAGAGAGGAAGTAAACAGAGCAAACTGCTTCCCTTTTAAATAAGCAGTGGCTACTTTGCGATAAACAACATCTGATAATGTTAGCACCCTGACAATATCTAGGAATAGCATGACTAATCATATCAAAAACAATGGACAAGATTCTGTTGTTAGCTAAGCAAATGAGGCTCAACCACTAGGAATAAGAACATGGTAAAACTGAAAGAAAACTTGAAAGAGGAAAGGAAAGAGTGCAAAGAAATGAAAACAGCACTAAACCAGTGGTGTCCAACTGTTGGTCCTAAAAGTGTTTTGGATGTCAGCTCCCAGAATCTCTGACCATTGGACATGCTGGCCACGGCTTCTGAGAACTGGAGAGCCAAACACCTGGAGGTCCAAAGACTGGAATACAACTGGTTTAGTGCTTCATTTGGTTCTCTACACTCCTTTCTATCTGCTGGAATAATGGACTTACAGCTGGAAAATAGCCACAAAAGATGCTATAGTATATGAACGTAATAGTAAGACTGAAAAACTCAACACTATCCATGATGGCAGAATGGTGATTGAAACTGATAAATTAAATAGAAATTGACAAGTTGTTTTGTTTAACTAGAAAAGAATGATTTGGGAAATTCCTTAAAGACCTGAAATTTTTTATTGGGCTCTTGTGAAATAAATAAATAAATATGAAATGGTAATTTGTGGTTTTTCTTATTAGAGATTAGGTTCTTAAAAGAAGAGAATATGCTGTAATACTTAGATAGGGACATTCATAATTTATACACATATAGAATTGCTGAAAGACAATTGGAAGTCACTTATTCTTATTCTTTCTCTTTTTGCACTTTTAAAAATTCTGTATGTTAATATATATATATATATAATATTAAATTCCCAATAAAATAATTAAAAATAAATGGAGCTTTGCACACAATGCTATTGCATATATCAATAGACATATCCATGAGCATGTACATTCAACTATGTATTCAAATGGATATCTCAGTGTGTTTTAGGGGTACAGCAAGAATTTCAATGGCAGAATCAATGCGTAATTCCCATGCCATGCAACCTCAAGGTGGGATTTTAGTTATTCCTTATTTTACTGTATCTGTTCATGTGCTGTCATATTCTTGAATATGGAAACTTCTATAAAAAGAAATAGAAGCACATTTTACACTGTTTATAAACATATTTTGTTGCTTGTTCCTGCTATTTTAGTAATTGCAGATATTTCAATTATGCTATTGTGAGAACAAGGAACATAATTGAAGCTCCATTTGCTAATTGTATTGCTTAAAATCAGAAGAAAGGGTAATAATAACAGGCAAGAAAGCCATAAAAGTCATTTAAAAAAACAGGGGGATGCTCTATGGATGAAAATCTATGACATGTGACAAAAGCTTGCCACTTGTCATAACTAATATTTCCTCTTCCACCATACTGTCCCACACAATTCTCAGTCAAATGATTTTCAGTGGTGACTTCCAAGGTTTGCTGGCATTTTCACCCAGCAAAATAGCAGGCTACCAAAAAAATCTGCTATTCCTATTAGTTATTGCATTTCTCTTTATTAATTTTCCTCCATTTTTTGTGGTGTAGTTGGGAGTGAATGCCATGGATGTGGGCTAAGGTAGTTTGTGGACAATATAAGAGCTGTAGTCATATATGCCCTGTGCTACAGACCTCTATCTTTTCACGCAAGCAGCAACAATCAACAGCTGTATTTTGACACAGAGGGAGATACCATGATGTGGAGCTCTCCCAGAGCAAGGTTTATTTGGGGGATTTTATGGCTCATTTTAAAAGCCCCAGAAACAGGTCTGTAGTTCTGAGCATGTAGAAAATCTACCACTGAATACAAAACCATAGCAACAGTTTTGCTATTTATCTGAGGTCAGAAAGCACCAACACCAGCCTCACAAAATTCACATGAAAATATGAAGGCAAATGCAGAAGAGCTGAAAGTTCCTTAGATGTTTCTGTCAAGTGAAACAATGACATGAAAAACAGTGAGTTTCTTCAGCCACATAAACAACAGCAATGGACAGTGTCACACAGTTCTGGCTATATGGTTCTTTCCTTTGTGTGCAGGACAGATTTGCAACCAGAGAGAGGGAAATGGAGCTGTTGAATTTTAATTCAGATGTTTTTCAAGCATCCTTTCAGATTCACTGACAGCCAAGAAACTATTCTACCGTATGAAAAACAAGTGAACCACAACAGCAGTCCTCAGTACTATGTTGAAGGCCTCTTCTTTTTATTTATTACATTTATTCCAACTTTCTACAAAAATACAGTGCTCAAGAAAATAAACAAGCATGAATAAAGTGAATACTGAGAAGACAGTTTAGCTCTGCCTTGCATATTTGCACAATATGCCATGCTTCTTGAGGCAGTGGAAGTCTGTGACTCAAGTTCTAAGCTAACAGTATGCCTTTGCTTCTAACGAACAGTTAAGGAGGGGGATAGAATTAAGTCAAGAGTGTAGCAGCAAATAACATTAACCAAGACAAAAGGAAAATAATCTGTCCCTTTCTAAGTGAATTAAATTTGTTTACCATTCCAAGACTGCCTTGTTCACACACTCTGTTCTTATAAAATTCATGGGAATTATTTTTTACTAAAAATAGGTAGAATAGAATGGTAACAATATACTCATAATTTTAAGAGCAACACAATTTTAAAAGTTACTTACCTCAGTTGCTTTGCATAATTCTGCTCAATTTCTATCCTTTCTTTAACAAACTTTGCATATTTTTCCAGGAAGTCAATGCCCCACTGTGTGTGCTTGTCTAAATTATCAAACTGATCCTGCAAAAACAAAAGGAGAGAAAAAATACATTATGCACTGAAAACATTTTCAGATCCCAAAAGATGATTCTCAGTTGTTGTTTTTTTCAGGAGCCACCTGTGGCTCCTGGGTGAGCTCCTGTCTGTCAGCTCAACTTCCAATGCAGGGACATAACAGAGGCCTCTCACAGGATGGGAAAACATCCGGGCATCCCCTGTCCTTGAAGACAGCCAATTCTCTCACACCAGAAGTGACTTGCAGCATCTCAAGTTGCTCCTGATACGAAAAAGTTGTTTCTCTGAGCTATTTCTGAGAAATTGATTTCTTTGTATTTAGCAAACTAATAACAAACAAAATACATTCATCAGTTATTTCTGAACAAAAAGCTTTATAGCCAGAGGTTTAACACACCATTAGTGGAAACAGTTTCAAGTTCCAATGTGTGCTTCAGTGTAAAAGAACTCTGCAACTTATCCTGTTTCAGATAATATCCCATTACAGCTTTAGCTATGGCAAATTGACTAACCCTTTTATATATTATAAGAACACCCTGAGACACAAAATTTCAGAGTACAATTGAAGCCAGCAGAGTAACAACTGTGAGAAGTAAACACATTTAATGACTATTGTATAAGATGCATCAGTAGTCATGGTTTGAGGATGAGGCTGTCTCTAGCAACAAGCAAAGTCCAGTTTCAACCTTGCCAATAATAATGGCTTCCATGTTGTTGCTGTTTTTAATTCTATCCAGCATGGCAATACTCGTTTCAGTCACATTGATAGTTGCTCAACTTCTTAATGTAAACAAAGCATATAAAGTGGCACCGCCTCACTGAAAGAAAACATTATACAGATCAACTTGAGCACTTAATCCATAAACTCAAGCACTATAGTGCACTACACCAGTATTTTTTAAGCTATCTGATGTGGTGAACTGGCGTAAAGACTGAGACCATATTGATGCCCACTAGCTACAACTTGCCCTCTGGTGGCGCAGCAGGTTAAACTGCTGAGCTGCTGAACTTGCTGACCAGGTTGGTGGTTTGAATCCGGGGAGCAGGGTGAGCTCCTGCTGTTAGGCCCAACTTTTGCCAACCTAGCAGTTCAAAAACATGAAAATGTGAGTAGATCAATAGGTACCACCTTGGTGGGAAGGTAACGGCGCTCCATGCCGTCATGCTGGCCACGTGGTCTTGGAGGTGTCTACGGACAACAGCGGCTCTTTGGTTTAGAAATGGAGATGAACACCAACCCCACAATTGGACACAACTAGATTTAAATGTCAGGGGAAACCTTTACTTTTACTACCTACAACTTTCTTTCCTTGAAATTTGCCATGGGCACAAGCTCATAAACCAGCACTGGTTCACAGACTACCACTTTGGGTAGCACTGTTTTATACAATAGTAATGTTAAAACATTTTCAGCAAGCAAGAAGGGTGGCCTGGTTCTTTACATAGACAAAAGCTCAGCTTGACAATTGGTCATATTTTTAATGCTGTACCATCAATTTATTGGATGATGGCACTGTTCATACCATGCAATATAATTCTACCACATCAATCATGTGTGGAATTTAAATTACCAGCCTAACTGTGAGTTTAGGACTAAGGCAGGCAAGGAGTATGTGTGTCTGTGCACATGCACACAAACTAAAGGTAGGGTTAAGTGGAAAATAGATTTCATAGTACATATACTGATTTCTCATGGCTCCTCTCCATTTTGTTTTGTTTTTTCCAGTGCTCTGACAATATACTACTCTTGCATCTGATGAAAATGCAATAAGGTGCTTTGGAACTGAACCAAGAGTGAAAGACATTAGAAAAGGCTTCCTTCAATGGGTATAAGAACAATGCCTTTGCTGTGCTAGGCTATGACATGCTGCCAATGCTCTGCTAATGTTCAGGAACACCAGTAAAGGGACTATTTTTACATACAAACAGATTTGCCATGACTTGATAGTACACAACAACAAATCCCTGTAATTAAACAGATGACAGAGGGGATTTTTAACAATTCACTTGTAAGCAATGGATTCATGAAGGATCACTGACTCACAAAGGTAAATATGGATAATGAATTATATTATATACATTATCATTTCCAGATTATGGAAGTATTGAAAAGCAACACTGGAAAACGACTACTGACTTCTCTTTCCTTTAAGGGCTTCGCAGAGAAAAGGATGATAGATTAAATAGGCCTGATCCAGTAACATTCTTATATTCTTAACTTTTATGCTATTAAGTGCTGGCAAAAACAAAACACGCGCACACACAATCAAGCCACCAGGCTCACTTAAAAGCATTACAGAAATAAGTGGCCTTGCACTACTTCCAAGACAGTGGTTCAAGCAGTATTATCAAATGAAATGAATTTAAGGCGTTCTGTTTGTCTGGGTTAACTCTCTGCCCTTTGAATTATTAGCTATTTCTCCCAGAACAGACCCTGAGATTAGATGTTAGACTGGTGTGTATCAGTGTGTTACTGAATACTGTAGCAACAGATATGCATTAGAATTTCTGTAGCCAAATATGGTATCTATGATTACTGTCAAACAGTAGGTGGTTATCACACTAACATTTTCCAATGTGTAAGAAATGAATGTAGCAGTCACTCATTTCATTATTGCTGTCATCACCAGAAAAGCAAAACTGGAAATTTAAAGCAAAGCCATCTGGCATATTTTGCCATTGGAAGCAATGTGTTTATGCATGGAAGATCATCCCTGAGAAGGCTCAAGAAAGGAAGAGATGAGAGGTTCTGAAACTATTAAGAGCAAATCACTGTGATTTTCCTCTATGAAAGTCTATTTTCAGAGCCTCTTCATGCTTTTAAATAAAGCATGGCAAAACATAATGCGCATTAAGGCAACAGTATGAATGATAGGTGGACTTGCCTGACCAAAATGTAGAAGTATAACTCGAAATGGACAGATTTATATCCCAACTTGAGGAGCAACCTGGTGCTTTTTGAAAATCAGTCTTTGTCTAGAAGAGTTCAATTACTTTCTACAGTTTAAATTGCAAGCCTCAATAAGGTTGGAAGGTTATTTTCATCAATTGTTGTTCAACTTGAGTCCTTTGTCAGTTCAATGTACTTTATTCAATGTAAGAAGCCAGTCATTATTTTTTAGATTTTCCAAATAGTCGATTAACAGTTCCCAATCTTTTTTAAAAAAAAGTATTTCAGTCCTGATTCTGACAGCTTGTCCATTTCGGAGAGTTCTATGAGCTTCGTTTTCCTTTTTTTTTCCACAGTTGGTGTTGTCTGTTATCTCCATCAGACAAGCCCATATCCTGACTGCTGCTACAATGTACTGAAAAATTATCTCCCATTCTTTTGAAATTTAGTTATGAATAAAACCTAATAGAAAAGTTTCAGACTCTAAAATAATGTTGATGTTTAATATAGTTTCCATTATTTTGTGCATTATTGTCCAGTTTTTTAAAAGTTTGTAGGCATAGCCCGCACAGATGGTAATGGTTCTCAACCTGTGGTTCCCCGGAGATGTTTTGGCTTTCAACTCCCAGAAATCCTAACAGCTGATAAACTGGCTGGGATTTCTCTGAGTTGTAGGCCAAAACACCTGGGGATCCACAGGTTGAGAACCTGCTACATTACATTTCCAACAAATACTCTTTCTCTTAGATTGGATTTTATCCAGTTCTGGTGTCATATACCAACAATACATTATCTTATAAAAATTCTCATGCAGGCCATAGTGGCGGATGAATTTTATCCCCCTTTCCACATTTTTCCCATGTACTCATTTCAATATTATGTCTAATGTTTTGTGCCCATTTAATCATGTGGTCTTTTACTTCTTCTGTTTGATATTTTAGTAGTAATAAGGTGTAGGTAGATTCTAGCCACCAGTTTGTCTCTTCTTTGCAGTTGTAGATCTAGTTCTGTATCTGCTTCTTGAATACCCACTTTTTGAACATCCTGCTATCTCCGATGAATTTGAAAATATTGGAACAATGACATCCCAATTTCAAATCATATCCTTCCAGCATTAGTAGCTTTTTGTTTTCTATGGAGATCTATGCTTTAAGCCAAGAAAGTGCTGCTGCTTCATAATACAGATTCAAATTTGGGAATGCCAATCCTCCTCTCTCTTTTGTATCCTATACAGTATAGATACTTCAATTTGATTCATGTTTTTCCCATTCCAGATAAACTTTAAGATGTCCTTTTAAAAGTAGTTGTCATTTAGTAAAGATGCCAAGAATTTCTGGGCCACAGAGTCCACCTAGGCATCTAGTAGCAAAGACAGATCCAAGCTACACAGACTACTCAGAGAAGCCATTGAAATCCACAAGCATGTGGACAATTTCAACAGAAAGGAGGAACCCATGAAAATGAACAAAATCTGGCTTCCACTATAAAAAGCTCTTTCCCTGTTTTCTTTTGGCCATACCTGCATGCATTTTTCTACCTTACCCTATAGATAATTACCCTAGTTTACCTATCTACCTGTACCTTTAAACATACCTACGGCCTTCCCTTCCCTGAAACCTAATTAGTTTAGATTTTTACTTATGTAAACATAGGTACACATTCAATAAAAAGTTTTTTAAAACTTTTAAAATCAGGACAGTAAATAAAAAGCAACATTCAATAAACAGGGGAATTCCAGACAGGTAACCATCAGGGCCAGCAAACACCTTCCAACAAAGGATTCCCCCAGGCAGCAACTAGCTAGGCATTGGAGCTGTAAGACCAGTCAATGCTAATCAAGGTGGCAAATTGCAACATGCACACATGCCTCAAATAGGCAAGAGTTCTTTCTCCCACCCTGGACATTTCACAGATAGGTAAACCCCACTTGTCTAGTTTCCATCAGACCTCACAACCTTTGAGGATGCCTGCCACAGATAGGGTGAAATGTCAAGAGAGAATGCTTCTGAAACACAGCCATACAGCCTGGAAAACTCACAGCAACCTAGTGATTTTGGCCATGAAAGCCTTCGACAACAGATCCATGAGTATTTCCAAGCTATATAATTCTTCCTTCAGGGACAGTGCAACTCCATCAAGAAGACAGTGTGTCATCTTCACTGAGCAATAGTCCTTTCACTATTCATGTGAAGGCCTAAGACTAAGCCTGAGTTGAGAAAGCTCTTAGACTAAGTACTCTAGACCCTTGTATCTTTCATTTTCAAAAGATTTCAACATTGGGCTCATTTACAAACTAGGTATGAGCCTTTAATCCTTTTGTTCATATGCTCATGTCACCATGTGAAGAAGCATTTCCAGCAACAACAAAAAAGGCTGCAATTTTAGGTAGGAAGAGAAGAAACATCTATACTATGGAATTAATGTCATCTGACACTTTAACTATCATGGTTCAATGCTATGGAACCTGTGATTTGTAATTTGGTGAGCACCCGCATTCTTCTTTGGAAGAGAGGAAAAAACAGCTTGTAAAACTACAGCTTCCATATTTCCAGCATTGAACTAGGACAGTTAAATTGCTGTCAAACTGTACTGATGCCAAAGTGTAGATATACTCTGTTTTTGCCAAGTTAAAAGGCTCCATTTGAGTAAAGGTTGGATTTTTGTGATTATAAGATGGCTATGTACTGATGGAAAGTATTTTTTTAAATTAGCAGCCATGGTCTTTTCATCAGCAATACATTCCAAATGCCTGAATAAATTCAACTAGCAATGGATAATGCAATGTGATGTGATGCAAACAAAGGAACTACTATGTCTGTTTTACTATTTATGCAAATAGGTGAGGATATTTTGCTGACTTTTGCTTCCTATTACCCAAATCTGGAAAAAAAAAACCACTGACGCGAATAAATCCTTATATTATATGATGTTTTAATCATTAAATTATTGGACCACACTGGATATTCCTAGGAAAGATTTCCACTCTTGATATTGCAATGCCAAGTGGAATGAAATCCAAAGTTCAGTACCAGAAAATAGCTTCCTTTTCTAAAAGTTCTATAATGAATCACTGGAGAAAAGTCAAATGGGTTAACTCAAAATGTACTCTCAGGTGTTAATGCAATGGGATTTGGGAAAAATAAAACTTTTAGGCTCTCTGCTTATTTATATAAATTCATACATGAAACAGATTCATATGCACCTTTGGAGGTTCCTCATACCATAAAAAGAAAGGGCCTAAGGCAAAAATGGGCAAAGATTAAGTAACACCTACATACAAAAACTCAGGACTAAAGGCAAAATACTGCGTTGCTACAAAAAAATGCTATGTCTGCATCAAATTTTCCCATTCTCCACCATGGTGTGTGGCATAACTTCATCACAGGATGCATATTTTCCCACTGCATATCACTGAACAAGGCAGGGGAATGCCTAGCTTAATGAAATGAGAACATGTAACAAGTTGTACTATAGGTTTTAATAGCAGTTTCAGAGTCCATAAATGCTAATGACATAACGAATGTGGACTTTGCAGTGCCACAAGACTCTCTGATGCTTTCACTGCCTCAGTTATTCTTCTGGAAATTCCATTCTCACGACACATATAATTCTCTTATGTTTATACTCAGCAAAATGTACTTAATTTTGAAGGGGAAAATCATTTCAGCCAGGCAACCATTTTTGTCATTGTTTTTCTTGAACCTTCACACTGGGATTTATCTAGATAGCCCTTTTAGGAAATTCAGGAAAAGCTTTCATCATATGATAAGCCAGTGCAAGAGATGGGTATATTAACCATACGTTGAAGGCACGGTTCCGGCAGTAGTCTGTAAATATAAAGTAATACATTGAGTGCATTAAAACTAGTCTCCCTTCACCTCTAGAAACACTGATTAAATTAGAAGTTGATACTGATGGTTGGTTAGCCAACTAATAACCAAGCATTTGGTTACACAGTCATGACATATTGACATGAAGTCTGACACAACCTTTCATTTGCCAAACTGGCTGCGATAGAGAGAACCGGCAAGGAAAAGTCTGCTGTCTTGTTCTGATTAGTGTGTTTTTATCCGATTTTATGTGTCTGTAATTGACCATGATTGTTTATGGTATTTTAGAGTGTTTTAGGATGTTTTATCTTGATGTGTTTTATATGCTTGGAAACCGCCCTGAGCCTCGGGAAGGGCGGTTTAGCAAATTGAAATAATAAATAAATAAATAAATAAATATTAACACATTCTTCTCTAGAGGTAATATTAATATCTAATGGCATATATTGCTCACCTAAGCCAGAAAGAAAAATCACATGTATGGCCTCAGCTTTCATAACTCAATTCTACCTTTCTAAACAGAAGGTACAAACAATTTTTCCATCTTTATTCACACCAGTTGTTGAGAACATCCAGAAGATACTTATATATTTTTAAAATAGTATTTTCAGAGTTCAGATAGTTATATAAGATCATCTGTTCACGTCAAATCCCTCCAGGTCTGCCTGCTTAAACTTGCACTCTGTCAATATCCAAATGTATGTCACGTCAAGCACTCATGTACAACCTTTTATATTATGGAAAGACAGCTGTATTCATAGTTGGTTTTCTTCCAGACTCTGCAGACTGACCCCATGACACTTCTGTTTACAGGAGATCGGAATCACAGCTCTGCCAGCACTTGCCACTATTACTGGGAAACAACTATATGACTGGAAACCAGTTCAACTATGCCCAAGAACTAGTCCAAACATTTTGTAGGGAAAATACATTAATATACTTATCAGTGCAGGAAAAAGAGGATATGAGATGTTCTGTTTTTGTTCAAAAGTGACAACAGATGGATCTTGTAAGATCATAAACTCCTATAAAAATTTTGCCATAGGAAACAAATTTTAAATTGGTATTTCTGGGAGGTAAAAATCCTAGAGTTTCCCTTCTACCATGTTGCACAGGACCATATTCTGGAGAATTACTATCATAGAAAAGGGTTGGCAATACTATAACCACCAGGGTAGAAACTTGTGAAATGATCCATATCAATACTACAGACTCTACTAATGTCTAAGGTCGACAATTTACATAAAATTGTTTCTTTTCAGCTACAATTGGAGGTGCCTCTGATTCAGTCTCTAAGGGTATATGTATTATTAGGATATATTTTGGGGCCATGAGAAATGCCCACTTTCAGTTTGTGTATTCCCTCAATGATGGTAATGGGGAAGGGAAGCAATACATGGACCTTCTAATTTACCTTTAACTTTCCTTCAAAAGGGGGTGAGATTTTTGGAGGAAGAAGTATACTGACTAAACCCCATTCCATATCTCAAATCAAGGCAGACCTTTAAGCAACCAAATTCTGAGCATAAACTTAAACCCTCAGTGACACCGTAGTAAACATGAAAACCTAGTCATTGTAAATGTGTATGGTATTAAGGAGCAAGTACACAGCTTATCAGACTAATCTTATTACTCTCAATAGT
This sequence comes from Anolis apletophallus, assembly GCA_030556195.1. Lineage (NCBI taxonomy): Eukaryota > Metazoa > Chordata > Lepidosauria > Squamata > Anolidae > Anolis > Anolis apletophallus. The sequence continues at coordinate 125,077,432 of JARBWK010000005.1, forward strand.
GGATAGTACAATTGATAAGAAAAACAAATGCTACATCATCTGCAGAAATGATAGAGCAGGATATAACCAAATTTTGCCTAAAGCTAAGTGATATGAAGCTGTATGAAGAATATAAAGGGTAGGTAATGGTAAAGGTTTTCCCCTGACATTAAGTCCAGTTGTGTCTGACTCTGGGGGTTGGTGCTTATCTCAATTTCTAAGTCGAAGATCCGGCGCTGTCCGTAGACACCTCCAAAGTCATGTGGCCGTAAATATCACTTTTTAAGCAGAATGAATAATCATGACATTTAACAGGCCACAACAAAATTTCTAATACAATAAAAAATCAATGAAAATTACATTAAAATGATACAGATGTTTTAAAACCAGGTAAGTGAAGTGAGTAAACAAAGTTACTCAAAGTGGTAGTCTGACAACTGGGCAGGATGTTTTCAAAATCGATGCAAATAGGATATAATAATCATATATATAATTGTGTTGCCGAGTCCTGAAACTTTGGAGTAAGAAATGCCTGCCAGTCCTTCTCAGATGGTTTGAGAAGAACAGGTTTAAAATAACTCAAGTCTGAGGGAGAGAGTGCAGACAGCACATCAAGATAATCTCACTTTAGACAAATATAGAACCTAAATTTCAAAGGGGATGATAGAAAGAAAATGTCTACATTCTCATCTGATAAGATAGCTATCATCCCCAGCCAACATGTCCAATAAACACAGTGGCTAATGATTCTGGAATGTGAAGTCTAATACATCTGAAAGGTTGGAGAACATTGCCCTAAATTGCTTTAAAGAAGACCACTTTATTGGGGATGAAGGATAAATGACTTGTACTTTATATTTTCTTCCTAATCCCACTCCTCAATTGGGAAAATTAAGAAGACATTGTGATTTGCATTTTGTAGCAGGCAAATATCTGGGAGGGAAGGAGGAGAGGCCTTCTAAAATAGTTCTAGCCTCTTCAACTCCTTATCCTTCTTGCCTAATAATCCTTCAAGCATAGACTTGCTTGGTATGATGGAGATAAGAGATAGGAAGGGTTCCAATCTTTCCCATGTCCATACATCCCTCCATTTCATCAACAACATTTACCTACTTTTCTTATCATTAGAAAAGTTACTTTCCATCAACTGATATTTTAACAAACACACTTCCTAGAATTACTGGGAGTATTTCTAGCATTTCTATTTTTGTTATAATTGCACTTTTAAAATATCTTGCAGACTTCCTTGTCTGCAGCAAAAGTTTTGGAACGTTAGCCAGAAGTATAAAAATACCTGACCTGCACAAGTTTAGCAACAGAACAAGGACATTGCACAGTTCTTTTTATTGTCTTACAAACTCTAACTTTCCTCATGAAGAAAGTCCAACAAACAAGCCAAAAAATATTGAAAGAGTGAAAAGGTAACAGAGCTGTAATTTTTTTCCAGTATCTTGTATAGGGTATCATATGTATGACTGCCTACTACGCAGGAGACATAGGTATGTGATTGATTCACAGACACTCAGCAATCTAATTTGTTCTTTTGCGATCAAGAAAGCTGACCTACATAAACTGTCAAAGCTGTAGACGTTTATGTTTGAGACCAAAAATATGTGACAGTAATGTCCCATACTCCAAATCTAACAGTTCCACTGCTGTCATGGAGAACAAAGGTCTTGGGGATATAAAATGTAGTTCTGAAGGCAACACTCTGATCACATGTTGACTTGGTAAGAGATGTTACTTTAACTATGTAATCAGATACTGCGTGGGAAAGAGCTGAAGTTCTGGTGTATGTCAACATCAATGTAGGAAGAGCAGCCTTATGGTCCTGCAAGCAAAATTGAAGTCATTGGCTATAAAACTGTAATACTATCTATAGTTCAATTTGCCACAAATTGGGGGGAGGTGTTACAGATTTGAAAAATATTAATAGGTGGGTCCAAAATCCCTATGAAGAAAAAATAAATTTGAAACTTTCAAGTGAATATGTTTAGACTTATTTTCAAGATATCTCATTATGCACATAAAATTATTCCAAAATCCCAGAAAAATCCAAAATACAGAACACTCCTGCTCCCCCAAAATACGGGATCCTCAGCCTGTAAATGAATTCTGTACCTAGATTTTATGTGGGGCTCCTGTGAATGCCAGTTAATAGTACAAGAGGAATCATGTTCCACCCCTTGGTAACTGTTGCATGAACTGAAAATAAGGCAGCAAAGTTGAGCAAAGCAATTTCTTTAATGATTAACAAAAAGGAAAAGTAAATTACACCTTGTACTACATGAAGTAATACTTCGGAAATTCCACATAACTCAGAAGTAGAATTCTGGTAGTCACATAGTACTGTACAAATTCATAAGAAAAAGACATATATTCCATTACCTGCTAAAGAAATGATCACATGATTGGGAATAGAAACATGAATGGGAATAGAAACTAGCAACTACCTTCAGTATTGTTTCGTCGTTTCATGTTTGAATATAGGAAATCTTGATTAAAAAGAGACATCAAGGACTATGCAAGAACAGTATGGATACCGATTAACTCTTTCACAGAAGAAGAGTATAAAGCAGAAACCATACTAGTATGTTAGGCAAGTAGCCTCCACAGTTTAGCATGGAATGGAAAGCCTGATTCACTGTAACACTTGACAATTTATGAATCCGTTTTTAATTAAGATTTCCAATATTCAAACATGAAACGACAAAACAATACTGAAGGTTGTTGCTAGTGTGTGTTTTCAAGTTGTCTCCAACTTATGTTAACCCTAAGGCAAACTTATCATAGGGTTTTCTTGGGAAGATGTGTTTAGAGGAGGCTTACTTTTGCTTTTCTCGGAGTCTGAAAGAGTATTACTTGCTCAGGTCATCCAGTGGGTTTCCATGGCTAAGCAGGAAAACAAGCCCTGGTCTCCAAAGTAATAGTCCAATGCTAAAACCACTATACCAGTCTGGCTTCACCTATTTATTGTCTGGAATTCCGATTTATCCCTTTGGTGTTTTAGTTCACAAAACTATGTGTAGAGCTTCAAAATTACAGAATGCATGACAGAACACCACATTCCAGAAACCTACTAGCTGTTTATTTTCTAAAAAGCCCTATACATTGTACTATAGTCTCTCCACTCCTCAAGGTGTTCTAAGATGAATGCTAAACTCACGGCATACACCAAGTGCCTATCTCCTTTGAATTTACTTCTGGGTTTACTCGCAGGTAGTGTACACAATGAAGTAGAAAATGATATTCTTGTGTACACTATTCCACCATTCCCATTATAAGAAGCAGCTAAATGAACCATGGACCTTGATAGCTGTTTGAATTGATGGGCAAACCAGAGTCACAAATTTGCTGCTCCCCTGATAAGCTAGAACAATAAGCCACGTACAAACCAAAGTTTGGGGCCAGAATCTTTGTAATGTTATGCCTGTCGGTCTGGTCTGGTTTGCTGAGAAAGAAATCACCAATCACAACCATCATACAATGGTTCCACAGACACAGGATATATCCTTCTGTCATAGAGCATTTCCCCATGGCCATTTACTGATGCAGCAGATTAAATCCCTAAACTGCAGAACTTGCTGACTGGAAGGTTGGTAGTTCTATTACATGGGATGGAGTTAACTCCTGCTGTTAGCCTCAGCTTCTGCCAACCTAGCAGTTCAAAAACATGCAAAATGTGAGATTAATAGTTATCATTTCTGCGGGAAGGTAACAGAACTCCATGCAGTCATGCTGGCCACATGGCCTAGGAGGCGTCTATGGGCAACACTGGCTCTTTGGCTTAGAAATGGAGATAAGCACTACCCCTCAGAGTAGGACTCACTAGACCTAATATCAAGGCAAAACCTTTACCTTTTATTTACTGGTCATAGAGGCAGGGGGCAGAGGTAGCTAGGCAGGATCTGGTACTTAAAGTGGTGTCAAACTGCATTAATTCCACAGTGTAGTTACTTGCCTAGTAAAATAAACATGGTTTCTTTAGAATTCTGAATTACTGTTATGTCCAAATATGCTCAGTCCTTACCTTTCTGGTACCTGTTATTAAAGTGCTGAATATATATATATATATATATATATATATATATATATAAAACCCCATACCTAAATTTGGAAACATGATGCTTATGTTTAGGCTTTTTTGTAATCAAACATCACACCTTAAGCAAATGAGTTCAAAACCCTTTCAAACTCTACACTGGCAGTTCTCAACTATCATCGCAGTAGCCAATCTTAATTTCTTTTGGGAATTGTCTGCAACTTTGAGAAGGTCTAGCTTCCATAAGTGGCACTTTTATTCATGTTGCACAGATCTGTATTGATCATGTATTTCAAACAGTAGGCCTGTTACTAACTGTGGAAATGAGTTAGCAGACATAATATTGGAACCAGAACTTCTATTTAATATTTAATCAACTGCTGTGATATCAACCATGCTTCCACCTATTATGCCTTTCTACTACAGCTTGAATTACTTACCTTTAATGTATCCCTTCAATTGATTAAAATAAACATGGCTTGTCAGTACAAGAACTCTAACAGCGCTGTATTCAAGGATTCATTAAGCAGTATGATCTAAAGTATTTCAGGGACTCAGCCATAAACAAAACTACACACACATACAGGTGCTTCACATTAGGATCTCTCTTGGAAATATTCAGTACAAATATAGAGACACTCCCATTGCATTTTCTTGGTTTGCAAAAGAGGGGATATTAGTCAAGGCAATGTGGACACACTGCCTTGACTAAGACAAAAATCCCTCTTTTATGAAATTTTGGGAGTGTGTAGTTTCATTTGTGTCTGAATTCCTGAATAGCTTTATATCACGCCTTACATCATATTGGAACCAGTGAAATATTATCTGAATTAGCACAACAAGAGAAAGCATCCAAATGTATGAAATCAAGAACAAAATAACTATACAGTATGTACATGCTGCAGTGTATGTAATCAGCTAATTCCCCTATGACAATCCTTTTTTTTAATACTTAATGCAACGACTGGAGTTTACACAGTCAATTAATGTCAAAGTTAAGCATATTTGTACTAATGTTTCAGGTCAATATTCTACAGTGGTTCTCTTATGCAAAATAAAGGAAATTACAAGCTTGAAAAACAATTATTGCTATGACAAAGCAATAGGGAGCCGTGGTGGCGCAATGGGTTGAACCCTTGTGCCGGCTGAACTGCTGACCTGACGACCTGAAGGTTGGCGGTTTGCATCCATGAGACAGAGTGAGCTCCTATTTGTCAGCCCCAGCTTCCCATGCAGGGACATGAGAGAAGCCTCCTACAGGATAGTAACACATCCGGGCATCCCTTGGACAATGTCCTTGCAGACAGCCAATTCTCTAACACCAGAGGCAACCAATTCGCTTCTGACACGATAAAAAAGCTATTAATTTGTAATTAGAATTCAAGGTGAAGAAATAATAAAATAACACTACTGGAATAGGTTTAGTTTTATAATTAATTTAAGTTCATAATGAAATCTGGCAAGAAGGTAAGAGAAATACTTCCTACTGAAGAAAACTGTATTAGATACAGACATTTAAATAAAATCAATGGGAGTTGCTGCTGTATATACTCATGTATAAGTCGAATTATTGTATAAATTGAAAGCAGGTTTGGGGACCAAATTGATAGTTTTTTAGATGACCCAGGGATAAGTCAAGATTCATTCCCTTGAGAAGAGAAAGCCACCTCAAGAGGCCAGTCACCCCTGGCCACCGCTGGCATTTCCCCACCCAGACATTTAAAAAGACCACAAGTGACATCACAGTGGAAAGAGTAGAGGAGATTGGTTTCTCTTTTCGGTTCCCCCAGGACAGACTAGTATTTTGCTTTTCATCACTCTACTCAGAAAAGGGGATGGTTCCTTTTTAAATAAGAGTTAAGATGCAATAGTCATATTGACCCATTGATAAATCAACCCAGATTTTTTGGATTGATTTTTTTAACTAAAATTTCTAGACAGTGTAAGTCATTCAGATCCAGGCCAAGATCAACACTCTGCACCTTCCATCCTTGAAAGGATGAGCATTTTCACCCACAGAACAACAAAGAAAATAATCTTTGTCCATTCTCTTTTTTTCTCTGGAGTTCATTGTGCATTTTTTAAAAAAAAACCAATGAGAGTGATACATGGAAAATGCCAAAGGATGGATGGGAGGAGAATGAAAATTACTTTATTACCTGTCCTACCTGTCATAGCATCCTCTGTGGAATTCTACTTAGGGAGTAATTCCACTGGCAATGGGAAACCATGGATCAAATCCACTTATTTCAATCAGTCTCCTCCAGTTATGACTGGATACGAATCTGACCCACTACAACGAGAGAAGAATAAGTCCCCAAATAGAAAAGGTCACTTTTAAATGCTATTAACATTTCCAGTTTATAGGATCATTATTGAAACCGGTCAGACTTGGATGAATAGAAACCCAGGGAGAGTAGTTGATGTTTTAGCATGTGTTCACCTGCATATATTCCTGTTTATCACTCAATGGCTGGCACATATCCAAATACCTGATGCCATTCAAGTAAGCTTGAATCTGAGGCAAGTTAAATACTTGTTCTAGTGTTTTACTTCATCATAAAATTAGAGGCTAGATCATGGCTAACCTAGAGGCATTTATTATTAAAAACAGGTTTCCAGGGACAAGGTAAGGGTATCCATCTTTGCTGCAACAACAAATGATATTTTTGAAGCTACTGTTGTAGTATTAGCTCTGTTGCTGGTTTGTTAACACCTAACGCATTAGAACTGGGGTAAGGAAGATTCCGCATATGAAAATGACAAGAGTTGAACTGTAAATCCTTTTTCTATAATAGTTCATGCTATAAATTCATTTCAGTTTTCCATTATATATAGCTACCAATGATCCTTTCAATTATCTTTTTTTCTATTATTAAAAGGCATACAGAATATGAGAAAGAAAACATCAAGCAGATCCTATTTTATTATCTTTTTAAAATCTATTGTATAATTGGTGACAGCGAAACCAATCATTTATCACTAACTCTTCTCTTCCTTTTAGTTTCCAGTGCTCTTTTTCTTTAAGTACTCTCTATAGGTTCTAGTTTCCTCTTTAAAAAATCGGATTTAACGTTGCTTCCATAGGGCATAGTCATAGCGGGTTTTTTGTTCCATCCCAGCCTTGTAGCTTTTCCAAATCGTTATTAGACTTGCTCTTATGGGATGTCTGTTAAAATCTTTATTAATTCTATCCTTTCCATACCATAAATATGCAAGCCAGCCAAATCTTAGGTTATATCCCACTAAGTTGAGTAAAGCTCAATTTTCTAATCTTACCCACTCCTTTAGCCAGCTAAATAAAGCCAACCATTTTGAATTATCAAATCTTAGTTTGCAACACCACAATCAAGACATGCTAATCCATTACAGTCTGAATAGAACATCCATTAAGCATTATTTGTTGGGTATGAGTCCAAACCACATAGATTTAACAGTGCCTCCCTGCTCAGCAAATATTTGATAAGCAGAAGTGTTAACAAGCAAACCAATATATTAAAAAGTAAACCAGTTTATTGAAATGGGCAGCATTTCCAATGGTCTACAGTTTGATACTTATCATAAAGAGCTGCCTCTCTTTTAAGAGAATATGTAATGAAACAAATGTTTAATTTAAAGATTAATAATACATACCTTACGTTTATGTTTATGGGCCTTCGCCTGCCAACTTATGATAACCTCATACATTTCATAAGGTTTTCTTTGGCAAGGAATACAAAGTGGTGGTTTTGCCAGTTCCTTACTCTGAAATATAGCCTATAACACCTAGTATTTATTGGCAGTTTTCCATCCAAGTACCTACCAGGATTGACCCTGCTTAGCTTCCAAGATCACTCAGGATCTATTACCTTAAGGATATTAGATAACAGTTTATTTGTATACAAAATGAAATAAAACTTCAGTTGGTCCTTAATGTTTGTGGCTTTAACTTTTGTAGATTTGATTATTCACAGATTTAATTAATATGTTTCCTCTAAGAATCTCCATGAAACATTGACCATAAATTGGAGGACCTAGAAACTCCTAGAGACAACACTTCTCTAGGCATTTCTAGGTCCTCTAATGCGATTCTATGGTGATGCCCAGTGGAAGCTGACCACAGAGTCCTATTAAAGGATCTAGATATTTCTCATTTTCCCCACTTTGGGGAGGGGGCACTATTTGCATTGAATAGCCACAAATATATTACAAATATATTACCAGTCCCTGTGATGCTGTGCAAAAATGTCTGGTCCTCCACATCAGATAGCCTGAGAATCAATGCTCTGGATTATGAAAGCCCATTTCTCCATCAGTCAGACATCAAGATATGCCAACACTTTCAAAGATCTCCGTTTCACTTTCAAAGAGCAGAAATAGAATTCCAAATAGTTACTAACAAGCTATTCATCATTCAATGTCGTAGTAATCAGACAGATTCACATCTGTTCCGGGAGCCTATCCTGCTCACCCTTTAACTTCCAAGCTGCCATATTCATAAGAACATAAGAAGAGCCATGCTGAATCGGGCCTCAGCCCATCTAGTCCAGCATTCTGTGTCACACAGTGGCCCACTAGTTGTACACAGGGATCTCTAGCAGAAAGGAGGGCAAAACCCTCACCTGCTCCCGACCCCCCACAACCAGTACCCGGGGAAAATCCGGCCTGCCTCCATCAACACAGATATAAATAAATAAATAAAGGAGATAAGGAAATCTGTAATTATTGGGGAAATTTTTTTTTCCACACCTTGCTGAAAAACAAACATTCTGTGTCCTGCAGCGGTGCCACATAACTCAGAGAACTATGTCAGATATAACTGTGAAAGATACTGTGGTGTATTGAACAGCAAATCAAGCCTGAACTCGCCCAATAAACAAAAATGACTACGCAGAAGCCATTGTACTCTAAGTATATCACAGGACAACATGACTCATCAGTAAGGTGACAGTCCTTGATAAAGGTGAAGGCATTAGGAAAACAAGAAGACTGCACTACAGGTGGATTTGACGACATCAGGTGCATTTATCATGACATGAGCTGAGTTTGCAAGACCAGAACAGACTGTTAACAGTCTATCTCCTGAAGGTCTCTCATACAGTTGCCATAAATTGGCAGAATACCAAGAACAACAAGATATCCACTTTGGCAGATCGGTTTAAATAATTCAGCTGAAAAATAGTGGACTATCACTACTGACCTAGAAGATTTACGGTAACTAGCATCTCAAGACCAGTGGTTCACTTACTCTGGAAGCAGAACAAGAAGTATCAGATAGCTATTAACGCTGACAACGACGGAAAGGATTTGCTGGTAAGCAAAACTAAATTCCACAAGAGCAACAACTGGCTAGTAAGGTATATTATTTTCATTCCCCAAACAAACTTCACAACTCTAGAATAAGGTAGCTTGACAGTTAACTCTATTCCAGTTAATTTGGAGGGAGTTAACAATACCTCTGAGGCAAGTAACTTACCAAACCTGTCATTCAAGCTGCCCTACAACTCATTCTGCAGGACATCTGGTAACATTTTTGTGGACCTTTTCTACTTATCCGTGACATTTCCATTATGGAAACTGGAGAGAAAACTTTTATCTGAGACAGTCTCGACCATCCACATAAAGCAGGTAGATAAGAAACCCCTCTAAAAACAGCTAGGACTCTCACTCAAGAGCACTACAAAAGCCTGCTTCAAAACTAGAGTCATAACATTTTGCAATCTGTAGCTCAGAAATCTGCCAGGACCACATTCCATTACGGCTTCCGATTTTGAATGCAGCAGACCATTCCTTAAGAAATTAATATATACAGTTACAGCTGCTGTATTTTTCTTTTCCAAGCACATTGCAAAAATAAACTCGTCAGCCCTCCAAATTTCTAGGTTTGACTTTTGTGGATCTGATTATTCATGGATTTGATAAAATGTTCTTTTTCTAGAAAGCTCTTGGTCTTTCAGTGTGACTCCATGGGAAATTTCCTCTGGTCATGCTGGGGGACCTGGAGATTTTTAAAGAGAACACCTCTCTGGGAATCACTAAGTCCTGCGCTATGAATCTATGATAATCTTCTAACAGGACCATTATTTATTTATTTATTTATTTATTTCCAACATTTCTACCCCGCTCTTCTCTACCCCCGAGGGGGGACTCAGAGCGGCCTAACAAAAGGCACAATTTAATTCCAACATAATAAATACAATATAAAACCAAAAACATACAGCATTAAAACACATTAAAATACAATTAACATTAACACATCATACACATTCTCTTAAGTTAAAAACAGTATTTCATCCATAACAGGAGCATTGAGCCATATCCATCAACTTGCTGTTACAAATCCAATCTAAAGTGCTGTATTGTGCTAATGTGCAAACGCTTGGTCCCACAGCCAGGATTTCACTTTTTTCCTGAATGCTAGGAGGGATGGGGTTGATCGTATGTTGCTTGGAAGCGTGTTCCACAGACGGGGAGCCACCACCAAGAAGGCCCTCTCTCTCGTCCCCACCAACCGTGTTTGAGAAGTTGGCGGGAGTGAGAGCAGGGCCTCCCTGGGTGATCTTAAATTACGAAGTGGGACGTAGAGGCTGATGCCTTCGGACAAGTAAGCTGGGCCAGACTAATCATGTCGGAGGACCTAGAAATTCCTAGAGAGGTATTCTTTAGTAAAAATAAATAGTAATGTCTTTATTCACTTTCACATGGGGTCCTGTGACACTAATCCCAGTGAATTTGGAGGGCTGACTGTAGTAAAGTAGACTATTGTAAACTGAACTCTGAAGAATGCAAGCCAAGGGTGTATTGCTTACTAACTTCTGAACTATTTTAGGTGGCTAGTGAAGACAATTTGTTACCTCAAGCAAGTTTGTGCAAGAAAGGAGATGTTCCTCTTGGGTAGCCAACTATCCTGTGGAGATATAGACAGTCCTGCACAGCTACATCAACACTGCTCAATGCTTCACCCAGCCAGCTTACTACTGGATGCAGCTGTTCCACAGCAAAATTGTGACCATTACTCAGTCTCCTCAAACCACATGAAAGAGCCTCCTTAAATATTTAAACTGGTATGTTGAGTCACTCAACAAATCCTTACAAACTGAAACAACTCCACTTGCAGGCTTTTAACACATATAAGGAGCTTATTATGTGAACAAGCAACTCTTCTAAAGAAATTAGTACCTGCATACAGGTCACAATGAAAAACAGCAAATATTCAACAACAAGCAGGTTTTGCTAAAGCCTGCTGTATGTGCAATTTTTAATACTGGAAGGAAAGAAACAGACATGTCTGATGATCTGTTTGTGCCTATCTCCCTTTGATTCCCAAGAGGTACAGAATGGAAAAATGGATTCAAGGGCCAGAACAGATCAATATACACATTACACCATTTCCATCCCTAAATGACAGTGTCTATGGATTAAGATAAGAAAAATAATAAATATCATCAGTTATTATAATACTATGGAAGTATGTAACAATAGATTTTTCTAAATTTTCATTTACAATTACAATTACATCTTGCTGAAACAGACAGCATCAGATAATGCTGAAAAGCTATTTCAAGGAGAATAATGTGCCTGTACACTGTAGTAAGGACACTACCCTGAAGACTATTTGTTTAAAATGCACTCCATCTCAATAAAGATTGTTTAAGGGTTTTCCTCTTTTTATGTTCTATTAATCCAGTGGTTCCCAGCCTTTTTTTTTTTTTTTGCCAAGGATCACTTAACCAGGAACCACTTTGACCAGGGACCACACTCCAACATTAGTACCAAAAGGGTTACAAATCTGTTTTTGGTCAACTTTAAATTTGGTTTGGTTATTTGGGGTGCTGATTCGGAAAACTGCATTGGGAAGACCACATCAGCTGTAGTTTCTGATACAGAACATGTCATCCAGTAGTCGCCATCTGCTTGCCCACAGAAAACCATATTTAATAATCTAGAGATGATGTCACAGTATGATGTGACAGTGGGTAGTCAGCTTCTCCCTTCCTGACATCCCCGTTGCCTCTGCACTATAAGAAGGTTTCACAAGACCAGTCGCTCTCGTTGCCTCATGGTTTTGAGGCAACAGTGTAGTAATGGTGAGGCTGCAGACCATATTTTCATTCTTGTAGACCACTGGTGGTCCATGGACCGCAGGTTGAGAACCACTGTATTAATCTTATTCCCCTATTGTGGTTCACCACTGAATTAGCTCTATTGCAATATTTGGAGTTCCACTATTAGAAAGTCAACAGTAATTTCAAAGATCTTAGAAAAGAAAGACATTTTAATCACAATTAACAAAAAGGTCAAGCATGTTTGTTTCTCTGGATGCAGCAGATATTTATATTAATGATATAAAATATAGTAGGATGACTTCACTTTAATGAAGTATATCTTAACCAGGCTATTAAAAACACATAATAAAAATGACTCAGTGTAACGAACACTTTGCTTAAGTACAGAAACTGAATCCATTTGGACCATGAATTGTACTTCCAGTTCACAATCCTTGGGTTTTATTACAAAACAAGATTTCCAGTCCAAATAAAGTAATTAATACAGCACCCTCCTTGTTTTAATTTTTTTATTATAAAGAGTCCTCAGATAGAAAGTAAACAAGAACATACTTCTGAGAACAATACTTTCCAGGAACTCCCTAAATTGCCACACCTGAATCTAAAAAGATATCTGAGGCCCCTTCCACACAGCTGTATAAAATCTATATTGAACCAGATTATATGGCAGTGTGGACTCAGACAATCCAGTTCAGATATTGTGGATCATCTGCCTTGACATTCTGGGTTATATGGCTATGTGGAAGGGTCCTGAGACACAAAACAAAGGCCATCTGAAGATTCTTTTCTCACTGCTAAAAAAAAAAAGAAAATGTATGGATTTTTATATTCAGTTATTTATTTTTATTAGAATGCTACCTGACATTCTAATAAAAACATCTGAAAGCACTGCAAGTCAATTACATTAAATTATGAACATTAAATAAACCTGTATGATATATTGGTGCGTGGTGTTTTAAAATAGAAATGTGTCTCATTCCATCTAAAGTAGAACTAGCAACTAGTAAACAAATGTTTATGAAACATTTAAAAAAAACAAATCTCAATCTACAACAGGTCTGAAATTTAGTTTGTGTTATATATGTGTGTGTGTGGACACATATACATACACACACGAAGAGAAACTGAAGTTTAGCAGTTCCATTGATTTCACATACTAGATCATTACATCCTATTTGCATATAGTCTCCCTACATCCTTTTAGAGAGGGACTGTACTGTATACACATCCATACGCCCCATGCAGTTTCTGTAAAGACATGCACATCTTTTTTTAAAAATTGTATTTTATTGGTTTTGTGAATATATGTGGTACAAATAGTAAATCATTACACCCATGCACATGCACATCTTTATCGTTTAAAGCTTCAATTACAATTAGACCAATGTTCAAAGTGGATTACATGTTTCATTAGACTCCTTATTCTTTCTCAAGTCCTGTAGCCTCAGTAAAATGCTTTACTGTGAATTCATTTCTGTCTATTACTACCAGCTTTTACCACAGCACCTAGCAGAGCACACTCAGAATTCAAAGACAAAGCAGGTATGCCAAGGTAACAAAAACAACAATAGCAGGAGGCACTTACTGAACTTACCAGTCTGATTAATATTTTTAGAGATGCTTCAGTAGCACCACTTAAAAACAGAAACAAAATCTGTTGAATTTACAGAAATGTTTTTAAAAAACTATCTTGATGAGTTCTGCATTTTAGTCTGTACTACCCAATATTAATTTAGCAGCAATATTATGTTGGGATGCAATGAGAGAGAGTGATTACATGCTGTTTTCAGAAGCTCTTGGGGTCTAAGAAAATACAAGAGAGGACACATTTTGTAAAGGAATACATTAGCACATCATCTACACAGGTCAAGAGAGTCTGACAGAGCCCAAGACAGATGGTGCCAAGTCAGCAGGAGGACGGCTAAGCATTATGTTCACACAATTTAGAAATATCACTTTGGGTGTATTTTATGCAGAAATATGGGGTATAAAACATACAACTAATATGTTTATTAGAACCAAATATTTGGTTCTTAAAATCAAAGTCTTATTTCAATCATATATCCTAAATTTCATTTATTAATTTTTAAACATCCTGATATTCAAAACATCCTGATTTTTCTACATTGACTTTAAGTGCAAAAAACTACAAACAAAACAAAACCCCAATCCCAAAATCGGGGAGGGTACAAGGTGCCAATTAACACTAAAACAGTCAGTCTAGGTAAGTATCCATATCCATTAGAAATTATTCCACAGCCATTTTAGATCAATCCATTTGTTGGACCTCCCGTCCCTAAATTATGATTGATGCAGATTTTAAAAAGCCAACTCCACAAACTGTGGCTTGACATTGGTTTGTCTCTACTACATCATAATTACAATTTCAAATGACAAAGTAAGATGCATTAAATTAAAAAAAAATCCCAAACAGCCATAAGGTGTTTAAAAGCTTCTGCTTCCGTTTTAGTATCTGTGAGCACAATTCAAAGTGCTGGCTTTAGCCTATAAAGCCCTAAACGGTTCTGGCCCTACCTATCTGTCCGAACGTATCTCTCCTTAAGAACCATCTAGAAATTTAAGATCTTCTGGGGAGGCCCTGCTCTCGGTCCTGCCATCCTCACAGGTGCAGCTGGCGGGGACGAGAGACAGGGCCTTCTCAGCGGTGGCTCCTCGGCTGTGGAATGCCCTCCCCAGGGACATTAGATCGGCCCCCACCCTCTTAACATTTCGTAAAAAAGTTAAGACCTGGTTATTTGAGCAGGCTTTTCCTGCAGTGTAGCTGATAACTCTGATCTCGGAATGGCTGGACAACGCGACTGGATAATGATTTTGAAATGAAATACGGAGGATTTATGGTTTTATTATGTTTTTATATGTAATTGAAATTTTTAGCTATGTTTAAATGTTTTATCTGTTTTTATATTGTTCGGCCATCGAACTATGATCTTTGTAAACCGCCATGAGTCGCCCTTGGCCTGAGAATGGCGGTATAGAAATGTAGTAAATAAATAAACTTTAGACACTAAAACATGATTGAGGCACTTGTTGCCCTCCAAATATTGTTGAACTGCAATTCTCATCAGCCTCAGACAACAATGGTAAGGGATGCTATCGGGCTACATCAAGGAACAAACATCCTGCAATCCTGACCTAGTTTACAGCAGACATGTGCAACTGTGAGCCTCCAGAAGTTTTTGGACTTCATCTTTCAGAATCTCTCACTATTTGGTGAGCTAGCTAGGGTTGATGGGAGTTGTAGGCCAGGAATACCCAGAGTACCATAATTGCCATGGTTTAAAAGCAAGTTGGGCTCCATCTTTTAAACAAATAGTCTAATTTCCTGACACTCCCCAAAGACAGTTTACTTAATGAGAAAGTATAATCCTTAAATGACACAACCTAGGGGTAGGTATGTGCCTTCAAGTTGCCTGTCACCTTCTTAGGCAAGGATTACTCAGAAGTGATTTTGCCGGTTCCTCTGAAAAATAGCGAACTGCACCTGGTATTCAATGGTAGCCTCCTAAGTATTAACCAGAACTTACCCTGATCAGTTTCTATTCTCAAACAAGATCTGATGCCTTTGGGCTCCTTAAGCCCTTATATAAATTAATATTTTGTTGTTAAACTGATCAGAACACATGTTCTTGATATGATATCAGCATGCTACAGAATTATATCAATTCCTAATATAACATGAATATCTGTTATATATGTTGACCATCCTTTATCTGAAATTCTGAAATCCAAAGTACTCCTAAATCCAGAACTATCTGTTGGGGTAGCTGAGATTGTGACACCTTTGCTTTCTGATGCTTCAATGTACACAAATTATGTTTCGGTATTAAAAATCACATATAAAACTACCTTCAAGTTATGTGTACAAAGTAAATATAAAGCATAAATTAATTTCATGTTCAAACTTGGGTCACATCCCCAAGATATCTCATTATATATGCAAAAACGGATATTTCAAAATAAGAAAAGTCAAAATCCAAAACCTTTCTATGACACGCACCGTATAGTTGCTGTTGTCTTTTGCAAACGTTTTTGTTAAAATATTTTCAATTTTCCAATCAGTTTTTCAAAACTTATGTGAAAACTGTTATATCTTTAAAAAGCCTTTTGACACTGAAAGCAATGCCAAATCACTAGACAGATGGAAAGAATTACATGACAAGATTTCCTGATCAGCCATATGAACAACTGAAATATCCTATTTTACAGAAGATCTCTATCATCTCCCATCTTTCACCAAACAAGCATATACCAGCCCTTACAGTTCACAACTGGGCCTCTAGGTTGCTTCCTCTTGTTCAAAATTCCCCATTACTCTCTATCCATTCATCTAACCGAAATAATGAATAATTATCTGTGAAGCCTACTAGTGGAGCCTTAGGCACTGTGTCGTGTTGTTGTTGGCACCACAGAGCTCTGTGTATATTGGCTTGCTTACCACTGTTACTATCAGTAAGCTCTAGTAATGGGTTTTTCATAGGCGGGGACTGTGTGTACGTGGACAGTGCGGCAAACTATTAGCCTGTTCCTCGGATACCCTGATAGAGAGAACTGTATGTCTCCCCGAACGGCAGCAAATGGTGATTCAGTTCCATCTCGCAAACCCGAGTCAACAAGATTGTAATCAAGAGTCCCTCTCATTTCAGCCTTCGGAGCTCAATTAAATTGAAATGAAGGCTTGGCTGCGAGTTAGCAAGCAGTGTTCCCGGTTCGTTGGCAAGATTGCGGTGCCCTAAACCAATACCTCCCATAGAGCCTAACACACCTCCTTTTCTTCTTGAGTGGTAGCCATTCCCTAGGAAGGCAGCATTGTCTACTGCTCCCAGAGCAACATGACTCACGCCTGAAGGAACTGGCAAGCCTCAAAGACCTTTTCACCTTTATTTTCTTCCTGAGCAGGAAACCAGGACATGCAGTCGCCAGCGTCTCTCAGCAGGAAAGCCTTAATGGATCTCTATTGCCTGGTGCACAGGCAGTTTCTTTGTTTAAGAAATGGAGGGGAGGCTCACTCTACAAACCAGATCAATGCCCAGCAACCTATGGATTGAGTAGCCCTATTCCGGAAATCCCAAATGCTTCAAAATGGTCCACTTGGATGGCTGAGATAGTGGCGCTTTTGCTTTCAGATGGTTCAATCAACACAAACTTTGTTCCATGCACACAATTACTGTAAATTACTGAATGTATTATTATTATCAGGCAAAAGGTATACCGTCAGCCTCTGTACTCATGGATTTTAAACTTGTTTTTTTAACTTTGAATGTGTTTTAATGGTTTTTAACTGGGATTTTTAAAATACTGGTTATATTTAATCCTGTTTAAATGTTTGTATATTTGTAAATTGTTATCCTGCTTTTATGTTAAGCCGCTTTGAGTCCCCTCCGGAGAGATAAAGCAGGGTATAAATAAATATAATAATAATACTTAATCCTGTTTTAATATTTTCATATTTGCAAATGGTTATGCTGATGCTTTTATGCTGATTTGCTTTGAGTCCCTTTTGGGAAGGTAAAGCTGGGTATAAATAAATATAATAATAATATTTAATCCTGCTTTAGTGTTTGTATATTTGTCTATTTGTAAATGATTATTCTTATGCTTTTATATTAAGTCGCTTTTGAGTTTGATAAAGTGGGATATAAATAAATAATAATTAATCCTGTTTTAATGTCTGCATATTTATAAATGGTTATGGGGATGTTTTTATGTTAATCTGCTTTGAGTTCCTTTCGAGGAGATAAAGCGGGGTATAAATGAATATAATAATATTTAATCCTGCTTTAATTATTTGTGTATTTGTAAATGGTTATGCTGACGCATTTATGTTAAGTAGCTTTGAGTCCCCTTTGGGGAGATAAAGAGGGGTATAAATAAATATAATAATAATATTTAATCCTGCTTTAGTGTTTGTATATTTGTCTACTTGTAAATGGTTATTCTTATGCTTATATGTTAAGTTGCTTTTGAGTTTGATAAAGCGGGATATAAATAAATAATAATTAATCCTGTTTTAATGTCTGCATATTTATAAATGGTTATTTTATTTATTTATTTACTTTATTTATATTCCGCTCTTCTCACCCCGAACGGGGCTCAGAGCGGATTACAGGTACACATACTTAGCAGACAATCCCTGCCGTTTTCCACATACAACATATAGACGAACAGAGGCAAACTCTGGCCACCAGGGGGAGCTGACTCACTCCTCATCTCTCAGCGTCCCTTGTTTCTTCCGCATTCCTGGAGTTCTTTAACGGCCTCATAATTCTGTCAAAATTTGCCTCCCCACTTAATGTGGTACCTTTATCTCCTACTTGGCAGATGCAACTGTCTTTCGGGCTGCAAAGGCCGACAGCAGGCTACACTTAAAGGTCGAGCACCCACCTCGACCCGGGCAGGCCTCGAACTCATGACCTATTGGTCAGAGAGATCTTATGCAGCTGACACTTAGCCAGCTGCGCCACATTCCCGGTTATGCTGATGTTTTTATGTTAATCTGCTTTGGGTCCCGTTTGGGGAGATAAAGCGGGGTATAAACTAATATAATAATAAATCCACCATTTAGGGCTTGGGTATATTAAGTTCCGGTCAAGTGTATATAAGATACCATCAGCCTTCCGTATCCATAGATTCCACCGTCCAGTGGCTTGGAAATATATAAAACCTTCCTGACCAAGGAAGCCTTTGGGGGGGATCATAATTCATTGATACTAAATGGCTAGGAAGGCCTATGGGCTTGTTATACACGACTGGGTTGGGATAATTTATTATTATACTAGCTTGGGGACCCGGCCCTGCCCAGGTTATTTGAGAAAGGCATTGTGTGCCAAGGGTGGTCCTTATGAGATGTTTACGTGGCTGGCAGTGGTCTCAGGAAGTTAGTGAAGGTACTTCAAGTCCCATCATCCATGGTCCATGCTCCCTCAAACTGCACCAGGATGTAGAGTGGGTCTTGAGGGTTCTGTGTGCCAAGTTTGGTCTTGTTCTCTCATTGTTTGGGGTCGCAAAGTGTTTTGACCCAAAACTCCCACCATGCCTGACTGCCTCAGGCCTTTTCCTTATCCTCCTCTGCCAGTTTAGAGGGTCGGAATGTTCGTGTTGGCTGGCCAATAGAGGCGTTATGCAAATACTCCCTCACTGGCAACCAATCATGTTGTCAGAATGTAGAGGCCGGGAGCCAATCAGAACGCTGGCACATATTCCTCCGCAAACAATGACTTTTATTATATCGATAGATAGATAGATAGATAGATATAGATATAGATATATATATATATATATATATAATTATATTATTATACTAGCTGTACCCGGCACGCGTTGCTGTGCCCTATTTAGGAGATGCGAGAAAGTCTGAGTATGTAAGGGTTGGAATTGTTGTTAGTTATGGTGTTGAAGTGAATTGGGTGTTTTATGTTTGTGCCTCAGCTCTTTGCCTGCAGTCCTTCGGGTTTGACTTGTACCATGGCCAGGACGGATCAGCATGGGGAGGGCTTGTCCTGTCAGGGGATCTCTATCTTCACAGGTGCGTCCAGTGTCTGTTGGGGGACTGTTAAAAATCCTTTCCGTATCCTTTCTAGCCACCTTTCTCAAGATCTTCATGTCTAGCTTACTTTCTGCTCCTCTCTTTTTCAAGATGTCCTGCTCTGTGTCTTTTGCACCCATTGGTCGATGTCCGATGAGGCTTTCCTCATGGACAGGCCATCTGAGGGAGCTCTTCCAGCGCTGGGCATCAGAAGGTACTTGGTGATGACCTCCATCCCTTGGAGCCAGCATATAGAGGGGCTGGAGCACCCTCCTTGGCAAACCCCATTGTTGCTGGATGGTCCTCTTATTAATGGGGAATTCCAAGCCACTGGAGATCTTTTGGGAAAGGAAGAAGAGCTCCCCTTGAATGGTGTTGATCTCCATCATGGTCTTCTGATTTGAAAGTGTTGGAGGAGGCTCTGTTTATTATGGGTTGGAATGTTCATAAGAAGAGCCATGCTGAATCGGACCTCAGCCCATCTAGTCCAGCATTCTGTATCACATAGTGGCCCACCAGTTGTACACGGGGATCTCGAGCAGAAGGGAGGGCAAAACCCTCACCTGCTCCCAACCCCCCACAACCAGTACCCAGGGAAATCCTGCCTACCTCATGTTGGCTGGCCAGTACAGCAGTTATGCAAATCCGCCCTTATTGGCAGCCAATCATGTTGTTCAGAATGTAGAGGCTGGGGGAGTCTTTGGCAGCCCCGGAGGATGCTGGGAAATGTAGTTTTATTTTTACTCGTTGTTTTGGGAGCCTTTTAGGTTTTTTGGGGGGGGGGAGTTTCTTTGCTACAAACGTACCTTGCTTGAGGCCTATTTCTGTTGGCAAGTTTTGTGTTTCCGCGTTGTAAGGTTTCTCTGTTTGAGGTAGTCTTCACATGACGGCTCTTCCTTTATATATATAGATTAATTAATATTATTATATTAATATTAAATCAATACAAAATATGGGGAAAGGCAGGCAGGCAGGATATACATTTCCCCCATATTTTATATTGATTTTAATGTCATATTAATCCTGATTTCGGCCTTTGGCCTAGGGGACAACTAGATAAAAGGGCAAAATCAAGATTGATATGACATTAAACACTCCAAAAGGCGTTCCAGGGAAGAGAGAGTGATGGTTGTGAGGGGGGCTGAGGGGAATCACACACAGGCAGGGGCCGAAGCCGCGCCCCCTCCTCCCTGGCCCCACGGGAGACCCACAACATGCCCCCTTCCTTCCCCTCAGGCGCTCCCCTCACTCAACAAAGGCGCCGAAAAGGGCGCGCTCCCTCCCTCCCTTCTCGCCTGTGCCTGCTACCACAGACACAATGAAGCCAAAGCAAAGGCAACTCACCCAGAGCTCCGTGCCCCAACTCATGGCCAACCCTTTCGCCTCTGTTGCTGCTGCTGTTGCTGCTGCTGCTGCCTCAGGCGCGCGAGGATCCTCGGTGTGGCTCCCGAAGAAAAAGAAGAAGGGAGGGGCGATGGGGGGGGGGAACACACACACACTGAATGCACGGCACAGCCCACACGGAAACAGAAACAGCGGCGGCGGCAGAAGAGGCGCGCGCTCAGTCTCGCGCTCGGGCTGGCGCGCGCTCTCTCTCTCGGCCCCGCCCTCTTTCCTTCAGAGGGAGGGGTGGAGGAAGAGGAAGCTCCGCCCCCTTCGAGGAGGGGAGGGGGTGGTGCTCGGGCCGCGGAGGACGCTGGGAAAAGGCCTTGCTATTTGACACAGGCGTGGGCCCTCCAGGTGGCTTGGGCTCCCAACTCCCACCATTCCTCACAGCCTCAGGCCCTTTCCCTTTCCCCCTCAGCCGCTTAAGCCTGAGGCTGTGAGGAATGGTGGGAGTTGGGAGCCCAAGCCACCTGGAGGCCATAGATATCCTGGCAGAAATGGCAGAAAGACACAAACTATAAGAGTTTGGTGGGCATTGACCTTGAGTTTTGGAGTTGTAGTTCACCTATATCCAGAGAGCACTGTGGACTCAAAACAATGTTGGATCAGGACCAAACTTGACATGAATACTCAATATGCCCAAATATGAACGCAGATGGAGTTCAGGGGAAATAGACCTTGCCATTTGGGAGTTGTAGTTGCTGGGATTTATAGTTCCCCTACAATCAAAGAGCATTCTGAACCCCACCAATGATAGAACTGGGCCAAACTTCCCACACAGAACCCCCAGGAGGCAAGAGGAGGTCTCTACCTGGGGAAACGGAGGCGGGCCTTCCCAATGCACGGAGAAGGAGAGACCAAGTAGACAACGGGTGGGGAGGGGGGTGGTTGTAATTTTGTGCCTTTATCGAGGTAGGTTTCTTAGGGTTTTTACCTGATGATCGCTCACGGCACACTAGTGTGCCCCGGCACACTGGTTGAGAAACACTGGCGTAGATCAGTGTTTTTCAACCTTTTTTGAGCCGCAGCACATTTTTTACATTTACAAAATCCTAGGGAACACCACCAACCAAAATGACACAAAATGACACTCTAACACAGTAATACATATAGTTAACTAGCTGTACCCGGCACGCGTTGCTGTGCCCTATTTAGGAGATGCGAGAAAGTCTGAGTCTGTAAGGGTTGGAATTGATGTTACTTACGGTCTTGGTGGGGTCATGGCTGTGTCGTTGTGGGTTGTTCTGGTGGGTGGGATGTTGAAGTCCTGTGGAGTTGTCGGTGTGTGGTGTTGCTGGTGTTCTGCATAGCTTGTGGATATACAATGTTTTTTGTCTTTCCGTCTGCTGTGTTGATGTAGAGGTTGATGCTTGTGTGGGTGGGGTACTTTGGAAGTGAGTGGAGGTACTTGAAATCCCATCATCCATGGTGTGTCCTCTGAACTGCAGTCGGATGGAGTGTGGGTCATGGGGGCACTGTGTGCCAAGTTTGGTCTTTATCAGTCTTGGTTCTGGGCCACAGTGGTCTGTGGGGAATGATGGGTTTTGAAGTAGTACAAATCCCATAATCCATGGAGGTACATCAATCCCCATGATCCATGGTCCACCCTCCTCCAAACTGTAGTAGAATGTAGCGTGGGTCATAGGGGCTTTGTGTGCCAAGGTAGGTTACTGTCAATTCAGGCCATACACAATGTCCCATGAGCTGAGGCCTAGTCAGGAACAGCAAGTTAATGAAGCCTTACTGTCAATTCAGGCCATACACAATGTCCAATGAGCTGAGGCATAGTCGGGAGAATCAAGTTAATGAAGCCTTACTGTCAATTCAGAGCATAAACAGCATTCCAGTAAGTGAGCGCCCCCCAACCCCAGCCCCTCGCCCTCGCTCACCCGGTGGGCATCTGCGATACCGCGCGGTTGCACCATACGGCGTGGTTGCAGAACAGGGGATCCGGTGGCGGCAATGGCTTCGCCCGGTCCCAAGCCAGGCCGGCCCAACGGCAGCACTCTTCAACGCGGCCGCTCTTCTCCCTGTGGCAGTTGCGGCCCCTCGCTGCAGCAGGGAGACAGCTGAGCTTCTGCGGGCCCTCCGGTGGCCCTCCTCTTCTCCCAGCTCCAGCTACACTCCAAAGCCCTCCACGCAGCCACCGCTACTCCCTGGTGGCCGCCATCTTCCTTTGGAGGACTTCCAGCCGGGAGAGGCGGGACGTCCTGTTTGGTGCCTGTTTCGCCGCATCCTTGGCCTCTTCCGCCACCTCCCAGCTGCTCCTGGACCCGGACTGCGCGGCCGGCGCCGTGCCCGCCTCCTCCACCGCCTCCTCGACCTCCTTCACCGCCTCCCAGCCGTTCCCAGACCCAACCCACGCGGCCCGGGTCCAGGAGTGGCTGGGAGGCGGCAGAGGAGGCGGGCACGACGACGCCCACGTGGCCCGGGTCCACAAGCGGCTGGGAGACGGCGGAAGAGCCCCCCCTTTCCGCAACCGTGCCGTATCACAAACACCAGCGGGGGCCTGCTCCACACGCCCCATGAGGAAGCTCTGGCGACGGCGGCGCCAACGAGGAGAAGACGGAGAAGAAAAAAGGAAGGAGCGGGAAAGGAAAGAATAGAAGGATGGAAGGGGAGAAGAAAGGACCATTGTTGGTGATCAATCTGGCCGAGCCTGAGATGTTGTTTCAGGGAGTCCTTATATCTCTTTTTGGGGGCGCCTCTCTTGCGCTGACCCGTGGTGAGTTCACCATAGAGTAGTACCTTAAGGGAAGGGGTGGTCCTCCATCCTAGAGACGTGCCCTGCCCAGCGCAGTTGTGTTTTCAATAGCATGGCCTCAATGCTGGTGATCCCTGCTTGCTCAAGGACAGCAAAATTCGTCACACAGTCAGTCCAGTGTACATTTAGGATTGTGCGAAGACAGCCCTGATAAAAGTGTTCAAGGAGTCGTAGGTGTCGCCAATAGGTGACCCATGTTTTAGACCCATAGAAGAGAATAGACAGTAGGATAGCTCTGTACACACTGATTTTGGTGCTTTGCCTCAGGTGCTTGTTGCTCCAGACTCTTTTGTGAAGCCTTCCGAATGCACTATATGCCTTTGCTAATCTGTGATCTATCTCTTGTCAATCTTGGCGTCTGAAGAGATGATGCTTCCCAGGTAGGTGAACTGCTGAACGGACTTAAGCACAGATTTGCCTATGCTGACGTGGGGGTGATGGTGTTCTTCCTGTGGTGCAGGCTGGTAGAGGACTTCCGTTTTCTTCAGGCTGACTTCCAGCCCAAACAGCTCTGCAGCTGTTGCAAAGCAGGATGTTAGGCACTGCAGGGCTGCTTCTGAATGGGCGACAAGGGCAGCATCGTCAGCAAAAAGCAGCTACCATCAGTATGATAGCATATATATTATATATGCCGTCTTCTTCTTTGAGATCTGCCATAGCCCTTTGGAGCATCATGCAGAAGAATATTGTAAATAGGGTTGGTGCAAGGACACAATAATAATACAATATTATAATTATATATTTCATATTACATGTAATATTACTAATAATATTACAATATGATGGTATAGTACAATTATAGTAATATATAATACTGATATTGTGCTGTGCTAATGTAATATATTGTATGTATATCTATCTTGTAAGCCGCTCCGAGTCCCCTTCGGGGTGAGAAGGGCGACATATAAATACCGTAAATAAATAAATAAAAATTCCGAGCATATGGTGGTTTTGCAGCTCCAAGGATTCTCTTGATTGGTGGTTCCCAACATTTTTTGACCAGCAACCACTCTCCAACATTAGTACCGAAAGGGTTATAAATCAGTTTTTGATCAAGTTTAGATTCCGTTTGGTTATTTGGGGTGCTGATTCAGAAAATTGCATTGAATAGACCACATCAGCTCTTGTTTCTGATACAGAACATATGCCATCCAGTAATCGCCATCTGCTCAACCAGAGAAAACCATATTTAATAATCTAGAACTGATGTGATCGATCCAATGCAATTTTCTGAATCAGCACCCCAAATAACCCCCGGAACAGGCCTAAAAACAAAGACACCAAACACCTCCGCGTCCTGGCTCTGCTCAGGGGGAGGGATGAGGAGGAGAAGCAGCAATCAGGAGGCTAGTTGTCATGCCTTTCGTGGGTAGTCAGCCTCTCCCCTCCCAACATCCCAGTTGCCTCGGCACTATAAGAGGGGTTCACTCTTGTTTGTTTGTTTTTTGTCATGTCAGGAGCAACTTGAGAAACTGCAAATCTGGGGAGAGCGCGGATGAGCTCCCTCTATCAGCTCCAGCTCCTCATTGCGGGGACATGAGAGAAGCCTCCCACAAGGATGATAAAACATTAAAACATCCGGGCGTCCCCTGGGCAACGTCCTTGCAGACGGCCAATTCTCTCACACCAGAAGCGACTTGCAGTTCGCTCTTGTTGAAACGGTGTTGTAACAGTGAGGCCGCTGACCATATTTTAGTTCCTGCGGACCACTGGTGATCCACGGACCACAGGTTGAGAACCACTGCTCTAGATCCATTTCAGCCTGGTTTCAGGCCTGGGACAGAGACAGCTTTGAAATTTCCACCTTGTATTGCTCCTTACAGTATGCTGTGATTGTTTCCCAGAATTAGTTTGGAGAAAACGACACCGATAAACCATTACTGATTTTCTGACTGTTTAATAGGACACACAGAATGTGCCATATTAATTAACTTCTTACTAGCTGAATAAATTAGTTATTTGGCCTAAACCAAGAGAGGAAGACTTTTTCCCTTACTGTTACATTTCTAGCTTCAGGGACTGGCCTGAGGAAATAGACAGACAGCTACATATACAGCTGTGCCTTCAGGTCTCCTCAAGTTTCATAAGGTTTTTCTTGGACAAAGAATACCCAGAGGTGGATTTGCTGTCGCCTTTCGCAGGATCAATAGCCTATAGCACTTGGTTTTCACTGGCAGTCTCCCATCCAAATACTAACATACACATACAAGGATATTATACATAACATACATACATCGATGAAGTGCAACTCCACGCCAGTTAAATCCATGCAAATGAGAGGAAGACTCCAGCAATGCTCTCATTGCTACATTTATAGCCACAGGGTCTGGCCTGAGGTGATTGCTAGGTAGAGAAGCAGACAGAAAACTACATATATGTAGATAGATGGATAACGAAGGCCAAACCCGTCATCAGCCAGTCAAACAGAGGAAAGTGGAAGGCTCCAGCTCAACCTGTCCTACGTTCTGTTACATTGTTAGCTGCAGGAATTAGCCTAAGGTGATTGATAGACAGGAAGATGCTACATATATGGATGTGCCTTTAAGTTGTCTCTTGACTTTTGGCAATTTATTGGACAAAGAATAAACAGAAATAGTTTTGCTATTGCCTTTCTTTGGAACAATAGCCCATAGCAGTGTTTCCCAACCACCGTTCCGCGGCACACTAGTGTGCCGTGAGCGATCATCTGGTGTGCTGTGGAAAAGTCTCTCTTCCCCCCTTTCTTCCCCCTCCTGCCGAACTCCTGCTGCTGATGTTTGGGGGAGGGGGAGGAAGGGCCGGGCTGCGGCGAAGAAGAAGGGGCCAGGGCGCCGCCTCCTTCAGCCGTTTCCCCAGCCAGCCAGCCAGCCTCCAATCGAGGGAGGTCAGGGAACAGAAGCGGAAGTGAGGAGCGCAGTTCGAGGCAGGCCCACCAGCTTTTTCTTTCGAACCACAAGAAGGAAGGAAGGCAGGCAGGCAACCGCGGACCGAGTGAGTGCCCTCCCTTCTGGCGTGGAAGAGGGAGAGAGCCATTCAGGAAGGGAGCCACCTGGGGGTTCTGTGTGGGAAGTTTGGCCCAGTTCTATCATTGGCGGGGCTCAGAATGCTCTTTGATTGTAGGGGAACTATAAATCCCAGCAACTACAACTCCCAAATGGCAAGGTCTATTTCCCCTGAACTCCATCTGCGTTCATATTTGGGCATATTGAGTATTCATTTCAAGTGTGGTCCAGATCCATCATTATTTCAGTCCACAGTGATCTCTGGGTGTAGGTGAACTACAACTTCCAAACTCAAGGTCAATGCACACCAAACTCTTATAACATTTTCTCTTGGTTATGGGAGTTCTGTGTGGGAAGTTTGTGTCTTTCTGCCATTCCTGCCAGGATACCTATGTTGTGTTAATCGAAACAGGCCCAGGTTTCACACCGAGTGTATAAATACATTTAAACACATATTAACTATATGTATTACTGTTAGAGTGTCATTTTGTGTCATTTTGGTTGGTGGTGTGCCCCAGGATTTTGTAAATGTAAAAAATGTGCCGCGGCTCAAAAAAGGTTGGGAAACACTGGCCTATAGGACCTGGTATTCACTGGCAATCTCCCATCCAAATACTAACACATACACACACACACTGAAGGGATCAGTAAGATCATACAGACATTTTGACCTGCATGATGCTGTTTGAGACAGTACAAAGATATTATACGTATACACATAGATGAGGTAGGGCAATTCCATGCCAGTCAAAGCCAAGCAAACTAGAGAGGAAGGCTCCAGCACAGCTCATTCCTCACTGATACTTTTCTAGCCACAGGAACCAGCCTGAAATGATTGCTAGGTGGAGAAACAGACAGACAACTATACATATGTAGATAGATGGATAAGGAAGGCCAAACCCATCACCAGCCAAAGTTAAGCAGAGGAGAGAGGAAGACTCTGGCCCAACCTGTCTAACGTTCTGCTACATTGCTAACTGCAGGGATTGGCCTGAGGTGATTGATAGACAAGCAGATGGCTGCATTTATGTGTTTGCCTTCAAGTTACCTGTTGACTTACGGCATCCACATGGCTTGCATATGGCTTTCTCAGGCAAGGAATACCCAAAGGTGGCTTTGCTATCGCCCACAGTTTCCTATTCAAGTACTAACACATATACATGCAAAAGGGTATTCGGAAAGCTGATTTCTGAATCTACAGGTTTTGGCACGCTAAGCAGCCCAAAAAAACACTGAAAGCCAAAACCAAGGATAGATGGATTCTGCCCAAGTCTTTTCCACATTGTGCTACATTTCTATCTGCAAGGGTTGGCCACAAGAGATAAATAAGCAGCACCAAGCAAACCCATAAGGTTTTATTATGCTAAGAATAATTAAAAAAAATAGTTTTACAGTTCTTTCATCTGAAAGATAGTCCACAGCACCTGAGATACATTGGCAGTCTCCTATCTGAGTACTAACACACACATACATATGGGCAGAGAGATTGGTTTCTGCACCTTCAGCATTGCACATCAATCAGCCCACCTCCCCCTACCCCAAATGGTGAGTTTTCAGTGTGTTTCCTTTATCAGCAGACAGTTGGACAAGTTGACCTTTGAAGTCCTTTATAAATCTTACGATTCTGCTCATTCTATTTCACCTTTACTCCAGGAAGTCCAGATTAAAACAAATGGCGATTCTTGTTGTTCTGAGTTAGGAAACCAAAAGGTCATACTTGTCCATTTTTCCCATTATTCGATAATGATATGAAAAAATGACATTAGATATTGCCATTTGTGGCATGATTTTTCAATGTATACGAGACTATTCATTGGAATATTACTGAACTGTTTAACATGCCTATTTATTTATTTATTTACTTTATTTATAGTCCGCTCTTCTCACCCCAAAGGGGACTCAGAGCGGATTACAGCACACATACTTGCAGACAATCCCTGCAGTTCAACATATGACATATAAACATGTGACATTTATCACAGTACAGTACATACATTTGACATTATACATATATTGACACACAGAGGCAAACTTTCTGGCCACCAGGGAGAGCTGACGCACTCCTCATCTCTCTCAGCATTTCCTTCCAGCATCCCTTGTTTCTTCCGCATTCTTTCAGCGATTCTTTATGGCCTCATGAATCACTCAAAATTCGCCTCCCCACTTTAATGTGGTACCTTTATCTCCTACTTGACAAATGTAGCTGTTTTTAGGACTGCAAAGGTCGGCAGCAGGCTACACTTAAGGTTACAAACCCACCTTGACCCGGGCAGTCCTCGAATTCATGACCTACTGGTCAGAGAGATCTTATGCAGCTGACACTTAGCCAGCTGTGCCACATTCCCTATGTGGTTGTATAGCCTGTCACAAACAAATATTGAATTGCATTGTCAAAGGCTTTCATGGTGGGAATCACTGGGTTGCTGTGAGTTTTTCGGGCTGCCATGTTCCGTCTATGTGTGTGTGTGTGTGTGTGTGTGTGTGTGT
Organism: Anolis apletophallus; assembly: GCA_030556195.1. NCBI lineage: Eukaryota > Metazoa > Chordata > Lepidosauria > Squamata > Anolidae > Anolis > Anolis apletophallus. The sequence goes on from JARBWK010000005.1 coordinate 125,106,659, forward strand.
GAAGGTGGTAACGACTCATCGAAAAGCAAAATAAAGCAAGAATTGTACTAGCCATATAGGCAGAGTTTGCATTCCTAAATTTATTGTTTCTAACCCCTGGAAACTCTAAGCTAGGGGTTAGGGAAGAATGATTGAACTGTTAGTGGAAATTCTCAGTATTGCTCTTCTATAGACAATGATTATAAATACCAGACACAGAAAAGTATAGATCCCTTATATATGCGAGTTAATAAACACCCTTGTATTCCAAAACTACATTCCTGTGTTTTGGACTGATTTAACTTGCTGAATAGAAGCGGAAAAATAAACTAAACAAGGGGGATAGTCTCAAGTACAAGAATTTAGACCAAACAAGACCACAATAAATTAAAAAAATGCCTCGTATGAATAATAGAGACAGTATACAATATTTTAAGCATTATGAGTGGAACATTAAGGCACAATCAAGTGGAACAATTTTAAGTTTCTAGGAATTGAAAATACCCGAAGACATTCTTTTTTGATTAAATGTCATGAATGAAAGCGTAATTTTAAAATAATTGCCTGTTTGTCTAGTAAAAAATGCCCGGCTCATTGGCTTGTACAATTAACGGGAGGGACAGGCTGCAAAACAGCCAACAAAGGACAGGTAGAGTGAGTCTAAACAGAAACTTGCAAAGTACTCAAGTGTGAATATCATTCATGAGGTAATAATGAGTCACCAGCTGAATTATTGGCAAAGTTTCTGTATTGCTTGCTTACATTTTATCAGGATCATGTCATTGGCCACAGGTGCCATCACCTGTCCTGAGCTCTTGAGACTCACTGGCCTTTTAAAATACTTTTCAAATTATTTGCGGCAAATCACTTATAAAATAGTTCACTAGCATTTTCTACAAGTTCTTCAGATCCCATGGATTGCCAGAAAGAAAAGTATATGGATCCAAGAAGAAAATCAAGCGTGAAGTCTCCATAGAAGCCAAAATGACTAAAATTACTTTTATAATTTGGATATATTGTGAGGCAACATGACACTGCAAAAGACAATTTGGGGAAGACCATGACACAGGAGGGTCCTAGATTTGCAGGATTTGAGTAAGGTTTTTTGTGCTAATTCGTAGGGTCACCATGAGTCAACTCCAACTTGATAGCAATTAACTCATTTTCAACAATTCTACTATGTTGCATAATATGACTTCAGCTAAGGCAGTGGTTCTTAACCTATGGGCCACTGACCACCAGTGGGCCGCAAAGATGAAAATCTGATCCCGAACCTCCTTCCTCTATTTTATTTTATTTTCGCTCCTTTTGCACTGCCTGCCACACCCTCCCTATTGCTGACCATGGAATATGTTCTACATCAGAAACTAGAGCTGATGTGGCTTATCCAATGCAATTTTCTGAATCGGCAGCCCAAACCGAATCTAAAGTTGACCAAATACTGATTCGTAACCCTTTTGGTACTAAAGTTAGAGAGTGATCCCTGGTCAAGGGATCCTTGGTCAAAAAAAGGTTGGGAACCACTGAGCTAAGAGGAAGAGTTGTTCAAACTGAATGTTGCTCTTTTAGGGCGTTGTTTTTGTTGTTGTTTTTGTTGTTTTGCTTGCTTTGGGAGTCCCACCCAGTTTCCCCAAACCTGAACATTTTTCAGGCCAAACACTCATTGTGAGAGGTCGGATCCTTCTAAGCTGTTCAAGCACTACCTCCAGAAGCTGCTTTCTTTTACTTTTAACCTATAGTGATGAAACATGACTCCAGACTGCTCAAATATCACAGCCCAGTGGCTATCCCAAGGACAGATCTTCAGGATCCAGAACCTTCCTCATTCCTAGCCTAGACCCTGTTCTACTTCAATATTACTTCAATATATAAAGGTAAAGGTTTCCCTTTGACATTAAGTCTAGTTGTTTCCAACCCTGAGGGGTGATGCTCATTTCCATTTCTAAGCTGAAGAGTTGGCGTTGTCCATAGACACTTCCAAGGTCATGTGGCCAGCATGATTGCATGGAGCACTTTCCCGCAGAAGTGGTACCTATTGACCTACTCACATTTGCATGTTTTCAAACTGCTAGGTTGGCAGAAGCTGGGGCTAACAGTGGAAGCTCACTCCACTCCCTGGATTTGAACCACCAATCTTTTGGTCGGCAAGTTCAGCAAGTTAACCCACTGCGCCACCGGGGGAGGGGGGGCTTCAATATATATATATATATCTCAGCATTACTTCGCGAACGAAGATTCAGGAAGGACTCATCTCACGCTTTTTACAAGAGCGTTGATGACTAAAAAGGCCAATCTGAGATAGGCAAGTTCAGATGCAGAAAGCACAGCACAAAGTCTCCTTGGGTGATGTTGTTTCCAAGTTGCGGTTCTTTCTGCGTTGTCATTTCTCTTCGAGACTCATTCGGCGTGTCTTCTCGAAAGAGGCCGCAGCATTGTGGATAGTGCATCTCCATGCCTCCCGATGTGAGGCCAGGGTGGACCAATGTTAGTGATCAATCTGACCGAGCCTGAGATGTGGTTTCAGGGAGTCATATCTCTTTTTGGGGGCACCTCTCTTGCAGAACCGTGGCGAGTTCACCATAGAGTAGTAGCTGAGTTCTCAATAGCATGGCCTCAGTGCTGGTGATCCCTGCTTGCTCAAGGACAGCAACATTCGTCACATAGTCACAATATGCCAGAGTTGGGACCTATTGGCCCAACAGTTCCATAATATGAACCACAATACCCATAATCCTTTAACTTTGGCTACACTGGAGGGAACTTCTGAAAGGCTCTCCAGTGAGTATACCTCTCTATTGTCTGATCAATACTACCATCATATTCTTTTGGTCTCACTATGAATAGCGCAGATGCTCAGTTCACTGTTAGGATTAAGTGCTTCATGCTATTTCCGATACAAATCAGTATTGATTTCCTCAAGAACAGTTAGAATTGAAGAAACCATGCCTAATCCATTTAAGACAACGTTAGTGACCTACCGAGCTCGAGACATACCTTCCCGCCTCCAAAATGGCTATATGTTAAGCAATTGCTCTAGGATAATAGCTGCAGAGGTGTATAGCAAACCTGTAATTTTGGATTCAAAGGAATTGCTGTGTTAGTCTGGAATTTCAGTATCTAGCATGTAGCATCTTTAGTAGACAGGCTGTATCTACACTGTAGACTTAATAGAGTTTGACCACTTTAATTGCCTTGACATAGAATTATATCAAATTAAATTAGCATTTTAAAGCAGAGGCGCCCGCTTTGCTATAATGTTGCTGCCTCCTGCAGAAATCTGGGAAATTTAGTTTAAGGAAGCTGAGGACCTCTTTGGCTGTAAATTCCAAAGGGCCCACTCTAAACTTAATTTCCCAGAATTCTGCAGGAGCAAAGTGGGTGTCCAAAGCAAGCTCCTCTGCTTTGATGTCGTCCTTAGTGCTATGGAATCATGGGAGCTGTAGTTTCACAAAGTCTTTAGCCTTCTCTACCGAGGAGTGCAAGGCCCTCGACAAAGTACACATCCAAGGATTCCATAGCGTTGATCCAAGGTAGTTCAAGTGGTGTCAAATTACACTAATTCTACAGTGAATTCTACCTACTTGGTGTTCAGTTTCTAAGATGCTGCAATCTCTGAATACAGTCATTTTGAAGTTACTTGAGGATTTTATTTATTTATTCTTCTTTTGTAAACTTTTTGCTGCTGAGGTCCTAAAGAGGCTAGAATGGCTCCCCTATTGTCCTTCTGTCATTTGGATAAAATTATGTTGATTCTCATGGAACCATCAGTTTATATAACATACTAGCTGTACCCGGCACGCGTTGCTGTGCCCTATTTAGGAGATGCGAGAAAGTCTGAGTATTTAAGGGTTGGAATTGATGTTACTTATGGTCTTGGTGGGGGCATGGCTGTGTCATTGTGGGTTGTTCTGGTGGGTGGGATGTTGAAGTCCTGGAGAGTTGTCGGTGTGTGGTGTTGCTGGCGTTCTGCAGAGCTTGTGCATATACAATGCTTTTTGTCTTTCCATCTGCTTTGTTGATGTAGAAGTTGATGCTTGTGTGGGTGGGGTATTTTGGGTGTTTGTGTGTGTTTGTAGAGTAACAGTGCAGTGTTGTGTTGTCTTGTGGTTGGAGTATAGGTGGAGTTGGTTTTTGTTTGTGGTGGTGGTAGGTGTTGTGTGTGCGGGGTCCCGTAAGGTTGGGGGGATGGGTTGTGATAGGAAGTTGTGTTGTGTTGTGTGGGTTGGAATTGCTGGAGTATTGTGCCTGGGACATGTGTGTATTTGGAGGTGTGTGTGGTGGCGAGTAGTGAGTGCAGTCCTGGGTTTTGTGTTGGGGAAGTTGTCAGGTATTTGTGGGGTGTATTTTGTGTGTGTTGTGGTGACATGGTTGTCTTAGTCTGGCTGTGTGCTGGTTGTGATGTGGAGGGGGTGTTGCTTTTGCCAGTGGTGTTTGTTGTGAATTTTGGTTGGGGTGGGTTTTTGTGTTGCAGGATTGGGGGTTTTTTTTGTGGGTTTTGCAAGTTTGTGTTATTCTGGCGGTACGTGTTTGTCAGTGGTGCCTGTGTCCCTGGTGCCCTATTTGTCTCCCTCCTAGAGCTTGGTCTTGACAGTTTAACCCACAAACACCAACTGACTAAACTCAAATCACTCAGCATTCTAACCTAGCCTTGGCTGGCTCCGCCCACCATTACTATGGTAACTCAACCTCCCTGCATTTTGTGTGGGCCGATGTTGGCCAATGGGATTCGCTGGCGGCTGCAGAGAACGCTGGGAAATGTTTTTATTGTTGTGTTGGGGGCCTTCTAGGTTGGGGGAGTTTCTTTGCTAAAAACCTTCCTTGCCTGAGGCCTATTTTTGTTGCCAAGTTTGGTGTCTCTGCCTTGGAAGGTTTCTCTGCCTCTGGCAGTCGTTCGATGACAGGTCTTCCTTTATATATATAGATGGAGCAATAGAAAATGTCTTTTCTGCCCAAAGAATGACGAACTTGATTAATCAGATATGGCGAATTAATATTAGTGGATGATTCTGGCAGGATACCACAAGTGTGAGTCTAAATTGGCCACTTAATTCATAGCATTTACGCTCCTGAATGGCTCTGAGGTGGCTAGATGCATTCACATGAACCCATATTGGTCCTGCTAGAGCAGACCATCACTTTGCCTTCTGTGTTGATGCAACCATTTTGTGTTTGCCAAAGATTTCCATCTGAGCACCAGTTCATGATCATGCCTGTGATATCATAATGGGGTGCCCATGCAACCAGCAAGGAGGGGAAAGCTCTTTCTTACTGGTTGTTTGGGTGCTTCATTCTGAAATGACAGGTATGACTGTGGCAGTCAGATGCTCAAATGAAACATTGTGGTTGGTGGGTAGCAGAGGCAGTGCTATGGGAACAGATGATAGAGCGGTGTCCATCTGAACAGGGATCTGACCTAATCAGATTCAGTCTAGCTATCTAGAGAGCTGTGAGGTCCCAGAATACTCTAGACCAGTGATTTTGTATTCATCGAAACAGGCCCAGGTTTCACACTAAGTGAGTGTATAAATACATTTAAAAACATATTAACTATACGTATTACTGTGTTAGAGTGTCATTTTGGTTGGTGGTGTGCCCCAGGATTTTGTAAATGTAAAAATGTGCTGCAGCTCAAAAAAGGTTGAAAATCACTGCTCTAGACTTTCCAACAAAGTTCAGAGTATCTCCTGACTTTGCCTAAAGTGAGGCAAAGTCAGGTTAAAGCAATAACATCTGAAATTTGGCATAGGTCGTAGAGACAGTCAGCGCTAAATTTAAGTTATGTCCACTTTTTTTGTCCCTGCATAGATTAGATTCACTCCAAGACATCTGGTTGTCTAAAGCAAAGAACAAGGTGATGGAAAAGGGTAAATACGTCATCACGCTAGAGAATGAATCCACTTTAAATCCAACTGTTGCCTCCTGTAGAATTCTGGGGTTTGTAGTTTAACAGTCTCCCTAAACTACAAACCCCAGAATTCTGCAAGAGGCAGAAACCGGATTTAAAGTGGATTCACTTTCTAGTGCAGTGATTTTCAACCAGTGTGCCGCGGAACACTAGTGGCCCGTGAGAGATCATCAGGTGTGCTGTAGAAAATTATTTTCGAACTTCATTCATATATAAACTATAAGGCGCATCTGTCCCTTTAAGAAATGGAACCATAGCACTCTCGCGTCACCTAAGAAGTGATGCAAGAGTGCTATGGTCGCGCCATCTTGGATTCGCTCACATGCGGCTAAGTAAACAAAGTTAGAGTTAGTGCTGCAGCTGCATTTCAAGTGGCAATTTGGGATCACAGCAAGACAAGCGAGTGACAGTGATGGAGAAGTTTTCGAGAAGGGAAAATGCAAATGCCGAACAGGGCCCTGGACAAAATTATGACACAGATGAAGGCCCTAATATGAGTGGTGGACAAAAGAAAAAAGAAAAGACGGTGAGCTCGAGGCAATACAGTGAAAGCTATCTTTCATTTGGATTCATTTTCACAGGGATGCGACGGCACCGACTCCGCTGTGCTTGGTGTGTGGTGAGAAGCTGTCCAATAGCGCCATGGTGCTAAGCAAGCTTAAACGCCATCTCCAAACGAAACACCCTTCCGTTCATCAAAACAGGCCCAGGTTTCACACTAAGTGAGTGTATAAATACATTTACAAACATATTAACTATATGTATTACTGTGTTAGAGTGTCATTTTGTGTCATTTTGGTTGGTGGTGTGCCCCAGGATTTTGTAAATGTAAAAAATGTGCCACGGCTCAAACAAGGTTGAAAATCACTGCTCTAGTGTGTTGAGGTTATAAGTTAGCTGGGGAACCCAAGGAAAATGACATGAGAGCACCTTTGTGTGGCTGCCACGATCTGTCTAATGAGGGGCCTAGCCTTCTAACATCTTGTCAGATCGAAAATCCCAAGACCTCACCATTGTGATGGGGTTGTTTGTCTCAATAAAAGCATTGTGAGCCCATGGAAAATGAGGACAAATAAAGAAACGGGAAGAAAGAGCAACAATATCATGGTGAAACATGGTATTATGAGTCGTGTGTGGCATTTTCCCCTTTTAAGAAGAAATGACTTCTCTGTACAGCTGCTGCATGGAGGCCTGGATAAAATCTCATAAACTATGGAATGTGAAGCAAGGACATGACCAACTTTGGGAGGAAGACCTCTAAGAAAAACAATGCATTGTTCAGACTAATTAAAGGAAATATGCACTGGGAAAGCCAATTCCCTCAACGTCCATAGTGCATGTGTATTGCATCTGACAGGCTCAAGTGGAGACTACAATGGAAGAAGATAAATGAGCTTTTCCAAAAGAATAAGTAGGTTTCAGGGCCACAGCAATACTACTGTAAAGTCTTTAATGACAGAGCCTCTCTGAGTCCTTAAGTGGCATCATTTAAATCAGTGTTTTTCAACCTTTTTTGAGCCGCGGCACATTTTTTACATTTACAAAATCCTGGGGCACACCACCAACCAAAATGACACAAAATGACACTCTAACACAGTAATACATACAGTTAAAATGTTTTTAAATGTAGTAATAGTTGGTAAACATAAACACGAAAACGTACTTGGTGCTCAGGGAAGCCGGCTGGAAAGAGAGCAGCCAGACGGAAGCACACTCTGAAAAGAACAAGCAAAAGAACGCCAACACAGCAGTCGCTTTTCAAAATCAAATAATTCTATTTCTTGATATATTTTCTTTCAATCATCATACAAAGTACGGTTGCAGTGGAAACCAAATCATGAAAATAGCATTCACAGGTCTCAAAATTATAATCCTCCCAAGGAGTCAAGGTCTCCGGGTTGTCCAAATAATCAATATTTTCAATACTATATTAATGGCATATAGTTCATCAGGTGGTCAACCCAGATTGGTCGACGATCTAGCCGTTTCCGCCATCTTGGCTTCGTCGGGACCTTCAGACCAATGCTCCAAGAAATAAAGTTTCCAAAGTGATCCGGAAAATGTCTATAAGAAGTGAAATAACATAAACCATCATATAGCTATACATAGTATTCCTATCTTATAACATAATACACTCAAACGTTCAAGGAGAACTAACAGAAGAATAGGCTGTCATACATACCACGTATATAATCAATAATTCTCTCGGTTAATACCATCAACAATCTTGCCGGATAGGGAATGAAACTCAAAAGCACTCATTATAAGCTATAGTATCCTGCATGTTTAACAAAGTTGATTTACAACAAGACTTCACCTATTGTTAACCGATCATTAAGGCCTGATTGCCTCATGCTGGGTTTCAGGGTTGCTTCAGTTCCAGTTTGACGATCCAAAAAGCCTCACGTTGTAAGAGTTTGGTCTTAATGTCCATGAAGGGAGTTGGTTTGATTCTTTCTAAAACTACTACCTTAAAGTCCTCAAAATGATGTTGTTCCTTAAATGACAGTATAGTATTGAATTTTCATTTTTAGTGCGGAAGCGTGAGCGGTGTTCCGAAATTCTTGTCCGGAGTTCCCTTCCCGTTTCCCCAACATAAAGTCTATTGCAGCCACATTTTAAACAATATATCAAATTCTTACTGGCACAGGTTGCCCATGTGCGTAACTTTATGGTAACCCCATTATGAGGGCTGGTGATCAAGTCTTGTGTATCTATGTGTTTGCAGATCGAACATCTTCCGCATCTATTTGTATGGTTGGGAACGGTTAACTCCGGAGTGATCTTGGGGCGGTGATCCGCATGAATCAACATTTGTTTTATGCTCCTAGCCTTTTTGAAGGCAACAATGGGGGGTCTCTCTAATCCCGGGATTGAATCTACTAAAGGCCAGAAATTCTTTACAATTTTGGTAATTTCTTTGGAGTGGCGCGTATAAGTGAGGGGCCAGACAGGGCGGTTCAGTGCTTTAGGCTTTTTTTGTACCAGTAGATCTTGTCGTGGTGTTGCCGTGGCTTTCCTATGTGCTTGTTCCAAAATCTTCTGGGGATATCCTCTTTGAGTTAATTCTCTTTTTAATAAGGACGCTGAAGCCTCAAAATCAGCCACGTTGGATGAATTTCTTTTTAGTCTAAGGAGCTGAGAGTAGGGTAAATTATTTTTAGGGCCTGGGTGTGGAAAGAGCTATAGTGTAAGAATGCACTCTTTTTTTGTGGGTTTGATGAAGTTTTTTACTTTGATTTTGTCATTTTCCACGAATATGGTCACATCCAGGAAGTCAATGGCGGTTTTTGAGGTTTTAAAAGAAAATTCAATATGTTCATTCCACGAATTAAAGTAATGTGAGATATCCTCTATTTTGCCAGTGTCCCCCATGAGGAAGAAAACATCATCTATACACCGATAGTATTGTCTAATGGGTATAGTTTTGACATTTCCAGTCAGGTGTTCCTCTTCCAGCGCTGCCATATAAATGTTGGCAATAGATGGCGCTGCTGAGAGCCCCATTGAAATTCCGAATTGCTGTAAATAGTGTTCTCCATCAAACTGAAAATAATTATAATCAAAAATAAAGTCAAGCAATTCTATGAGGAAGGCAGTGGGGGGACAATGCGGCCTGGGTCTAGAGTCTAACAGTTTGAAAATAATAGTTCTCGCCAGTGACAAATCGACATTCGTATAAAGTGATGTGATATCTCCTGTGACTAAGGTCTCCTCTTGTTTTATTTGTAAGCCATCTATCTTTTGGATGAGGTCTCTCGTATCTTTGATATATGCTGGATTACTCTGAGAACTAACGCCTATAGGAAGCACACTCTGAGGCAGAGAGTTCCACTACTGAACAGCTCTCACAGTCAGGAGATTCTTCCTAATGCTCACCCTCCTACACAGACATGCTTCCCTGTGATGTTTGCTTTTCTGCCTGGGCTGTTGTGCTCTCTCTCTCTCTCTCTCTCTCTCTCTCTCTATATATATATATATATATATATATGTGTGTGTGTGTGTGTGTGTGTGTGTGTGTAATGTTCATTTGTGAAATTAACATAACTCAAAAAGCACTGGACAAATTGCTGCCAAATTTGGCAACAAAGCGAGGCAAAGCGAGCAGAGCGAGGCTGGGAAGAAGGGAGCCCGAGTGGAGAAGAAAAAGTGTTCGACAGGAGAGGGAAGAAAGGGTATTGGAGGTTCCAATTTCCCACGGCACACCTGATGATTGCTCACGGCACACTAGTGTGCCACGGCACACTGGTTAGGAAACACTGATTTAAATGCTGGGGTTTTTTTTAAAAAAGAAAGAGACATTTTCTGTCATTTCTAAAGATCTCCCGTCTCTCTTTGCTGGTCTTTAAAAAGATTGTGTTTGCTCACGCAACCTTTCTCATGCAAGTCAACGAGGAAGACCACAGCTGTTGTTTTCTGCCTTCCTGCTGCTGTCGTTTGTTGGAGGTGGTGGTTGTGTTCCATCTTGATTCCGTCTTCTGGGTCTGCTGCTTTCCCCTTTTCTTCCCTCACCTTTTCTGCTCGAGCAGTTTTCCTCTGGGACCTGAACAAATTGGCTGTTCTAACCTCTTGCGGAGTGAAGCTGGAAAGGTTCTGGAACATTGGATGTTGGCAGTCTTTCAAGCGCTAGTTATCACCAGGATACACGCTGATTATTCCTTTCTAAAGGCTGACATTATCTGGCATCCTTGTGTTTACAGTGGAACATTGCTCGCATATCATGTGACGTTGACGGCTCAGGTTGTTTGCTCGCTGTACAAAGCAGAGGAGGGGAAAACGGTGCAAGAACACCAGCCATTGTGCCCCCCTTTGATTAAGTATTAAAAAGAAAAGAAAAATCATACTTAGCCTTCATTATTTTTACATAACACAAAGTGACACCTCGCAGCTCCCAGCAGTAAGGTATCTTTTTAATTTGGGGCTCGAAAAACATCAGGACACACTGATGGATGATAACAATAGAACCTAAAATTCCTGGCAACTTAATATGAAGATGCTTCCTGTTGATAAGATAGAATTCTCTGACATTAAAGAAACTGGAAGCACATTTTTATTTACCTGACTAGCTGAGGACCCGGCGGTGCCCGGGTTATTTGAGGAAGGCATTGTGTGCCAAGGTTGGTTCCTATTAGATGTTTATGTGGCTTGCAGTGGTTTCGGGAACTTAATGAAGGTACTGCAAGGGGACCATGGTGCATCCCCCTCCAAACAGCACCAGGATGTTGAGTGGGTCATGGGGGCTGTGTGTGTCACCTTTTGTCTTGATCATTCATTGGATGAGGATTGCAGTGGTGTCTGGAAGTGAAGGAAGGTACTGGAAGTCTCAGGATGAGTGTTGCAGCAGTCTCAGAAAGTGAGTGAAGGTACTTCAAATCCCATCATCCGTGGTCTGTCCCACTCAAAACTGCACCAGGATGTAGAGTGGTTCATGGGTACTCTGTGTGTCAAGTTTGGGTCTGGTCTGTGATGTATAGGGGCTGCAATGTTGTTTGAAAAGTGAATGAGGTGAAGGTACTGCAAATCCCATCGTGGCCCATCCTGCCCTAAACCACACCAGGTTGTGTAGTGGGCCTGTGGGCCCCTATTTGCTATGTTTGGTCCTGATCCGTCATTGCTGTGGGCCGCAGTGGCTGAGGGCCTGAGGCTTTTTGCTTTCCCTCTGAGTCACCTTAGAAGTGTATTGGGTGAAGGTACTGAACATTCCATTTCCAACAGAAAAAACTGTCAACTGGCTAACTTCAACTTCAGCCATTTATGCCTGTCTCAGGCCCTTCCCTTTCCTCTCTGTGCTGTGTTGGAATGTTGGGAAGCTGGCCAGTCACAACCATTTATGCAAATAATCCGACAGTTGCAGCCAATCGAAACGCCGACACATATTCTCTCAGTCGCACCACCCACCCACCGCCCGCAAAAACTGACTTTTATTATATACATAGATGTTTTTACCCTGATTAAAATAGATGTGTGTGCTGCAATCTCTAACATTAGGCTTTCTTGCAGAATAATCCATACCTTTCTTTTGATGGGCTAATTCAAATCATGGAACAGCTACAGCAAACGCTGAAAGTAGAAAAATGCATGTCTGCTTTCTCCTTTTCTTTTATCCAGATTCCCAAGCTTCAAAAAAGGAGGCCTATAGATACACAACACTCCCTTTGAAATGCACGAGCCTTTCTTAAACTGTTATTTAAAGATCAGCTCCACATATAGAGTTTGGCATCAGCTGTCATGCTGTATAATTGCTGTGTTTGATGTAGGTGTGTGGAAGAGGCATTCAAGGCCAAGATGTCAATTGCAACATTGGATTAGCATAATCAGTATACTTTTTTTTGGCGCTATAATTTACGTATAGCTTTGCTTTGGAAAGCAGGGATTTGCATGGGGTATGGATATAAGAAATAACCCTACTGTGATGATGGAAATCCCCAGGTGCTGAGCAAAAGTTCAGGAAAATGCATTAATGAGAACCATGCAATTATAGATCAGCAAGCAACAGAGTCTTTGTGGATTTGTTAGCTAAGGACTCCCTGTGCAAACTGTAAGTCTTGCTTCTTTTTATGCTGGGTTGCTCAGAAAACGTAAAACATAATACAAAGCATGCACCCGATTCTCTAAGAGAAAAAATAATATTGTTTCAATATGAAGATTGGTCTTAAAATATATGGGCCAGTATAAAAAAAACTATACATCTAAATCAGACCTGGGCATTTTACGGCCCATAGGCCGGATGCGGCCCGCCGGCCGATTTTGACCACCCGGGGAAGAAGGGCGTCAGGGGTGTGGCCATTTCTGCAAGAGGAAGGGCTGTCGCTGCTGCCATCCCATCACAGGCTATGGGGCCTGTGTCGGCAGACAGCCCACCACTCCGGAGAACGATCGGAGAAGCAGCAGCTTTGGAGTGCCTGCCATCCCGGGAGGCGATCCGGTCCTGCAGCGGGAGCAGTTGGCGACCTGTGGTGGCTGATCGCCCTGGCGACCCGGAAGACTTGATTGTCTTCCGGGTTGCCAGGGTGATCAGCCGCCGCAGGTCGCCGACTGCTCGCTACAGGCCCGGATCGCCTCCCGGGATGGTAGGCACTCCAAAGCCGGGATGGCAGGCACTCCATGGCAGGGCAATCAGCCGATCGGGAATGCTTCTGACGGAACGGCTGAGGGCGAGAGCGGGCGGAGGCCTGCAGCCTCCGATCGTCTGCTGCTCTGTTCTGCTCTTCTGCGACGACGGCCGGGTCCGCTTTGTCATCCTCTGGGCTGGGTCCATTGGGCCATTCCATCTCTTGAGGATGTCAGCCTCCATCTTGGTTCGCACCTTGTCTTCTTGAATTTCATTTTATTTTAGTGGTTTTTATTATTATTTTATAATAATTTATAATAATAATATAATAATTTTATATTATATTATAATTTAAATATATTATAATGTCTATATATATACTATAATATAATGATATTAATACTAATATATGAATATTTCTTGATATATTAATATGTTAATATTAATGATGTGTAATACATAGTAAATATAGTAAATAAATAAAAAATAATGTAGATTAGAATGTAGTTCAGCTTTTAGGTGCGGCCCTCCATAATATTTTTTGGCTCTCGTGTGGCCCCTTGGAAAAAATAATTGTCCACCCCTGATCTAGATGTTTACATATAGCAGGAAGCAGCTAATCTTCACAATGCTACATTGCTTGCCACAGAGTCAGGCTGGGAAAATCGCTTGATGTTTGTCTGCATCGCTATTTTTCATTGTTTACCCGAGTTTATTCTATTCCATTTCTTCTTATCTAATATTATTATCTTCATTCCACAGCCTGTCACATACAACTCAAACATGTGGATTTTATCCCCATTTATAAACATATTTTAACTCAAAACTAGTGTATCCTTTTCTAAAAATATACAATTTTAATGTTGACAGTTTGAGATCTGAGACCAATGTTGTAAGCCTAAGATATGAGGGTTGAATGAAAAGTAATGCCTCCACCTTCGTAACTCCTCAACAGATAGCAGTACTGGTATGTGGCAGGTACTGGCTTGTTCAGTAGACTCTCCTCTACAGTTCCATTTTGGCGGGAAGCCTTAGCATTGAACAGTTGTGTTGTTAAAGTGTGGAACCCTGCACAGACGGTCAGTCAATGCGACTTCAGCAACGTGCAGTCATTGAATTCTTGACAGCAGGAGGTGTCACTCCAAAGCAGATTAATCGAAGAATGCAAGCTGTTTATGGTGATTGTGTTGGTGTGTGTACTGTGCATCGTTGGGCTGCGAACTTTGAAATGACAGCTAACAAGGGTCCGAAAAGAAAAGGGAAATGTTTTCCTGCAGCATGACAATTCCAGACCACATATTTCACATGCCACCACAGCAGAACTTCAGACACTGGATCTCACCACCGTACGGCATTGTCCATACAGTCCAGATTTAGCACTGTCTGACTTCCACCTGTTTTGGATAATTTATTTATTTATTTATTTCGATTTGTTCGTCGCCACTCCCGTCCGGCTCGAGGCGACTTACACAAGATAAAAACACAGTAAAATACAAACACAATAAAAACATTTAAAAACAACAGAATTTACGCCAGAATTTAAAACATACAATGGGACATAGCACCTAGTAGATGCTCCCGGGCCTATGGGTAGAGCTGTTAGCTGAAAGCCTGTCAAAATAGGAAAGTTTTACAGGCCTTCCTAAAGGCTAGCAGGTTGGTGAGTGCGCAGACCTCAGGAAGAAGAGCATTCCAAAGAGTTGGAGCTATGGCACTAAAGGATCTCCTCCGTGTCGAGGTCAGATGGAGGGTTTTGATGCTTGGAACCACAAGAAGATTAAGGGACTCTGAACGCAGTGGTCTTGCTGGGCAATATAGGGAGAGGTGGTCCCTTAAGTACACTGGCCCCAGACCATTCAAGGCCTTAAAGGTTAGAACCAGCACCTTGAAGGTGATCCGGTGCTCAATCGGAAGACAGTGCAGTTCGCGCAGGACAGGCGTCATGTGGCAGTTCTGCACCAGCTTCAGCTTCCGGATCACTGACAAGGGAAGGCCAATGTAGAGAGCATTACAGTAGTCCAATCTTGAGATGACCATGGCTTGGACTACTGTGGCTAGGTCATGACGGGACAGGTAGGGAGCCAGCTTCCTCGCCTGCCAAAGATGGTAAAAAGCTATTCCACTGATGATGGAGATATGTTTCTCCATCGTCAGTTGAGAGTCCAGTGTAACTCCAAGACATTTAACAGATGACGACGGACGAAGTGTCACGCCATCCAGGGTTAATAAAAGCTTCTGATGAAGACGTTGAGAGAACTGTGAAACGCTGGTTGCAGAAACAGAGTGTCGACTTCTTTTCATCGTTGGCAGAAATGTATCCAATTTTCTGGTAATTATGTGGAAAAGTGAATAGTGGTAGTTAAAGAGCACATTCTAAGGATTATTTCTGTGTTTGTTTTATTAAAATATTCCCATCCAAACCCAAGTAACAAAGGTGGAGGCATTACTTTTCATTCAACCTTTGCACAATGGAAGACAGAGCAAGCAAGCAACCAGGTACTGTATTTTATTTTTACCATGGTCCAAAGATACTGGTGGAGGGGGAATAACAAGCAAGAATAAAATATTAAAATATCGGAAATTGACAATCTTTCAAAGGTACTTCATAATCAAAGGCAGAACTACAGTTTAATCCAGGGGTGAGCAACCCACGGCCCGCAGGCCGGATCCGGCCCGGCCTGGGAGAAGGGCGTCGGGGGCGGGGCCAAGAGGAAGGGGTGCCGCGGCCGCCATCCCATCGTGGGCTCTGTGGGGCCTGTGTCAGCAGACAGGCCGGAGGAGCGGCGGCTTTGGAGTGCCTGCCATCCCTGGAGGCGATCCGGGCCTGCAACGGGAGCACTCGGCGACCTGCAGGGGCTGATCGCTGTGGCAACCCGGAAGACTTGATCGTCTTCCAGGTCGCCAGGGTGATCAGCCGCCTCAGATTTCCGAGTGCTCTCCCTGGAGTCCAGGATTGCCTCCAGGGATGGCAGGCACTCCAAAGCCGCCGCTCCTCCGGCCTGTTTGCCGATACAGGCACCACAGAGCCCTCAATGGGATGGCGGCAGCGGCACTCTTTCCTCTTGGCCCCTCAGGGCCATCAGCTGGGGAACGGCTGGGGGCGAGAGCAGGCGGAGGCCTGCAGCCTCCGATCGCCTGTTGCTCTGCTCTCCTCTGCTGCTGCGGCGGCTGGGTCCACTTTGCCATCCTCTGGGCTGGGGCCATTGGGCCATTCCATCTTGGGATCCTTCCTCTCTTGAGGATGTCAGCCTTCATCTTGGTTCGCACCTTATCTTCTTGAATTTAATTTAATTTTAGTGGTTTTTATTATTTTATAATAATAATATAATTAATAATATAATATGTTATATTATAATTTCAATATATTATGTCTCTATAAATATACTACAATATAATAATTATGATATTCATACTAATAATATATGAATATTTCTTGATATATTAATATGTTAATATTAATGATGTGTAATATATAGTAAATATGGTAAGTAAATAAATAAATAAATAATGTAGATTAGAATGTAGTCCAGCCTTTAGGTGCGGCCCTCCATAATATTTTTTGGCTCTCGTGTGGCCCCTTGGAAAAAATAATTGCCCACCCCTCCATGCCTGAGTCAATGAGCTCATAGCCATCAAGGCATGCCCCCAATATTCCTCTTTGTGCCATTGTCACCGGAGTGGTTCACTCTCGTAGGACAGTGGTTCTCAATGAGGGTGTGTTGTACCAGATCTTGGTGTCCTTCAACTTCCAGAAGCCATGGCCAGTTAAACATTCCTGATGGATACTAAGAATTGATGTCTCACCACATGCACACCTCCCTGCTTAAGAACATTGCTATGTAATGTGCGTACATGAGAGAACAACAAATGCCATGCCAGAGGCCAAAGAGAACAAGCTCATTTGGCCCAAACCTAAAACAAAGGAAAAAGGACAGCCAGAAAGAAGACTGCATGGGTGAACCAATCCATTTGGCCAATGTGGGTTTTCCTTTTTTCATCCACTAAGCCAGGTAAGCATTGTGGAAAAATGCATTCCCTCCTCATGCCCATCCCCAGGCATCTCCTTCCTCTTCTGCACCCCCACCTCCATTGTTTCACACGCTGTGGTTGCAACCACACATTCCTCCACACCCTGAGACCGTTGAGTTCAAGTAACCCGAGGAGGTAGAGAAGGAACATACTTTTGCCTTTGAAGCCCATCACCATTTCTGCCACTCCCCTCTTAGTGCCATCCTGAGGTCGGCTGAAATGAGATCACAACAGGGTGTGGAGCTAAGATCTTTATCTGCCAACCCATAGTAAGGAAGGAAAGGGAGTGGGACCCATGGCAGCATCCAACGTCTTTATCACTTAACAGCATCCAGTATGGTGTGGATTGGAAAGAGGGATGTGAAGAACTCCAAACTAGTCAATCCCACAGGATTTGTGTTTTGTAAATGTAGGATGGCAAGGCCCGTTACTCATCAAGACTTGTGGCTCCAAGTTGTTTTTGATCAAGTACTTTAATCAAAACTATTTGCTTCCAAGCACGATTCAAAGTGCTGACTTTAGCCTATAAAGCCCTAAATGGTTCCGGCCCAGTTTACCTATCCGGACATGTCTCCCTCTACGAACCACCAAGGACGTTAAAATCATCCAGGGAGGCCCTGCTCTCGGTCCCACTTCCTTCGCAGACGCAAGTGGTGGGGACAAGAGACAGGGCCTACTCCATGATGGTTCCTTGACTGTAGAACTCCCTCCCTCCGTAAAAAAAAAAAAACCTCAAAATATAGCTGTGAGATCAAGCGTTTGAACAATAAATGGATGAATTGGGAAGGGAATGTTTTTAGTGTCTGCAATGGATTGTTCTGGAATATGTTTTTCCACCGACAAACTGTTTTTAAATTGAATGTTTACAATTGTTTTAAGTGTGTTAACTGTAACTGTGATTTTTAATGTATTGTGTTGGCATCCAGTGGTTGCCTGTTGTAAACAGTCCTGAGTCCCTCTTTGGAGGTGAGAAGGATGGGATACAAATGCTTGAAATAAATAAATAAATAAATTATGGAAAATACATCCAAAATGTGTGTTTTTAGAGAAAATGTGAATTTTCTCTTTCCCTTGGAGTTAATATACACTGCAATGTGACACTGCTTTAACTGTCATGCAACCCCATCACACGGAGCTTTTTTCCTGTCCTAGGTCGCTGCCGAAATGCAGCCAGGATGGAGCTCGCTAGAGCCCATCACAAGATATAAGGCTACTAGTGGTGTGGCTCTGCCTCGGCAGCATGTTCCAACACAGGTGTTAGGAGCCCCCGGTGGCGTAATGGGTTAAACTCTTGTGTTGGCAAGACTAAGGACCAACAGGTTGCAGATTCGAATCCGGGCAGAGCGTGGATGAGCTCCCTATGTCATCTCCAGCTCTCCATGCAGGGACATGACAAAAGCCTCCCACAAGGATGGTCAAACATCAAAACATCCGGACGTCCCCTGGGCAACGTCTTTGCAGATGGCCAGTTCTCTCACACCAGAAGCTACTTGCGATTTCTCAAGTCGCTCCTGACACGAAAATAAGTAAATAAATATTGCGAGAGAGATGATGAGACCAGAATTTTTACTTGCTTGGAACAATTGATAGTGAGATATATATGGATATCTGAAAATGGTAATATAGAGAAGTCCTCTTTTTCTTTTTCTTTTTTTTGTGTTCCCTACAGCAGCGGCTAGGATATCATTACTGAAGTTTTGGAAGTAAAACCTCCTACCTACAAAAGAATAGGGTAGGAAAAATTTTGAAGATTAAAGACACAAATGAACTAACTTAAATATCTTGGTGTTACCCTCCATAGCAGCAACAGCAGGAAAGCCCATGCAGAGTGTGCAGCAGAGACAGCACAAAAGAGTTCATCCGCTATCTTAAGATATCTCAGGACGGGAGGAGGTCACTTTATACCAGCGGCACTTAAACTTTTTGAAGCAAAATCAGTCGCACAAATGCTGTATGGAGCCCAGCTTGGACCCTTCTCAAATTATGCCCCATTAGAGCGTGTCCAATCGAAATTCCTAAGAGCGGCTCTACAGGCTCCCAGGTGTGTCCCTAACGCTACCCTGCGATTGGAGACAGGCTTCGTGAAAGTGGAAGCGAGAATATGGACAGCTATTCTCAATTACTGGCTACACCTATGCTTCTCCCCATGTGGTCTTGCCCCCCTCATCATGAGAGACGACTTCCAGTCCACATGGATTAAAACAGTAGCAGCAAAGATCTCAACGCTAGGTTTCTCCCAAGGACAATTGCTAAGCATGAGATGGGACCAAGCCAAGGATCTCATTAAGCAACGGATCCTGGACATAGAGCGCCAATCCGACCTAGCCTGTTCCCCAGCCTTCATTGTTAGTGAAGCCACTAGATACCTCACTGTCCCCATGGCATACGTAACAGACCTGGAGGTGCCCAAACACTGAAGGGCCTTTACCCTGGCAAGATGCCATGCCCTCCCATCGGCTGTATTGGAGGGGAGGTATCAGAAGACCCCCTTCAAGCAGAGACTATGCCCCTGTGGGTCTGGTGATGTGGAAACAACTGAGCACGTGCTTCTTCAATGCATGTTCTACAGCAGGGCTGTCCAACTGGCGGCCCTGGGGCCGTACACGGCCCCCCAGCCCCTTCCCTACGGCCCCCTATCCTTTTAAAAAAGAAATTGGCTGTTTAAAATAAAAAAATATTTTTTTAAATTTATTTTGAATTTTTTAAATATTATTTTTTAATATATTTTTTTCGCGGAAGGGAGGGGCGGGGCAGGGAGGAGGAGGAGCAGGCTCCCTCCTCCTCCATTTTTTTCACGGCGGGGAGGGGCGGGGGCAGGGAGGAGGAGCTCCGGAGATGGCGCACAGCCACGGCGGAGAACCGAGAAGAGGAGGTTTCTGTGCCGCGCCACCTCCTGCTCCTTTTCGCGGGTGCCCCCCCTTCCTTCCTTCATTCACTCCAGCGATCACACTCACATCTAGTTTACTTGCAAGCCCATCTGTATATAAACCTAACTTCTTCCTAAACCTTTCCAGTGATGGTGACTCAAACTGGATTATGCAAATATTGATACCTGAGCAGAGAAAGGGAAAAATCAAAACCAACTACCATGAGAAATAAAATTCCAGTTTTGTAAATTTCCAGTTTCAATCCTTTCTAAATAAGCACTGAAAGGAATGCAAATTAAGGTTCCTGTTATTGGCTGAGTCCCTCCGCCTTGGCCACGCCCCCCTTCCCTTTCCTCTCTGCCTAAACTAGAAGAGGAGGATGAGACGCCATACAGCCCAAAAAACTTACAACAGCCCAGCATTTTCTCCTGATGTTTTGCCCACATCTATGGCAGGCATCCTCAGAAGTTGTGAGGTCTGCTGGGGGTGGGAATATAGGGGGCAGAAATATAATAATAACAGTAATGAATGTATTTAATTTGGAAATAAGGGGGAGATGGGGATGGGAATATAGGGGCAGAAATATAATAATAACAGTAATGAATGTATTTAATTTGGAAATAAGGGGAGATGGGGATGGGAATATAGGGGCAGAAATATAATAATAACAGTAATGAATGTATTTAATTTGGAAATAAGGGGGAGATGGGGATGGGAATATAGGGGCAGAAATATAATAATAACAGAAATGAATGTATTTAATTTGGAAATAAGGGGGAGATGGGGATGGGAATATAGGGGCAGAAATATAATAATAACAGAAATGAATGTATTTAATTTGGAAATAAGGGGGAGATGGGGATGGGAATATAGGGGCAGAAATATAATAATAACAGAAATGAATGTATTTAATTTGGAAATAAGGGGGAGATGGGGATGGGAATATATGGGGCAGAAATATAATAATAATGTATTTAATTTGGAACTGAGGGCTGTTTTGCTGAGGTGGGCTCCTTTCTTCCTTGCTTTAATTCTTGCTTTTATGTTATTTATTTATATTTATTTCCCTCCCATATATATTCCCTTCTTCAATCCATCTCTCTTCTGATATTTATTTATATTTATATTTATTTCATTCAGTTCCATTTTTTAAATTTTATTTTATAATTAATAATGCAACTAGTAATTGTAATTAAATTGGAGACCGGGGAGGGGGTGGAGCCGGGGGAGGGGCGGGGCCAGAGTGGGGGCGGAGCTGGGGCAGAGCAGGGGCGGAGGCAGACCCTAAGGCCCCCAGGTGATCAGTGACCGGAATTTAGGCCCCCGGTCCGGTAGAAGTTGGACAGCCCTGTTCTACAGAGATCTTAGATCCAATCTCATTGGACCATGGCTTTCAAAGTACCCGGGGTGCAGTGAAAGATGTTATTCCACCCTGCTGCTTTCGGACTCTAACACTGCAATGACTTACAGTGTTGCTAAGTTCTGTGCTGCTGCCCTTAATATCAGACGGGTGATGATTGACATCGTAAAGCAACAATATCCTGTCTTTTAAAATATATTTTTATACTGATTTCTAGTCTGATTTTAAATAACTGTTTACTGGGGAGTTGTCCTTCTCCTCTTAGGGCGCGTGTGCCCGCTTTGTGCTGGTCTGTGACCGTAATAAAGTTTTGATTGAAATGAACTAACATATTGGGTATGGCAAAATAATGGCAAAGGTAATAAAAAGATAGACTGGACTATGATTAATGAATATTTGGTGAATGTAGAACAAGGAAAATATTCCGGTCAGACATATATTTGGAAAGAATATGAGCATCTGGGATGCCTCAGGTTTAAAGTTAAAGACAAAGAATACATGTAAATAGTATGGAACTAGAATGGAAGTCAGTATAACCCCATTCCTTTTCCTTCTCCCCTTTTCCCCTTTCTCCCTTTTCCTAATGTGACTGTGTATGTTGATTATATGTGATGTAATGTTTATAAAATGGAAACTTTCAATTAAAAAGTATTGCAATTTTTCAGTTAATGTTCAACCCTTTATCAATTTGAGGGCAGGTTTTTGATAGAGAATACAAAAACACCATTTACTATAATGTTTTGTTGTCAAAGGAGCAATGGGCAATACATTATTGTGTTAAACATGGCAGCCACCTAGTGGTGGAACATTTTGAGAGCTCATCCATCAAAAGCCTCTCTTGTTAACTAACATCCAGTTGCAAAAAATAAAATAAAAATTGATTTGAAACCAGTCACATTATCTTTAGTGTTATTTTCTCCGGCATGAGTACAGAGCATTTTTAGGAATGCCAATGCCTGTGACATTTGTGTCCCTGATGTAACACGGCAATATTTTTCTTTGCCATGATTACTCCTGCGGCTTCTCTTCGTTTACCGTAGCAAACAAAGAAGCTCTCGGTGTGGTTGGCCGTACACATCCTCTGTGCAGCTGCTGATTCCCTCTCTTGAAAAGAAACACAATGCATGTTGAGATTCTGAATCTGACTCAAAATATTGGGCCACTGAACACAGCAGTACAAAGAATCCATATTCTCACATAGGAGAGATATGTCTGAATACGTTCTGCTTGGGATTATTTTAGAAGAATATATGTCAACAAAGAAAAGAATGAGACTATAGATCCCATTTGTTCACTGTTTTTTTAAATAAAAAATCCAAACATCATGGGAATAACAATAAATTATTAAATGATATAGCAATAATGTAATTTTTACAACAGTTTTCTGTCTTTTGAGCTAGAATTACGTAGTGATCTGCGTTCTGTTCTTGGACTTTGGGAGACCAAGCACAAAACTGCTCCTGGTATTACAATGTACTCCCAAGACTGGATGGAGTTTTGCATTTTGTAAGTCAGTGTCTCCCAACCAGTGTGCCGCGGCACACAAGTGTGCCGTGAGCGATCATCAGGTGTGCTGTGGGAAAACCTCCAATATACCCTTTCTTCCCCCTCCTGCCAAACTCTTGCTGCTGCTGCTTGCGGGGGGAGGAGGAGGAGGAGGAAGGGCTGGGCGATGGCGAAGGGGCCAAGGCGCCGCCTCCTTCGGCCGTTTCCCCTCCGCATGCGCCAGCCAGCCTCCAATCAAGGGAGGGAGGAGGGAAGGGTGACGTCACTGTTCCCAGTGGTCGCCATTTGAGGAGGAGGAGGAAAGGCCGGCAGAGAGGCTGAGATGAGCGGAGAGAGGTTCGGAAAGGGGTGGAGTGTCCCCCTCCCCATGAGGAAGAGGCCCGCCCATCATTATTTGAGTCCACAGTGCTCTCTGTATGTAGGTTAAACTACAACTCCCAAACGTCAAGGTCTATTTCCCCCAAACTCCATGTGTGTCCCTAGTTGGGCATATTGAGTATTCATGCCAAGTGCGGTCCAGATCCATCATTATTTGAGTCCACAGTGCTCTCTGGGTGTAGGTGAACTACAACTTCCAAACTCAAGATCAATTCCCAGGCAAACCCTTTCAGTACTTTCTGTTGATAATGAGAGTTCAATATGCCAAGTTTGGTTCAATTCCATTGTTGCAAGAGTTCAGGATGCTCTTTCATTGTGTGTTAACTATAAATCCCAGAAACTGTAACTCCCAAATGTCAAGGTCTATTTCCCCAAACTCCATCTGTGTTCACATTTGGGCACATTGAGTATTCATGCCAAGTTTGGTCCTGATCCAACATTGTTTGAGTCCACAGAGCTCTCTGGATATAGGTGAACTACAACTCCAAAACACAAGGTCAATGCCCTCCAAACTCTTATAGTATTTTCTCTTGGTTATGGGAGTTCTGTGTGGGAAGTTTGATTCCATTCCATCACTGGTGGAGTTCAGAATGCTCTTTGATTGCGGGTGAACTATAAGTCCCAGCAACTACAACTCCCAAATGACAAAATCAATTTTTTGACTGATGGTCCCTCCTTGGGTTAGTATTAGTATGTTTTGTGCCAGGATATCTATGTTGTGTTCATCGAAACAGGCCCAGGTTTCACACTGAGTGTATGAATACATTTAAAAACATATTAACTAAATGTATTACTGTGTTAGAGTGTCATTTTGGTGGGTGGTGTGCCCCAAAATTTTGTAAATGTAAAAAGTGTGCCGCGGCTCAAAAAAAGTTGGGAAACACTGTTGTAAGTAATGTGCAAATCGTGTGGCCAAAACCCAACACTTGTGCCCCCCCCTCTCTCTGTGTATATGTGTGTGTGTGTGTGTGTGTATGTGTGTGTGTGTGTGTGTATATATATATATATATACTAGCTGTACCCGGCACGCGTTGCTGTGCCCTATGTTGGTGATGTGAGAATGTCAGGGTATGTATGTTGTGGTAGTGTTGTGAGTATGTTTGTTGTTTGTATATGTATTTGTGTTTATGTGTGTTTATAGTTGTATGTGTGTTTGGTTTTTTTGGGGTTTGTGTGTGTGTGTGTGTGCTGGTATTGGTTTGTGGTTGTTTGTGTGTGTTTATATATGTGTGTGTGTGTATGTGTGTGTTTATTGTTCTTGGTATGTGTGTATATATTTTTGTGTAGTTTTCTGTGGGTGTTTTGTGTTTGTGTACGTGTATGTATATATGTGTGTTTGTGTTTGTATATGTATGTATGTGTATATATGGTGAGGTGGTGATATGTGTGTGTATATATGTGTATGTATTAGTGTGGATGTGTATGTTTAGGTGTGTAGATATATGTGGTTGTATGTGTGTTTGGTTTTTGTGGGGTTTGTGTGTATGTGTGTGTGTGTTGGTATTGGTTTGTGGTTATTTGTTTGTGTGTATATGTGTGTGTGTGTATGTGTGTGTGTTTATAGTTCTTGGTATGTGTGTATATATTTTTGTGTTGTTTTCTGTAGGTGTTTTGTGTTTGAGTACGTGTATATATGTGTGTGTGTTTGTATATGTATTTGTATGTATGTGTATATATGGTGAGGTGGTGATATGTGTGTGTATATATGTGTATGTATTAGTGTGGATGTGTGTTTAGGTGTGTAGATATATGTGTGTGTATGTGGTTGTGTTTTTTGTATGTGTTTTTATGTTGGTGTTTATATGTTGTTTTGTTTGTGTGAGTGTGTTTGCGTGTGTATATGTGTGTATGTTTGTGTATGTATTGTGTGCCGGGGGGGGCGGCGTTGGGGACCTTAGTTAGGAGGATGGCTGGTGTCCTGTGTGTCTTCCTGCGGTGTCCTCCTTCGGGAGTGGCAGGGAGCTGGTGTGCCGCCGCCTCAGCGCTCTTCCTCGCCACTGTCACCTCCTTGGCTTCCTCCGCTGCCTTCCTCATGTTCGTGGACTCGGGTTGCGTGCGTTGGGTCCGGGAACGTTTGGGAGGCTGGGAGATGGAGGAGGAGGCGGGTCAAGGCATGGGACTATCCAGGAAACTCCGCCCCTGCTTTCCAGGGAGCATCGCGGAGCCTTCTGGGAGTTGTAGTGCCATGGCCTTTCCCGCCTCCTCCTCCGTCTCACAGGCTTGTAAACGTTCCCGGACCCAACGCACGCGTCCCGGTCCACGAACATGAGGAAGTCAAGGAGGAAGGCAAGGAGGCGACAGTGGCGAGGAAGAGCAGTGAGGGCGCCCCAGGTCCCTGGCACTCCCGTAAGAGGCGATCGCAGGGAGAGGCAGCGCAGAGCAGGCGTCCTCGGCCGCATGGAGCCGGGTGGTGCGGGCGCTGCCTTGGGCTCCTTGGGCTTCTGGCCCTCTCCTCCTCCGCTTCCAGGCCTGTCCCTAACCTCCGGAGGGCATTCAGGCGGGGAGGAGGTTCCGCTCTCCCAGAGGAGAGCAGGTGAATGCGCTGTGCTGGGGATCGGGCGCGGCGCGGGCGCCGCCGGATCCTCCTCCCATAGGTTTGAATGGGCAATTTTGGGGTGTGGCGTTTAGGGGTCTGCGGAAGTTGTAAGGGTGGGGGTTTGTGCCTAGTTGGTACCTCATGGCCTGGTGAATCGTGTGTTGTGGGTTTTGTGGTTGTGGGGGTTATGGTGTGGCCGTGCATAATCGTCAACCCACGACCACGTCTCCTTTATATATATATATATATATATATATATATATATATATATATATACATACATAAAACAAAACCAAAAGAAATGTACTAGTTCCTGAGAAACAGAACTATTATACTGTGGCTACTGAAAAAAACTAATATTTCATATTGATTTTATCACACAAGTTTAAGATACTCTGCGCCACTTTTGGAAGAGTTTAATACAATAATCTGAGTCCTAGGACTAGGGACCTGGGCTCAAACACTTGCTGGTCTATGGAAGTAACTGGGTAGCCTTGGATCAGGGCGCATCCACACAAGGTGGAAAATGCATGCCCTCCTGGATTTTTATATGGGGCGTCCAAACAACACTTCACGTAAAAACACATTAATTCACCACAAAGCAGGAAAACCTATTTTTTTGGTGAATTTGATACTGGATTAAAGTCTTCCCGGAAGACTCGGGTCTAATCGAGTGTGGCAGGTGTCTAAACTTCTGAGGGAGAAGTCCAGACAGCCCTCTCGGGTTTTTCAGGCTGATCCAGCCTGGCATATCCAAGAGGGCTATAATGCCCACCCCAGAAAAGCCTTAAAAAGTAAAAAATTACTTACCTGTATGGATTTCCCCTGCTGCCAACTCTCTCCTGGCGCATAGAAATGATGCAACAGGAGAAGAGGGGAGGAGAAAAATCACTACTAGCCCCCACCCTTCTCCTGGCGTGTCATTTCTACAGAAGGCTGGCAGCAAATAAATGCTGGTCGGGTAAGTAATTTTTACTTTTGAAGACTTTTCTGGGAGGGTTTTGTTGGTGTCTGGGTGCCCTGCCAGAAGGTCTGGAAGGGCATCTGGACCCCCACTCAAAAGCACGAGCTTTCTGGGGTGTGTGGGGACTCTAATCCAGTGTTTTCTTGTTATGTTCGCGTGACACACTTACACAATGCAACAGACACACTTTGAAAAGTTTTGCTTTATCATATGTATTCTGTTTTGATTAGCTATATATCGCTTTCATTTCTAAGGCAAAAGGGACTCTATCTTTCAAATATCTCTGGCCTTTTCATGTTTTACCTTTTGGTTAATTTCTATTTGGTATTAAGTTTTAAGTTAGGTTCTATATTGTTTGATGTGTTTTCTTTGATGTATTTTTGTTTATAGGTCTCCTCGTTGGCATTGTATGTTCGCCTTATATATTGGAAACCACCCTGAGTTCCTTTGGGGAGATAGTGTGGTCAACAAATAATGGTTTATTATTATTATTATTATTATTATTTGATGCACAAGTTTAGTACACAACAAACAAGACCAACATGCTGGCTTTTATATTTGATCACATGTCGGACACTTCCCAAGTGTCTAGGACTAGGCGAATAATGCATGCAGAACCGAGTAGGGTGACCTTTTGCAGCTGACAAGATGGCAATTTTGTCACTCCTATTGTTTTTAAGTGCAGTCCCAGGTCTTTAGGCAGTGCACCCAGTGTGCCAATCACCACTGAGACCACTTTTACTGGCTTGTGCCAGTGTCTTTGAGGTTCTATCTTTAAACAGAGTCTATCCTGTCGGCTCACTTCCGGAGGAGGAGGCGGTGGGAACCTGGGCACCTCGGGGAGCCTGCTTGGGAGGCGAGTTCGGCCGGGTCGCATCTTCTGATGGGAGCCGCGACCCAGCCAAATCCGCCTCCCTGCAGGCCGGGGCCCTGCTTGGGAGGCAAGTTCGGCTGGGCCGCGTCTTCCGGCGGGAGCCGCGACCCGGCCAAACCCGCCTCCCTGCAGGCCGGGGCCCTGCTTGGGAGGCGAGTTCGGCCGGGTTGTGTCTTCTGGTGGGAGATGTGACCTGACGAAACCCGCCTCCCTTCAGGGCCGGGGCCCTGCTTGGGAGGCGAGTTCGGCCGGGTCGCGTCTTCTGACGGGAGCCGCGACCTGGCGAAATTCGCCTCCCTGCAGGCCGGGGCCCTGCTTGGGAGGCGAGTTCGGCCGGGTCGCGTCTTCCGACGGGAGCCACAACCTGGTGAAACCCGCCTCCCTTCAGGGCCATTTTGGTTGGTGGTGTGCCCCCGGATTTAGGAAATTTAAAAAGTGTGCCGTGGCTCAAAAAAGGTTGGGAAACACTGTCCTAGGCAATGTAAATGAAATTGAATCTGGGTTATCCCATCCTTTACAGTCTCATCTGCCCAGGTTAAGGGCTTGGTCTCAGTCTAGAAATGAAAGTGAAGATATGAAAAACATAGGATAAGAGATTCCTTTGAAATCAATTCAATCTTTGCTCGAGGTTACGCTACTGGCATCTCATTTGATAATTAGTAAACAAAGTTATCTGATGAACCAAATAAAACAATTTCTCATAAGTAGGCAAGTAAAGTGAGCTATAGGCTAGGATCCAAAGAAATAGACACACCTAAGTTTTGGCACACCCAAGGGGATTGTTTTCATTTTTTATATTTGAGCAACAGCTCCTCTCCCCCACTCCCACAATACACCGCCCCAAAACAAGCTTATGAAAGGAAGGAGTTGTAGAGCAGGAATGGATGCATGACTAAAAACTTGGGAAATTCAGGTCAGGTCTAAGGGCCTCCTTGAGAATGCAGGGATACATGTGCCTCTCTGGATGCTAGCCAAAGTCTTGCTCTGCCTCGTAATGCAGTGTCCTGTCTATATAGCATTTACCTCTGGTGTTAACTTCAAAGCATGCCTGGGAGCATTTAATTGCTGTTGCCACCACCCCAGGAAGGATATCATACAGAATGAATTGGTGTGTGTTGTTTGAAGACAGTACTGTAAATGCTGAGTTGCAATTATTAACTCAGATGCAATCCAGTCTATTAGCATAGTTAGTTACCCCTATCTTTTTATCACACAGTAATAATACTGGAGCTATTTAAAAATAATTTTTCTTTTGAACTCCAACTTATGTCCCTTAGGATGAGAGGAGTGTGGGAGAGAGTAATTTGGGAATATTTTGTAGCCTCTTCGTCTGCCGTTTGCAGATGTTTCTGGAAAATTTGCATCCTTATGTCGTTCATTCTAAGCATAATCACTGGGGTTCACAACAAAAAAGGTTGGCATTTCCATACATTCAGTTTCAGAAGATTAGCATGTCAGAAATCTTGTTTTCCAGAATCCTGTTGGTACACCAAAAACTACTAGACCTACAGAAATTATGAAATAAAGGCCACAGAAATAATGTTTTATTACTGGTGGCCTGTGATTCATGCAGATCATAAGATTGACTAAGACAAGACCTGGCCTTGTCTTACTCAACTGCTGAGTATGCCTGCCCTGTTTGGCCCAAGTCTGTCCATGCAAAGCAGGTGAACAAAGCATTGAACGAAACATGCAGAATAATCACATGATGTCTCACACCTACACCTGTTGATAAACTCTACAAGTTAGCTGCCATCACCCCCCTGATGTGCAATGGGAAGTTGCTGCTAATTGTGAGAGAAATAAGGTTGAACCCTGTGAAAGCCGTCCACTGCATGGCTATCAGCCTCCTCCCAGTAGACTCAAATCAAGGAAAAGCTTAATGAGAACCACCACTCCTCATAACATTCCCACAGCAACAGCAAGAGTATCCCTCTGCGGAGCTAAACCAGGAAATCCCAAATGCCCCCCCCCTTCCCCCGGCCCCAACAAGGATCTGCCTCCAGGAGCAAACCAAGAATGTATAACTTGGAAGTCTCTTAACAGAATCAGAAGTGGAGTGGGCAGCTCAAAAGACAGCCTGGCAAAACAGCACTACTTAAAGCAGACCTGGGCAACCTCCGGCCCGCGGGACAGATGCAGCCCGGCAGCAGATTCTGTCCGGCCCGGGGAGAAGGGTGTCGGGGGGCGGGGCCAAGAGGAAAGGGTGCCGCCGCCACCATCCCATCGTGGGCTGTGGGGCCTGCATCGGCAGACAGTCCGCCGCTCCGGAGAACAATCGGAGGAGCGCCGGCTTAGGAGTGCCTGCCATCCCGGGAGGCGATCCGGGCCTGCAGCGGGAGTAGTCGGCGAGCTGTGGCAGGTGATCGCCCTGGCGAACCGGAAGACGATCAAGTCTTCCAGGTCGCCAGGGCAATCAGCTGCCGCAGGTCGCAGACTGCTCCCGCTGTAGGCTCGGATCGCTCCCGGTATGGCAGGCACTCCATGGCAGGTCAATCAGCTGGGGAACGGCTTTGGGTGAGAGCGGGCGGAGGCCTGCAGAGAAGCCCGAGGAGGCGGCGGCGCGGCCCGGATCCTGAGCTCCGATCGCTGGGGGGAAACGCAGAAGGGAGGAGGAGGGGATAAGAAGGAGGAAGGGAGGCGCCTCCTCCTTAGCCCCTCCCTCCTCCGTTCCGCCTCTCCACCGGCAATCGCAGCTCAGGACCCGGGCCGCGCCGCCGCCTCCTCGCCTCTTCCGCCGCCACCTAGCCGGTCCGCGGCTGGGAAGCGGCGGAGGAGGGCTCGGATCGCCGGGGGGAAAGGCGGAACGCAGGAGGAAGGGCTAAGGAGGGGGCTCCTCCCTTCCTCCTTCGTAGCCCCTCCTCCTCCGTTCCGCCTCTCCACCGGCGATTGCAGCTCAGGACCCGGGCCGCACCGCCGCCTCCTTGCCTCTTCCGCTGCCTCCTAGCCGGTCCGCGGCTGGGAAGCGGCGTAGGAGGGCTCCGATCGCCAGGGGGAGAGGCGGAACGCAGGAGGAAGGGCTAAGGAGGAGGCACCTCCCTTCCTCCTTCATAGCCACTCCTCCTCCGTTCCAGCTCTCCACCGGCGATCGGAGCCCTCCTCCGCCGCTTCCCGGCCGCTGACCACCTAGGAGGCGGCGGAACAGGCCGAGGAGGCGGCGGCGCGGCCCGGGTCCTGAGCTCTGATCGCCGGTGGAGAGGCGGAACGGAGGACGAGGGGCTAAGGAGGAGGAAGGGAGGTGCCTCCTCCTTAGCCTCTCCTCCTTCGTTCCGCCTCTCCCCTTGGCGATCGCAGCTCGGGACCCGGGCCACGCTGCCGCCTCCTCGGCCTGCTCCACCGAGAAAGAGATAAGAACAGAGAGAGACAAAGAGAAAGAGAGAGAAAGAAAGACAGAAAGAGATACACAGAGAAAAAAAGATAGAGATAAAGAAAACATACACAAACATATACACATACACACACAAACATCAGCACACACCACACACATACACACACATATACATAAAACATGCATACACACATACACATATATACACACATACACATATCTACACATATATACATACATACACACATACACACATATATACACATACACATATATACACATATATATACACACATACTGTATACACACAGATACCCACATACTGTATATACACACATACATATACATACACACACACACATATATATACACACATACACACACAAAAGACATATATACAGACTGCGCCACAGCAACGCGTGGCACGGGGCAGCTACTTCATAGTATAAACCATTGAATATATAAAATATGATTAGGATATCCATTCTGTTTCACTTTCTGTTGCCCCAAAGCCAACTCTTAAAATCATGTGCTGTTTCACTCTCATATTACTCCCAACAAAGTTCCTGTAGGCAGCACTAAAACATTTCACTTACAGTCCAAGATTTATGTGAATTTCATACATCCAGTAAAACAGAAAAAGCACACCACAGATGTATGTCGCTTTCTATTAAAACTAGGGATCAAGCTAGACAGGATATTTATGATGTGTTGAGGTCTTCCCCCAAGTGGTGTAATATGTCTATCTGCCATAGCATGTTATTTTCCATATCTACACATCTTGAATTTAATATACTTTACTATAAGTAATTGGAAGGCAAATACAGAGGTAGACTTACGTTTCCAATCTGGTTTTGATTGATGATGCACATATTTTCAAGAAATCTCATCATGGGAAGGGACATGCAATACTCTAAATTGACCCTATGAGTTATCTTTGAATTGGATCAAATCAAAATTCAGTTAGTTGCATCTTACAGAGTAGTTAGCCACTATGGAGTTCAAGCGATCATATTATACAAAGCAACTCAATTGACATTTTTGTTTTCTGCATCTATCCTGCCAATACAAATACTTATATCACTGAAAGCTGGTTGATTCTGATGTTTGTGTTCACAGATTTTTTTTTCTTCCAGGTGGTTGTCAAAATACAAAACCATGTTCTTAAAAATTTAGAACTATACATGAAAATGTGAGTAGATCAATAGGTACTGCCTCGGCAGGAAGGTAAAACAGAATTCCATGCAGTTATCCCAGCCACATGACCTAGGAAATGTCTACGAACGGAGGCTCCTCGGCATGGAAATGGAGATGTGTACCTCCCCCAGAAATGGAGATGAAAGGAGAAGCCTAAGACCCCTCAACCTCTGAAGAGGTCTGCCATAGATGTAGCATGTGCTTCTGGAACATGGCCATACAGCCCAGAAAACTCACAGCAACCCAGAAAGGAGAAGTCTTTGCCTTTGTCTGTGTAGTTGTGTTTCATTGTTCATATGGCATTGACTGCCATATGTAAACCGCCTCGAGTCGCCTTCGGTTTGAAAGGGACGGTATAGAAATATAATAAGTAAATAAACAAACAAACAAATAAAGGCATTGAATATTGGCCTGTATTTGTATATACTGTATGCTGGAATCCTCCCTGAGTCCCCTCAGGGAGATATGTAATAAGTAAAGGTAAAGGTTTTCCCCTGACATTAAGTCCAGTTGTGAGAGACTCTGGGGGTTGTTGCTCATCTCCATCTCTAAGCCGAAGAGCCGCCATTGTCCGTAGACTCCTCCAAGGTCATGTAGCCAGCATGGAGTGCTGCATGCAGCACCGTTACCTTCCCGCCGGAGCGGTACCAATTGATCTACTCACATTTCCATGTTTTTGAACTGCTAGGTTGGCAGAAGCTGGGACAGCGGAAGCTCATGCCGCTCCCCGGATTCAAACCTGCAACCTTTCAGTCAATAAGTTTAGAAGCTCAGCGGTTTAACCCACTGCACCACCGGGGGCTCCATTGGGGAGATAGGGCAGAATGCAAATAAAGCGCATTATAATTATAATTATCATCATCATCTAGATTAAGTCCCAAGTTATCTGTACTGAATTTCTTTGAACAGTCTGAGAAAGAAAGAATTAACGTCCAAGAAACAAATGTAACCTATAGCGATTTCTGTACAGCAGTATTTTCTTTGTTATAGAAATTCTTGCTATGAAGGAACAGGAAGTACTTGCATATGGAAAATGTCATATTTGAACTGGACTTATGGCATGCATCATTCAAAGTAGTTCCTAAAAGGTCTAAATCCTTAAATTCCAAAATACTTAAAAGTTTTTTCAATTATAAAATTAAAGCAATCAATTATCTCACACAACTTAGATGTACTGATTTTAGTAGAAAGATTATATCTTGATGTGAAACAGGTGACTTGATTTGTATACAAAAATGTTGATGTTACATTCAGGCAAAATAAGGAAACTGCTCCTTATTCTCCTGCTCTTTACTATTTACCAGTAGAAAACTATGAGGGTGATCTTGACGGCAAAAAGTTTGCATAGTTGGTCCAAATCAGAATAAAGGCTGCTATTTCTGTTTTCAGGGACTCTGCTACAGCTGTGGATTTTGGGATTAATAAAACCATAATGTCAGTGGAACATTTAGATAATATTGAATTCCAGTTCTTAATAAACATCTCATCTTCTACAAAACTGCCAGGGGGGAGTGGTATACGAAGGCCCCTAGGAATATATTTACGTCTTACATAATCCGAGAGCGTGGCTGCATTCAATTGCAGCCTAGTAATGCGCTCTTCCTTATTAGTAATATCTCTAAAACATCCGCTGACGAGGGATCAGAAGGGCCTGGGGTTTTTTCACCAGGATCAAAAATAGAGAGGTCCCCGATAATTGTATGAATCTGTACATCATTAAAGGATCTAATTAGATTCTCATCCATGGCAAACAAAGTAGGCAAAGCCTAGTCAGCACACACTTATGAAGCAAAGTGATACCCACTGCGAATACAGCAAAATACGAACGAGGTTACACAGAATGAGTAGGCTCTGGGAAAGTCTAATATAGCCCAGCAGTTTCCCCAGGTATAACAATACAACACACTTGCATAGCAAATTTATAAAGTGTAATTCTCAAACACACATCTCATATTGCCAAATACAGTTCGCACAGTGAAACACGGTCAACACAATACATATAGCAATTGCTGGGAAGATGTTGTGAGACTGAAAGAGCCTAAAGAGTCAGTAAAGTCCAAAGTCTCTGGACCCACACACTCACAGGTCTCACAAAGGAGGGAGCCGGCGTTTGAATCAGTGGATAGGGTAGCTGGAAACACGCCTACAGCTGCAAGTCAACGGACACCAGTCTGGCCGTTTCACTTGGTCAACACGCCGTCAGGGCGTTCGGCCGGGGCGCTCCTCCTCCTAGTAGTAAAGCAATTTTTGCTGGAACATATACTAGAAGAACATCTGGACAGATACAGGTAACCAGCAGTGAGTATCGGCCAATTGTACTGTTTCATGGCCGATACTCACTGCTGGTTACCTGTATCTGTCCAGATGTTCTTCTAGTATAATTACCAGCAAAAATTGCTTTACTACTATACCGAGGAGCGTCCCGAAGCTGGAACGCCCTGACGAAGCGTGTCAACCACGTGAAACGGCCAGACTGTGGCGTCCGTTGACTTGCAGTCTTAGGCGTGTTTCCAGCTACCCTATCCACTGGTTCAAACGCTGGCTCCCTCCTTTGTGTGAGACCCGTGAGTGTGTGGGTCCAGAGACTTTGGACTATACTGACTCTTTAGGCTCTTCCAGCCTCACAGCATCTTCCCAGCAATTGCTATATGTATTGTGTTGACCGTGTTTCACTGTGCGAACTGTATTTGGCAATATGAGATACGGTATGTGTTTGAGAATTACACTTTATAAATTTGCTATGCAAGTGTGTTGTATTGTTATACCTGGGGAGACTGCTGGGCTACATTAGACTTTCCCAGAGCCTACCCATTCTGTGTAACCTCGTTTGTATTTTGCTGTATTCACAGTGGGTATCACTTTGCTTCATAAGTGCCAAATCAGAATAAAAGCACGGCTTTTTGCAACACCACAAACAATGAAGGAAAAGCAAGTATTAAACATTAAATATAAAAACACATTTGAATTTTATTGCTTGAGGAATACAGCATATGAAAAAGCACAAGAAAGTCACAGGGATTCAAACAAATTATGATACATACCAGATGCAGTAAAATATTAACCTGAACTCTGCATCAGAAGAAATAAAGTGTGAAAGTGTATGTTTCCTACTTACTTAAAAAGGAAAAAATCATTTAAAACAGGAAGGGGAAGGATGTTACAGTACAAATTAGAAAAGCCAACACTGCACTTTAACATGGTTTGACTAGGCTAGTGTTTCTACCTTTGGTACTTCAACCTTCATAAGCGTTAGATCTTCAATCAGATCTTGTCCAAATACATTTCCTGCTGAATCCATAGAAGTGTTTCAGCTTAACAATTAAGCTAACGTATTTCTCAGCCATCAGTGTATGGGTTAGGATACAGGTTATTTCAGGTGGACCCATCCTTACTTTAAACCAACTGCAATTCAAGATCTTACTTGGACTCCCAGTTCGGTTCTCTTTTTCTTTCACAATTTAGAGCTCAAGACCACTCAAGGCTATTTAAAATCAATGCAGTTTGATAATCTTACCTGATACATTAATATACAAGGTATGAGATTCCATCTCCTTCCGTCCCCAAAAAGTACCAAAAACATGTTGATGAATATTCAAGTATATTTCGTATTCAAAATGTTCTTGATTTCAACACAAACAGCACTGCTATGAAAAAAAATCAATTCCACCACATCACAAAAATCGTTCTTCATTCAGGTCCTGTTGGTCAGTTTAGGGCTCAGTCACCAAATTTAAGCTGGAACTAAATAATGTGCCCTGCTTGAATGTAGAAACAGCCAGTTTCCCGAGACAAAGCTTATCTATCGGTACACTATTCTGAAACCTATGAGCATTATTCTGACAAGTAACGGGAGTTAAAGATGCCTTGAACTGTAAACATGCTCATTCGTTCCAACATTTGGTCTCGCAGGTCCGACTATTTGAGCATTCCAAGTCTAAACGGAATTAAAAGTAATTATTTTCACCAAATCCCACCTTTCCATTTGAACACTGTGACCACGAGCATGCTTAGGCAATGCATGTAATTTCCATGTAGAGTTGAAATGGAGCTGTTGCCATTTTCCAAGGTGGGTAACATATGAAATGAAATCTTCATTTTGATCAGGACACTAAATTGATACCATAATAAAGTCTTGGGTTTTATTTTACTGTTTTATCCCTATACAAAAAAACTGCCTTAAATCTGCACAATTCCTATTAAACATACATTTTCCTAGCTTGGCAAAAATGTATTTCTCAGATTGATGGTATTTGAGCACATCCTTTCAGTGCCTCCTCTCTCTAATTTTAAAAGACAAATAATTCAGAACAAATTACGTGGAACCCTTTGCTTTTTCTACTTGTAGCAGATTAAATTCCTGTCCCAAAAACAAACAAAATTAAAACTTTTTACATAAGAGTCTATGGTTAAAAGGGAAGAGAACTGCAAGTGTGAATTTAGCGCCTCCATATAAATTCTGCAGTATTTTATAAACCTTACTGTAACACTGTTTGTTGATCGAATAAGTGACACACACCTATCTAAAATTTCCATAAACACCATTAAAAATCTGAAGTTGATATGATACTGAACCTTAAATCTTCAAGAGTTCAAAGAGATAGTTTTTACATGTACAGCACACAACAGTAGACATCCCTAAAATACCAACAGCTGGTCCAAGATGCAGACAATGTTACGGGCAAGCATTCATTTCACTGGTTTTGTTGTGCGGGACAACTATTTCCTTGTGGGGATCAGAACTCAGCCAGGATGATTTCAGAGGTCATCCTCATCATCTTCATCTTGAGAAGATCCAGCCTGGTTGGATGCACTGGCTGAGGCAGCTGCAAGCTGGGCTTGCTGGGCTGCTTGCTGTACTTGTAGCCATTCCTGATGGGCTAATTCTGCCTGCTGCTGTTTAGCCTGGAAACAGAAGACCAACAGCTCAGCATTCATAGCCACAACCACTATGCAGCACAATACGTACAATAGGTTTCAACTGTTACTGAAAAATAATGTATTTGTTTACTATACTATTTTGGAACATTCCATCTTTCTTCTTTGTTGTTATGTGCTTTCAAGTCATTTCTAACACATTGTGATGCAGTGTATTATAATCCTGGTCTTATTATTTATTTATTATTTGGACTTGTACGCCGCCACTCCCCGAGGGCTCGGAGCGGCTTACAATCAGGTAAAACACACAGAGGTAAAAGCATACATATTAAACTAGCAAAAGATTTCTGGCCTAGCAATTGGTTGAGGTAAAGGTGATCTTGCAGGCCTTGCGGAAGGAGAGAAAGTCCTGGTCATGGCCTGTACCCTCTGCTAGGAAGATCCCCGTTCCATATTGGGCCACTGTGTGCCACTACAGAATGCTGGACTAGATGGGCTGAGGTCAATTAAGCATGGCTTTGAATGTTGGTACTTTTATTTAAACTATTTAAAAATTTATTTACCAATCAAAGGCTAGCTAAAGGTGAGTCTTGCACTCCCAAAGGAGAGAAAGTCCTGCATGGCCTGTACAGCCAGAAAGAGTGTTCCATACAATGAGCAAAGACACTTTAAAATGCAATATAAAATACTTCAAGGAGGTTCATTTGTTTGGAACCAAGTGACCTCTGGGGTTGGTAGGGGATGAGACGGTCCCTCAGATACAGCGGCCCCAGACCATGCAAGGCCTTGAAAGTTAACACCATCACCTTGAAGGTGATCCGGTGCTCGACCGGAAGCCAATGAAGCTGCTGGAGGATAGGTGTTATGTGACATCTCACTGGAACCCCAGTGAGAAGTCGTGCAGTGGCATTCTGGACGAGCGTAAGTTTCCGGATCACTGACAAGGGCAGGCCGATGTAAAGGGAGTTACAGTAGTCCAGTCTCGAGATGACCGTGGCTTGGAGCACCGTGGCCAGGTTGTCTCTGGATAGGTAGGGGGCCAGACGCCTAGCTTGCCGCAGATGGAAAAAGGCGGTTTTGCTGACGCTGGAGACCTGGGCCTCCATCATACTGAGTTCTAGGTTGAAACCCTTGTTTAATCATGGAAATCTATTGGGAGAGCTTAGGCAAGTCATTCCCATTCCCTTTTCATCAGCCACCCCAAGACTGTGGAATGACATGCCAGAAGAGCCCTGACAACTAGATCAGATGTTGGAATTTAAGACACAAGTGAAGACCTGTATCTTCTGGCAGGCCTACCCAGACGGTTTTAATGACGGATTTTAAACTTGAATCTTATATTTAATCTCTAAGTTTTGTAGATTTTAATATTTTGTGGAAATATGTTTTAATATGTGCATTTTAAAGAATGCTTCTGCCAGTGTGACTGCTTATTGTCCCATTGTGCAAAAGAGAAAGCAAAATCACTGTTCCAGCTATCTCAGAGAATTAATGAATTAATAATATTATTATTTATTAATTAATGATGAATAGTTATACATTATCCAAGATTGTACAACTGCATAGGTAGACCAGGGGTCGGGAACCTTTTTTACTCAGAGAGCCATGAAAACAAAATATTTGGAAATTTATTTCAGCGAGACCCTGAATTCAACTAAATGTGAGTATATACATACATACTATGAGAAAAAGATTCCCCTGGCAGAATTACGGGACACTTCAGACCTGGCTCTGCAAAAGGCATGCTCAGGACTCTGGGAAGAAAGAGAAGATGGAAGGAAGGAGAAATGAAAGACAGACAGAGGAAATAAAGAAAGGAGGGGGAGAGGAAGAAAGAAAAAAAGACCAAACTATAGAAAGGAAGAAAAGAAAAGCAGGAGAGAGACAAGGAGGGGAAAATAATGAGGGAAATGGGAAGGGAGGAAAGGAAAGGAAAGTGTGGGTGAGGGAGTGAGGAAAGGGAGTGAGGAAAAAGTAAAATAATAAAGGGGAAAAGAAGAAAAGAAGGGGAGAGAGGGAAGGGAAAAGAAAGGAAGGAAAAGGAAAGGAAGACTTGGGGGAAAGAATAGAAGAGGAAGGAAGGAAGAGGGAGGGAGGAAGAATGGAGGAAAGAAGGGGGGAGAGGGAGGGAAAAGGAAGGAGAGAAGGAGAAGGAAAGGGTGAAGGAGAGAAGGAAAGAATGGAAGAGGAAGGAAGAGGGAGAATGGAGGAAAGAAGGGGAGAGAGGGAGGAAACAGAATGAAAGTAAAAGAGAGGGGGAAAGAAACGAAGAGGAAGGAAAAGAAGATGGAGGAGGGCACGGGGCCAAGGCGGACCTTGGTGTTGACATCGGTGAGGCAGTCCCTCCGGAAGGCGTCGAAAAGGCCCCGGCTCTTGAGCTGCTTGACGATGAGCTGGGCATCCCCCAGGGGCAGTGAGGCCGGGTCCGTGGCGCCAGGGCTAAGCCCGCCTCCGCCGCCTCCCCCAAGGCCTGTGGCGGAGGATGAAGAGGAAGGCGAGGACGAAGCACCGCCGCCGGGCTCTGCCATCCCCGCCGAAGAGGGCGGAGGGCCCCAACAGCAGCGAGGGATGAGGAAGAGGCGGCGATGGTGGCGCGTAAGTGGCAGTCGCGGCGCATTTGCGTCAGTCCTCCCCGCTGCATGCTGGGAAACTGAGGCCCGAGCTGCTCTGGAGAGCCAGATGCAATCATGAAAAGAGCCACATCTGGCTCCTGAGCCATAGATTCCCTACCCCTGGACTAGACCATTAATTAATGGTTGAATGGTATGTCAACATGTAGGTAAACCCAACTCATTCCATGGTTGTATTCTAGTTGAAACTAACAATAGAATTTAGGAC
Source organism: Anolis apletophallus (assembly GCA_030556195.1). NCBI lineage: Eukaryota > Metazoa > Chordata > Lepidosauria > Squamata > Anolidae > Anolis > Anolis apletophallus. The sequence goes on from JARBWK010000005.1 coordinate 125,146,346, forward strand.
CATATTGACTTTATACAGCCATGACCTGAATGTGTCTATTGCATAATTGCCTAAATACAACACTTACACATGAGTATAAAGATTCTGGGCTATGTTTTTATTGCAACACGCTAAAATAGCTATTCTTCTGGAATTAAGAATAAGATACTTTAGCTGATCAATCATCAAACTATTTTTAATAGTTTATTATAGAAAAGGAAACAAAACAAAACATATAGTGCCTAAGATTGTGGCCACACTTACTTGTGCAATTAACAATTGTTGCTGCCTTAGCAGTTCTTCTTCAGGAATGCCAAGATTTTCCAAACGAGAATTAGCCTTTCTTCTTTTCAGTGCTACTGTTTTGCATTCTTGTAAGACTTCTTTTACTTCGCTGATATAGGAGCCAAATCCCAAACTTTCTAGTGCTGGGAATAAAAAGAGAAAAAATCCAGTCAGATAAAGTCAAATATCTTGGGCAAGAAGGCCCCAATTTGGCTAATCAAACACAGTTGTGTATATCAGTAGATACAGAAACTAATAGTGTGTATTGTCCTTTTCAGACACATCTGTTTGAATATAAAGACCACCATATGATCCTTCTACAACCGAATGCCTTTCCATTGAAACGGAATCTAATAAGATAGAGGTGCTTCCCATTAAAGGTCCTAAACTGGGGGTGGAGGTGTATCAACCAGTTCTGAATGGGGTTACACTCCCCCTGAAAGACTGTGTTCACAGCTTGGGAGTGCTCCTGAATCCATCTCTCCAAATGTCAGCCCAGGTAGATGCAACAGTCAAGATGCTTACTATTAGCTTTGGCTGATATGCTGAGCCCCTTCAAAGAATCCAAGGACCTAAAGATGGCAGTGCACATGCTGGTAATCTCAAGGTTGGACTTCTGCAATGTGCATTACATTGGGGTACCTCTGAACCAAATCCAGAAGCTCAAATTAGTTCAAAACATGGCAGCCGGACTAATTACAGAAACATCCAGGAGCCAGCATATAGTCACTCCACTGGCTGTCAATTCATTTCCAAGCAAAGTACAATGTGTTGATTTTGATCTTTAAAGCCCTACATGGTTGAGTCCTGGTTGCCTACAGGATCACCATCTCCCACACAATCCGACCCAGACACTGAGGAGAAGGAGGGCTCCTATACCAAGAAGCCAGAACTCGACTAGCAAGCATCACCCAGAGGACCTTTTCATTGGCCATCCCAAATCTGTGGAATGACCTACTGGAAGACCTCTGACAGCTAAATAAACTGCCAGAATTTAAGATGTAACTGAAGATCTATATTTCGGGAAGGTCTATCCAGTCAGTTTTTAACAATGCACTTTAAATTCACATTCTATGTCTATTACATTTTAAACTTTTTGTGTATTTTAATGTGTGCATTTTATAGAATATGTTTTAATAGATTTTATTGAACTGTAGTGTGCCCCGCATAGAGCCATAAGAAGAGGCAGGTTATACAACAATAACAACCACAACAATATTTCAAAGAGCCTAACACGTATGTATATTTAGTTTGATCATTTTGCCTACGTTCATTTATATTTAGTTCTCTGAATAATTTTGCCTACTCTTCTGAATTACCCACTCACCTGACACCATTCAATTGTGTTAAATATTTAAGATGCACAGTAAAGTTCTGCTAAATTTAAAATTTAAAGCAACAGCTTGTTTAGCTTTATCAGATTTAAGTTTACACAGAACTAAGCATTTATGCATGAAAATGGCTGAATTCATTAGATGTAGAAAGGTTTTGATGAGTGGTAATAGACATCTGAAGAGCATAAAAAGACACTGGGACCCATTCCTGCATATTTTCAACCAGTGTATTAATAAATGAGAATCAAAAGTATAGTGATTCAGTTATTTCCAAAGTTAGCCAATGACTAACAGTCTATGTTATATTACGGATTATGACAGGAAAGTGTCTACAAAAATGTATGGTACACTCATAAGGAGCCAGCTATGCACAATCATCCACCTACTCATGAACTGTACATTTCAAGAACCTATAAAAGGTGTTTGGCTATTTAGCCCAGGAGTTCTCAAACTGTGATAATGAGGGGCTACACAGTGCCATGCTGCTTCCCACCTCCTCCTTTCTTCCTTCTGAGAAAAGCAGAGAAATTAAAGTTTTGAACTGCCGGAAACAGCAGCAGCAACAGCAGCACCCTCCTGGGGCACAGACCCTTTCTCTCCCGCCTAGATAACCATGCTTCGGGGTTGCTTTGTGTGTTTTCCTGCATAGTAGAAGGGGGTTAGACTGGATGGCCTCTGGGGTTTCTATTATTATTATTGCTACTATTACAAAGGTTGGGTGACCATTTTTGGGGGTGCTTTGTTTGTGCTTTTCCGCATAGCAGAAGTGGGTTGAACTGGATGGTTCTGGAATCTTCGACTGAAATACTGTTAAGTTTATGTTGGTTAAAATAGTTATTCATTTTAAATATTGTATTGTTCCTTCCTTCTTTCATTTTTGCACTGTGTAAATTAGTTCACACAAACATTCTCCATCCATCTGCCACTGGCCTGGCCCATGTCTGGTATATATACATTATATATAATATAATAACATTTATTGGGTCTCCACAAGAAACTTTTGCTTCAAAAAGGGCTCTGTGACTGGATTTTTTTAATAATCCTTGAGCCAATGAGACTATAGATAGGCATCAGAGGACAGCACATAGTACACACAGATATAACAGCAAGAAATAACTGTAGTCCACCCATTCAATTTCTCTGTTGATCCCATTTCCTCCCTTCTCATGATTTCCCTTAAATATGAACAAATGACGGTGGGCAGCCACCATTCTATCATTTCAGGCTATGTTCCAGGCTCAGCTTATCAGAGCAGCAAGACACTTTTATCTCTAGGGACACACAGTAAACGCCTGGATACTAATCGGTCTTTGGCTACAAGAAAAGAGATTCAAAGAGAAAGCCAATTCATCCTTTACTAAGCACAAGATCTAAGTTATATCAAACCTGTTATATACAACCACAGTGGATAATGTATTGTGTGATTGCAGGTCTGAGAAATGACTAAGACAATAAATTATGTTCCCTGCTATTTGACTAAGCACAAGGTGTTGAGTACAGGAAATTCAGGACTGGAGTTTTCACATTAGTTTTAACCCTGTGTAATTTTCAACAAGTTTATGAAGTTTGAAACCAAGTGTGTGTTAAAAGATAGAATCGATTAAATGCCCGAACACAGCCATAGCATGGTGAATTGCACCACCAGTGTGAAACCACAGAAAGACTACAGAATTTGGTCAGAGGAATTAACATCTTGATATCTTCAAGCTTTTATTTTTGGGTGCGTGATCTTATAGGCTAACTACAAAGACTGACATTGGACACGCATTCTAGGATCATGCATTCTCTTAAGACAGATGACTAAGCAATATTTCTAGTGGTTTTACGCCCTGCTATTCTCTTTGCTTCCTTCCATTAAAACTGAAAGTGAAGCTAGCTCTAGGGTCTGTTTAATATAACTTATATGCCACAGAAAAAATATGTATTTATGTTAAAAGTACCATCAGTGGGAAACAAGTGAATGAAACCAAGACTTGTTACTTTCACTGTTCTGTTCCAATTGTTGACCACAACGGATACTCAACTGTGTCAGGCAGCATGACTTTGGGAGAAAAAAGAAAGTACTAAGCTAACCACATCAGTTTCATTTCTATAGGAAAGAGTGAAGAAACAAAACCCCCATATAAAGGCAAGCATGTAGAGAAATAATAAAAAGGAGAGGGCTGTTTCCAGTAAGATAGAAGAAGGAAGGAGAACAGAAAGAAATTTTATCTTTTGCAAAATAGTGAAATGTTGCCTGTTTTTCAAAAGGAACACTTGAGAGCATTCACTTTATTAGAAAATATGTGTGATGTGGAAATTTAGTTGATACCTTTAAAAATATGTCCCACAAGCAGATATAGTTCACTGTTAAGGTTAATATATAAGCACATCTACAAACAAACAACTCTTATATTTACAACCAGCAGCTGTTACTAAGATGCCTGGAGGCAGTGGAATGGACCTGCCCAATCATTCTCATGCTTGTTTTTGGCTATTATACTGATTTTGCTCCTTTTTTCATGATACACCTCCTCCTTCTCCCCACCTTATCCTTCCAACAGGCTTTCCATGGACTCAGGGAGAATCAACAGCATAGAATTAATCTATTTTGACAGCACTTGAATTTTCTTTTGGTCATGTCAGGAGTGACTTGAGAAATTGCAAGTCGCTTCTGGCGTGAGAGAATTGGCCGTCTGCAAGACGTTGCCCAGGGGACGGCCAGATGTTTTGATGTTTTACCATCCTTGTGGGAGGCTTCTCTCATGTCCCCATATGAGGAGCTGATAGAGGGAGCTCATTCGCGCTCTCCCCGGATTCAAACCTGCGACCTGTCAGTTTTCAGTCCTGCCAGCACAGGTGTTTAACCCACTGTGCCACCGGTGGCTCCAGTACTTGAATTGCCATGGCTTAATGCTATGAATTGCTGGTCGGATGAGATAGCACGTTTTTGCAGAGAAGACGAATCCTTGTGAAAAGTGCAACAGCACAACAAAAACAATGAGAAAATCCAACACATTGTATGGACCCTACTCATTTAAAAAAAACCTGTTGAAATAAATAAAATTCTCCAGCTGTTTACAGAAATAGAACATGGTAGGTGTAAGCCTAAGCTCTTTGGAGTTCCAGAGTCCAGAGGCAACTACTGAGAAGGGCCTTCTTCTCGGGGCGTGCATGTACACTGTAGAATTAATGCAGTCTGACACCACTTTAATTGCCAGTCTGACACCACTTTGGTGGATAAGGTGAAAGACCTTCTTTAGCAACAGGCTAAAACCTTTTTATTCAGGCAGGCTTTTAAAGATGAAGAGTTTTAAGATCAAGTCAGGGAGTGTTGTGGTTTTAACTTGAATATGCATTGAATAGGTTTGAATGGTTTTTATGTTAAGACACTTTGAGTCTCCTTCGGGAGAGATGAAGCGGGGTATAAATATATTAACAACTCCCAGGATTCCCAGCTGGTAACAGTCAATTTCTCAAGCCTTTCTGAGGTTTTCTAAAGGATGATCCATCTTAGTAGATGTCATAAGGAGAGCAAGAGCAGGTCACTGGTCCTAGTCTTCAGGGCAGCAGAAAATAAGCTTGTTCCCTCCTTCCTTTTTTTTTTAAAAAAAATTTCTTTATTCAACAGAGTCTATTTTCCAGGGTATACATAAAAACAGTCGTGAACAGTTGGGGAAAGCGGGTAGAAAAGTTGTATAGAGTTAGGTATTGGGGAGACGTAGGTGGGGATGGGTGGTGTGGGTTTAGTTTGGGGATTAGGAAAAGAGGTGGGAGGGAGGGTAAAGTCTAGTTAGAGATTTAGGAAACGTGAGATAAAATTGACTTCCGGTCGTCCTGTTGCTGAGGAGGTTCATCCTTTTCCTTCGTTTCTTCTCTTCAGGTTTCGTCTTTGTATTCTTCTCTGTTTTGTCCTCCCTAAGGAGATGAGTCTTTAAAAATCTTCTACCTTGTATTTTCTATCCTTTAGGTAGTCCATTACTACTGTCCAGTCTGTCTCTCTTATAGGTGTTCCTCTATTTCTAGTCAGCAGAAAGGTGAGTCTGTCCATATTTCTTATCTCTAAGATCTTCATCAGCAGTGTTTCTTCGTCGGGGATGGTCGGTTCTTTCCAGCATCTCGCATGTTCCCTCCTTCCTAAGACTTCCCCTCACATAGCCATCATGTCTCCTCTCAGCTTTCTCTTCTGCAGGCTAAACATGCCCAGCTCTTTAAGATGCTCCTCACAGGGCTTGTTCTCCAGACCCTTGATCATTTTAGTCTCCCTCCTCTGGACACATTCCAGCTTGTCAACATCTCCCTTCAATTGCAGTGCCCCGAATTGGACACAGTATTCCAGATGTGTTCTGAGCAAGGCAGAATAGAGGGGTAGCATGACTTCCCTGGATCTAGACACTATACTCCTATTTATCCTCTCCATTGGAGCCCCCTTGTCGCGGGGGAGAGGCTTACGTACCCTAATGAAGCTGTGAGCTATGCTGGCGGTGGCATAGCCACTGGTAGGGCCTCCCATGCCAGCCAAGTCACAACCAAAGGGTCTGACAAAGAGTGTCAATGGGCAGGATGGGCTCTCTAGCCTTTTGGCAACCATCATAAGAGAAGGAAAACTCTAATTTTCCTTCTCCACCACAGTCCGCTGTATCTGAGGGACCGTCTCTTCCCATACCAACCCCAGAGGTCACTTCGATCCGAACAAATGAATCTCCTGGAAGTGCCAACTTTTAAAGCAATTCGCCTCACATTGACCTGGCGCAGAGCCTTTTCTGTAGTAGCGCTGTCAATCTGGAACACCCAAGTGATGTGCGGGCCTTGCATGATCTACTCTCTTTCCGCAAGGCCTGCAAGACCCACCTTTTCTCGCTAGCCTTTGATTGCTAAGCTGGAATATCTTTATTGGTCTAGTTTAATATGTTGTTTTTACTCCTGTGATGCTTTTATATGTTTGTAAGCCGCTTCGAGCCCTCGGGGAGTGGCGGTGTACAAGTCCAAATAATAAATAAATAATGTCAAACCCAGGCAGATGGTGCTTGTTTAACCCTGTAAGGTCAACCATCTAGAGAAGGAAACTCAAACCAAACCTACGACCTGAGGACCTCGCTGCCACCGTCCCAGCTTGCTACGCCCCGGCAGGTGAGCCTTTGGTTTAAAGGGTGAGGCCAGTTCTGTGCACGCTGCGCTCCACCAGAAAGGCCCATTGCACAGGCTCGAAGGACACATCCAACCTCCTTAGTCATCAATGTGCTTGTAGAACGCGTGAGGTGATTCTTTCCTAAGAATCTTCATTCGTGAAGTAATATGCCAGGGTTCTTTAGCTGCCCCATCTATGAAGGATCAGGCTGGATCTACGCCACCAAATAACAGCTCAGATGGCAGGGTGGATTCCGCCCTGCAGACTCATCACACCAGAACACGGATCCACTTGAAATCCAGTTTCTGCGGAATTGTGGTGTTTGTATTTTAGAGAGGTCCTGCCTGGCTGAGCCCTTCCTTAAACTACAAGCCCCAGAGTTTTACAAGAGGCAGTAACTGGATGTATGGGGGATTTAGATCTTTCGGCTCCCTCCAATTACAGGCCTGTTTCCAACTTGCCTTTTTTAGGCAAGGTAATTGAGAGGGCAGCAGCGGATCAGCTGCAGCGGTTCTTAGAAGACATAGCTGGACTTGATCCCTTCCAGTCCGGCTTCCGTATTGGGCATGGGACGGAGACCGTGCTTGTCGCCATTACAGACCAACTTCGCCGCCAGCTGGACCAGGGTGGGTGGGCCCTGCTTGTCTTGTTAGATCTGACAGCAGCGTTTGACACTGTAGATCACACACTGTTGACCCACCGTTTAGCCGTGTCTGGGGTGAGGGGGACTGCCCTTAAGTGGGTGGCCTCCTTCCTCCAGGACCGGGGACAACGTGTGGAGAGGGGAGAGGAGGTCTCCGGGAGGCTCCCACTTAATTGTGCGGTCCCCCAGGGGGCCATCCTCTCCCTTATTATTCAACGTTTACATGCGCCCCCTGGCCCAGCTGGTTCGCGACCTTGGTCTGGAGTGTTATCAGTACGCGGATGACACCCAGCTTCTGCTGAGAATGGACGGCAGGCCGGACACCGTACCCGATTGTTTCCATCAATGCCTGGAAGCCGTGACTGGCTGGCTGCGCGCCAGCCGGCTGAAGGTGAACCCGTCGAAGACGGAGATCTTGTGGCCCGGTCGACCTGGGCTGGATGAGTGCCTACCCTGGATGGCGAGCCACTAAGCCCGTCATCCCTTGTTAAGAGCCTAGGTGTTCAGCTTGACCCCCTGCTGACCATGGAGGCTCAGGTCTCCTCGGTCAGCAGGGTGGCGTTCTTCCACCTACGACAGGCTAGGCAACTGGCCCCCTACCTGTCCAGGGACGACCTGGCCACGGTGATCCAAGCGACGGTCATCTCGAGGCTGGACTACTGTAACACCCTCTACGTTGGCCTTCCCTTGGTGACGATCCGGAAACTCAAGCTAGTGCAGAATGCCGCTGCTCGCTTGCTGGCAGGAACGCCAGTAAGGGAGCACATCACTCCCATCCTTCGGCAACTGCACTGCCTCCCCATCGAGTACCGAATCGCCTTCAAGGTGTTGGTGTTAACCTTTAAGGCCTTACACGACCTAGGGCCTGCGTATCTGAAGGACCGCCTTGCCCCGTACATTCCCCCGAGACCACTCCGTTCAGAAGAACAAAATCTGCTTCGGATACCATCAATCCGCTCCTGCCATCTGTCTACAACTAGGCAAAGAGCCTTTTCTGTGGTAGCCCCGGTGCTCTGGAACTCCCTCCCAGAGGAAACCCGAGCCATCTCAGAACTGATTTCCTTTCGGAGGGCCTGTAAAACTGCCCTATTCAGATCAGCCTTTGACTAGGCCCCTCGGCCGGCTGATGCTGACATAACTGCCCTGCCTATTGGGGTCCCGGACCTAAGGCAATCTCTGTATCTTCCCCTTTACTGCGTTGTGACATGTAATTTTAAATGTTTTAATGTTTTATTGTAGGGCTGCATGGCTGTTGCATGCTGCCCGCTTTATATGTTGTAACCCGCCCCGAGCCTGCAGGGAGGGGCGGAATATAAAACCAAATAATAAATAAATAAAAATAAATAGTGCAGGCCTGGGCCAACTTGGGTCCTCCCCTCCAGGGGTTTTGGACTCCAACTCCCACAATTCCTCACAGCCTCAGGCCTCTTCCTTTTCCCCTCAGGCGGACTCCAACTCCCACAATTCCTCACAGCCTCAGGCCTCTTCCTTTTCCCCTCAGGCGGACTCCAACTCCCACAATTCCTCACAGCCTCAGGCCTCTTCCTTTTCCCCTCAGGCGGACTCCAACTCCCACCATTCCTCACAGCCTCAGGCCTCTTCCTTTTCCCCTCAGGCGGACTCCAACTCCCACCATTCCTCACAGCCTCAGGCCTCTTCCTTTCCCCCTCAGGCGGACTCCAACTCCCACAATTCCTCACAGCCTCAGGCCTCTTCCTTTTAGACTCCAACTCCCACAATTCCTCACAGCCTCAGGCCTCTTCCTTTTGGACTCCAACTCCCACAATTCCTCACAGCCTCAGGCCTCTTCCTTTTGGACTCCAACTCCCACAATTCCTCACAGCCTCAGGCCTCTTCCTTTTGGACTCCAACTCCCACAATTCCTCACAGCCCCAGGCCTCTTCCTTTTGGACTCCAACTCCCACAATTCCTCACAGCCCCAGGCCTCTTCCTTTTGGACTCCAACTCCCACAATTCCTCACAGCCTCAGGCCTCTTCCTTTTGGACTCCAACTCCCACAATTCCTCACAGCCCCAGGCCTCTTCCTTTTGGACTCCAACTCCCACAATTCCTCACAGCCTCAGGCCTCTTCCTTTTCCCCCTCAGGCGGACTCCAACTCCCACCATTCCTCACAGCCTCAGGCCTCTTCCTTTTCCCCTCAGGCGGACTCCAACTCCCACAATTCCTCACAGCCTCAGGCCTCTTCCTTTTCCCCCAGGCGGACTCCAACTCCCACCATTCCTCACAGCCTCAGGCCTCTTCCTTTTCCCCCTCAGGCGGACTCCAACTCCCACCATTCCTCACAGCCTCAGGCCTCTTCCTTTTCCCCTCAGGCGGACTCCAACTCCCACCATTCCTCACAGCCTCAGGCCTCTTCCTTTTCCCCTCAGGCGGACTCCAACTCCCACCATTCCTCACAGCCTCAGGCCTCTTCCTTTCCCCTCAGGCGGACTCCAACTCCCACAATTCCTCACAGCCTCAGGCCTCTTCCTTTTCCCCTCAGGCGGACTCCAACTCCCACAATTCCTCACAGCCTCAGGCCTCTTCCTTTTCCCCTCAGGCGGACTCCAACTCCCACAATTCCTCACAGCCTCAGGCTCCTTCCAAAGTTGGGCCTTTCAGGTGTTTTGGACTCCAACTCCCACAATTCCTCACAGCCTCAGGCCTCTTCCTTTTCCCCTCAGGCGGACTCCAACTCCCACAATTCCTCACAGCCTCAGGCCTCTTCCTTTTCCCCTCAGCCGCTTAAGCGGCCTGTGAGGAATTGTGGGAGTCGGAGTCCAAACCCCCTGGAGGGAGGGCCCAAGTTGGCCCAGGCCTGCACGAGTGTGGTGGGTTTCTGAACCCCCAGCAGGCCTTGCCTTGGATGACGTGCTCCGGGGAGATGGTCTTCTTCTCGGACTTGTTGCAGATCTCGTTGGCCTCGGAGGAGACCAGGTGGATGAACTCGGTGCAGCAGTTGACCACCAGCTCCCGGGCGTCGTTGGCCACCCGCACGTTGGGCAGCGTCTCCTTGATCATCTTGTTGATGGCCGCCCGGGGGATGGTCAGGTCGTCGTCGTTCCCGGACGAGGAAGCCATGCTGGGCCCGGGAGGGAGGCAAGAGAAGGCCCGAGGGCTCCCCTCGCCGCCCGGCTCCTTCCTCCCTTCCTCCTCTCCTCCGGCTTCGCGTGAGGGCCGAACCCGCAGGCCCTGGGGGCTCCCTCCCGCCTTTCCCTCCCGCCTCCCCTCGCTCCTCAGGACAACAGAGAAGGAGCTCGCGGCGGGCAACCAGCCCAAGCTGCGGCCCCCGACACTTCCGGCGGAAAGTCGCCTTTCTTTCAAGGCCTACTCTCTTTCCGCTTCCGGCTGCGCCCGGAAATTGCTGCTCCTCCCTCCCTCCTGCCTTGGAGTTCTGCGAAGCCAGGTCCCTCTAGGCCTCGCCGCGGCTCCATCGAGACTACTCCTCAGCCAGTGGAAAGGCATGCTCTCCTTGGGGTTCCTGTGGAGAGGGTCTCAGCGCCAGCCGGGGAGCTCGCCGCCCTTCCACTGGAGACAAAGAGGCTGACAAAGCGGATTGCGCATGCGCGGTTGCCTCCTTGCGCTCTAGGAGTTGTGTCATCCTTGTGAGAGGCTTCTCTCAGCTCAGCTGTGGGAGCCCCCGGTGGCGCACTGGGTTAAACCCTTGTGCTGGCAAGACTGAAGACCGACAGGTCGAAGCCTGAGGTTCGAGTCAGCTCCAGCTCCCCAGCGGGACATGGGAGAAGCCTCCCACAAGGGTGGTAAAACATAGTTCTCTCACACCAGTAAAACCAGTTCTCTCACACCAGAAGCCTGACACGCACACAAAACACCAGAGCGTGGATGAGCTCCCTCAGTCAGCTCCAGCTCCCACAAGGGTGGTAAAACATGAGAAAAAAACCGAGTCCGGCGAGAGCGTGGGTGAGCTCCCTCAGTCAGCTCCAGCTCCCCATGCAGGGACATGGGAGAAGCCTCCCACAAGGGTGGTAAAACATAGTTCTCTCACACCAGTAAAACCAGTTCTCTCACACCAGAAGCCTGACACGCACACAAAACACCAGAGCGTGGGTGAGCTCCCTCAGTCAGCTCCAGCTCCCCATGCAGGGACATGGGAGAAGCCTCCCACAAGGGTGGTAAAACGTAGTTCTCTCACACTAGTAAAACCAGTTCTCACACCAGAAGCCTGACACAAAACGCCAGAGCGTGGGTGAGCTCCCTCAGTCAGCTCCAGCTCCCCTTGCAGGGACATGGGAGAAGTCTTGCACAAGGGTGGTAAAACATAAAGAAAAAAACACCCGGGCCTTGCAGACAACCAGTTCTCTCACACCAAAAGCAACTTGCAGTTTCTCAAATCGCTGACACACAAAACACCAGAGCATGGATGAGCTCCCTCAGCCAGCTCCAGCTCCCCTTGGGGGGTACCTCCCACAAGGGTGGTAAAACATGATAAAAAAGCAACATCCGGGCCTTGCAGACAACCAGTTTTCTCACACCAGCAGTTTCTCAAGTCGCTCCTGATACACGCAAAACACCTTGCACTCGCAGGAACGCCTCAGCAGGTGAGAGTCCAAAAGTGGCAGGCTAAAACCCGGAACCTCAATCCAAAGGAGAGACTCCCTCCTGGGCACTGCCCTTTTAAACTGGGCAAGTGTGTATTGAACAGACTGCAGCGCTCTGGCGTCACGAGATGCAGAGCCAACCTTCAGAAATGGGGCTACAAAGTGAAGTTCCCTTTTCTCTCTCCCTTCATCCCTTATTTTTCTTTCCTTCCCCTCATATATTTTCCCTTTCTCTTCCTCCCTTTTTCTTTTCCCTCCCTTTCCTTTGCATCTTTTTCTGTTTCTCTTTCCTCCCTCTGACAGAAGAAGGCCAACGTAAAGTGCGTTACAGTAGTCCAGCCTGGAGGTGACTGTAGCATGAATTACTGTTGCCAAGCTGGCACCCTACCTCTCGGAAGAGGCCTTGGCAACAGGAATTCATACTACGGTCACCTCCAGGCTGGACTACTGTAACGCACTTTACGTCGGCCTTCCTCTATCAGCGACCCGGAATATTTGTATTGTTTGAAACGTGGCCGCCAGGCTACTATGGGAACCCCTACAAGACACCATATAACAACAATTCTACAGCATCTACATTGGCTGCCAATTGAACCCCAGGTTTCTTATCAGGTGTTGGTCCTGACTTTTAAGGCCATATGGTCAGGGGCCGTCGTACCTCAGGGATCGCCTTTCTCCCTTTCACCATCAGTGGTCGCCGCGACCCTCCCAAGAAAACCTCTTGGGTCCCAGAGAAGTAGAAACCACATGGTTTAGGGCTTTCTCAATCTCTGCTCCAGCTCAATGGAATTCGCTGCCACCTTATATAAGAGCCATGCGTGACCTACGGTCCTTTGTCCAGTCACTTAAAACATGGCTCTTTGGTAGAGCATTTAGCCTGTAATCTATTTTAAATCGCCACTTGTTGTGTAGTTTATCCTGTTTTACCTGTTTATGTAAGTCGCCCAGAGCACTTTGGTGAAGGACGACTAATGAAAGAAAGAGTGAATGCCTAGCAGCAGTCAGTCCACTTTCACTCCCTTTCTTGCCCAGTGACATCACAGAGGGACACATCACCTAGCTATAGCCAACCCACTTTATTCCTTTTCTGCTCTGGGCCCAAAAGGGGCATTTAATTTTTTTTATTATTTACTAGCTTGGGGATCCGGCGGTGCCCCGGTTGTTTGAGAAAGGCATTGTGTGCCAAGGTTGGTCCTTATCAGATGTTTATGTGGCTTACAGTGGTCTCAGGAAGTTAGTGAAGGTACTGCAAGTCCCATCGGCCATGATCCATCCCCCTCCATACAGCACCAGGGTGTAGAGTGGGTCATGGGGGCTCTGTGTGCCACGTTTGGTCTTGATCATTCATTGGATTCGGGTCGCAGCGGTCTCGGAAGGTGAGTGAAGGTACTTCAAGTTCCGTCATCCATGGTCCATCCTCCTCCAAACTGCACCAGGCTGTAGAGTGGGTCATGAGGTCTGTATGTGCCAAGTTTGGTCTTGATCAGTAATTGGATGAGGATCGCAGTGGTCTCAGGAAGAGAGTGAAGATACTTCAAGTCCCATCATCCATGGTCCATCCTCCTTCAAACTGCACCAGGCTGTAGAGTGGGTCATGAGGGCTCTGGGTGCCAAGTTTGGTCTTGATCAGTCATTGGATGAGGGCTGCAGTGGTCTCTGGCAGTGAGTGGAGGTATTTCAAGGCCCGTCATCCATGGTTCGTCCAATTTGAAACTGCACCAGTATGTAGAATGGGTCATGTGGGCTCTGTGTGCCTAGTGGGGTTTTTTTGGGGGGGGTTGGTAATTGGATGAGGGTCGCAGTGGTCTCAGAAAGTGAGTGAGGGTACTGCAAATCCCATCATTTGTGGGCCATCCAGCCCTAAACCGCATCAGGTTGTAAAGTGGGCCATTGGGCCTCTGTGTTTAGTTAGTTAGAACCCCTCAATTAGTTTAGGTTGGATCATGAAGGGTAGATATGCCAAGTCTGGACCACATCTATCAAGCCGCATAGGAGCCCTTATGCTACAAACCAACCAACATATGTACATACTGTAACTTTTATATACAGACCGTCCCCAATTAATGAACACAATAAGTTCTGTAAGTTTGTTCTTAAGTTGAACTTGTATGTAAGTCAGGACAGGGACATTTTAAAGTGTAACTCCTGCCTGCCCTCCCCCTCTCTCTGCAAGCTTTGGATGGGTTAGTGAAGGGTGAACACCCCTGTGGTGTTTGTTTTGCTGTCTATGCACCTGTTCAGATTTCACCTCATTTCTGTCCCTGTGATGATTGGATTCTGAAAAAAATAGCTTGTTGTAGAAACAAGGATTGGTGATAAAGCCTTAAGTAGAGACACCTTTTCCCCATGATAACCCTTATAGGAGTGAATTTCCCTTCCAAGAGGTAGATTTCTCTCACTTCCTGTTGTCTCACCCCCATTTTAACTACTGTATATTCTGGTGTGTAAGACTACTTTTTAACCCAAGAAAATATTCTCAAAAGTCAGGGGTCATCTTATACGCAGGATAGCCTTATACACAGGGGTAGTCTTATATGCCGGGAGTCGTCTTATACGCTGGGAGTCTTATAGAGCAGGTGATGAAGCTTCCGATCTGGATTGGAGAATCTGTGGTTGCCGCATGTGGTGGTGGGAGCTCAAAAATGGCAGTGGCTGCGTCCCTGCCGTATGCAGTGACTGTATGAAAGCATTAAGGGCAACGCTGTACAAGTACGGTTGAAGAAAATCCATCAGGATTCGTGGAGTTAATGTGGTCCCGATGGTGAGATGAAGGGGCGCCTCACCGGGAAGGTGTAAGTGAAGGGCGGAGCAAGCTGCAGGTGTCCAGGGCGCCCGGGGTATGGAAAAAGAGATAGAGTGGCTCTGGGCCCAGAAAAAGACATCTCGTACCTGTCTGGCCCACCCTTGTATCCTATTACCGTATCTCCTCTGCCTCTCAGATCATCATCATCATCAGTTTCTCACTTGTTAATTGCCCTCCATTAAAATGCTCCAGGCTATTTACATAAAACAATTGCATAAAAACATTACACAATACCGAATAGACTGTATTAGCTCTGCTAAAAAGACAGGTCTTGAGTGCCTGAGCAAAGGGTCGCAAGTCACGCATGGCACTCAAGTGGGGAGGCAAAGATCTCGCTCCTGAAGACTGCAGTGAAGCAGTGCAGGTGCGCATGTGTGAGATCTGAGAGGCAGGGAAGGAGGTACAGTAATAGGAAAATTACCATATTGAAATCAAATCGGATGCTTTTAAAAATTTTATTTGGTGTGTGTATATACAACAAGTATATCCCAAACTCTATATTTTAATTGGAAAAGTTGGGGGTCGTCTTATACGCCCAGTTGTCTTATATGCCAGAAAATGCTGTATGAGTTGTTTGTAAGTCAGAAGTTTGTAACTCAGGGATGGCCTGCATATAGATATTTGTAATACATTTGGGCAAGGAACAAGATTTCATATGCACCGTATTCATGTAGCATGAAGATGGTCTTATATGCAATATCTTTTAATATTTTTGTTTCATAAACATAGCCTGAGGAAAACGTTTTACACAATATTTGTAATACTTTTGTGAATGAAAGACATTTTTAATGTTTCAGATATCAGGATAAGGTATACTCTACCCCCAATTACTTTTATATCTGACAAATACCTGTGCCATTTTGGAGCTTCCTGACAGGGACTGAAAAGATGGAAGTTGTGGCATGGTTTTGTGCAGCACTAAGAGTTGCAACATCAGTCTACCTTTGCATATTACTTTAGAGATGAGTCTACGGAGGTCTCTGGAATAACATAGAATTGAAGTCTGCTTCAAAAGACTCAAAGAAGCTTGTCAATAAACGAGATTGTCCAGAAGAGGGCAGCAAAGATGACAGAGGCTTTCAGAACCAAGCCTTATGAGGAATCATTGTGGAAGTTTAGTATGTTTGGCCTTGAAAAGAAAAGACTGAGGGTGCACCTACACTGTTGAATTAATGTAGTTTCATACTGTAGCATTACCCCCCCCCCTGGGCAAAATTATTATTTGTTCCTTTTGTGCCTGCAGCAGAGAGTTCCAAAGGCTGCAGATTCATAGAGTGTACTTGTTTGGCTCTGCGCATGTTCAGACAATCAGGATACTAACTACAGACGGCTTATGATCCCTTAATAAATTGGTTACCCTGAACTCTGTGCTTCTCTTTCCCTTTCCTTGCTGTAATGTACAGTACCTTTCCCAGCTATCATGTATCTTTCCTCTTCTCTTTCCGGATAGCTTGTTCCCCCATTAGAAAGCCTCTGATAATTTAAGCTCTCTCCGTTCATTATATTTCTCTCCTGGCACCCTCCCTGTCTCTCTGACCTCTTCTGGTGCCTAACTCAACCCAGAACTCAACCTTGATGACAATATAGTTTTCTATGGGATTTCTTTTTAATAGGGAAGTATTCGGGGTACAATTATCCTTCTGCGGGTTTTGACATGAGATAGAACAAACCGGGAAAGCCTTAACCATTTAATTCTCTTGCCTTGAGAAGCTGTTATCTCAACTTTCATGAAATTGTCATTGAAGAAGCAAATTGAACTTTATTTTAAAAGACTGCTTTTCAATTTACAAGTACTGTACATAAAAATACTTACTAGAAAACATTCAAATGGTCCAAATGCCAGATCTGTGTTCATAAATGGAAGGAAAATCAGAAAATGATATCTCCTGGTGGTGATAGGGCTTTGCTTAGAAAAGGAGTTAGGAATGTGTAGTCCTTTCAGTTATCAAAGGACATAGGGCCCTTCCAGGCAGGCCTTGTATCCCAGGATTTAATCCCAGGTTTTCTGTTTATCCCAGATTATCTGGCAGCGGGGACTCATATAATCCAGGTTAATGCAGAAAACCTGGGATCAGATCCTGGGATATAGGGCATGTGTGGAAGGGCCCTAAGACTTCTGACCTGCCTCACAACTGGCTATGCTGCTAGTGTATTGCAATCCAGTTACATCTAAAGTGCTACACCACATAGAAAGCAACAAGTGAAACATTTCAAAATTGCAACATTTCTTCACTGGGAAGATCTTTCTCCCAAGTCAAAGCTCTTCCTGCTTTTCCATCTCAGCAATTTAATGAAATTTAGACTTGCACTGAAAATTTTATCGTGCTGAAAAACCATTTTGTAGAAGGTCTCGATTGGCAGGTCTCCATTGGGATCAGCGTACTTCAGTGTTGTAATTGGAGTGTATAACGTATTGGTCTGATGACGAAAAGGTGGGTTTTCTGCCAGAATTATCTTCACTGTATGCTGTTGGGATGATAAACAAGATAATTAGGAGCCATATGTTGTACCAGCAGTACAAATGAACATTCCCACATCGTTCCAGAATAAAATAAAAGTTTATAAATGTTGGGAAAGGACAGCATGAGAGCTATTTGCCCTGTTACTGCTAATCTGGTTGAAAGAATGTAATTCACTTTGAGTTTATTGTGAAGCAGAGATAGGAAAGTTTTGCAGCAATTCACTTTTTTAATTGCTGAATTTTCTTTGAAAAGAACATTATGAAACCATTATTTTTGAGAAGTTGGAGAAGGTTACAATTCTAAATAAATTACAATGATCTTTGAGGATGTTATTGCTATTTCTAAGGGAGAGAAACCTCTGAACATAGTCCAGTGTGCAGGATTTGCACTCTGTCAGAAGCGACTTGAGAATATACTGCAAGTTGCTTCTGGTGAGAGAGAATTGGCTGTCTACAGAGATGTTGCCCAGGGGACGCCCACATGTGTTATCCTGCTGGGAGGTTTCTCTCATGTCCCCACAAGCTAGAGCTGACAGATGGGAGCTCACTCCATCCCAGGTCAGCAATCCAACTTTCAAGTCAGCAGTCCAGCTGGCACAAGGGTTTAACCCACTGCATCACCACATCAATGAAAACACCCAGTTGTGCTGCAGAGCCAGAGACTTCATAGTTCCCAGCTGGGCAAGCACCAATGGCTTTATATTGTTTCTGGGTAGCATTAAGAATGCTGTGGCAGCCTTTGCCTTTACATTCCATAGCAAACTTTTAGCACATTACCTCTGCTATGTCCTCAGCGCTTTGCCCCAGAATTTGGAAAATTTGCTTGTAATTTTTCAGATAAATATTGACAAACATATCAGCTGTTTCCTTATCTGCAGCCGAAAGATCCATTTTCATTCCATCTTCAAAAACCTTCCTTTCAAACTCTGTAACTACTGGCCCTGGTTCTATTAAAGAAAGACTGGGTATGGGGAGAAACACACACATACACAATCATTAATTTTGTTTTAAGTTTTTTCCAAAAGCACGGCAAATTAGTGCATGAACCATGCTGTATGCCAACCCTCAGTCCTGTACCCTGGTATTCATAGAAAGTAACTGATATGTAAAGAAAGCGATGACACTTGGTTGGATCATGGAATCATATGGCGAGGTGAAAGTTTGGAATAAAATGTTGGAGTTAAAGGTGGTTGGCTGTAGTTTGCAAGAGCATTTGGCATGTTGATTTTTATGTAATACTAGCTTGGGGTCCCGGCGGTGCCCGGGTTATTTGAGAAAGGCATTGTGTGCCAAGGTTGGTCCTTATCAGATGGTTATGTGGCTCGCAGTGGTCTCAGGAACTTAGTGAAGGTACTGCAAGTCCCATCGACCATGGTCCATCCCTCTCCAAACAGCACCAGGATGTAGAGTGGGTCATGGGGGCTCTGTGTGTCATGTTTGGTCTTGATCATTCATTGGATGAGGGTTGCAGCGGTCTCGGAAGGTGAGTGAAGGTACTTCAAGTCCCATCATCTGTGTTCCAGCCTTCTTGAAACAGCACCAGGGTGTAGAGTGGGTCATGAGTATTCTGTGTGCCAAGTTTGGGACTGGTCTGTGATTTGTAGGGGCTACAATGTTCTGTGGGAATTGAATCGGTTGAAGGTACTGGAAATCCCATCATATGTTGGACATCCTGCCATAAACCGCACCAGGTTGTAAAGTGGATCATTGGGCCTCTGTGTGCCAAGTTTGGTCCTGATTTGTCATTGGTGTGGGCCACAGTGCTCTAAGGAAGTGAGTTAAAGTACTGCAAGTCCCATCATCCATGGTCCATCCTCCCTCAAACTGCACCAGGATGTAGTGTGTATCTTGGGGGGTTTGTGTGCCAAGTGTGGTCTTGTTCTGTCATTGTTTGGGACCTAGTCAGGAAAATCAAGTTGAGGAAGCTTTACTGTCAATTCAGGCCCTAAACAATATCCCATGAGCTGAGGCCTAGTCAGGAAAATCAGGTTAAGGAATCCTTGTTGTCAATTTTGGGCCTGGTCTGTGAGTTATAGGGGCTACAGTGTTGTTTGAGAAGTGAATCAGGTGAAGGCACTGCAAATCCCATCATTCGTGGCCCAACCTGCCCTAAACCACACCAGGTTGTGAAGTGGGCCATTGGGCCTCTGTGTGCCAAGTTTGGTCCTGATCCGTCATTGCTGTGGGCCACAGTGACTGACTGCCTGAGGCCTTTTCTCTCTTTTCACCTTAGAATGTTGGAATGTAGATGGCCAATCAAAGGCCTTTATGCAAATTCTCCTTCAGTGGCAACCAATCCCCTCTGTCTGCTGCCTTAGAATGTTGGAGTTATGAGGCTGGCCAATCAGAGTCCTTTATGCAAATAATCCCACTGTGGCAACCAATTGAAACGCTGGCACATATTCCTCCACACCGCCGCAAACATTCTCTTTTATTATAGTGATAGATAGATAGATAGATAGAGAGAGAGAGAGAGAGAGAGAGAGATAGCTAGATCAGGCATCCTCAAACTGCGGCCCAGAAGCCCTAACAAGCTTGTTCAATTGTCAGGAATTTTGGGAGTTGAAGGCCCAAACAGCTGGACGGCCGTAATTTGAGGATGCCTGTTTAATATGGTCACTGGCAGATTATTCTTATTTTAGAGTTTTGGCCTGAACATCCTAATATTATTTACACTATGCTGCAGTCAGAAGAAGTTCCTTCAACCCAAATTTAGTGAATTCTATCTCCTCCCCAAACCTATTCTGCAGTAGCATTGTTCCGTCCTCCAGACGTTTCATATGCATAGCCCCATAGTTTTGTTTTAAAAGGCAGCATTTTTTCCTTTTGCATTTTTTACTGGGACTGTTCCAGACACACTGGCACCTTGCCTGTTAATTATTAGCAAGGTTGCAGCCTGGTGCAGAATTTGCCACCTAAAGCTCTGCAAATGTATCTTTTTAGTTGGTGTCCGCCCCTTTTTCTTCCTGGGGATTGGCCTCCATTTTAGAAAGTGTTTTAGTTCCTTTCAGGGAGGGAAGGAAGCCAGATGTGTTTTTGGCCAGCCAGGATTGGCTCGAAAGGGTCACCGTAAGTACTGGTGCTTACTGGGTGCTTACTGGGTGCTAACCTGCATGCTGACCTGCTGATTGCTATTTGCTTGACCATTAGCTGGGGAGTGCTGGAGCCAGTTGGGTTTATGGTACCTTGCAGAGACTGGCTTTGCATGCTGTATAGGATAGACATCTGGTTACCAGCCCAGCTTTAGGTCACCTTTGGACTGGTCTTAGGTTTAGAGGGGGGGAAGGAGTGGTTCCTTCAACCAAACACCTAGGACCAGGGTGGGAAATATCGGGTTTCCTGCCATCCAAAGGGAAGCAGTAGGAATCTTTTGAGCAACAACCCAAGGCATTTCCAGTCTTCTTTTTTTTGCAACCATAAAGCTGTGCCAAGTCCTGCAAAGACTTTGTTACTAAATAAACTGTTTGATTTTCAACTTTAATTTGGAGTGTTTTTGGGTTGCCAGACCACCTAGCCTTTTCAGCAAGCGCTCTGCAGTCCACCAGGTAGAAAGGACAACACATCTGCCAGTTTTAATTTTAAACAGACCTGGTGTGACGGCATAAGCATCTTCAGGATACTGATGTGGGCAAGTGAGGGTAGAGGAGTCTATTTCTGTCAGCCCAGTTTCACATGACTACTTTTGGATCCAAATCTGCTTTATCTTATCAGTGTTTCCAAATTCTATGTACCAGCCCAGTGGTTCCCAAACTTATTTGGCCTACCGCCCCTTTCCAGAAAAAATATTACTCAGCACCTCCCTAAAAATTATTTTTAATTTTTTAAATAGCAATTAAACAGAAAGATATATGTATTCACCTGCAATCAACGAACCTTCTGAATTCCAGAAGCAACTCCCTCCTCCTTCCCATGCGGCTCACCTTCCCAGTCCTTTCCACGTGCTTGCAAAGGCAACACACGCCCTGATTTCACCCTTCTCTTCCTGTGCAATCGTAGCCAAAGCCCTTCTCCTTTCTTTCTCTAAGGCTGGCTGCTTCCTTGGGAAAGGGAGGTTGTTCCACGAGGGAAAGAGGTGACCGGCTTCCAAAGGAATGCAGCTTCCTTTCCACTTTCTCTCGCCATTATGGCCAAGCAGGGAGCCTCTGCCGCAATCCACACGGATCTCTCTCTCTTGATCTCTCCTTTTCCTGACTTTATGATCCTCCCAACACAAAGGACTCACAATACAAGCCGGGTGGATCTAGAGTGCCACACAATACAGTTTAGATCTGCATTAGAGAGCCAGTGTAGAGCCAGCCATGCAAATACACACACACCAAATGGCAAACTCCTCTCTTCGATCCCAGAAAACTTTACAGCAACCCAGTGATTTCAGCCATGTTTTCACCGCCCCCTTACAGTTATTCATCACCCCCCAAATGCACCTGTGGCCATCACCGCCCCCCTGGATCGCTGCAGTGCCCACCAGGGGGTGGTAGCGCCCAGTTTGGGAATCACAGTACCAGCCTATCTCCGAGACAGCTGTTGGGTTTGGAGTAAGTGGCTGATATTATGAGATGAGATCACAGCTGTACTGCTTTTGTAAAGGCTGTACTGCTTTTGGGTAGCTAAATAATAGATAGACGTCAGCAATGCTTGTAGACCAGTGTTTCCCAACCTTTTTTGAGCCGTGGCACACTTTTAACATTTAAAAAATCCGGGGGCACACCACCAACCAAAATGACACAAAATGACACTTTAACACAGTAAAGACCGGCTGGGGGATGGTGGCCTGCTGGGAGCGCCGAAGCCGGGGGAGGGGGAGGAGCCAGGCCGTGCCATGCCCCACCCCCTCCCCCCGGCTTCAGCTCTCCCACAGCTTCTCCAGCCTTGAGGGGGTAGTGCCAAGCCAGTGGTGGCAGAGCCAGCACAATGATGGCTTGCCACTGTCCCCTCAAGGCTGGAGAAGCTGTGGGAAATAGGAGCCGGGAGGACGGGATGGCCGGGCTGTGCCATGCCCCACCCCCTCCCCCTGGCTTCAGCTCTCCCACAGCTTCCCCAGCCTTGAGGGGGCAGTGCGAGCGAGGGACGGGAGTCATGGCCCCCGTCCCTGGCGCTGCCCTCCGCCATGACTCCCGCCCCTCGCTGAAGCTGCGCGGAGGAGGAGGATGAGCGGTGGACAGGCTTCAGTGGGCGGGGCTCCTCCTCTGCACAGCTTCAGCGAGCGAGGGGAGAGAGTCATGGCAGGAGTCATGGCGGATTGGTGGCTGGCTGGGGAAACGGCCGAAGGAGGCGGCGCCCCGGCCCCTTCTTTTTCTTCGCCGCCGCCCGGCCCTTCCTCCTCTTCCCCCAAGCAGCAGTAGTTCAGCAGGAGGAGGGGAGAAGGAAGGGAGGCAAAGCGCTATTCTCGTGGCACAGCAGGAGGTCTGTCACGGCACACTACTGTGCCACGTCACAGCGGTTGGGAAACACTGTTGTAGACAGTAAAAACAATTCCCAAGCATCAAAACTCTGACTTTAATGTTTGATAAAAACTATTTAGGATTGAAAAAGAATGGTTTGTATGCCACCTTTTGTCCTTCAATTACTACTTAAGGTGGTTAACACCAAGTAATTTAAACAACTACAAACATTGCGCAGCAGCTACATTACAAATAAAGCAAGTCACTATCAATTCTCAAAGTTCTTCTAGTCTGTTTACAAAATTACAGGAAACACCATAAACCACACAAAACTAGCTCCAAGCAAAACAATATGCTTTTGACTGGTGTCTAAGGTAAAACAAAAATAGGTAGTTCTCAGGAAGCCTTTCAGGGGGTTGAACAATAATAAATATTGGGGAAAAGGTATCTTCTATCTATCTATGTATATAATAGAAGTCAGTGTTTGCGAGCGGTGGGTGGGTGGTGCGACCGAGCGAATATGTGCCAGCGTTTCGATTGGCTGCAACTGTCGGATTATTTGCATGAATGGCTGTGACTGGCCAGCCTCCCAACATTCCAACACAGCACAGAGAGGAAAGGGAAGGGCCTGAGGCAGGCATAAATGGCTGGAGTTGGAGTTAGCCGGTTGGCAGTTTTTCTATTGGAAATGGAATGTTCAGTACCTTCACCCAATACACTTCTAAGGTGACTCAGAGGGAAAGCAAAAGGCCTCAGGCACTCAGCCACTGCGGCCCACAGCAATGACGGATCAGGACCAAACATGGCAAACAAGGGACCAATGGCCCACTTCATAACCTGGTGTGGTTTAGGGCAGGATGGGCCATGAATGATGGGATTTGCAGTACCTTCACATCATTCACTTCCCAAACAACACTGCAGCCCCTATAAATCACAGACCAGGCCCAAAATGGACAACAAGGCTTCCTTAACTTGATTTTCCTGACTAGGCCTCAGCTCATGGGACATTGTTAGGCTTCCTCAACTTGATTTTCCTGACTAGGCCCCCAACAATGACAGAACAAGACCAAACTTGGCACACAGACCCCCGAAGATGCACCCTACATCCTGGTGCAGTTTGAGGAAGGATGGACCATGGATGATGGGACTTGCAGTACTTTAATTCAATTGCTTAGAGCACTGTGGCCCACACCAATGACGAACTATGGCACATAATGCCTTCCTCAAATAACCCGGGCACCGCCGGGTCCCCAAGCTAGTCCCAAAATATTTGTGAAGACAAAGACTCCATGAAAGGAGTCTACAATGGTGTCGCCCCAAGAGGAGCAAAAGTCCATTGATGGACTATGTGTACTTAAGGACTTACCAAAATATTACAAAAACATGCAAACCGTTCAGTTCCAAAGAACTCTTCTCTGGTTTTGATTATTCAAAAAGCATAGGTGGTGGAAGAAACACAAGTACAAAAGATTCAAATGGTGTGGCCCCATGAGCTATAGTTTTCGACTCAATATAAAAGTGAGATTGACCGAATGAATCGCTAATGCGCACCACTTGTATCCAATCACATTTAGCAATGCTTTCTCTATTAAAAATGCAATGACTGGTCTCAAATCTCCACAATCTTTTAAAAAGTAACATTTTACACAAACCAGACTGATACGTACTGAAGTTTAAACTTGAGCGCTTGTATCGCTAAACTTTCACAGAATCCTTCCACTGCAAATTTAGATGCGGCATACACATCATTGAACAGAATACCTTTAGATTGAAAACGGGGAAAATAACATTAACCATCTGCCAATTTTATCCAGTGACTTGCATTTTTTTACCAGGCAATTGAAAAGCAATGCATAGAATGAAATCATCAGAGTAAAGATTTCTATCCATAGAATGTAGTCAGATCATATTTGTATAACTTTCCTTGTTACAAATGCTTCTTTTGTGTAAGCCTACACAGGCAACAGTGAGAATAGCGAGAATGTAGTAATAGTATACTGGAAAGCATGTGGGAAGATATTAATATTAATATCAATCATTGGATACACATATATTTCCTAAAGGCACCAGATGATCTCTGATCTTGGAAGTTAAGCAAGATCAGCCCTGGTTAGTTCTTGGATGGGAGGCTGTAGGCTATATTTGGGAGGCTATATTTCAGAGGACGAAACTGTGAAGTATTCCTTGTCTAAGAGAACCCATTACATTCATGGGATCACCCTAAATCAGTGGCTCCCAACCTTTTTTTGACCAGGGACCACCTAACCAGGTACAACTTTGACCAGGGACCACTTTGACCAGGAACCACCTAGCCAGGACTACTTTGACCAGGGACCACCTAACCAAAGACTACTTTGACCAGGGACCACTTTAACCAGGGACCACCTAACTAGGGACTACTTTGACCAGGGACTACTTTGACCAGGGACCACTTTAACCAGGGACTACCTAACCAGAGATTACTTTGACCAGGGACCACTTTAACCAGGGACCACCTAACCAGGCACTACTTTGACCAGGGACCACCTAACCAGGGACTACTTTGACCAGGGACTACGCTCCAACATTATTACCAAAAAGTTTACAAATCAGTTTTTGGTCAACTTTAGATTCGGTTTGGAATGCTGATTCAGAAAATTGTATTGGATAGACCACATCAGCTCTAGTTTCTGATACAGCACATATGCCATGTTCAGCAATAGGGAAGGAGGGGCAGGCGATGGGAAAGGAGCAGAAATAAAATAAATAAAGAGGAAGGAGGTTCGCGAACCAGATTTTTGTTCTCACAGTCCACCGGCCCGCAGGTTAAGAACTATTGCCATAAATCAACAGGCAACCTTACCAGAAACACTAAGGCTGGGTGGTAAAGTTTACTAAATAATCTGCAAGCATATATTTTAATGTAGAAAAAAGAACTTGTGACATAACTTCTTGCACTGCTAATTTTTCCATTATTTTTTTTAAGAAAAGAGAAAAATAAGTTTGATAAAATGCCATAACACTCCTTTTAAAATATTGCTGCAAATGCCCTTTGAAATATATGAGAAATTGTTAACTTATAACATCATTTAAAAATACAAGTCCTACTAACTGTATTACTTTAACTTCTTATCCTAGCTCATAACAGGCAACTTTGAGACCTGTAACATGCACCATACAAACTTTAGTTCTAGTATTAGCAAATCTTGTTTAATAAGTGCTTAACCATTTACAATCATTTCACTGTTTACCTTGTGCTGCCTTGAGATCTTTAGAAAGAAGAGTCTACAGATTTTAAAGTAACATTTTGTAAATAAATATGGCTTCCATTTAGGTAGAATTATCTTTAGGAAATTTGAAAAAAGGCAATTCAGATACTAGTGATACAATGGCAATGTCTCAAAAGAACCCTTTGACCAAGAAACGTAACTGCAGTAAGCAACTGTTGCGTAACATAATTGTACCTTGTACCCCCATGACGCTGCTAATAATAACAATATGGCCACTCCTTCTTTTCTTCATGTCAGGCAAAACCTCCTTTAGCAGCCGGACCAGTCCAAAGAAGTTCGTATCCATCACATTTTGCATCTCATCGATGGTTTGGCACTCAATTGGCCCAATGAGGCCCACACCTGCATTGTTAACTGTACAAATGGAAGAAATTTTTGGAATTCTGTTCAAGCCTTGCCTGATTGGACTCAGACAAAAAAAGGATTTAGATATATAAATGAATGCATTAATGATCATTTTATGTTATTGCTTGCATTTATTATCCAATTACTATCTGATGACATGATGATCAGCCAGCACTTATCTCTACTTTTGCAAATAACGTAAGGGCATACTATAGGCAAAGAAGGCATAAAGTTTCACCAGGATAGAACTATGCTCCATCCTCCTTCTCTAAAGAGTCACTGCAATCCCCACCATGGCCACTACATGGCCTATGTAGAACAGGTTCAGAGGTGGGATGGAGAAACTAACTAACTAACTAACTAACTAACTTTATTTCTTATGAGTCGCCCTCCACCAAAGGTGCTCTGGGCGACTTACACAATTAAAATAAACAGGTTACATAGTCACCGCTTGTTACTAACAATCATAGGCTCTTCTGAAAAGCCATGTCTTGAGTGCCCCTAAAAATGTATGTAGATCAGGAGTGGCTCTTTGGTCTGGTGGTAGGGAGTTCCACAAGATTGGGGCTGTGATTAAGAAGGATCTCTGTCTTGTGGACTCCAAACGTACCTCTCTAGGGCCAGGGACATAGAGAAGATTCTCATGAGCTGACCGTGGCAGTCTCTGGTGGTGGAGTGGCATTAACGGTCTCTTAGATATGGAGGACCCTGACCTTGAAAGGCCTTGAATGCTAGGACCAGGGTCTTATAGAGGACTCTGTGTTCAACCGGCAGCCAATGCAAGTGCTGCAGAGATGGCGTTATATGGCACCTCATTGATGTTTTTGTGAGGAGTCTAGCAGCTGCATTTTGCACAATTTGGATCTTGCGAATTGCTGCTCGAGGTAAGCCAACATACAAAGCATTGCAGTAATCCAGCCTTGACATAACCATGGCATGGATTACCGTAGCCAGCGCCTCTGTTGGTAAATAAGGCGCCAACTGCCTCGCTTGGCGTAGATGAAAGAAGGCCCGTTTACTAGTGGAGGCAATCCGGGCTTCCATTGTCATTTTGGAATATGGGATAACACCGAGACTCTTCACAGTGGGGGATGGAACTAACGGTTCCCCTTCAAAAGATGGTAATAGACCGACCAATTCTGATGGGCAGCCAGGCCACAAGATTTCAGTTTTTTCTGGATTTACTTTCAATTTATGGGCACGTAGCCATCTTGTCACGGCTCCAAGACACCGGGTGAAGTTATCTGGTACTGAAGTTGTTCCAGGTTCTAGTTTTAGGAGAAGCTGGGTGTCATCAGCGTATTGGAAACATCCTAATCCAAATCTCCGGACTAGCTTGGCGAGAGGTCGAACATAGATGTTAAACAGCATTGGCGATAGAATAGCGCCTTGGGGTACTCCACAGTCGAGAGGGGATTTCTCAGATACTTGGCCCAGCCACTCCACTCGTTGGCTATGCCCTTGCAAGAATGAGTTGAACCACGTTATTGCTGATCCTTGTCAGCCATGTTTGGATTAGAAGGAAATGCAGTGGTTGAACTGACAGCTGTAGAAGCTCTGCCTTCACTGAAACAGGTTGGAATAAAAAGCTAAAATCCAGTTCATGCAGATATTGAACATTTGAAATAATTGCCATAAGAATTCACTCATACAGAATGAAGAAAATCTGAGAACCATATTAAGGATATACATCATGAAAGGAGTGCAGTCTGCCGAGATAAAAGGCACCTTGAAATTCTGTTTTTATCATACCACGATCTCCCCCTTAGTAATGAAACTGCAGGGAGGTGGAGAATTCTCTAAATGTCACCGTCTACTTGTAAGCCTCCTTACATTTTATCAGTACATCTGGCATTATTTTCCCTTTCTTCACAAAGTCTAGTAAAAAGGAAAAGGTATTGCACAGTGTGTTTTGACTGGCAGAACCAGGAACCTTCTATTTAGAAGAACTCACAAATAGTTTAACTACCGTAGGTTAAGGTATGTATCAATTCCACAGTGCAAATGAAGGCAACATCTTGAGATGTAACATACTACTTTTTAAAAGTCAATATGGTTGAATAAAACAAATCTCTGTTATGTAGGAAATTTAATTTCTTGGGAGACTAATCATTAATTAAATACCATATTCTGCTTTAACACGTGTGCATAGTGTCTTTCTTCCAACTGTATCAATTACTTGCCTAGAATATCAATTCTTCTATCTGGGATGCTGTTGATACACATGTTAATGGATTCTTCACTGCAAACATCCAGTTGCTTAATCTCCATTGTGTTGCCAATAGTGCTGCCTGCGGCTTCTACAAGGTTGTCCTTTTTACCCAAGTCCCGCATTGTAGCATAGACTGAAACAAAGAAAACATTTCAAACAGAGGGCTTCACCTGGGAGCAATATAAAAAGTAGAATACTAGTTATTACGTATCTAAGATCCCATCACCTAAGGTTTAAAAAAAAAAGTATTTTCAATTTGAAAGAGGACATTTTAAAAAAAATAAGAAATGAAAGCTGACATGACTGCAGATAGGTGAAATCAGTTGGCTGTTGAGTTAATTGCCAGTATGTTATTGCTTAAGAAGGACGTCTCAGTTAGTCTAAGACAGGCCCGTAGCCAGGATTTTGATTTGGGGGGGCTGAATCCAAGTGAGAGGAGGGTCTACCCCAGCAAACCTTTTGTATCGTTATCCCAATACCCCCATGCATATGGGATATATTGAGCATGGTGATCAGATCATGATATGAATACACATACCAGTTTAAATAATATACCAGTAAGGCCTTCTAGTGGACCACCCTGAGAATTGGGGGGGGGCTGAAGCCCCTCAAGCCCCCCCGACTACATGCCTGGTCTAAGAAGACGTATTACTAGATGGCACAGCGTAAAGTAGTATGAAACAGATCCTCAGTCTATAGTAAGTCGGAGGACGTGCAACAGGCTGTTGTTGGACTGCAACTTCCACCACCCTTTACCAACATCCAAAATAGTGAGGGATATTCATTATCGTCTTAAACGAAATGTTCCTTTCCACTATAGGAAATATTCAGCAATGGAAGCAATGCTGACATAAATCTGGAAACATAACTAGCAACATTTTAAAAAAGTGCAAGGGTTACCTTTGAATCTTTTTTGTTCATCTGCGGCCATTTTTACGGCCAAAGCCATCCCGATGCCTGACGAGCAACCTGTGATGAGCACTGTTTTTTGAGCCATTGTGGGAGCTGGGAGCTGGCACACAGGTACACTTCTTTTGAATAGTTTGTGGAAAGCTTTGTCGTCTACAGAACAAGAACTTAATTTTGCCATGCCTGAAATGTTTTTATCCATGAGTTTGTTAAGAGTCAGCAAATCTAAAGATACATACCTGGGCATTACGGAGCTAAGAGGATAACCTCCATATGGACAAACAAAAAGTACAGGCTTATGCATGGTTATATAATCATATACATAATTGGATTAATAAGTGTGTTGTAAGCAGGTTTGAGTCAGATTTTAAAACAACAAAATAAAGTGGAAGGAATGTCCTATCACTATTGAAGGAAGCTTATTGGGAGCAGAAGGTGTATAATGTTGGCCATGTGCATCTGTTTACAGATAATGTGGCATAGAATTCTTTACTCAGGGTTTACTCTCTTTTTAAAATGTTAAAGTGCAAAGTAGATT
This sequence comes from Anolis apletophallus, assembly GCA_030556195.1. Classification (NCBI taxonomy): domain Eukaryota; kingdom Metazoa; phylum Chordata; class Lepidosauria; order Squamata; family Anolidae; genus Anolis; species Anolis apletophallus. The sequence goes on from JARBWK010000005.1 coordinate 125,176,172, forward strand.
TGGCATAAAGGTAACTAATATAATAATAACTTTATTTTTATACCCCGCCAAAAATATCCCCTTGGGGACTTGGAGCGGCTTACAAGGGACAAGCCCAAAAGACAATTAAAACACAGAAGAAAACATTTACCAATTAAAACATCGGCTAAAAGCAATACAACATAATTATGCACAACATAAGAGCAATATGGCTGGAAAGTAAATTAGCTGAGGTACAAATTCAGAGTGCGATACATTTTACAGGAGCACCAGAAAAGTGCGACATAACTGAGAAAACATATATAAGATCAGGCTCATTGAAGTGGCAGCATTGACTACGGATTCACACAGGAAGGTTTTTTTACTAGATTATGCTTTGTGTTTTATTACTCATTCATTAATTCCTTTAATTTCTCTGCCACCACTCCTAGAATGGGCATGGGGGTGGTGGATACTTTTGGAATGATTTTATTTATTACTCTAACCACTTTTATCCAGCTTTGTTGATCTTTCGGGACAAATTCCAATTTAGCAGGCATCACTCTTGAACTATTCAGTCAAAGCCACAAAGACTTAATTGTATCAATGCTCATCAGAAATACAGGGAGCTCAAGAGAGACTGAAGAAAGGGGTGGGAATGGTTTTTGTATGGCACTTTATACAATGTTTGGGAAAGTTTGGCAGTGTTGGATTGTAGAATTCAAGGATTGGGATGCTCTCAAAGAAATCCAAGAAGAAAGCTTGCATCTTAGAAGCAGTGCATTTGGATCCCCCTCCTCTCCTTAAGGGCCTGGTCTAGCGATGCTGGCAGCTGTAGTCCAGAAGAGAGTGTGGAGATGCTACTGTGTGTTTTATTTACCCGGGGGGGGTGTGTGCGCATGCACTATAGCATCTTTTTGCATTTTTGACTTTTTAAGTCCCTTCCACTGTGTTTTTCAGTGTTTTTGAGTGATGGTCACTTATTGGCCTGATAGGTGTATTGTGTCCAAATTTGCTGTCAATTCGTCCAGTGGTTTTTGAGTTATGTTAATCCCATAAACGAACATTACATTTTTATTTATATAGATAAATGAGTTCGTTTTCCTTCTGTCAGTGTTTTTTATTGCCCTTTTTTCACATCAGTGCATAGTAATCAGAAGTATTTGGCAGTTTCCCCTCATTTTGTTATTCAATTACTTTTACATTTGAGCCTCTTACATAGTTTGTTCATAGACCTGGGTTTTAAGATCACAGGGGATAGGTCTCAAAAACAACAGCTATTGTTGCTTCACTTAATACTATCTTCCCCTATGAACCATAGTGTAGATTAAGATTGTCTGGGGAATTGGTCCCGCCTCCTTCACAAGCACGACTGGTGGGAACAAGAGTCAGGGCCTTCTCCGTGGTGAGTTTTCCAGACTTTATGGCCATGGCTGTGGAACTCACTCCCCAGTGACATTAGATCAGTCCCCTCCCTCCTGACCTTCAGAAAGAGAGTGAATACGTGGCCCTGGGATCAAGCCTTCAAGAACTATAGTGCAATAGATGGACTGGAATTATGTGCAACTACTACCAGAATGACCTGGATTATGATTGCGAATAATGTGGCTTTATAGTGATTGTAATGTTTTAAAAATGTTTTAATGTATTTCAGTTTTGATCTTAATTTTAATTTAAATGTTTATTTTAATTGTATGTTGTTGTCAAGGCATTGAATAGTTTCCTAGCTGTAAGCTGCCTTGAGTCCCCTTCGCGGCTCAGAAAGGCAGGACATAAATATAGTAAATAAATACTAATTATTATAGTGTTGGCCCATGAAAGTCTAGGCAAATAATACAGTAACTGGATTGCTGTGAGTTTTTCAGGCTGTATGGCCATGTTCCAGAAGCATTCTCTCCTGACATTTGGCAGCCTAGTTCTTAACTGTAGAATATGAAGGGCATTGATCTCCCAATGTCTGCGATATATCACCATGAATATCCTTTGTGAAACAAGAATTTTATCACTCCTCGGCTTTCATTTGCTGTGAATATTGCCTTAGACTCCGCTGTTTTGTTTTCACAAAGCCAAAGACTTATCAGCAGCCCCTTGTAGACAGAAAAACTACCCTACGTCTTTGAATGAATTCATTTTCAGACATTAATAGGAGATAACATTAGCTCCTACACACACACAAAGTGCTCAATCCCAGTTGAATCCTAGTTATGGAAGCCTCCTCCCTCATTTATTTACATTTAAACACATGTGTGCACAGATACAAATGATCTTGTAGAGTGTGTTTTAGTATAACAAAATTATGAACAACATAACTTGCATTGTTTGTTTATTAAGTGATTAATATGTTTGATTGAAAAACCAAAATATTAGAAAAATAAATTAAAAACCCAGGATATCTTCTAAAGAAACTCTATTTCTGTACAATTACCTTTAAGGTAATCATTATAAAAATTCAATTGAGAAAATTAGAAGGGGCTTAGGCGTCATAAATCTCTGAATTATGTACAGTTTCTATAAAACATCTTCTTAACTGCAATTCCAATAATTTCGCTGTACACAGCTGCTAGCTAGCATGCTGGTTCTTCATAATCTTAATTCCTGAAAGACACATAATTGAAGTTAATGCAAATTTCACAGCCCAACAAAAAGCTTTTCTTGGTGTCTTGGTTTTAAACTGCTTAATTATTTTTAATTGTCTGATTTCAATTTATAGAAATACTAGAGGTAAATAGTACATACTTGATTTTTCCCCATCAGATGAACATTAGAGGAGAGAACTTTCAGAAGTCTTCATCTCTTTGTTGATATATTTTAGCATCCCACTAAGACTCTGGAAGTCATTACTGTCACCAGACACATCTCCATCTACTATATGTGTCAAAGGATCAAAAGATGATTCATTCTGACCATTTGGTGAAGCATGAGTTATGTCTTTTGACTCCCCAGAAGTGCCAGAAGAGTCTAATGTCATCTGCTTCCGATCTAACACGTTCCCGGTGTTTTTGAAGCTTAGCTCACTGATGCTTGTAGAGCGACGCAAGTTTCTTTGACTAGAGTCAAGTTTCTTGGCAAAGTTCAGTTCTGGATCATCAAGCAATTGATAAGTAGATACATTTTGAGGGACGGGTAAGTGCTTCATGGATTCTCTTTTGCCAAGACCTGTAACTCTAGTTTTTAGTCTTGTTACTTCTGATTCCTAAAGTACAACCAGGAAAGGAAAAAACGTTCAATAGAAATTCCAGAATTATAATCTGCTGGCAACAGCTACTTGAATAATGGATGAGGAAATGATCATCCATTATTCATCAGCAAAATCAAGATTCTGTGTTAACACCGTGGTTTTATAAATGAAAATATATCTATCTATCGTATATACTTGAAGATAATCTAAGTTTTTTTTAGCTTTTTTGGACTGAAAAAGCCTCCCTCGGCTTAAAGTGAAGTCAAGTCAGGCAGCGGAGCCTGGAGGCCATTGCTGGCAATATATGATATATTTCTCTTCTCCCTTAACAGTGTGTTTTCTTTTCCAAATCCTCCCTCGCTCCCTCGAGAGGGAGAGAATCCCTTACAAGTCAGGAATATCCATTAATCTTATAAAAATTTCCCCTGAAATATTTGTTAATCTCTCCTACATATATACAGGCATTTCCCCCTGCAAGCCTTTGCAATTCCTTGTACCATATATATATATATATATATATATATATATATATATTCATTTTATATATACATTTCCCCCTCATATAGATATCTAGAAATTTCCATGCACCTGTATATCTGTATCTATATGTATACATTATTTTATATATGAATTTCTCCTGACATGTTTGCAAGTCTCTGCAAATCCTATATATATATATAGAGAGAGAGAGAGAGAGAGAGAGAGAGAAGTACCTATATATCTTTATATCTGTGTGTATGTATATGTGTATATCTGTGTGTGTGTGTGTCTATATATATATATATATATATATATATAATTTTATAAATTCATTTCCCCTCACATGTTTGCAAGTCTTTGCAAATCCTACATAGAAAATATAGGATGATTATCCTATATAATTACCTATATATAAATAGATGTATAGATATATTATTAACTGTATTTATATAAAACTTTTTCACTCCTGGGGGGGAACAGGACTCAAAGTGGTTTACACAAAATACTGGCAAAATTCAATGCCTTACATACATAAACTATAACCCCATCAACAACATATAACTAGCATAAAATCAATAGAACTATTCACCATAAGATAAGATAAAAGGACATTTAAACCCAAAATATTTATTTATTAATCGAATTTATTAGTCGCCACTCCCGTTTGGCTCGGGGCGACTTACAAGTAATAAAACCACAATAAAAATAGAACACCATATAACAACATTACAACTACAATTAAAATCCTCAGATTAAAAACAACAGCCATAACATACAATTTACATAAAAAGGCAGAATAGTGCCGAAGAGATTAACAGTGATTAAGAGCCAATAAGAATATATCTATATGTATGTGTGTGCGGCGCATTTCCCCTGCAATATTTGCAAGCCCTATATAATCTGTGTTTATATTTATCTAGACATGTCTATATATGTGTGTGTCTTTCTCCCTGTAATATTTGCAAGTCCTATATATATCTATATGTATATAGATATATAGGACTTGCAAATATTACAGGGGGAAAGACACACACATATATAGACATGTCTAGATAAATATAAACACAGATTATATAGGGCTTGCAAATATTGCAGGGGAAATGCGCCGCACACACATATAAAGAGATAGGGCTTGCAAATATTGCAGGAGGGAAATGCACATATATAGAGGATTTGCAAACGTTTCAGAGGCAAATGCATATGTGAAATTAGTATATATAATTATAGATCTATATCTAGCTCTGCTTTGTTTATATAGGTATTGAATGTTTGCCTGTTACTATGTTGTTGTTATTATTATGTTATTGTTGAAACCATATTGTTTTTTTACTCTACTTTTCCACTAGTTTACTGTTTTTCTTTGAAATATGGTAAATATTCAAAAACATTTAACCTACTGATGCCTCAATGTAATTTTATTGGTATCTATTTTTATTTTGAAATTTACCAGTAGCTGCTGCATTTCCCACCTTCACCTTACACTTGAGTCAAAAAGTTTCCCCAGTTTTTTGTGGTAAAATTAGGTGCCTTGGTTTATATTCGGGTTGGCTTATACTCGAGTATATATGGTATCCATCCACCCATGTATCTATGTATTTGGAGTAAATGTTTTAAATATTCATAGATACATGGATGGATATGGATAGATGGATGGGTAGATAAGATACCATATACCGTATTTTTCGCACCATAAGGCGCACCGGCTGATAAGACGCACCTAGATTTTAGAGGAGGAAAATAGAAAAATTTTTTTTCTATTTTCCTCCTCTGACGCGTCGTTGCTTCGCTCCTCCTCCTGCTCCTTTCCCCCTGCCCTTTGCTCGAGGGAAGAAAGGGTGGGGGGAAGGAAAAGGAGCAGGAGGAGCGAAGCAGCGTCGTGTCAGAGCGTCTGACGCGCCGTTGCTTCGCTCCTCCTCCTGCTCCTTTCCCCTGCCCTTTGCTCGAGAGGAAGAATGGGGAAAAAAGGAGCAGGAGGAGGAGCCTCCTCTAAAATCAGGTGCTCTTTCTCCTTCCCCACCCTTTCTTCCTCGAGCAAAGGTCAGGGGAAAGGAGCAGGAGGAGGAGCAAAGCAACGTCGCGGCAGACGCTCTGACGCGACGCTGCTCCTCCTCCTCCTCCTTTCCCCCGCCCTTTGCTCGAGGGAAGAAAGGGGCGGGGAAGGAAAGGGACGGACCAGCAACGGACCAGAGAAGAGGAGAGGCGGCGACAGAGGCGGCGGTCTCCAGACACTTTTGGTGAGTATATCGCCGCCCCCCCCTCTGCTCCAGCGCCTCCCCCTCCCTGCCTGCATCTTCGCTCCATAAGACGCGGCTGATTTTTCTTCCTAATTTGGGAGGAAAAAAACTGCGTCTTATGGTGCGAAAAATACGGTATACTCGAGTATAAGCTGACTCGAATATAAACTGAGACACCTAATTTTACCACAAAAACCTGGGAAAACTTTTTGACTCAAGTGTAAGCTAAAGGTGGGAAACGCAGCAGCAACTGATAAATTTTACCTAAATAACTGTCTCAGTTAATCAACAAAAACAAAGATGAATAATTTCACGTCTCCTTCTAGAAGATTAAACATTGCCATGTTAACTAACTTTGAAAAGCAGAGCTTCATTTGCTGCTTGAATCAATTCATTTTTGGACAGAAGCTGTTGCTGCAGATTATAGACGGTCGCTTGAGCTTCATCAAGTTCCGACTTCAGCTGCTGCAGTTGTTCATGAACATGCTGCGATTTAGATATGGATTCCTTCAGTTTCGTCTTCTGGGCTTCATTGGAGACTCTCTAGAAATGTAAGAATATAATGAACATAGTGTATGCATCCTAGCGGAAATCAGACTCAATACAAATCTCACTGTATTAACTCAGCAATTCCCAAACATTTGCTAATATCTCAAGTATTGAGGCCCAAGCTATAACCATCTTAACAGCAAGCTATCCAATGTTGTCTTTAGCTTGTTGGTGGTTGTACTTAATCTTCAGAAGAGAAAATTAATAGTCTTAATCCCTCTGTCCTCTATTTAAGTCTTTCTCAACCAGTGTGACGCGGCACACCAGTGTGCCGTGCGAGAGCACGTGGTGTGCTGCGAAAATGTCCCCTACCCCCACCTTTCTTCCCCCTCCTGCTGCTGCTTGGGGGAGGAGGAAGAGGCCAAGCGGACGGAGGCGGATGCGGGCCTAGCGGGTGAGGCGGGCTTTGAGGCCTTGTGTGTGTGTGTGTGTGTGTGTGTGAGAGGAGAGGGTTGGAGGAGAGGGAGGGCGCCGGGCTGGGGGGAGGCTTTTCCGCCTGGCCCCCGCGCCCTCCCAAAGTCGGAAGGACGCAAGAGCTGGGCGAAAACCTTTACCCGCGAGCCATCAAGGCCTGCAGGAGAATTTTCAGCCGGCTCTCGCGTCCCTCTGGTCAGGACGCGAGAGCCGGGCAAAAAGCTTCCCCCGCGAGCCATCGAGGCCTGCGGGAGGCTTCTCCGCCTGTCCCCCGCGCCCTTCCCAAATTGGGCGGGCGAGGGAGCCAGGCGGAGACGCGTCCCCGGGGCAGCGAGGCCTCGTTGCGTTGGGGATGCTTCTCCGCCTGTCCCCCACGCCCTTCCCAAATTGGGAGGGTGAGGGAGCCAGGAAGAGAGCTTCCCCCAGGCAGCGAGGCTTTTCCGCCTGTCCCCCAGTTCTTCCCTCCCCCACTCCCTCCCTCTTTCCTCCCTCCCGTGTGTGTTGGAAATGGTCACCTTGATTAGCATTTAATGACGTTGCAACTTCAAAGTGGCTGCTTCCTGCTTGGAGGTCCTTAATTTGGAGATGTTAATTGGCCCTGATTGATTCTTGTCTGGAATTTCCCTGCTTTTTGAGTGTTTCTCTCTATTTACTGCCCTGATTTTAGAGTTTTCAGGGCCAACTAACATCTTCCAACAAAGGATTCCCCCAGACAGCGACTTTGAAGTTGCAAGGCCATTAAATGCTAATCAACGTGGCCATTCGCAACATTCGCACTTGCCTAAAGCAGGCAAGAGTTCTTCCTTCCACCCTGGACATTCCACAGATATATACACCTCACTTGCCTAGTTTCTAACAGCTCACAACCTCTGAGGATGCCTGTCATAGATGTGACTGAAACGTCAGGAGAGAATGCTTCTGGAACATGGCCATACAACCTGAAAACCTCACAGCAACCCAGTGATTCTGGCCGTGAAAGCCTTCAGCAAAAGCTCTTTGATTTCTGCCAGGATATCTATGTTGTGTTCATTGAAATAGGCCCAGGTTTCAAACTGAGTGTATACTTTAAAAAACATATTAACTATATGTATTACTGTGTTAGAGTGTCATTTTGTTTCATTTTGGTTGGTGGTGTGCCCCGGGATTTTTTAAATGTCAAAAGTGTGCCTCGGCTCAAAAAAGGTTGAGAAACACTGCTCTATTTGTAATGTTAAAGACACACATTCTCTTTAAAATGAGAGTAAAAGTTTCAGTAAATTCACAAGAAAAGCCTCAATTAGCAGCTTCTCATCCACAAAAAATGCATCAGAAATGGATAAAAACAATTTTGCTTTCACCTCTGTTGTATAAGTTTGCCTTAGTGATTGTATTTCTGTGGTAAGCTTCTGAATTTCAGCTTTCATTCTTGCTTCTAACTGTGTCTCTCGTGCCTGAGCTGCTCCCAGTTGTTCTGCCAAATGATTTCCACGACTCTCCTGGAATAAAATTGTGGAACAATGAAGTTCAGAGATTATCATTTCATGTAGATGGCATTTTACCTTAACAAAAATAAAAGAAGGGGCATTCCAAAATGTATATTCACCCTGGGGTTTCAAATAACAAAGTCACCAACAGTTTTCTACAAGAAGCTTAAAGAAAGTGAGTACTTCAAAGGATGTTTCATGGCTCTCCAAGTAGGTAGAATAGAATGGACTGACTCAGTGTTTCCCAACCTTTTGAGCCCCGTCACACACTTTTAACATTAAAAAAAAATCCGGGGCACACCACCAACCAAAATGACACAAAATGACACTCTAACACAGTAAAGAATGGCTGGGGTTGGTGGCCTGCTGGGAGCAGCTGCTGGGAGTGCGAAGCCGGGAAGGGGCGGAGCCAGGCTTCACCATGCCCCGCCCCTACCCCGGCATCATCTCCAGCCTTGAGGGCAGTGCCAAGCCAGCGGTGCCAGAGCAAGCACAATGCTGGCTTGGCACTATCCCCTCGAGGCTGGAGCAGCTGCTGGGAGTGCCGAAGCCAGGGGGAGGGGGCAGAGCCAGGCCGCGCCATGCCCCGCCCCCTCCCCCCAGCTTCAGCTCTCCTACAGGCCGCGCCATGCCACGCCCCCTCCCCCCAGCTTCAGCTCTCCTATAGAGGAGGAGCACCCTTCCTCCTCTCCCAAGATAGGAAAAGTTGAGAGGAATAAAGGCAGTGATCAGATCCTGGGCAGACCCTCTTCCAAGAACGCTAAATGTAATGAATGGAGTATGGTTCTCAAGATTTGTTTGCGGTTTTTGTTTATGTTGTTCTTGTTATTTTGGTGGACTATTACCACTTTGGCAGTCCCCTTTCTGGCTTAAATAGACTGAAAAATGTGATTCCACTTTTAAATAAATTTTGCTGCTTAACATAAAATTTCAATTTTACAAAGAAATAGGAAGTTTCTGCCCTTTTTGTAGTCCATGCAACTCTTGGAGGGGCAGAAAACTGGATTCCCATCTGCCAAAGTTGTGTAGTTGCGTTTTAAGGTGCACTGCTCGTTTTCCTAAAACCCTTGGTCTACCCAGAGCTCCTTCATAAGGAGACACCTGTAAAGAATAATATGGGATGCCCACTGAAAAGATTTACTGTTCACCCCTCTTTCTACTGTGGCAGGGCAGGCTATCCCACCGCTGCCACCATTTGAAAAGACTTGTTATTCGCACGCTAACTTTTACACCGTGGCAGGGTAGGCTACCTCATCCACTGCCACGTCACTATGCGAATATTTGTCTTCAAACTGCTGCCACCATTTTATGAGAGAGAGACTAATTGGACCAATTTTGTGAGGAAAGCTATTTGTGAGGGTTCATGATCAAGTTGTGAGACAGGAATAAACTTTTAAACCGAGGCTTGACTTTTGAAATCAATGGCACAGAGAGGTTTTCAGATGAAATAACAATCAACAGTTTATTCTGGCACAAAAGCTTGGTTTGATACTTTCTATAACTCTTCCGAAGAGGCACGACTTGAAAAGGTTACAAAGTTTAACTATTGCTATTATTCAGCTAGATCAGCTTCTAACTATTTCAATACATAGGCACTCTGGCCTTTTACAGACACTTTGTCTATATTTAGCTCTCAGGCTTTACATAAAACCAGCTGGCTCGCAAGCTCAGCTCACCAAGACTGTATTCTCACAGCCTTAAACGTCGAATCCTAACCCTGCTCTCTCTAGAGCTGGTCAGACCTAACTGCTCTCACTGAGCTCTCAGCACCAACTGTCTTCGAGCTGGTCTGACAGTTAAACTGTCCAAATTCAAACTTCCCCAGAATTCTATTCCTGGCTCTGGCAGAAGCCGTTGACTCCTCCCACTTCTGCCTCAGAGCCACGTTGCTATGGCAACTCTGCTCTCCCTGCAGAGATGTGCTCTTAATATCAGCTCTCTCTCTGGGTCACATTATCCTAACATTTTAATACACATGTAAAATCACATTTAACTTGTAACAAAATTATCACGTCACCACACCCACATTTGCAGATTGTGTTACTATGCAAAACAATGCATCTATTGGTTTATTATTTCAGTTTCAAAATAAATTAAACTGGTAACAGGGAAATTAAATTAAATTGCTATGGCTAATGTGTGTGTGTGTGTGTGTATATATATATATATATATACTAGCTGACCTGGCCACGCTCGCTGTGGCTTTTTTCACTCCTTTCTGGTGTATTTTCCTTCCCCCTCCTTCCTTCCATCCTTGTATGTTTTCTCTCTCTCTCCTTCTTCCCTCTTTCCTTCCTTTTGTCTTCCTTTCTTCTCCCCTTCCATCCTTCTATTCTTTTCTTTTCGTTCCTTACTTTTTTATTTTCTGTGTTCTCCTCATCGTCGTGGGAAGGGGGGGGGGGTTTCCGCCGTTTCTCAGACGGTTGTTGAGGTGGGCCGGGTGGGTGGCGTCGTGGCCGCCGCCTCTGCCGCCTGCACGGCCTCCTCCGCCGCCTCGTCGCCGCTCCGGGACCCGGGCCGCATGTTTGGGCGGCCCGGGTCCAGGAGCGGCAGGGAGGCGGCGAAGAGGGCAAGGGACGCGCCGAAGCAGGAGTCAAAGAGGAAGTCCCGCCTCTCCCGGGCGGAAGTCCTCCACGGGACTATACTTCCCAGAAGGCCCCGCACGACCACTTCCTGTTCATGCGGAGCTTCTGGGAAGTGTAGTGCCGTCGCTCCTGGATCCGGGACGCGCGGGTGGCGGCGTTCCCGCCTCCTCCGCTGGCTTCTCAGCCTCCTCCGTCACCTTCCAGCCGCTTCCGGACCCGGGCGCCGCTCCTGGACCCGGGTGGTGCGGGCGGTGTCGTGGCCGCCTCCTCCGCTGCCTCCTCGTCCGCTTTCCAGGCGGCCACGGCGCCACCCATGTGGGCCGGGTCCGGGAACGGCTGCGAGATGGCAGGGGAGGCCGAGAAGGCCTCTTGCCTGTGCCGGGTTCGCGTGGTCTGTCTTCCTGTTTTTCTCTTGGTCTGTGTGTGTCTCGGGAGAGTGCGAGACACATGCAGATCAAGAGAGGGGGGGGGGGAGAGAGACCGCATGGCCCGGGACAGGAAACAGCTGGGAGGCTGTGGCGGAGGCCGAGGAGGTAGCAGAGGAGGTGCCGCCGTCAAGGTGGTGGAGGTCTCCTTGGCCCCCCCTTCCGGGAGCGGCATGGAGGTGGTGAAGTAGGTCGAGGAGGCGCCGGAAGAGGCGGGCACGGCGCCGGCGCTGGCGTAGCGATGTTCCCCCGTTTGTTACCGCGGCGGCATGGAGAAGGAGGACGATGTGGTGAGCGTGGGCTGAGGGGAGGGGCTGGGTTTGGAGTGGGTGTGGGATGTGGAGTGCGCTGCCAGCATTGGGAAGCAGTGTTTTCCCCCTCCCCTCCCCTCCACTCGCGTTGGAATTCTCCATGCGCTGCTAATTCCAATGGGCGGTTTTTGGGGGCCGTGTTTGGGGGGGTAGCCTGGTATGTAGGCCGGTTTTTTTGTGCCCTAGACATACCCCGTGGTATGCTTGAATGTGTTTGGGGTGTTTGGTGGTTATGGGGGTTATAGTTTTGCTGTCTATATACCGAGTTGCACGACCATTCGAGATATATATATATATATATATATATATATATATATATTGTATCCAGACAAAAAAGATTTCTTAGCATCACTGTGGGTCTCTAGTTAAAATCCATAACAACTCATAACACTCTGGAGCACACTCATGGAAAATAAAGATTCAAGTGAGGACCCACATGCATTCAAGTTTCAGCTCTTTTTATAATTTCAGGAAGAATGGAAGGGAAGTAGCTTTCTTCTGGTTAATCTGAGGAAACTATCATCCCAAACTAATTGCAGTTGTGATAATGGGGAAGGGGCAGATCAATGGCACAAAATGCCCAGTAGGCCTCTAAAGCAGCTCAAGCAAGGCACTAAGAATCCATTAAATTAGTCCTCCACTGGACCAATTATTTTCATATGAAAATAATGTTTTAAAAAGCTGATTACTTTTTCATGACAGAGATGGTTTACTTCTTCCAGTTCAAGAGAGATTCTGTCCACGTCTCTCTGAGCCTGAGCCTGTTGACGGCGGCTCTCCAGTAGCTCCATGTGGATGTGTTTCATTTGTTCACGTTCTAGTCTCAATTGCTGGCCCAAATCAAGTGTTTCTTTGTACTGTTTAGCAATGCATTTGTCTTGTTCTTTCAGCTTCTAAAAGAAGGAAAACATTCATATAAATAAAACAAAACAACTTTGTTTTTCTTTCTTCTTTATTAATACTAATTTCTATTGTCATATAAGACAAATCCTATTGTGTGTAAAAACAGATGGCATTGTGTTCCCTTAGGGACAGGTACCATACAAATTCACTGATTAGAATCCACTTCGGATGCTGTCTGGCAGGGCTGCCCAGGAAGTCGATTGCGATTGACCAGTCGATCCTGGGACCGAAGGAGGTCGATCCCAGCTGGATCGCTTCTTAGAGGGGGTGGAGCCAGGCCGCACCAAGCCCCTCCCCCTGCTTCAGCACTCCCAGCAGCTGCTCCAGGTTTGAGGAGGGCAGGGCCAAGCCAGCCTTGTGCTAGCTATGCCACCACTGGCTTGGCATTGCCATCCTCAAGTCTGGAAAAGCTGCTGGGAGCTCCAAAGCCAGAGGGGAGGGGGCGGGGCTTGGTGGGGCCTGGCTCCGCCCCCTGCAGCTTCCGCTTTACCAGCAGCTTCTCCAGGCTTGAGGATGGCAATGCCAAGCCAGCCTTGTGCTAGCTATGCCACCACTGGCTTGGCATTGCCATCCTCAAGCCTGAGAAGCTGCTGGGAACTCCAAAGTCAGAGGGGAGGGGGGCTTGGTAGTGCCATTCTCTACCCTCTTCCTGGCCAAGCCCCACCCCGCTCCCTCCCCTCTCCAGCCTTGAGGAGGTAAGTAGACTTGGTTTTAATATAAGTAGCTCGCATGGTGAAAAAGTGTGGGCACCCCTGCTGTATGGTGTATGCAGTCTATTTATCATTGTCAGAAGTGGTCAAGCAAACCAGAAATGGTTTAATACGGCCTCCAATATTGTTACTGTTCCCTTTACAACAGTGGTTCCCAATCTGTGGTCTGTGGACCACAGTAACATTAATCTGAACAGGGTTTTTTAGAGGGTAAGGTAGGGTTGATTGACACAACAGGTGGGATAAAGAGCTTCAGAGGACATTTTGCAGAACATTGGTCAGAACAGGGAGTTATTGTATATTCAGGGAAGGCACATTGGAACAACCAAGTTTTCAAGCTCCTCTTAATTACTGCCAAAGTGAGGGCTTGCCTAATATCCTTGGGGAGTGGGTTCCAGATTTGAGGGGCCATCATAGAAAAGGCCCTCTCCCTCGTCCCTAACAGTCGCACCTGCAAAGGGGATGGGAGTGAGAGAGGGGCCTCTTCGGATGATCGAAGAGATCGCGTGGGTTCGTAGATGGAAATGCGGTCACGCAGTTAGGCGGGTCCCAAACCATTCAGGGCTTTATAGGTAAGAACCTGTACCTTGAATTGGGACCGGAAAATGAATGGCAGCCAATGGAGCTCTTTAAACAGGTTAGCATATGGATGGCATATATTCTGTACCAGAAACTAGAGCTGATGTGGTCTATCCTATGCAATTGTCTGAATCAGCACTCCAAATAACCAAACCAAATCTAAAGTTGACCAAAAACTGATTCGTAACTCTTTTGGAAGTAATGTTGGAGAGTGGTCCCTGGTCAAGTGGTCCCTGGTCAAAAAAAGGTTGGAAACCAGATTTGTTTTGTTTTGTTTACAGATAACAGGCTGTGTACACAGCAACATCCCCATTGTTTTTAGATGACACACTAAACGAAGGATAATATTCCCGGATCCCAATTTTGCACCCTCCGACACTTAGCATATCAGAAAGAGCCTTTTCCCCCTCCTTTCTCCCTCAGGAAAGGAAAGAATCTCTCGGTCCTGCTTATGTGCAACTGGAATGATATTGTGAACTTTGACAACCACTGTGAAACTTCAATGGCTGCCCCCCTCAAATACTGGGAAACAGGATGTGTATGCGTTTAAATACTCATGTCTCATTTGTCCAGAAGCTTGCATTTGAAACTGTATTAAAGTTGGAGGGGGGGGGGGGGTTGTATGCAGCAAACTCGTTCAGAGAAAGTTAGTATTTGTCAGAAGCCCAGTTATGTCCTCTCTAAGAAAAGAGCACAGTAGTCTTTGTAAGGAAGTCCAAATGTGAAAATAATTGTAGTGCCTATTTGCAAAAGATTGTGGATATATGTCATTAACTCCTGTGGTGAGATTCTGAAAAATAATTATTCCTATTCAAGTCTCAGGTAATATAACTAAAATAATAGACAGTAAATAAAGAGCAACACTCAAAAAGCAGGGGGATGCCAGACAAGAATCAATCAGGGCCAGTTCACACCTCCTAATGAAGGAGTCCCCCAGGCAGCAACCAGCCAGGCTTTGAAGCTGCAAGGCCATTCAATGCTAATCAAGGTGACCATTTGCAATATTCACACTTGCCTCAAGCAGACAAGAGCTTTCTCTCCCACCTTGGACATTCCACAGATATAGAAACCTCACTTGCCTAGTTTCCAATAAGCCTTACAATCTCTGCCTGCCATAGATGCAGACGAAACATCAGGAGGGAATGCTTCTGGAACATGGCCATACAGCCCGGAAAACTCAGAAACCCAGTGATGCCGGCCATCAAAAGAACAACACAAAAGAACTTAATTTCCAAATTGGAATTCAGCAATTTTGCACATGAAATCTAACCCTGAAATTCTGTTTTTTTCTCTCCACAATGAATAAATATCCCAGGAACATAAAACTGTGTAATTACTTTTACATATAGTCTTTAATGTAATAATCACTTTGAATGCTCCTTACATTCTATTTATTTTATCGAAGTACTCCCAAATCCATCTTAGAATAAGACCATTCTACAATTTCAAAGATACAAAGCTGAAGGAAAATGGTCAGGGAAGGACCTTCCTAGTTTCATTTTTTGGGTCTCAGTACACTATTGCAGAGGAATATTTTGTGTGATGGATTAAATAAAGGCTTACAAAATATATAGTTTAGTGAGCCACAGAACTCTTTGTTCATTTTGACACAATAATTGAACTCGACAGAGTGTACAGGTCCTTCTCAAAAAATTAGCATATAGTAAGTCTCTGCTCTCTGAATATCTAGTACTATTTTGAAAACACGCACTGGGTAGTGAAAACACAGTTAGGCTGCAATTCTATGTATACGTATGTATTTGAGTGGAAGTACTGATGAACTTAATTATTTTTGAGGAGACATGCAAATGACTATGCTGTTAAATACCTTATACAAAAGGACAGAATGTGTCTTCTTTCTTTTATTGCTCAGCGATTAGATAACAGACAGAAACAAACTTGGACTTACTTTTTCAATATCTGTTATTCTTTGCTGCTTTCTTTCAGCTTCTTTTTTAAGACGGCTTATTTCTTGATCTTGCTGGAGTAAGTTAAACTCTTTCTCACTGACGTCATCTTTTGAATGCTCTAGCTCGCTTTCTAAATTCTCAATCTGATAAGATATAAACCACAAGATAAATTATTAAGAAAAAATATATTTTTAGAAGTTCCAACAACCTCCAAAGTATTGTTTACAGCTCACGTCAATATGTGGAGTGTGGGAGCTACATAGATTCAGTTACAGTATTTTGAATAAATACCTGTTTATTACATTCCTTGATCTGCAACTCTGCTTTTTCCAAAGCTCCATCCAATTTAATAATTTTCTGTTCCAGTTCTTCCCTGTGCTCACGAACTGACATATCCAACTGAGTGACCTTAAACATTAGAAAGAAAGGCCAAAACAAATGTGAGAATAAACTAGCATAAGTTATGGAATTTTCTCTCTCTCTCTGGCATTACTTTGCAAATGAAGATTGTTGGGAAGGACTCATTCCACGCTTTTATCAAGCAAGTTGATGATTTTTCGGAGGTTGGATGTGTCCTTCGAGCCTGTGCAATGGATTTTTCTGTTGGAGCACAGCGTGCACAGAACTGGCCTCACCCTTTAAACCAAAGATTTGTCTGCCGGGGCCTAGCAAGTTTGGACAGTGGCAGCGAGGTCCTCAGGTCGTTGGTTTGATTTGAGTTTCCTTCTCTAGATGGTTGACCTTACAGGGTTAGACGAGCACCATCTGCCCGGGTTTGAAATTTCCTTCTCTTAGGATGGTTGCCAAAAGGCTAGAGAGCCCATCCTGCCAGTTGACGCTCTTTGTCAGACCCTTCGGTTGTGACCTGTCTGGCAAGGGAGGCCCTACCAGTGGCTATTATGCCACCGCCAGCATATTTCTAAATTCTCAATCTGATAAGATATAAACCACAAGATAAATTATTAAGAAAAATATATTTTTAGAAGTTCCAACAACCTCCAAAGTATTGTTTACTTTAATTTTTTTTTAAAAATGACGGCCGGGGGCAGGGAGGAGGAAGTGAGCCAGCTCCTCCTCCCTGCACGCCCCCGTCCCTCCCTCTCCACGCCGCCCGATGCAAACCGGATCGCATCGGCGCCGGTGAGAGAGGGACAAGGGGTGGTACAAGGAGGAGGAAGAGAGCTAGCTCCTCCTTCCAGCACGCCCCTTTTCCCTCTCTCACGCCGCCGATGCGATGCAGTTTGCATCGGCGGCGCCGAGAGAGAGAAGGGGCGGTGTAGGGAGGACGAGCCAGCTCTCTTCCTCCTCCCTGTATCGCCACCTTCTCCCTCTCTAGGCGGCGCCGCTGCAAACTGCATTGCATTGGCGGCGCGGAGAGAGGGAGAAGGCAGCGATACTGGGAGGAGGAAGAGAGCTGGCCCCTCCTCCTTTGCCCCTCCTTCTTCCCCTTCCCGCACCGCGGCTCGCGATCGGAGCCGCGGCACGTCCGCGGGGGAGGAGGAGGGGCGAAGGAGGAAACTGTCAGCTGATTGCCTCCCCTTCATCCCTCTTTCCCTCCGCGCGTGCCGGCGCCCGGGATCGGGGCAAGGGCACGGGCGGGAGGAAAGAGGATCGACGAAGGAGGAGGCTGTCAGCTGATTGCCTCCTCCTTCATCGATCCTCTTTCCCCCCGCGCGTGCCGGCGCCACGGATCGGGGCAAGGGCGCGGGCGGGAGGAAAGAGGATTGACGAAGGAGGAGGCTGTCAGCTGATTGC
The DNA here is from genome assembly GCA_030556195.1 of Anolis apletophallus. NCBI lineage: Eukaryota > Metazoa > Chordata > Lepidosauria > Squamata > Anolidae > Anolis > Anolis apletophallus. The sequence continues at coordinate 125,193,626 of JARBWK010000005.1, forward strand.
CTCCTCCTTCATTGATCCTCTTTCCCCCTGTGCGCGCCGGCGCCCGGGATCCGGGCAAGGGCACGGGCGGGGGGAAAGAGGTGGGGCTACGTAAGCGAGTGGCCCCGCCCCCGCTCACTGATCACCTACGGCCCCCCAGGTGATCACTTAGGCAAGCCCACACAGCTATACATGGATTGACTAAAGTAGAATCCCATTCTTTTCCAGCTGAAGCTTTATGGTATTGTTCAGTGTAGACAGGCTGCTGCAACCCGACAGCACAAGCCTGTGTTTCTCCAGCCCTACTGCATCATCCTGCCAATGCTGATGCTACTAAAAAAAATCTTCCTGCATGAGAGAGGATGAGCTGGGCTGGCATTAAAAAAAACTTGTAAAAAGAATTTTGTCAGAGGCTTTGTTATGTGAGGTATGACCATTCACACATAACATATTATACTAATTAAACAAAATATTATGACAAATTTCAAACCTGAGCTGTTCTTTGTTTCAAATCCCAGTTTCTTTCTTTCAGTAAATTGTTCATGTCAAGAAGGTCTTGTTTTTTGTCCTCAAGTTCATCCTTGCATTCTCTGGAATTGAAATTTCAAAATAAAGTTTTTTCTTTTCTTTTTCAGTTCAACAGTATTTACGTTTATGAAAATTAAGACACTATTTAGAAATCTATTTAGAAAAAAAGATGCCTTATTAAAATCTAATCTCTGATAAAAAAAAGGGAGTGGAAATAAAATCCTTGAAAATTGGCCAATGGAATTCACTGGAATTTTTGAGGGGTAGGGACTAAATAAATTATTCCTGTAAGACGTGCACATTGCAATTTCTTGCTTATATGTTTTTGTTTTGTTCTCTATCTGTGGCATCTATAAAATTAAGTCATGCTTCTGATGGATGTCACCTGTTGCTCCACTCACAACAGCCCAAATGAAACCAAAGGAATGATCAACTGGGGCCTCGAGCACTATCTGTTCTCAGCATTACCTTCAGGAAAGGGTAAGATGCCAAGCAGGACTAGGGAAAATGACAACATGGGCCTTCTTCCCACCCATATCCCTTTTGTTGATCTTCTGCTGCATGAATAAAGGAGGTGCCAAAAGGGAAAACAACTTGGCAATGTTCATGTTGGGTTCTATCAAGACATCTGTGGCACCTATTTCTGACAACAGCCTTAAAGAAGCAAGTGGGCGAGATGGCACTTGGCCTAGGGTTTCACTTTGATATACTGTATGAGCAGAGTTTTGAGTTAAGAGCTAAAACGAGAGAAACAGCCTCTGTGCCTTGTGCTCTTGTCTGCTTTGGGAGATTGCTGTCTGCTCTTGATTGCTTTGAGGAACTTTTGGGTTAGTTGATTTTATGTGGTTTTTATTCCTGGTATGCTTGGCTTCATGAAGAGAAATAGGGAGAGAGCGCAAGAGAGGGCGGGGAGGCTGGAATGACTATAGTATGAAGAAAATGATGCTACTGCCTCTTCACTTTGTGCTTCCTTGCCACAACTTTGTGCTTCAACAATTTAAAATTTATATTTTAAGCCACCCGAGTCCCTTCGGGGAGATGAAGGCGGGATACAAGAATAAAGTTATCATCATCATCTTTCTTTTGTTATTGTTCCATGTGTACGTGCAGTATATTTTCATTTTAAAAACAGGTAACAAAAATGGGGAAGGGGGTTCAAGGGACCAGGATGGATTAATAGCATTTTAATGAGAAATTTCACTTTGCAATAAGAATGATTTGAGTTAAGAGCTCAGTCACATAACAAGTTAAACTCTTAGCTCAAGATATCACTGAATATCAGTGATCCAGATTATAATGTGTCCAGTTACCTTAATTCTTCTGTTAAATCCTGGATAGCTGCATATTTCTCCTCCAATGACATCTGTGCATTCTGAAACATATCCCGCAGTTCCTGCAGTTGTCTCAAAGTAGCTTTTAATTCACTAGTGGCATTTTGCATGTCATCCTCTAAAATTTCAATTTTCTGTGCAGCTTCTTTTCGCTGCATCTCACTTGCAAGAAGTTTGTCTTCTAACTCTTTCACTTTTGTGAATACAGAAAGCAAAAAAAGGCATTTAACTTTTTATAAAAAGCTGTATTTGATTTTTAGCTGTCTTAGAAGTTGGTACTATGTAAAAAGCTATATAAAATTCCAAAGTAAAAAAACCACAAAATTGCATGCACTTACTGTACACGTTGGCACACCCACTGGATTTGGATCATTCCAATAGGAGATGAACAGACGATTTGTCACAAGCTGTGACTGGACTTCTAGTCTGTTTTGTCTTTGGTGACTGCATGGGCCACGTTTAAAGGCTTTACCTCTCAATGAATGATTTAAAATGTAATTTTGGAGATTTTTTTTTAAAAAGCTAGAATCTTTATCAAAAGCTAAGTATTAAACTTTCTGTCATCCAGCAATTGCAACTTGGATCAACTTCTTGTCCCCCCCCGCAGCTACCAGTGAGCAAAGAAAAATAAACATCCAAGGGCTAATCTTGTGACTCATATTGTAGAGTTTGCTGTTAACAGCTAACAAGCTTTATGGAGTCACAATACCATTTTACTCACTTCAGTGTTAAATTATTTTGAAAACTAATTTACATAAACTGTTATATTTCATCCCCCACCTGAATCAATAAGAAGAATCCATAATTTAAACACTTTACAAGTACACATGCTGGAGTACAAGCTGAGTTTTCTCAGCCCTTTTTTTAGGCTGAAAAGGTCCCCCATGGCTTATACTTGAGTCAAAGTTATTTATTATTATACTCTGTTATTATTATTATTACATTTATTATTTTACTCTATCATTGCTATTATTTCATTTATTATTTTTCTATATTTATTATTACATTTATTATTTTACTCTATTATTGTTATTATTACATTTATTATTTTACTATATTATTATTACATTTATTATTTCATTCTATTATTACTGTTATTATTATATTTCCATTATTTAACTCTATTATTATTATTTTATTACATTTATTATTTTACTCTCTTTTACTATTGGAAGGATACGTACGCATATTTACATTGAAGAAGGTTAGAATAGTGGTTTAATCAGAGTCTTATATTAAATACAGTTTTATGTAAATATTCAAAAACATTTAATCTACTGATGCCTCAATTAATGTAATGGTATCTATTTTTAATTTATCAGTAGCTGCTGCATTTCCCACCCTTGGCTTATACTTGAGTCAATACATTTTCTAGTTTTTTTGCGATAAATTTAGGTGCCTCAGCTTATACTAGAGTATTTTTTGGGTAATATCAAATAATAATATAAAAATATAAAACTACCTATAAAATGGTTTCTGTATAGATGTTAGACAGGGAAATCTATGGCCCTGTTTCTAATTTAGTTTTACTGTTTCAATGTAAATGGCACATTCTATTAGAAACATCTTCTATGCATTTCCACATTGCCAATCTGGTCATTCACAAAAGACTTCTTAAGAAGCATCATAAAAGGCTTACCTAGTTGTGTCTTTTTATTCAGTTCTGAGGATTTCTGCTCCAAACCCATTTCCATGTGTCCCAGCTGCATTGCTTTAGTGTGACCATCCCGTCTTAAGTGCACCAATTCTTTCTCCATGTCAATTAATTCATCCTTACACTGATCCATTTCTAATTTTATCTGCCTAATTTTTTTAAAAAAGAACAAATTTCACCGAATAGCCTAAAGTGCTATGTTGAACAAATATTATTTTGAGTACTTACCAGGGCATAAATTTAATGGTAAGTTTATGATGTTTATTTCTGACTTGTATAGGAGTGCATTATAATATTTATCTTCTAAAACTTTTTTTTTTTGCAAATAATACAACTATATTCAAGTATTACGGTTTTTCATTCTGGTTAAAAATAAATCAGGACAGCAAATAAAGAGCAACACTCAAAAAGCAGGGAAATTCCAGACAAGAATCTATCAGGGCAAGCTAACATTTCCAAAGAAAGGATTCCCCCAGGCAGCAATCAGCCAGGCTTTGAAGCTGCAAGGCCATTAAATGCTAATCAAGGTAACCAACTGCAATATTCATACTTGCTTCAAGCAGATAAGGGTTCTTTCTTTCTCCCACCCTAGACATTGCACAGATATATAAACTTCCCTTCCCTAGTTTCCAACAGACTCCTTAATCTCGGAGGATGTTTGCCATAGATGTGGGTGAAACGTTAGGAGAGAATGCTTCTGGAACACCGCCATACAGCCCGGAAAACTCATAGCAACCCAGTGATTCTGGTCACGAAAGTCTTCGACAAGACATTCTGGTTGTGTCAATATTTTAATTTGGCAGGATTACATGATACACACCATTAAAAAAACATTCTATAGACAATGTCCTGAACATACCTGATAGTGCCACTCAGTTCCAATACTTTTTGTCTTTTCATTTCAGCTTCTTCACAGGCTAAGTTGAGTTTTTCGTTTGATTTTCTCAGCTCTTCTTCTAAATTTTCCTTCTGCTTTTGATATTCTTGTTCTATTTTGGATAACTAAATTAAAAACCGACAGTTTTAATATTTTAATTCAGCTCAATCCCACAGCAGCTGGCAAAAGTATACTCAACTTTATAATCTTGAAAAATATTTTTGTTACAGTGAAAAAGTTGTTGTTTTTTAAAGGACATTTGTTGGTTGCGAAAGCATTCACTCCCATGTCAATACATAATAGAAACACCTTTGGAAGAAACCATATCTGCAAGTTTTCTATAAACACTCGGTTTTGTTGTCTGGATTCTACAATTTTTTGCCAGTTGATGACAACATTTTGTCATAGCTCTGCCATGTTGGATGGGGGCTACTGGTGAATATCCACTATGAAATACGACTTTCTATCATATTGTGGTCACCCATATATAAGATTAGTCTCTCACATTTTCTCTTGAGTTGATCATCTAACTTCCCTAGCAAATATACAGGGAAAGGGAAAGGTCCCCCCCCCTTTTTTTTCTTTTAATGTGTGTGGACATTGAGGGAATAAAAACATTATGCAGAGAATGTAAAGCCCTTAGGTTAGGCGTTTTAGATTTGTATGCATTCAATGTTTAGTGATTGTAGTGTAGTGTTACTTTATATTAGGAAAATGGATTTCTTCTCTTTATATTTTGTCTTCTGGTTTGTATTCTTGCTTTTTGTGTTAGTTATATCTGAAAAAAATATTATGACAATAAAAAAAACTCTTGTGTTTGGAACATATCTTTTAAATCAGTTTCCCAATCGTTGTGATGCGGCACAGTAGTGTGCCGTGACGGACCTCCTGCTGTGCCGCGAGAAAAGCTCTCTGCCCCCCTTCCTTCCCCCCTCCTCCTACCAAACTCTTGCTGCTTGGGGGAGGAGGAGGAAGGGCCGGGCGGAGGCGAAGAAAAAGAAGGGGCCGGGGTGCTGCCTCCTTCGGCCATTTCCCCAGCCAGCCTCCAATCCGCCATGACTCCCGTCCCTCGCTCGCTGAAGCTGCGTGGAGGAGGAGCCCCACCCACTGAAGCCCGTCCATCACTCATGCTCCTCCTCCTCCGTGCGGCTTCAGCTTCAGCTGTGGGAGAGCTGAAGCTGGGGGGAGGGGGCGGGGCATGGTGAGACCTGGCTCCTCCCCCAGCTTTGGCACTCCCAGCAGCTGCTCCCAGCAGGCTACCATCCCCCAGCCGTTCTTTACTGTGTTCGAGTGTCATTTTGGTTGGTAGTGTGCCGCCTGATTTTTTTAATGTTACAAGTGTGCCGCGGCTCAAAAAAGGTTGGGAAACACTGTTTTAAATAAACAGTTAACAGAATATCTGACCAGTTATTATAGAGAACTGTCATTAAATTTACAATTCTTAACACGGAGTTAGTGGCTTGGGAACTGTAGATAGGCAACTGTTTCCAAAGCCCATTTCCATGGAGATAATTACAACAAATTATATTTTAATAATATTAATTATAATATTTTAATTATATTTTATAATTTTAATATAGTGTGTTTTAATTTTATCTATAGCCTAATTATACTTTAATGTTAACTTTTTAATGTTTTTAGCTGTACTGTATTTGCATTAATTTATAAGATCCCTGTCAACCTAGTTTAGGGGAAAAAACCAGGATATACATAAAGTTAACTAAAAACATGTAATCATAATTATATGTACTTCCAAATAACAGAAACAATACAAAACAAACCCAAACCTCATTCAAACTAGTAAAGCTTAAAGGTGCTTAAAAGGCAGATTGTAACATATATCTTGGCTTTTCTTCACGAACGAAGATTCAGGAAGGACTCATCAAGCGTGTTGATGATTCGGAGGTTGGATGTGTCCTTTGAGCCTGTGCAATGGATTTTTCTGGTGGAGCGCAGCGTGCACAGAACTGGCCTCACCCTTTAAACCAAAGGTTCATCTGCTGGGGCCTAGCAAGCTTAGGATGGTGGCAGCGAGGTCCTCGGGTCGTAGGTTTGGTTCGAGTTTCCTTCTCTTAGATGGTTGACCTTACAGGGTTAAATGAGCACCATCTGCCCAGGTTTGAAATCAGAGTTTTCCTTCTCTTAGGATGGTCGCCAAAAGGCTAGAGAGCCCATCCTGCCCTTTGACGCTCTTTGTCAGACCCTTCGGTTGTGACCTGTCTGGCATGAGAGGCCCTACCAGTGGCTATTATGCCACCACCAGCATAGCTCACAACTTCAGTAGGATACGCAAGCCTCTCCCACACAACAAGGGGGCGCCAACGGAGAGGTGTAACATATATACTGGGAGTTAATACCCAGTGCACACAGTAGGGCAGGTCTAGGTCTTATTCTGAAACTGTGGAATGATAATTGTAGGCAAAGAAACTTTACCAAAGTTCAGAAAGCATTGAATGGAAACACTTTCACAATCTTGCATATGTTAGCCTTCCATATCTGATCACAGCAAATGTTACTTATGTTCCTTGAGGCCAAAGATAATAAGTAGTGTCATACATACCCCCAAAGCTATTTGCGTAAACCTCAAAATACTGTATGTTCCTCCAGAAATAACTCCTCAGTCTTTCTACCATGCAAAATAGTTGTGAAGACTAACTTATATCAGAGCATGAGCATCTTTTGCTCCTAAAATCCTCACTTGACAAAAGACAGATTTCACTGGGCATGCCCAAATCAAAGTTTTAGAATTTGATTCAAGTAATCGTTTCACAAAAACATAATCAAAAGTAACTTAAACTCTAAATAAGGCACCTGCTTTTGGAGCTTTACTTGACTGTCTTCTAATTCACTGTTCCTAATAGTTTCCTGATGCAACATTTTCTGTTGCTGTTGGAGTGCCTGCTGCAAAACAAGGTTTTGTTCAGTGGTTGACTGAAGGTTATCAGTTTTGATCTTGATGTCTCTCTGCAACCGCTGCACCTGAGAATACGACGTGGCAAGATATATTTAAAATGATGTTGATTCACAGCTGCTCTCATTTTGCCATCCTTAAAAAAGCAGTCTGCTAAGGTCTATAAATAGTGTTTATAACTGAAATTCAATACGGTTAACTTCAATGCACATACATTTCTGGGAAACATACTTCAGAGTGAAATTATGAGGAGATCTGAGTAATGTGCATTTATACAAATGTTGAGTAAGTTCCCATTTTCAGAAATATTTGCACACTTTGGTGATATACTTCATTTTCAGTTACATTTATTGCAACTGCAGTAAGATGTACATATGGCTGCTTTTTTTTCATAGTTCCTTCTAGGAAAATAGTGCCATGAAGAAATGCAAATATCCTGAAAATTATCAGAGCCGCAAAGGTGCAATGAGTTAAGCTCTTGTGCCGGCTGAACTGCTGACCTGAAGGTCGGCGGTTCGTATCCGTGAGAAGGATGGGCTCCCATATATCAGCTCCAGCTTCCATGTGGAGACATGAGAGAAGCCTCCCATAGGATGGTAACACATCTGGGCATCCCCTGGGCAACGTCTCTGCAGATGGCCAATTTTCTCACACCAGAAGTGACTTGCAGTTTCTGAAGTTGCTGACACAATTTTTTTAAAAATCAAAAACTAAAAGCAGAAATAGAAAGTTTACCTCTTCAGACTTTTTCTTCAACTGCTTTTCAAATAACATTTTATTTTCTTCTAGATGGTTTAAGTATAATGCTAGATCTCCCTTACAGATATCTAATGCTGTCTGTAGTTGTTTAACCTGGTTACATAGAAGACATAATATAAACACTGAGCAAACACAAATTGCTCTCAAACATCTACAAATTTTGAATACTAAAAACAATGATCAAATATGTTAATCTGTGTTATGAATATAGATTACTTCTCAGATGTAAAAAATGAATGCAATAATATTTGTTAAGGAATAATATAGGCTGATATGTTACATGAGAAAAGAACATAAAGCTCTGCCCAAACATAACTCTTTTCAGTGTGTTGTCAAAGGCTTTCATGGCCAGAATCACTGGGTTGCTGTAAGTTTTTTGGGCTGTATGGCCATGTTCCAGAAGAATTCTTGCCTGACATTTTGTCTGCATCTATGGCAGGCATCCTCTTTTCCATCTCCCCATCTCCCTCCTACAGGATTCACTGACCAGTTGAGGGGTGTCCAGCTATGTCCCTATAACCAAATGTATGATGAAAAAGCATCCTGAAGGATGCCTTTTTCATTGGGAAGGATAATATTGTTGTTGTGCATTGCACTTGTCTGGATGCTTTTTGGCTGCTCCTGTCTACTATATATCTATGTTTTGCGTTCTTCAGGAGAAACACGAGACTCAGAAGTTGGGGAGTCACTGCACAAGCGAGGCGGTGAATTCTTCCCTCTGTTATGACCATAAACACAGCTTTATATCTTAGCTGAAGTCCATTTGCTATTCTGACCAAATAAGTGGCTCATTTGACTAAATGAGTTTCCTCCAGAAATAAACACACACAAACAACTGAATTTTGAAAAAAATGGCTTGCTGTGGAAACAAGAATACACACACACAGGCAGTCCCCGGTTTACAAATATCCAACTTACAAACAACTCAACGTTAAGAACAGGTAAAATGACAGGAAGCGAGATAAATCTACCACTAAGAAGGGAAAACCACTCCTGGGGAAAAGGGGTCTTCACTGAAGCTTTCTCACAATCCTTATTTATTTATTTATTTATTTATTACTACACTTCTATACCGCCCCTCTCAGCCCGAAGGCGACTCGAGGCGGTTTACATGGCAGACTGTGGAATGCCAGGTAGAAGAGATCCGACAGCAGGTTATAAATAAAATTAACATCATCTGCTCTGAGATATAGAGCAATTTTTTTTAGCCTAGGAGAGATAAGACCCTTTGTAAGAGTGTTCAGAAGTTGTGTAAGCAAATCAACAGAACATGCATTTCCATTTTAAACAGAAATAACATTTCAGGGATGTGTCATTCTTTCTCCGCTCATCATCTGTGAGGTACAATGCCTTTTTTCTTCAAATCCAATCTTAAAACACACCTTTCCTAAGCCTGTTTAATTATTTCATCCTCACTCCCATGTTCTCTTTGCCTCCTCCCTTCATTTTGTTGGCAGTCAACAAATTTGGACTTCAACCTTTACAGCAGTGATCTGTTTTGTATTACTGTTAGTCCATAAAGTGGTATGTTCACCAAACATGTTATATAAATAATAATCATAATTCATTAATATATTCTCCTCCTCTAATACTGGACTATTCTTATTGTACCTTGATTGTTTCCTCAACAAGCTGCCCTTGCAAAGTCTTTAAAGCTTCCTCCTTCCTGGCTTTTTGTTGCTCCAATTCCTATTTGAATCCAGAATCAATAGCAGAAAATATATAAAGTTATAACTTTTTTAAAGATATGCTTTTCAAGCAATAAGTTCATCCATGAAAATCAATTCAGTCATCTTCAACATCTTCCTGCCCAGTTATTGTTTAGGAGAAGACAAATCAGCAGATCATAGAAACACAGAATTGGAAGAGACCACGTGGGCTATTTGGTCCAACTCCCTGCATTGTAGGAAAGGCACAAAGCACCCTTGACAGATGGCATTCTGCCTTTGCTCAAAGGTCTTCAAGGAAGGAGACTCTGCCATACTCCATGACAGATAGCTCCAATGTTGAACAGCTCTTACAGTCAGGAAGTTCTTCCTACTGTTCAGATGGGATCTCCTTTTCTGTAATTTGAACCCATTATTCCAAGTCCTAATATCCAGGGCAGCAGAAAACAAGCCTGGTCCCTCTTCCTTATATCTCTGTTTCTCCCAGTGGTCATTTTCAAATTCTCTGCCTTTGGAGCCTTACTGGTCTCTCATTCCCTATACAGTGGTGTGTGGTTCAGTAGGCCTATATCCCAGTTTTCTGTGATCTGCACTGCACAGATTGCCCCAAAATAGTGGGGAAAGAGCAGAAAACAAAAATCCCCAATGGTGCCGGGATATCTATTTTCAGCTTTCAAAAACAGATATATGAATGCTAGTTATATAATGACTGTGGAAGGTCTAACCAGCATTGGCTCTTCTAAGATTCTAGGTACAAGTCGTCGTCACCACCCCTATATCCAGCTATCTCGGAATTATTGAAGAATATACACCTGAAGTTCAACTTCAGGGCTTTTCAAGACAAAACCCATGTTACTACAGAATGACTGGAGACAGATTCATCAACCTCTCCTTATTTATACCAAGTACATTTTGATAGGCTACTGAAAGCTTGTAAGTAGCAACATGTCAAAATAACTATACACAATTTTAGAAACAATTATAATAGGAAGGGGAAAAAAACATATGTCCACATAGTGTGACAGGTTAAAATGCTACCTCTTTGTTTTCTCTTAATAGCTGATCCAGCGATCCAATCTGTCGTTGCTTAGATATAATATCTTGCTGCAAAATAGACAGTGTGTTCTCTTGCTCCAGGAACTGCTGCTTTTTACTTTCTAGCTGAGACCGAAGCTGCATTGAAAAAAAATATTGTTTTCCCCTGTGCAGTACCTCTCAATTTTTTTCAAAAGAAAAAAGAAAAAAAAAAAAGGGCTTCTTGGTTATTGCACCAACTCTGTGAAATGCTCTTCCCCTGGGGGTCCGGGCCCTGCAGGATCTAATGGCCTTTCGTAGGGCCTGCAAGACCCACTTATTTCAGCAAGACTTTGCGTTATGAGATAATTGTTGTTACTTGGTATCTATCATGTTGCATTGTGTACACCAGTGTTTCCCAACCTTTTTTGAGCCGCGGCACACTTTTTACATTTACCAAATCCTGGGGCACACCACCAACCAAAATGACACAAAATGACACTCTAACACAGTAATACATCTAGTTAATATGCTTTTAAATGTATTTATACACTCAGTGTGAAACCTTGGCCTGTTTCGATGAACTCAACATAGATATCCTGACAGGAATGGCAGAAAGACACAAACTTCCCACACAGAACTCCCATAACCAAGAGAAAATACTGTAAGAGTTTGGTGGGCATTGACCTTGGGTTTTGGAGTTGTAGTTCACCTATATCCAGAGAGCACTGTGGACTCAAACAATGTTGGATCAGGACCAAACTTGGCATGAATACTCAATATGCCCAAATATGAACGCAGATGGAGTTCAGGGGAAATAGACCTTGAAATTTGGGAGTTGTAGTTGCTGGGATTTAAAGTTCCCCTACAATCAAAGAGCATTCTGAACCCCACCAATGATAGAACTGGGCCAAACTTCCCACACAGAACCCCCAGAGGGCAAGATGAGGTCTCTACTTGGGGAAAGGGAGGCAGGTCTTCCCAATGCATGGAGAGGGAGAGACCAAGAAGACAATGGGTGGGGAGGGGGGTGTTTGTAATTTTGTGCCTTTATAGAGGTAGGTTTCTTAAGGTTTTTATACTTCAACACACTATACTCTCCCCCCTCCCCTCCTGGAGGTTCCAATTTTCCATGGCACACCTGATGATTGCTCACGGCACACTAGTGTGCGCCGGCACACTGGTTGGGAAACACTGGCGTACACCGCCCGAGCCGTTCTGGGAGTGGCGGTTTATAAATCAAATAAATAAATAAATAAATAAATAAATAAATAAATAAAACTGTCATAATTTTAGCAGCTATTCATCACCAGCTATGCATCTACCTACACAGCATCTATTAACTGCTGGCTATTTTTTTACACTGGCTAATTTTTTTAATACAGTGCAAAGGAAGTTTAACAGGCATAGGTTCTGTGTTGCCAATGTGATATGCTGAATTTAGAAACACAGAGCTAATGTCCTCCTTGGAACACAGTTTGGGTCTTTTTGAAAATGGAAGAAAGGTCACATGTATTCCCTACTAACAGTGTGATGAAAACATTTCTGTCTCATTGCATTGCACATCTTTGTCCCCTTTCTGACATTTCTTCCATTTTTGCTCCAACTCCAGAAATATTTACAGGGGTTCTCTGCCCACAAATGTGGACTGCCCACTCTTCTATATCAAATCATTTTCCAATAGCCAACATCTTTTAAATGCCATAAGCAAATACGGTAAGATTCACTCAATACACAAAATCCAACAGGGAAAATACAACTGGTGCTCCATGTGATAAGATTTCAGTGGGAAGCATCTCCCTACAGTATTCTATTCATCTGAATGCAAACAGATTCATTTCTTGATGTGCGCAACAGTGTGGTCCTCTGACTTTGGGCCTTTCCATAAGCTATATAACCCAGAATATCAAGGCAGGAAATCCCACAAAAATATCTACTTTGAACTAAGTTATTTGAGTCCACACTGCCATATATTCCAGTTTAAAGCAGAAAATGTGGGATTTTATTCAGCTGTGTGGAAGGGGCCTCTCATAGAACAATTTGGAAGAAGCAACCATCGGGCACCTGCATTTCATGAGGGTCCACATATGTGGCTGTCTGCATGTACACATTAAATACAAAAGGAAGATGGCATAAAAACATAAGAAGAGCCATGCTGAATCGGGCCTCAGCCCATCTAGTCCAGCATTCTGTGTCACACAGTGGCCCACTAGTTGTACACAGGGATCTCTAGCAGAAAGGAGGGCAAAACCCTCACCTGCTCCCGACCCCCCACAACCAGTACCCAGGGAAATCCTGCCTGCCTCCATCAACACAGAGGTGGCACTTGGATGTCCATTTCAGTAGCTACTGATTCCCTTGGTATCCATGAATCTGTCTAATCCTGCCTTGAAGCTGTCCAGGCTGACAGCTGTCACAACCTCCTCTGGAAGTGAGTTCCATAACCCAATGACCCTCTGGGTGAAGAAATATTTCCCTTTATTAGTCCTAACTTTCCTACCTTGGAGCTTCAGGGAGTGCCCCCTAGTCCTAGTGTTGTGTGACAGAGAAAATATTTTTTCTTTATTCACCTTTTCTATCCCATGCATGATTTTATACACTTCGATCAAGTCGCCTCTTAAACGTCGTCTTTCAAGGCAGAAACACCGCCTCTTCTATAATTATTAATTTTTTAATCATTTCTTTAGGAACTGAAAAAATTGTAATAAGAAAATAATGCTATAAAAGCTAAAAACTTACTATTTCAATCTGGTTTTCCATTTCATTGTGTTTCTCAAGATGGAATATCTTTGTTTTTTCTAGCATCAGAGATAAATGACCATGTTCTGCATTGATGTTCCTTTCCAAGTTATGTAGCTTAGAATTAACTTCCTAGAAAACAACCAAATTTTTGGAATCTATATACTGATAATTGGGAATAAAAAATCTATTTCTGTCACTTATTATCTCCTTCTATAAACCAAGTCACAGCTAGAAAGACACTCAAATAATATTTATATTACTCGATATTATACAAATTTCATTAAAAACTATTTACATTTTAGAAATTACAAATATAGGCTTGCTTAGACACCCAATGTTTGTCAGTATTTTGTATAATATCATCTATGTGACAACATCTCCCTCTTCCCAAAAATTGTGTGAATAGATTGTAAGAGTTTTACCACTAATTCCTGTTCCAGCTCGGTATTTTGTGCAGCTGAGGTTGTATATGCTACTCTTTTTTCTTCCAACTGTTTTTCAAGGGTAGAAAGTTGAGAAGATTTCCTTGCTAACTGTGTAAAACATATACATGTGTCAAATATACAGGACTAAAATAGCAAGTATGAATCCTATTGTCACTTCTTCCCCTTCTCACATAAAGGTGTTTGAATGAGACAGCTAAAAGTCCTCACTGTTGTCACGCAATGTAATTTCTGCTACAGCTTTTCTAGCTCACAGTATAATTAAATTCACAACCAGCTGCCTTCCCCACCAATGGATGTTTCACACTTGTTTTCTATTAAAATAACCAGCAAAGAGCTGTTACGCCTGAAAGTAAGATAACACAATGTTTTACACAAGGGACAGGACTCTTTGATACGGCAATACATCGGGATCGGCTACAAGAGACACAAACAACTTTGGATACTCCGATATTTGAAAAGCCTCCAAGGGCTCTTCCAGACAGGCTCTATATCCCAGGATCTAATCCCAGGTTTTCTGCTTTAAACTGGATTATATGAGTCCATACAGTCAGATAATCTGGGATAAACAGAAAACCTGGGATCAGATCCTGGGATATAGGGCCTGTCTGGAAGGGTCCCAAGGCTCCTTCTACTCTGTCATATAAAATCCAGATTACCTGTTTTGAACTGGATTATATGGCAATGTAGACTCATATAATCCAAAGAAGATAATGTGAATTATCTGCTTTGATAATCTGGATCATATGACAGTGTAGAAGGGGCCCAAGTGGGTTATAGATGAGTATGAAATCAGTTTAAGATAAACAATTCCATGGGGACTATAAATAAAAGAATATCTCTACATGAATAACCAAATATGTCAACATTTTACAACAGGTAACCTTCAGGAATGACTACAAAGCCCATTAGGTTGCTTTTTCACAGGTTAGTCTCCTATGGCCCCTTCCACACTGTCATATAATCCAGATTATTAAAGCGGGTAATCCACATGAACCAGCTTTGAGCTGGGTTATAGGAGTCTACACGGCCATATAATCCAGTTCAAAGCAAATAATCTGGGTTTTATATAGCAGTGTTGAAAGAGCCCCTATCCTGCCTAATTGTGCCCATCACAATAACGAATTGTTACCATCTATTTACTTCTGATTAGTTGGCTTCCAATTCTAAAAAGAAAAGCACCTGCAATCTCCAAAGAGGAAATGTGCATCTTTACATAATTACTAGAGAATTGATCCCTGAGAGAAATATCTCCTTTCTCTTTCTACTTACTTCTTTCTCCAAGCTAATAGATTTTGCAGCTTTCTCCAACAGCTCTTCTTGTATTGCTTGAAACTGACCAGTTCTTTGGGCCATGCTGTCTTTTAAAACAGAATTCTCCACTTCAAATTTATCCAGCTTAGTCCGAAGTTCTTCTAACTGTTTATTTAATTTGTGCTTCTCCTTTTCAAATTGTTTTCTGAGAAGCTCCAGTTGTTGATATTTACTCTCTGCACAATAGAAAGACCAAGGTTGGATTATACCACATTGCAGTAATTTAGAAATTTCGAATGACACATATCATTTCCACTTTAAGACTTACTTTCATTTATGTGAATCATTTATAGGAATTTAGTAGCACACTGAGAGCTGTAATTTGGCAAAAAATATTTTACACAGAAATTTCAGGACATCCAACAAGTAGCATTTGCAGCAAAACTGCCTGTTAGGGTGCGGGAAAGGCTGTACACTTTAGAACCTATGAAGCACCGGCAAATAAAACAGTCTGCCATTGCTAGCAATATGCGAATGATCATCTCTTACCTACAAAGCCCAGGAATTGTTAAGGACCAAATTCATTGTCTCTTAAATCAGTGTTTCCCAACCAGTGTGCTGCGGCACACTAGTGTGCTGTGAGCGATCATCAGGTGTGCCATGGGAAATTAGATTCTAATCTATCTGATGTCATGTATAAAGTTTGCTATTCTGTCTCCGGAACCCCAGCGAGGGTCCCTGTTTTTGGGAGGGCCGCGCAGTAGGGCGGACCTGTTTGGGCCAGTTCCCTTCCATTCCGCTCCAGTGCTGTGCGAGGTGTTGGTGCTGTGCGAGGTGTGAGTCAGAGAGCAGCGGAGCCCGAGCGCTAAAGGCAGGCAGGCAGGCAAGACGCTGGAGGAGCAGGTAGGTAGGCAGACAGGGAGTCAGCCAGCTAACGGGGGAAAGGAGGAAAGGGAACTCGTGGGAGAAATATGGGTCTCCCAAAGGCCATCCAGCCTGACCCCCTTCAGCCAAGCAGGAAGGCACCAACCAAGCCCTCCCGACAGATGGGCATGGAGACTCTAGCTATACATTAAGGCAGGCAGCATCTTTATTAAGGGCTTGGAAGAAGGTTTAGACTAGATATGATCAAACTATGGCCTTCCTCCAGGTGTTTTGGACTTCAACTCCAACACTGTGTCCTGTTCTGGGCACCACAATTTAAAATTAAGATATAATTGTATATTTACGTTACATGTCATATTGCGAATAATACTGTGATATAATTGTTATAATTGTTACAGACCAACTTCGCCGCCAGCTGGACCAGGGTGGATCAGCCCTGCTTGTTTTGTTAGATCTAACAGCAGCGTTTGATACTGTAGATCATGCATTGTTGGCCCACCGTTTAGCTGTGACTGGGGTTAGGGGGATTGCCCTTAAGTGGGTAACCTCCTTCCTCCAGGATCGGGGACAACGTGTGGAGAGGGGAGAGGAGGTCTCCGGGAGGCTCCCATTAAGTTGTGGGGTCCCCAAGGGGGCCATCCTCTCGCCCTTATTATTCAACATTTATATGCGCCCCCTGGCCCAGCTGGTTCGCGACCTTGGTCTGGAGTGTTATCAGTACGCTGATGGCACCCAGCTTGTGATGAGAATGGACGGCAGGCCGGACACCGTACCCGATTGTTTCCATCTATGCCTTGAAGCCGTGACTGGATGGCTGCGTGCCAGCCGACTGAAGGTGAATCCGTCGAAGACTGAGATCTTGTGGCCTGGTCGCCCTGGGCTGGATGAGTGCCGGTTGCCTACCCTGGATGGCGAGCAACTTAGCCCGTCATCCCTTGTAAAGAGCTTGGGTGTCCAATTGGACCCTTTGCTATCCATGGAAACTCAGGTCTCCATGGTTAGCAAAACGTCGTTTTTCTATCTACGACAGGCTAGGCGACTGGCACCCTACCTGTCCAGGGACGACCTGGCCACGGTGATCCAAGCGACGGTCATCTCGAGGCTGGATTACTGTAACACCCTCTACGTTGGCCTTCCCTTGTCGACAATCCGGAAACTCAAGCTGGTGCAGAATGCCGCTGCTCGCTTGCTGGTGGGAGCACCAATGAGGGAGCACATCACTCCCATCCTCCGGCAACTGCACTGGCTTCCTATTGAGTACCGAGTTGCCTTCAAGGTGTTGGTTTTAACCTTTAAGGCCTTACACGGTCTAGGGCCTGCGTACCTGAGGGACCGCCTTACCCCGTATGTTCCCCCGAGATCACTCCGTTCAGAGGAACAGAATTTGTTACTTGTGCCATCAATCCGCTCCTGCCATCTGTCCACAACCAGGCAGAGAGCTTTCTCTGTGGCGGCCCCAGTGTTATGGAATTCCCTTCCTGATGACACCCGAGCGATCCCAGAGCTTGCCCCCTTTCTAAGGGCTTGCAAGACTGCCCTCTTCAGACTGGCTTTCAATTAGTCTGGTCTGTTTGGCGTGTTTTTGTAACCCTTGAATTTTACCTCTGTAACTGTTTCGTGTTTTATGTTTTTATTGTATGGCTGCAAGTTTTGTTACACGCAGCATGTTTTATTGTATGTTGTGATCCGCCCCGAGCCTGCAGGGAGGAGCGGAATATAAGATTAAATAAATAAATAAATAATACAATGTGGTATGTAATTGTTGTACTGTGACAATGACATAGTATGTTGTATTTGATATCATAGTATAATATAGTATGGTATATGTATATTGTGTATACATATAATATTGATAATGTTGTAATGTAATGCAATATATTACTACTACTAATAATAATATACTACAACTATATATTTTGTGTTCATCGAAACAGGCCCAGGTTTCACACTAAGTGAGTGTATAAATACATTTAAAAACATATTAACTATATGTATTACTGTGTTACAGTGTCATTTTGGTTGGTGGTGTGCCCCAGGATTTTGTAAATGTAAAAAATGTGCCGCGGCTCAAAAAAGGTTGAAAATCACCGTCTTAAATTATGAATGGATGCCAGTAGGGTACAGCTTTACAAGATAGTGCAAGATCCATGTAATTTCAGGTCAATTGTTTTCACAGAAGCAGCATACTGCCTGTAACCCATCCTCATCCTGTATACCTGATAGGTTTCCACCTAGTTTTACTGGTTCAGTTTCAAGACCATGTAAGTTTTGCCCATCCTTTCTTTCAGAGATCTCTTGTTGAAGCTTAGTGGCCATAGCTTCTCCTTGAAGTTTCTGAATCTCTGCTTCTTTCATTTTCAGTTTCAATCTATCAAAAATAAATAAATAAAAATTAAAAAAGGGTATGTTCCTTTTGTCATTCAAAATACATTTAACTAACCTAAAATCACTTTTTAAAAAATGCACTACCTTAGATCTTCTATGAGGAATCTATGTGTTTCACAGCAGTTTGCGTAAGATGCTTCACTAGAATTACTTGCGGAATGAGAGGCCTACATATTAAAGGGGAAAAGACACAAATGTAATTGATAATAGCTATAAGCCAATGTTAAGACTTCCACAAGTACAATGGTGGAATCCTATTGTAGCCCATAATATGTTATACAAACAATGGGGAAGCTGCTGAGCAGACCAAACACACACAAGCAGATAGTGTATAAAACACACTGCAATAAGCTATTAATTTATAAATAATTGTAATATACCAATTGTACAAGCGATGTAATTACACATATAACCATGTCATATTGAATCAATAATAATACATAGCAGAATAAGTTCGCAATATGCTAAAGAGTCCTAATAACAACAAATCACAAGTGCTCCCATAGGATAATCCAACATTTTACCGCTCATATATCAGGACGCAGGACAGTGAATACATACACTATTTCGTGTTTATATGGACTAGTTTATTCTCTGAGCCTATGGCAACAGGAGGACTTCTGCCAGCCCTTTTGAGCGTCTCCACGTGAGTGCATGTCGGGTTATCCTGTGGGAGCACTTGTGATTTGTTGTTATTAGGACTCTTTAGCATATTGCGAACTTACTCTGCTACATATTATTATTGATTCAATATGACATGGTTATATGTGTAATTACATTGCTTGTACAATTGGTATATTACAGTGATTTATAAATCAATAGCTTATTGCAGTGTGTTTTATACACTATCTGCTTGTGTGTTTTAGTCCATAATATGTCCCTGAACTAGCAAGAGTTAATTGCTGAGCAGCAGAGAATGCTGGAGAAATAGAAAAGAGTTATGAGTACAATGTTTCATTTAATCCAAAATGTATGCTGTGATGGATGACATATTGGGAAAAGTTAATGGGAACCATCCAGTCAAAATCATACTGTTATTTCAAGATTATTGAGAACATATTTCTCACTAAAACCAGCATGAATTAAAAGTTTTTAACTGCATTATATACCTCTGCACACTTTCCACCACATTACAAGTCACTTTTCAACATTGGGAAATCTTGGTCGTGTCCCCCAAATGATGCATGTAATTGTATGTATATAATATAGTATGATATAAGAGAAGAAGAATATTATCCCATGGTTTTTTCTTCCTTGTAGTTATGTTTTATTTTTTACTTCCTATTATTAACAAGTGCATTTATGCTTACACAGAGATTTCAAATAATTGATGAGAAAGAATGCTGAGACGTCTGGGTGATACTTTTCAGTATTTGCTTCTATGGCAAAAGAACCTCCCTTTGAAACAGGCACATTTTTCTCAACATTGGTGTGATGTTATGTTCAGATAAACCTGACAATTTCCTGAGGCTACACTGCTCTATGGAAAGTACAGAACCCCCACTAAAATAAAGGAGAGCATACAGAGCCTAACAAAAAAAAGCAGGAACCAGAGAATATTTTCTTGTGAAGTAAACCTTTTAGCAGAGGAAATCCTTCCACAGGGGCATACACAATACAAGCAAATCCCGAATTCACAAAACATTGATACCCTTATTGGCCAATAAAAATGCACAAAACACAGCATGCAAGCTTTCAAAGCTCCACTGGCGTCTTCACCAGGCAAAGATGTTAAAAATCAAACAGGAGAAGGATGTTAGTCCCAGACGTATGGCAGATTTTTATCTCAAATGTTACTTCTATTGTCAATTAAGATAGTTTTGAAGGATTTTAATGTTCCAGCGACCATTCTCTTTTGGCCAGGAGGAAGAAAAGGCAGGTGGTAATATTTCAACTCTATTTGCAAAAGAAAAGTAACTGCCCTTGAGATACAAGCTAGCTTTCCATGCCCTGTGCAAAGCTAGCTGAGCCTTTCTTAGGCAGAAAAAACCTGATCTTCGCAAGAAGTCTCCTTACTTTTACATCAGTCAAAGACTGGGAAAAAGAGCCAAAAATGTCCAGAACAAAACATTCAAGATAAAAAAGTACAGATAACACAAACCAAAGTTATGATGAAGCTCATACCTTTACCTATAGACTTAATAAAAGTGAAAACGTGTATGTGGTGGAGGTGTCCACTTACACAGACAGTCTCCCACCTCCACAAACAGCTATAACCCACAGTGCTGAAGAGCCACCAAAAGCACTCCAAGGACATTGCAGGTTACAGCGAGTGCCATGAACATGTAGCTCAAACCTTGCCAATGCCCTCCCCAAATGCCATACTGCCCACCACCCAAGAAAAGGCTTTCATTCAGAGACATTTTCATCCTAGATGTTCTGTTTTCCCTCCAGAATTGACATCCTAGGGTTCCTTACTCTATCAGTTGCTGTGGAATTTGTATGACCCTGCCAACTGCCTCTCCCTTAACCCTTTCCTACCCTTTCCTATGGCACACAGCAAACAAAAATTGATCAGCGACTAAACAAGAGCTTAGGAAAGAATTCACCATGATTTATAGGAGTTGTAGTTCACCTACAACCAGAGAGCACTATGTACCCAACCAACGATGGATCTGGACCACACCTGCTACGGATGATGGGATTTGCAGTACTTTCACTCACATCCTGAGACCACTGTGACCACCACAAATGATGGACCTAGACCAAACTTGGCACACAGACCCCCCACATGCCTAACAGAACATACTGGAGATGTTTGGAGGAAATTGACCTTGATGGGAATTATAGTTCATCCTCATCCAGAGAAACAGTAACCCCCATTGACAATGGACAGGGACCAAACTTGGCACAGAGAAGCCCCGTGACCAACTGAACATGCTGCATGGGTTTGTGGGAATGGATCTTGATTTTAGGAGTTGTATTTCACCCTTATCCAGAAAGCACTGAACCCAGCCGATGTTAAATCTGGACCAAACTTGGCACACAGACCCAACATTGCCAACGGTGTATACAGGCAGGGTTTGAGGGTGAATGTCCTTGGATCTGGGAGTTGTATTTCACTCACACCCTTCTTCATTTTCTAATGGGAGCATTCATAAAAAACAAGAAAGATTGTCTTTCCCCCCCTAAGAAATAGTGTTACAAATTACAAAACTGATATTACCTCACACCCCAAAACAAACAATGCAGTTTTCAAATAACCTAGACATTGTCGGAAACCCAAGCTAGCAAACAATGAAAGCATACTGCTACATCTGGAAAAGCTTTTAGATGCTTTACAGGGCAATTGTAAGACAGGGCAGCCAGAATCTCAAGAGAAATTACTTTTCTGTTGCTAATGGAGTTAACCTTTAATTACCTGTCTTTTATTGCCTTTTGTCTCTTGGTCCCCACGGGGTCAATGAGGGCATTGGCCTCCACTGAGACCACTCCAAACCATCTTAGCTGGCAACAGAAGTATTATCTGAGACAAGACATACCGTAAGCCTACAATCTTCTTTTTCTTCACCTGTATTTTGTTGTATTTTGCTGCATAGCCCACAGTTTTTCCTGAATATGTTGCCTAAAAATATCAGCAGTAACCCTCATTACTGGTATCTGTAGAAGCTTGTTGGAAGCTTGAACAACAAGTGGTTAGTTTCTTAGAATATCTAATTGGCTAAAAATACAGTAGCAGTTGAAAGCATTTTTATATAGAAATGCTGCAATGTTTAAAATGATGGGTTGATATCTACCATGAATTACAGCCAAACAAAAAAAAATATTGGCGTGTTGGTTTTTAAGACCTGTTCCAGGGGTTATTTGCAGCACTGATTCAAAAAATTGCATTGAATAGAATAGATCACATCAGCTCTAGCTATCACAGTTTTGTATGGGCGAGGAGATGACAACTAGAGCTGATGTGATCAATGTAATGCAATTTTCTGAATCAGTGGTGCAAATAGCCAAGACTCAGATGATGCAAATCTGAGTCTTAGCTGTTCTGCTCTTCTGCACACAATCATTTAAAGCACTCTTCCTTCAAATAAGTGCAACTGTGCTCGCTACCAATTGTCTTTTAAGATTGAAGGCCTGATCAAAGTGGTAATGCATGCTGCATTGTGGGCTGCCATTTTAAATCATGTTGGACCTTCCGTTGTGTATGAAAAGAAAGCACTCTCCCTTTGTCAGTGGAGGGTTTACACCAGGGTTGCCCAGGAAGTCGATCGTGATCGATCAGTCGATCCTGGGATCGAAGGAGGTCGATCCCAGCCAGATGGGGTGCTTCTCAGAGGGGGGCGGAGCCAGGCCACGCCAAACCCCTCCCCCGGCACTCCCAGCAGCTTCTCCAGGCTTGAGGATGGCAATGCCAAGACAGTGGTGGCATAGCTAGCACAAGGCTGGTTTGGCATTGCCATCCTCAAGCCTGGAGAAGCTGCTGGGAGCTCCAAAGCCAGAGGGGGGCCAGAACCAGGCCGCGCCAAGCCCCGCCCCTTTCCAGCCTTGAGGAGGTAGGTAGATCTTTCTGACTTGGTTTGATTATAAGTAGCTCGCATGCTGATAAAGTGTGGGCACCCCTGGTTTACACAGTATCCACTGTACATCTAATCTGATGGCATTGCAACAATTTAAACAGAATTACGGTACCTCTTTCAATGGGCTCTGAGAAAATTGGGAAATAACATTTTCTAAGGTTTTAAGTTCTATTTTTGAATTCTCAATGTCTTGATTATATGACTTAAGGCGATCCTGTTGCTCTACAACAAGTGCTTTCAAGCCAGCATTTTCATTAAAAAGGGCACTTTTCTCTTCAAGTATTCTGTCTTGGTCCTGAAGTCTATTTTCAAGCTTCTGGATCTTCTGCTGGGCATGATTCAGAAGTAATTCCATTTCAGAACTTTTGGCTTCAAAACACATTAGGCGTTCCTTTCCATTACAATTTTCTTCAATTAATTGTCTAAACAAATGCAGAACAAAAAGAGAAAGCTTCAGCAGAAATATCCACAAAGTATGAATTATTTAATTCATAATGTCTCCCTTTCTTTTCTGTGACAGAAAAAAAATTAGGCAAAACTATGGAACAAGTTGAAACCAGGGCCTGCTTATGAATCCTAAGCTGCTTTCCACCAAGAAATAAAAAGGTAAAAACAGACATCTTGAATAAAGGGTTTAAAAAAATGTATTTATTTAATTTAGATCCCACCTTTCTCCCAACATGGGATTCAAAGCTGTATACAGCCATTTAAAAAACAGAGTACCATAGAACTATAAGAATTGTTCATACAAAGTTAAAACATAATTAAAAGTTAAAATATAATAAATAGAAATACAATGTCCTATTAAAAGCTCTATCTGCACAACCTATTAAAAACAAATGTCTTCCTAAATAAAAATGTCATTACTTGACAGTCACAGAAACATAGCAGAGAGGGACCAATTGGACACAATCTGGGAGAAGCCATATGGCTCTTCACCATATCCTCAGTAAACATGCATCTATTGAAACCCCCTAATACGAGATGGTGTTACTTCCATCAGGTATTTTGAAGAAGAAAAATGGTAGGAAACACAGATTCCTATTTCAAACACTGTCACAATGCACGGACTTGGCCGGCCCCTTAATCACACACACAAAGACGGTATTCAGCTAACTACTTTATTAAAGAATAAAAACAGTAGAAAAGGTAATAGTCCAAAATGCAAAAGCATTCAAATAAAAAGTATTGTCCAAAAACAACTTGGCATGAAAGTTTCCAAGACTTGGCAAGGCTTCGCTTAGCAAAAGCGAATCAGGAACAAACAAAGTACAATGTCCAAAGGCTTTCTTGGCAAGGCTCCGCTTAGCAAAAGCGAATCAGGAACAAACAGGGTGCACGGTCCAAGACTTCCTTGGCAGGCTACTAGCCCAACTTAGCTCCGTGGTCTAGCCTCGCTAACACGTCTGCATAGAATAGACGTGGCCGAGGTACTGAGGATCCGTTCCCACGGATCCTCTACTTATCTTCATGGCGGGGACCCCGACGCTCTAGGCTTCTCCTTCTCCAATCTGTGGTGCGGGACCTCGGTCTGTCTAGGCTATGAAACCAACCCCTCCTGCTGGACTCGATGCTTCGTCTCCTATCAAAGGTTCGGCCTTGCCTCCCAGCACCTGGGTCTCTATCTCCATGAGAGCCGAACTCCCTATCTACTTCCCCGCTATCCTCCTCCAGGTCTTCATGCATTCTTTCTTGCGATCCTCGCCCCCCTGGCCGTTCATACTCTTCACTATCGCTGCTTTCAGTTTGCACCTGGCTTTCCATATCCTCGTAAGGATCAGGCCAGCCTTCATCCCAGGCTAGGCTTTCCGTGGGAGAAGAAGGCCCAGCTATGGGAAATTCTCCTTCTTCCAGCCCTTCTAAATCCTCTTCAGAATCAATCTCAGCTGCTGCTGGCTCTAATGCAAGTGGGACCCCTGGCGCTGTCCCATGCCCCCCAGGCACTAACGAGAACTGGGTTGCTACAAACACTGAACCCCATGGCACAATGTATTTATGTCTTCTCACAAGCTGGTTGCTAAAAAGTGTTTATTTTCTGTTTAGGGGAACAAGGCTATATTTGTATGCAAAATCACTTAATCTGTTATTAAAAATTCCAAATCTAGATTTTTTTTTGTCAGAAGACAAGTAAAAGAGATTCAAATGGACATCAAAACGTTTATTTTTATTTATCATGTCAGAAGCAACATGAGGGTGGACTACAGTAGTAAAAGAAGAAAATTGTGGGAACCCATTCAGCTGGAAATCACATACTACATCTGACTACTAGACAACTCCGCCAATTCGTATTGCCATCCCACAGTAAAACCAACTCCCTCGCATTATTTGTGAAGAGGAAAAGAAATGTTTTATATCTAAAATCAATCACATTGCAATTTTGTGGCTTAGTGAGCTGTAATATAAATCCAGCTAGCTGTGCAGCCATGTTAATTAACCATGAACCTAATATCAGAGGGACATACTGTTCAAGCAAGAAAAGAACTTGTAAAATGATTGGCTAGTCATAGTCATGTTTTCCACTGGGGAAAGTAAATATACAAATACCTCACTCGTTCTTTCAGGTTTTCAACCTCACTTTTTTGGCTATCACATTTTGCTTGTAGCTTTTCCTTTTCT
This sequence comes from Anolis apletophallus, assembly GCA_030556195.1. Classification (NCBI taxonomy): domain Eukaryota; kingdom Metazoa; phylum Chordata; class Lepidosauria; order Squamata; family Anolidae; genus Anolis; species Anolis apletophallus. The sequence continues at coordinate 125,219,188 of JARBWK010000005.1, forward strand.
TTAACACAGTTCATTAAATTTCTTTCTAAAATTTGTTCTTCCAGTTGAACCTGAGTTTAAAAAATCCAACAATAATTTTAACTGCTGTTAACTAGACAAATAAGTTAGGTTTAGTTTTGGTTTGAGCAAGCCAATACCCTGGTGGCAGAGACGTCTCTACTACTATGGGAGGATGTGTTTAGTCCCCAATATTCCCAATACACCTGTTCCTTTACTTGTCCCTTCCTATAACTAAAACTGGTACTTCAGTGCACAAAATCCAAAGGATGATGTCTTGTGGGGGCACATGCTGATATCAGGATACAGAAATCAATGCCCAACTCTTCACAGTACAATTTAGGATTCACAGCATCCTTTAGGATAGCATCAAAAATAAGCAGCATATCTAAATTAGCCCAACCTGCAGGCAACTATAAAGGGCTCAGAGCCTGCTGTTCTCTGAACACAAAGCAGAGAATATGGTTACTGGTCTGTCCTAGAATAAGCTCGATGAATAGATCTGAGCCTTGTTTATTATCTCTTAAATCTCAATGTATTCCCGAAGCTTAGGTAAGAGCACCAAAGCTGCTAAGGAAAAAAAAAAGGAGCCTGTCAGCCTACATGAGTGGAAGCTATCCAACTTTAAGAGACATTTGGCCTCCCTTTTACTTTTTTTGTGAGATACTTTTAAAGTCTAATTCATATTTATAGCAAGTATTTTGTTACTTATTCGTTACTTATTCGTTTAGATTGAAAGAAAAACAAAATAGAATATTTTCGAAGTATCAATTGTATCACATATATTTTGAATATCAATTATTATTATTATTATTAGTAGTATGTTTATTAATATATTCTACTATATTTATATCCTGGTTTCCCCCCAATTTGGGACACAACATGACTTACTAACAGTTTTAAAAAACAGTTTAAAATTTGCAAACTACGAAAGTTTGAAAGGGATTAAATTCTAAAAAATAAACACTGATTAAAAGCACCTGTGATAAAAGTGCAACAAAAACAAATAGAAAGTCCAGCACAATATATGAAGTCTGCCCCATCTAATTAAACAGATCCAAAAGACCTGTTGAATATATATATATATATGTGTGTGTGTGTGTGTGTGTGTGTGTATACACACACACACACACACCACTTTAGCTGTTTACAGAAATAGAGCAGGGTAGGTGCTAGTCTTAACCTCTTAGGAAGGGATGTAAAACAAAATACAGGATGAAGAAAATAAAATGAATACTTTTTGAGAACCTTAGACAGATGGTTGTGTATAAAATGGTAACCAGGGGAAAATGATTAGACACTCAGGTATAAATATTTTCCCCCAAAAAAGACTTCTTAGGAAGGGAGTTCCAGAGCCTAGGGAAGAAGATCCTTCTTCTCAAGGTACGTACATCCCACTGTAGAATAAATGCTGTTTGACAACACTTAAACTGCCACGGCTCAGCTATGAAATGCTGGGGGTTGTAGTTTTCTAAGGCATCAGCACTTATTTTTGCAGAAGAGGTTAAAGGACTTGTACAACTATAATTCTCAGGATTCCACAGTATTTGGCCATGACAGTTAAAATGATGTCCAGCTACATTAATTCTGGAGCAAAGATGCATCCTCAGATATTATTATTAGTAGTAATAGTATGTCTATTAATATATTCTACTATATTTATATCCTGGTTTCCCCCCAATTTGGGACACAACATGACTTACTAACAGTTTTTAAAAAACAGTTTAAAATTTGCAAACTATCAGCATATTTCTACTGCCATCGCAGTTTGCTGAAATTGATTTTAACTGGGGTTTTAAAATTGGTCTTATTGTATTTTATTGCATTTTATGTGTTTTATCTATTAACTCTGTAAACTGCTCTGGGCTCCAGAGAGAGCGGTATATTAAGGCGAACCAATAATTAAATAAATATGTTAGCATACTGCTGTAAAGCATTTAGTTCCAGATAACAAACTGTACAATCTTACGCATGTTACTTTCAAATACGTTTTGTAGTGGTGCAAACTCTTTCATTCTGACACAATGAAGAAATTGTTTTTGCTATTATTGCTACCCCTGCATGAAGGTTCTAATATATCATTAACAATAATACTGGCTGTTAACATAAGTAGCTTTTGTTTCCCAAGGTATGAAGTGGGCAAAGTGCAGATCGCCAGGTGTTGTTGGACTGCCACTCTCTTTAGTATATCCAGGTGTTCAGAATGATAAGAGCTGAAATCCTAAAAAATTCAAGTAGCTGCATTTTGCCCATCCTTTACTAGGTGAACATCCACTTCTAGTAATCTCACTTTCAGGAGCAAAACAGAACTGCACAGACTGATTTCTTCAAACATTCTATTAAAATGAGTAACTTTCTGAAATCATAACTCACCTTTTCCAGCTGATCAGATATCTTTACTTTGTATTTTTTAAAAGTTCTTGTGAGCGCCTCAGCATTACACAGAGCTTCATTTCTTTGCTGCTCAGTTCTTTAAGTGAAAGAAGTAACTCACTTTTAAATAAGCCAAGTAAAGCAACCATGTCATTATTCACACAAAGTATTAAATAAATAGGAACAGGATGGTCACAAGAGATTTGCTTTTTGCATTATTTTATTTTTTTCAAATATATATCAATTAAAATTTGTATGACATTTACAAATATAAACATTTGGATTGATAGTGAATGGATTGTGAGAATGCTAAAAGTGAAAATTAGCCTAGATGAACAATTCCTATATAGCAAAATATAATGAATATGGCTTGAAGCACAACAGCATCCTCTTGCCCAAGTGCATAGATCACAAATGTGACTGTTGACTAAATCACAATACCACGATTAACCAATTGCATTTTATTTGTCTATTTTCAAAGCACTTAATGATTCTACTTTTATGAATAAAGCTGAAATTGATATACATCTGAAATATCAGGAGTTGTTATTTCCCTTCAAATACTAAGTGCCAGTTTAATTAGTTTTTGCACAACTGAAAAAATCCCATGTGACCAGAAAGATTTGAAATGTTGTAGCCTGGTCGGATTCTGAGTGTTTAGATGAGGAAGAAGGGGATGCTGGGAGAGATTAAGTCAGCCCAGAGGAGAAGCGAAGCAGCCCAGAGAGAGTTTTTTGGAATTTCCTCCTGGGAGTTCCCAAGAGACTGGAGAAAGTGAGCTCCGTTCTTAAGGGAACCTGCCAGAAGTGCAGGCTGAGAGAAATGTGGGAGACAAATGTTTGTCTAGGTCAAGGCAATTGGAGTTGCAGAGACAGGGCATGCAACAAAGACAGACTCGTTTTTTCCAGAGAATAAGAGATATGGAGCAGAAGAGCAGGTGCGAGATAAATGATGTTATGGGAGGATTTTGGGCTTTTTAAAGTGGTTCCTAGTGGTACAATCTTTGTGAGAACAACATTGCATTCAGGTAAAGAGCTCTCGATTTTTGGGTCTGTGTTCTTGGAATTCATGTTCTTAAGTTTTAAGCTGTTTTTGCTTCCAGTTAATGTATGGCATAATTTGCCTGCCTTGGATTCATGTTACCTTGTCTTTTGATATCTCTGTGGATTTACTTTGTAGACTTTCTTTGAATTGATTTTTGAACTCTCGGCTTTCATGGAAACAAGCCTTTTGGACTTTGCGTCTCTCTTTTGAATTGGTTTTCTTTTTGTATACTTGGCTTTTAATCAACTTTACTTATTGGATTAGCTGCACAGTGTGTAGTATGTGGTGAAAAGAGGCTTCAGGGCCCTAGCGCAACAAGAAATAGATTTACTTTAGGCGTGAACTATCACATTCTCTCAGTTTCCTCATAGCAGGGAGTAGTAAAATAACAGATTGTGCGATTTTACCTCACCAAATCATGTTGAATGAGTACCCATTTTAAAATTTCTTTTAGGACACATATATCAAGCTTTTCATTTTAATTTTCAGAAGTCTGGATTGCTTCTGAAAGAAAATTATGATGTTTGTTTTTTAAAAATGCACCTTGAAACAGTCAAGCATTAACAACACCAGTTTAGTCATATGATCTGTCACCTTTTTCCTTGTCTGGTTCGTTCAATAAAATCTAGTTTCATTTCTGTATATTCCTCTTTTAGTTTCTGTAAAGCACAATCTTTTTCCATTATTATTTTCCTGCTTTGTTGTAATTTATCTTCTGCATCTCTAACAACAAACGAGAAAAAGAACACATAACTCTACAAAAAAAATCATTGCAAATATATCTTATTAAGAACATGAAACAGTAAAAAGTATTTTTTCTTATGTTCAGTATAGACGTGTACACTCAAACTGAAAGAAAAGGTAGAAAAGTATAGGTGCCCAATGATGTTCTTTCACAGTAACACTAGAGTAGTACTAATGTTTAGTCTGCCCCTTGAACCAGACAATGACAATCTACAATGTATGGTCTGGGTTTTTGAAACAAGTTGTTTCAAAGAATAATTAAATATTTTGTACCATGGTTGCTTTGGTTATATATATATAAGTTTGATTATTATTTTTCAGACAAGGGCATGTTATTACTGACAAGATGTTAATTCATATTCCAGTTTCCAACAAGTTTCTAATCTTGAAGGTGAGAGCTTAAGAGTCCAGGCATGGGGAAACTTTGGTCCTTCAGGTGTTTTGGACTTCATCTCCCACACTTCGTAGCAGCCGGTAAACTGACTGGGATTTCTGGGAGCTGGTCCAAAACACCTGGAGGGCCGAAGTTTGCTCATGCCTGAATTAGACTGCTCTGGGAGAACCTAAAAGAAGCACCCATCCCCTGTACTCTCTCCACCATAGCACCGCTTCCAACTTGTTTGTATGTCTGGATGGAGAAATGGCAGCAATGGCCAGAGAAGGCTGCCCCCGTCCTCTCTGGTGCTTTCCCTTCTTTGTGGCATGCCTCTCTATTTATTTATTATTATTTGTTTATTTATTATTTGGACTTACTAGACCGCCCCTCCCGGGGCTCAGGGCGGTTTCCAACAGATAAAATCACACAATAGTATACAAACATCATAAAAACATTCCTAAAACCATTCAAATAGTGTAAAAATGTTACAGTGGATCGGAACAAAGCCAATCTGCAATAGAGTACAATAGCAGCACAACTAGGTGAAGAGGTTAGTATTCAAACGCTAATCTGAATACTTTATCCACACTTTATATCAAAATTCATAATTTTTGCCCCCAAACCTGCCCTTGATTTATACATGAGTATCTATCTATCAATCAACGGGTTTTAAATTATAGGAAAAGCAATGTTCATGTCAATGTCCCTAATTGCTCATAATCACCATATATGAGAATCGCTATCATAAACACTATCCATAAAGAACTATCCAGTTATTGCTACTGGTCAGATTCTCAGTTACTAGCTTGTCATCATTATACACAGTAACAAGTGAATTAGATGAGTGATGAGGATTTCCGCAGACATATTGGGGCACTGCTTTCAAAAATATTGCTTTGTAATACGACCAATATTTTCTCTCCATGCAAGAGTAAGAATTGTGTGTTCATGTGAGATCAAGTTTAGATTTCTACAAATAATGGAAGTCTAAATGAAATTAAACAAACAAAGGATTTACTACTTCAGAATATTGTCCTTGGCTTGCGTCTCCTCTTCCAAACTGGCTATCTGTTCTTCTAAAACTGGAATGCTGACTGAGCGTGTACCCAAACCAGATTCAAGGACAGATACCTAAAAATGAATTTTAAAAATGATGATAAATATTCACATGCAGTTGTTGATACTTACTTTGTTAGTTCCTAATTTAAAATCTTTGTTATGCTACTTTTGTTTTTTAAATGGTTTTAAAATTTAAGACTACTGATATTTAACTGATCATAATCTATATATATAAAGGAGACGTGGTCGTGCAAAGATGGATATGCACGCCCAAACTATAACCCCCCCAAACAAAAAACCCACGAGACACATTCCCCCAGACCACGAGGTACAGACATAACACAAAAAACCCACCTCACTAACTTCCAACCCCCCCAAAAACAGCCCCCAAAAACCGCCCATTGACTCCCGTTCTGCGCTGCCCGGCGCTAGACAGAGAGACCAACCGCGCAGGCGCACAAACGGGAGCCGGCAAGAATAAAGAGGACAAGGCAGAGGAGGAAAAAACAGCGCCGAGGGAAACATCATAGCCCACCCCCAGGCCCTCACCCTTGCTCACCGGCTCCTCCTCCTTCTCCCATGCCGGTGGCCATCTCCGAAACAGCACGGTTTCGCCAGAGGGGCCTCGCTACCATGGCGCGCCACCGTGCCCGCCTCCTCCGCCGCCTCCTTGCACTCCTTCCCAATTCCCACTGGCCCACTTACCTTACTTCTGGCCTCTGGCCGCCCACCAGAACTCCTTCTGGGACTCTGGGTTGACCTCTCCTGCCCGTCTCCGCCGCTTCTCGGGGCGACCGGGGAAGCCAGAGCCCAAAATCGTAACACACCCCACAAAACTACAAAAACAACTGGCCGACCAAACACTTCCGGTACGCCAGAAAATGCTCCGCCGGAAGTTGGAGCAACAAGAAAAGGGGTCCACCTGGAAACACGGACAACACCCCACGGGAAAAGGAATTCCCGCCACTTATGGCCGGAAGACCTCCAAATAAAGGTGGCGGCTGCCAACACACAATGGCGACCGTGTGGAGGGCTCCACAGTTCGGCCGGAGGTCCCCCTTCGCCACTTCCCTGCCGAAGGGGGAGGGGCAAGGGGGATCTTCGGCAGGAGGCGCTCTGTAAAGGAGGGCGAAAGGGGCCCAAGCGCTCTCTCTCCCTTCGCCCTCCTCTTCTGGGAGTGGAAAGGAGGCAGCGGAGGACAGCGAGAAGCGATCTCTCTCCCTACGCCCTCCTCTGTTGCCTTCTCGCTGTCCTCCGCTGCCTCCTTTCCACTCCCAGAAGGGGAGGCGAAGGGAGAGAGCGCTTGAGCCCCTTTCACCCTCCTTTACAGGCGCCTCCTGCCGAAGATCCCCGCCCCCCCGCCAGGGAGTGGCGAAGGGGGCGATATGGCGACCCTCTGAAAATAAAGGCTACAGGGCCCAAGCCATCTCTCTCCCTTCGCCCTCCTCTTCTGGGAGCGGAAAGGAGGCAGCGGAGGACACCGAGAAGGCAAGAGAGAGAGACGGATACGCCACAAGCGTGCGCCTTCCGGTCCCCCTTCCACATGGAGGTACGAAGAAGGCTGACAGGGAGAAGAACAGACGGACATGGAACAGACTGGCAAGCCTACCAAAATAAAAAAAAACCCATTACAAAAAAATCCCCTCCAACACAAAACAACACAAACCCACACACATATAGACACACATACACATATATAAACACACATATACACACGTAAACATATATACACATACATACGCACACATATACGTACACACACATACATATCTATACACATAAACACAAATACACACATACATATATTAACACACACACACATACACACATATAAACACACACATATACATAACCATACATATCTATACACATAAACACACATACACACAAATACGCACATACATATACATACACACACAAATATATACAAACACCAATATATGCACATACACATATAAACACACACATATATACATACCCATAAATACACAAACACATATATTAACACACACACACACATACCCCCACATATAAACACACATATACACACACACATACACACAACCATACACATGTATACACACACAAAACACATACTCATCATTTCCAAACCTTACATACTTAGACTTTCCCGCATCTCCTACATAGGGCACAGCAACGCGTGCCGGGTTCAGCTAGTCTATATATATAAAGGAGACGTGGTCGTGCAAAGATGTATATAGACAACGAAACTATAAGTCGCAGAAACACCAAACTAAACAACTGACTGGCCCTGACCACGAGGTACAGACAACAGTCAAAAACCGGACCAAACTACCTCGCAACACCCTAAAACACCACCCCCTAAAAATAACAACGAAATCCCACGGCCTCTCCGCTGCCAGCACGAGCGTTTGGAACGTTCGCACATGGCAGCCAGAGCACAGCGGCCCTATTCCACAGACCGGCAAAAAAACCCACCCCAAAAAGCCCGCGAAAAACGGCTCTCAATCCCCCTCCTGATCTCAGGCAAAAAAACCCACCCCAAAAGCCCGCGAAAATGGCTCTCCAATCCCCCTGATCTCAGGCAAAAAACCCACCCCAAAAGCCCCTTGAAAATGGCTCTCAAACCCCCTTATCTCAGGCAAAAACCCACCCCAAAAGCCCGCGAAAATGGCTCTCCAATCCCCCTGATCTCAGGCAAAAATACCCACCCCAAAAGCCCAAGAAAAACGGCTCTCAGTCCCCCTCCTGATCTCCGGCTGCCCAGGGTGGTGTCTCCCGCTGCCGCCGATGCCACAGCCGCGGCCCACTCGCCCTCCCCCGCCGCCCATAGCAGCAGCCGCGGCAGCAGCAGCCGCGGCGCCAGCAGCGAGACGCACGCGCAACTCCCGACCCTGGCGTCCCACCCGCAGCCCCCGCCAGGCCTGCCCGGGAAGCGGCCCGGCACCGAGGCCCAGGAGGGAGCGCCCCCTTCCTCCTCCTCAGCCCCTCCTTCTCCGCCTCCTCCTTCCACCGCCCCCTCCGCCTCTCCGAACAGGAACAGCGTTGGGGGCGGCGAGGAAGGAGGGAGGAGAGAAAGAGAGACAGAGGGAGGGAAAGAAGGCAGGGTGAAAGCCAGGCCCACCCAGGCACCCACTCGGGGATCCTGTGGTAAAGACCCAGGCCCAGGAAGGCGCCTCCCTTCCCCTCTCTCCCCAGCCAAGGTGGGATCCTCACCGGGGCAAAGGAGGCGGCGTTGGCTTCTGCTCTCCTTCTCCTCCTCCTTTTTCCCGGGCCTGGGAGCCGGCGAAGGTGGAGGAAAAAGGCTGGGCCCAAGCCGGGAGGCAGGCCTCAGGAAAGCCATGCCCTCCCCTTGGCTCCGCCCCTCTGTTGATTCCATAGGCCCTGCCCTCTCAGTTACCTCCGTTGGCCCCTCCCTCCGTCGGCCCCTCCCCCCTTGGTTCCAGTGACCCCGCCCCTCCGTTGACTCCACCCCTAGAGAAGGAAAAGCTGTGCTGCAGAGCTTTGTTATTAACCTTCTCCAAGGCCCTTCCTACTAGGTATATAAATATTATATTTATTATGCTATGATTTATATTATTATTGTATTTATTATACCATTATTATTTCTATTACTGTTATATTTATTGTACTATTATGTATATTAATCTTACATTTATTATACTTTTATTTATATTACTAATATCAATTATATTATTTATATTATCATTATATTTATTATACTACTATTATATTTATTGTAATATTATTTATATTACTATTATATTTATTATACTATTATTTATATTACTATTACAAAATTATAATATTACTTACATTACTGTTATATTTATTATACTTCTATTACATTTATTGAAATATTATTTATATTACTATTATATTTATTATACTTCTCTTACTATTATTTATATTACTGTTATATTTATTATATTTCCCTTACTATTTATATATTTATTAAACTATTATTTATACTATCATTACATTTATTATACTATTACTATTTATATTACTATTATATTTATTCTTTTATTTATATGACTATTATATTTATTATATTTCTCTTACTATTATTTCTATGACTATTAGATTTACTTTTATATTTCTCTATTATTATTACTGTTATATTTATTATACTACTATTATATTTATTGTAATATTATTTATATTACTATTATATTTATTATACTATTATTAATTATATTACTATTACATAAATTATAATATTATTATTTATATTACTGTAATATGTATTATACTACTATTATATTTATTGTATTATATTTATATCACTATTATACTTATTATACTATTATTATAGTATTATACTATAAAATTATATTTATTATATTTTTAATAATATTATTTACATTATCATAAATAAAAAATATTTATTATTTATACTACTATTATATTTATTGTAATATTATTGATATTGCTATTCTATTTACTATACTATTATTATCTATATTACGATTATATTTATTACATTTATAATACTATTATTTACATTATCATAAATAAATAAACATTTATTTATTTATTTGCAGTATTTATATTTCGCCCTCACACCCCACAGGGGACTCAGGGCGAAATTACAATGTACATATACATGGCAAACATTCAATATAATATATTGTATATACATATTATATTGATACTGTTATAATGCTATACAATATAATACTACTACTAATAGATCAGAGTGAAGGGCAGGGCTGGGAAGGCAGTTCAATCTTGCCTCCATCACTGTGCATATAATATAACATATTGTATATACATATAATATTGATACTATTATAATTTCATACAATATAATACTAATAATAATAATATAATATAATTATATATTTTGTATTACGGTATAATATTATAGTCATATATATATATATATATATATATATATATATATATATATATATATAAAAAGAGCTGTCATCCTAAGTAGCCTATAGACAGCAAACCACACAAGGCAGACACACCAAATCAGCCCACATACACACAAAACCCCACAAGGTATGTTTACCACCCAAAAAATAAAATTAAAATTAAACAACATGACCAAAAATACAAAAAAACAATTGAACTACAACTTCCATAATCCCCCATGCCACCGCCCACTGGCAGTTTAGAGTGTCGGAATGCTGATGGTGCTGGCCAATTAGAGGCATTATGCAAATACAACCCCAGTTAGAATGTAGAGGCAGAGCCACCCCCTCTGGCAGTTTAGAGTGTCGGACTGTTGGTGGTGCTGGCCAATTAGAGGCATTATGCAAATACTCCTTCAGTTAGAATGTAGAGGCTGGGAGCCACCCCCCTCTGGCAGTTTAGAGTGTCGGAATGTTGGTGGTGCAGGCCAATCAGAGGCGTTATGCAAATAATCCCACAGTGGAAACCAATCAGAAAGCTGGCACATATCCACATACATACAAACATTCACTTTGTTGTCCCAGGCCTGGGAATACAGTGGGACAGGACTACCATACAACAAAAGGAAGATACAAATCCCAACTCATCCTGAGCAAACTGCTAAAGGTCTTTTAATGTTATCAACAAGAGGCAAAACGGCCATCTGTCAAGAGTCCTTTGATTCTGCTTTCCCACCATGTGGGTAGAAGAGGTTAGCCACAGAATATGGCACAGCAACGCGTGCACGGGTCAGCTAGTCTATATATATAAAGAGTCGTCATGGAACGACCGTCCCAAACAGAGAAACCTTACAACGCAGAGACACCAAACTTGCCAACAGAAATAGGCCTCAGACAAGGTACGTTTGTAGCAAAGAAACTTTCCCCCTCAAAACCTAAAAGGCCCCCAAAACAACGAGTAAAAACAACCTACATTTCCCAGCATCCTCCAGGGCTGCCAACGACTCTCCCAGCCTCTACATTCTGACAACATGATTGGCTGCCAATAAGGGCGGATTTGCATAACTCCTGTACTGGCCAGCCAACATGAACATTCCGACCCATAATAAACTGTCAGAGGAGGCCAAGGCAAAGGGCTGAGGCACAAACACAAACACCCAATTCACTTCCCACAGAAAATTTACACCCCTACAAATCACAGACCACGCCCAAAATTGACAGTAAGGCTTCATTATCTTAATTTCCCTGACTAGGCCTCACTTAATGGAATGCTGTTTACGCTCTGAATTGACAGTAAGGCTTCATTACCTTGATTCTCCCGACTAGCCCTCAGCTCATTGGACATTGTGTATGGCCTGAATTGACAGTAAGGCTTCATTAACTTGCTGTTCCTGACTAGGCCTCAGCACATGGGACATTGTGTATGGCCTGAATTTACAGTAACCTACCTTGGCACACAGAGCCCCTATGACTCACGCTACATTCTACTACAGTTTGGAGGAGGGTGGACCATGGATTATGGGACTTGAAGTACCTCCATGGATAATGGGATTTGTAGTACTTCAAAACCCATCATTCCCCCACAGACCACTGTGTCCCAGAACCAAGACCGATAAAGACCAAACTTGGCAAACAATGCCCCCCATGACCCACACTCCATCCGACTGCACATTAGAGGAGGACACACCATGGATAATGGTATTTCAAGTACCTCCACTCACTTCCAAAATACCCCATCCACACACGCATCAACCTCTACATCAACACAGCAGACGGAAAGACAAAAAACATTGTATATCCACAAGCTATGCAGAACGCCAGCAACACCACACAACAACAACTCCACAGGACTCCAACATCCCACCCACCAAAACAACCCACAACAACACAGCCATGACCCCAACAACACCATAACTAACAACAACTCCAACCCTTACATACTCAGACTTTCTCGCATCTCCTAAATAGGGCACAGCAACGCGTGCCGGGTACAGCTAGTGGTATATATTCAGTTCCGAATATTTCTCTAGTTCCTCCAGTGTAAATTAACCACAGAGTTGCACTAGAGCAGTGTTTCCCAACCAGTGTGCCGTGAGCGATCATCAGGTGTGCCGTGGAAAATTGGAAGCTCCAATACCCTTTCTTCCCCCTCCTGCCGAACACTTTTTCTTCTCCACTCAGGCTCCCTTCTTCCCAGCCTCGCTCTGCTTGCTTTGCCTCGCTTTTCTCACGCTGCCGCTTCTGTGGGAGGGGGGAGGGAGGAAGACGTGACTCATGTGGGCGCTACTGCGCAGACTCACCCCACGTCTTCCTCCTTCCCCTCCACAGTGCTCTCTGGATATAGGTGAACTACAACTCCAAAACTCAAGGTAAATGCCCACCAAACTCTTATAGTATTTTATCTTGGTTATGGTAGTTCTGTGTGGGAAGTTTGATTCCATTCCATCATTGGTGGAGTTCAGAATGCTCTTTGATTGCGGGTGAACTATAACTCCCAGCTGTTGAGCAAGACCTTTGTGTGTGTCTTTCTGCCATTCCTGCCAGGATATCTATGTTGTGTTCATCGAAACAGGCCCAGGTTTCACACTGAGTGTATAAATACATTTATAAACATATTAACTATATGTATTACTGTGTTAGAGTGTCATTTTGGTTGGTGGTGTGCCCCAGGATTTTGTAAATGTAAAAAATGTGCCACAGTTCAAAAAAGGTTGAAAAACACTGCACTAGAGGACCTAAGAATTACTAGAGATAACATTTTAAAAGTCTAATCTATGAATAATTGAATCTGAAAATATGAGGGGCTGACTGTGTTATATAATTATTCAATGAGTTCCAAAATTGTGCTCTCTCACTGTACAAGACAACTTTGGTGTGGATGTAGGTACACATATGAGACTGAAAAAAAGAGAAAAAACTGCACATTTTTATAGTTCTATTCCAAAACACAGACTTATTGCAGTGTGTAGTATCAAATGAGTAACATAGCATATCTTCAAACTAATGCATGTTATTAAGATACCTACTTGTGCTCTTGTTTGGTTCAGTTCAAAGTTTAAATTTTCATTTTCAGTCATCAAATCATGATTTTGTGAAATCAACAGTCCATTCTTTTCACGGACTACTGTCAGTTTTTCCCTAAGTAGTTCATTTTCCTCTTCCATGCTTTTGTCACTAGATACTGAATGATGCTAGAAAACAACAAACAGTATGTTGTGACAACACAAACTAAAGTGAACTGCTTCTCTTATTTTTATAATCAGTAATGTAATCTAAGCCAATAAGTGTCTAACATATAAAATGCAAGAACAAGTATAATATGTGCTCATTAACTCCTTACTTTGTTCCTGAGTTTCCATGAAGAATCCATGTTGTGAGAAGTCACTTTATTCTCAGTATTATCAGCTGAAGAAATATTTATTTCACTTGGATCAATAAGATCTTCAATTTTTAAAATCTCAAGCTCTTCATCGTGACTGCTGATATCTAAATTATATGAACTAGAATGAAAGAAAAACAAAACTATCAATATTTTCCCTTCCCTTGCAATTTTTCTTCTGACAAGATAGATCAACATTTTGACACAAATGATAGAATTTAAAGCAACATGTCAATAAAGAAACACAGTTAATTCTACATACACATACTGCACATACTTGTTTATAAGTCAAATGTATGCATGCCAAAAATGACTTTAAAAACCTAGATCAACTTATACACAGGTCTATATGGTAAATCAGCTCTGAAATATGCCAATTTGGACATAAAGCAATTATTCCCTTCACTGCTCTTCATACCTCATCCAGCTGAGAAGTGGAGAGTGTAGAAGGGATGTTTCTGTTAAAAGCAGCATAGTCTCCTGCAAAAGATACACAGCACGCAAGCAAGCAAGCACTCTCCTTGCCTCAAAGGGACTCTTTAAAACTGTTGAGCAGTGTTTGCATGTGAGGGATCTTTCGATTAAGGGCAGCACAACATCTTGCAAAAGATACAGGAATACACAAACAAGCACACACTTCCCCGCTTCAACAGGGCACTTTTAAAACTGGAGTGTGTGTTTCTATTACAGGAAACACAGTCTCCTACAAAATAAATATCAAGGCACACACACACAAACAAGCATACATTATCCATGCGTCACCAGAGCTCTTTAAATCTCCTGCCAAGAAACAGGAAGAGTGCATTTCTGTTACAGGAGGCAATGCTTGGATAAAGGAAGCAGACCTTCCAAACAGATCTTTGTTTTAAATTCCAACCCTCCCATCCATGCCCTGGTAGAAAATGTCCAAGAGCCCTGTTACAGCATGCCTCTGAGTTCTATCTTGGACTTGTCCACGGATCATGTGAAAATCCACAATTTTGGCCCCAAAGCCTGCTCTCAACATATACATGGGGTTGACATACATGAGTGCATACATAGTACCTGTCAAGTTCTTCTCCCAGGTTTTGCAAATTTCTTTCAGTTTTTCTTAGTCGCTTTCTTAATGCCACAACATTTGCAAGTAAATACTCTTCATTATCACCATGGTCACGAGAGGTCCATACATTAGATTCCATTGGTATTATACATTTGTCTAATATAAAATGTCACTAAGGAAGCAATAATAAAACAACTTTCACTGTTTGAAGAACAGAACTATTTAAATATAGGCATTGTTTTAATATTTGCTTGTCATTATGACCGCATTCCAATCTCCTGGCCATTTTCTTGTTATTAGTAATGGTCAATATAAACTTATAACTACTGTTTGCAAACCAAACCTAAGTTTGAAACAACTTGAAAACACACAACAACAACAACCCTATCTCATCAGCCAAAAGCAGGCCCACACTTCCCATTGAAATACTAGTAAGTTTATATTTATTGAAATTGTTTTTCATTTTAATTATTGCATTGTTTTGATATGTTTTTTGCACTTCAAATAAATAGGAATTCATTCATGTTTTTTTCAAATTATAATCCAGCCCTTCAACAGTTTGAGGGACGGTGACCTGGCCCTCTGCTTTAAAAAGTTTGAGGATCCCTACTGCCGGCAGGACTGAAGACTGACAGGTCAAAGGTTCGAATCCGGGGAGAGCATGGATGAGCTCCCTCTGTCAGCTCCAGCTCCCCATGTGGGGACATGAGAGAAGCCTCCCACAAGGATGGTAAAACATCAAAAACATCCAGTTGTCCCTTGGCCAACATCAGATGGCCAATTCTCTCACACCAGAAGCAACTTTCAGTTTCTCAAGTCGCTCCTGACACACACACAACACAAGATTTGTGCTAATGCACCCATAATGCAAAACAATGATCAATGTCAAGAAGTGGAGCTGAGGAAAGTGCTCTGCAAACCTCCATATGTATAGTCCAGAGTCTTGATCATGTGTCTACCGAATATGCTGTGACAACTTCGTTGATATAATTTCTGGACGCCCTGTGATAATAACAGACCAAAAGGGTTTTGAAAAAGCGTTTCCACACAAAACGGGAGCGGGGGGGGGGGGAGGCGTATATTGATTTTCTCCCGTCAACCCGGGTCTTTTTGGATTACTAGTTGGCGTTATGTATGGAAATCTTTATAATCGTCCAGTCTTTGATTTACAATATTAACAGAGATGGAATATGGATCGTAAGATGTCTCAGTAGCTGTGAAATGTGAACACCGCCTCCAACCTTCCTCTACTCCTGAAACGGATTTTATCTCCGTATAACGCGGTATATATGAACATTGGACTTATATACAACTAGAGTATTTTTCGTCAATCAATATAAAAGAATGGACTCTTTGGACTATACATATGGAGGTTTGAGTATCAATTATCGGCTGTTCCATTGATATACTGTATCTTGCTAATACTAATGCACTTTATCTTACATAGGAATATAGAAACAACTTTTGTATTTATCACAGCTTTATTTATTGTGTGAAATATTGCATATTAAGCACTTTATTACTGTTGGGACTTGGTGTGATATCCCCTCAATCTCCAGTGTTGCTCACAGTGTCTTTGCAGTGGCTCAAGTCCTTCCTCGAGGGTCGTTCCCAGGTGTTGCTAGGGGACTCCTGCTCGACCCCACGGCCATTGTACTGTGGGGTCCTGAAGGGTTCAATACTGTCTCCTATGTTATTTAACATATACATGAAGCCGTTGGGAGAGATCATCTGGAGTTTCGGGATGCGGTGTCATCTGTAAGCAGATGACGTCCAACTCTGTCACTCCTTCCCACCTGCTACTAAGAAGGCTGTTCAAGTCCTGAATCGGTGCTTGGCTGCTGTAACGGATTGTATGAGGGCTAACAGATTGAAACTAAATCCAGACAAGACAGAGGTACTCCTAGTCAGTCGTAAGGCCGAACAGGGCATAGGGTTACAGCCTGTGCTTGACGGGGTTACACTCCCCCTGAAGGCGCAGGTTCGCAGTTTGGGAGTGATCCTGGACTTATAGCTGAGCCTGGAACCCCAGGTCTCGGCGGTGGCTGAGAGAGCTTTTGCACAGTTAAAGCTTGTGTGCCAGCTGCGCCCGTACCTTGGGAAGTCTAACTTGGCCACAGTAGTCCATGCTCTGGTTACATTTCGAATAGACTACTGTAATGCTCTCTACGTGGGGTTGCCTCTGAAGACTGCTCGGAAGCTGCAATTAGTCCAACACTCGGCAGCAAGGTTACTAACAGGAGCGGGGCACAGGGAGCATACAACCCCCTTGCTGCGTCAGCTCCACTGGCTGACAATTAGCTTCCGAGCACAATTCAAAGTGCTGGTTTCAACCTTACAAAACCCTATACGGTTCCGGTCCTGTTTACCTGTCCGAACGGATTCTCCCCTATGAATCATCTAGGACAGGGCTGTCCAACAGGCAGCCTGGGGGCCGTACATGGCCCCCAGCCCCTTGGATACGGCCCCCTACCCTCCAGCAAGAAATAAGATGTTTTTTTTAAAAAAAATTCAATTAAAATATTTTTAATTATTTATTATTATTATTTTGTATTAATTTTTTTTTGGTCCCGCCCCTTGGCTTTCCATTGGCCCTCTCCTCTTGAGGGAGGGAGTGACGTCTCTCAGGCCCCGCTCGTGATTGGAGGAGCGCTCCTGGAGGTGCAAAAAGCCTCCCCCGAGTCTCCTTGCGGCCTTGCGAGACCAAGAGAAGCAAGGAGCAGGGCTGCAGCAAGAGCGGAGGAGGGGCGTCGCCAGAGGCGGCTCCAACCGGGGCTGCTTTAGCAGCAGCATGGACACGGAGCTCTTGGCAAGCAGGTAAAGGGGCTTTTCTCCCTCCCATCCATCTTCCTCACTCTCTTTACTTCATCCCTTTCTTCCTTCCCTCTTCCATACTTCCCATCTTTCTTCCCTTCCCTTCTTTCCCTCCCCTCCTTTCTCTTCTTTCTTCCTCTCTCCCTCCCTCCTTCCTGCCTTGCCTTCTTTCTTTCCTTCCTTCCGTTCCTCCCTCCCACCCTTCCTTCGTTCCTTCCTTCCTTCCATCCATCCATCCCTTCTTCGTCTCCTCCTTACTTCCTGTGTCACCCCTTTCTTTTCTGGCAGCAGCGCACGAACACGGAGCAGGGCTTCCCCCCCTCATTGCCATTTTCTTATTTGGTGTTGCATGTGGGGGATTTTTGTGGGGGAAGTTTGCCCCAATTCTGTTGTTGGTGGAGTTCAGAATACTCTTTGATTGTAGGTGAACTATAAATCCCAGAAACTGTAACTCCCAAATGTCAAGGCCTATTTCCCCCGAACTCCATCTGTGTTCATATTTGGGCATATTAAGGCCAGGCTTGGAAAAATAATATTAATAATAATAATGGGTTGCCTTGAGTTTTCCATATGGCTGCCTGTCCCTGTTCAATAAGCATTCTCCCCTGACGTTTCACCCACATCTATGGCTAAAAAAGCATCCTCAGCTTTGATCTGGGTTATTTGAATCCACACTGCCATATAATCCAGTTCAAAGCAGAGAATCTGGATTTTAGATGCAGCACAGAAGAGGCCTCAGACACCAAAGGTGGAATAAAAGGCTCCTTCCAGACAGGCCCTATATCCCAGGGTCTGATCCAAGGTTTGCTTTTATCCCAGATTATCTGGCAGTGGGGACTCATATAATCCAGTTCAAAGCAGAGAATCTGGATTTTAGATGCAGCACAGAAGAGGCCTCAGACACCGAAGGTGGAATGAAAGGGTCCTTCCAGACAGTTCCATCATTGGTGGAGTTCAGAATGCTCTTTGATTGTAGGTGAACTATAAATCCCAGAAACGGTAACTCCCAAATGTCAAGGCCTATTTCCCCCAAACTCCATCTGTGTTCATATTTGGGCATATTAAGGCCAGGCTTGGAAAAATAAGATTAATAATAATAATGGGTTGCTGTGAGTTTTCCGTATGGCTGCCTGGCCCTGTTCAAGAAGCATTCTCTCCTGACGTTTCACCCACATCTATGGGCTAAAAAGGCATCCTCAGAGGTCTGTTGGGGTTTGGCCAGTGTGGGTGGGAGAAAGAAAGAAAGAAGGAATTCTTGTCTGCTTGAGTTGGGTTTGAAGGTTGCCCTTGGACACCTTGATCAGCACTTGATGGCCTTGCAGCTTCAAAGTCTGGCTGAACATTTTACAGAAATACCCATGCTGCCCTAGAAACACCAGGAGAGAATAATGATTCTGGGACATGGCCAGGCAGCCCAGGAAACTCACAGCCACCCATTATTGTTATTATTACTATTATTAAAACCCATGTCCGGCTGACTAGGTACAATTGTAACTATTCAGTTTTGAAATTGCAAATAACTTTTTTTTTGAAAAGTCGTAGAGGGCTGAAATTTCATGACATCTCTGCAGTTTTGGTCCGGAATATATTGGCCAAATTTCAATAACATATCTCCACCCTCTTCCGAGATAAGGGGTTGAGATATTTTTGCATCCATAACAAGCTGCATAGGTACAAATAGCATTATCTTTAAAAAATATATAATTCTTTTTTCCTTGCATTATCTTCATTCAAAATGTATGAGGGTACATTTGTACCTATGCAGCTTGTTATGGATGCAAAAATATCTCGATCCTTTATCTCGGAAGGAGGTGCGGATATGTTATTGAAATTTGGCCAATATATTCCGGCCCAAACCGCAGAGATGTCATGAAAGTTCAGCCCTACGACTTTTCAAAAAAAAAAAAGTTATATTTGCAATTTCAAAACTGAATAGTTACAATTATACCTAGTCAGCTGGACAAGGGACTCACATAATAAGATATAATAATTATAATAGGGCGGGGGCGGGGAGGGGGTGGAGCCGGGGACTTGGCCCCCCAGGTGATCAGTGACCGGAATTCCGGCCCAAGGTCCGGTAGAAGTTGGACAGCCCTGATCTAGGACATTGAGATCCTCCGGAGAGGCCCTGCTCTCGGTCCCGCCATCTTCGCATGCGCATCTGGTGGGGACGAGAGACAGGGCCTTCTCTGTGGTGGCCCCTCGGCTGTGGAACTCTCTCCCAAGCGATGTTAGATCTGCCCTGTCCCTGCTGTCCTTCAGGAGGCGGTTGAAGACTTGGATGTGGAACGAGGCCTTCCCTGAACAGGCTGTGATTGGTTATAGCAGGGCTGTCCAACTTCTACCGGCCCAGGGGCCTGAATTCCGGTCACTGATGACCTGGGGGGCCGTAGGGTCTGCCCCCGCTCCCGGCTCTGCCCCCATTAAATATATTTAATTCCATCCTCCCCTCCCCTTATTTTTATTTAATATTAAATATATTTAATTCCATCTTCCCCTCTCCCCTTATTTTTATATAACATTAAATATATTTAATTCCATCCTCCCCTCCCCCTTATTTTTATATAACATTAAATATATTTAATTCCATCCTCCCCTCTCCCCTTATTTTTATTTAATATTAAATATATTTAATTCCATCCTCCCATCTCCCTTTATTTTAATGTATACCATCTCCCCTTATTTCATCTTTAAATATATTTAATTTTATATTTAATACATGAGGGGAGGGGGGGGAGGGAATGAGGAGTCCCCTGAGGAGCCCCCTGATTCAGCCCACCTTTTCCAAATGCGCAGGATCCAGGAGTACCCGGACGACGAGAGAGGCGACGACCGACTGAGTCGAAGAAGGTCCTAATCGCATCTGTGGGCCTCAGCGATCCAGTAGTAGAGTAGCCGAAGTGTATCGCGAGAATACGCAATCCACACGGGATTTCGCTGTCAACGCCAGCGTGATATCGCTTTGACAGCGAAATCCCGTGTGGATTGCGTATTCTCACGATACTTGCTCCGAACCCAGAAGTAGGGTTTTTTTTAAAAAATAATTATTTATTTTATTTTTCAATTTTTACTTTTAATTAAAAAGCTTAGGGGGCCATAGGGAAGGGGCTGGGGGCCGTATACGGCCCACGGCCCGCCAGTTGGACAGCCCTGGGTTATAGTATGAACTGAGTGACCACGTTCACAGATTGAGTTGAATTTGTTTTAAATGGCAATGTATTTGCCAAGGGCAGAACGAGCTTACTCTTAAAGCTGCTGAATCAACGGCAACCGGGCTCCCTCGTTCCCCTTCTGAAAGTTTACAATCACAAAATCTCCCCGCTGCTTCTTTATGGTTCTGAAATCTGGGGTGCAAATGATACTCCCCTCCTGGATAAGGCCCAAGCTCAACATCTGAAGTGGTTTTTAGGGGTCGGTAGAAGCTCCCAGCAGCGGCAGTTAGGGCGGAGTTGGGAATGTTCTCTATCAGCACACAATCTAAGATCAGTTCCTTTAACTACTGGCTCAAGGTCATGGAGATGGAGGCATCTCGCCTCCCAAAATTATGTTTGCTGGAACAATCTAGCAGTTCGTATAAATCGGGGGGCTGACCATTTGTTTGATTACATCAGAAGGTGCGGCATTCAGGTAATATTCCCAGTCCACCTATCTGGTCAAGAGTTAAGTAAGCACTTCAAAGAAGTGCGTCAACGAATTAATGACATTGCGGCCCAAACTGATATAGACTCTTTGGGTTCTACCGTTTCCCTGAGATGGTTGAGTGGTTTTAAGAAATCCTTCAAATTAACCACTTACTTACAGCAAGGAAGGTTACACCACCTAAGGAAAATTTTCACTAGAGCCAGGTTTGAGCAATTAGATTCAATGGTGAGATATGGGAGGTTCAAGAAAATTCCCTATGAAGAGCGTATCTGTATTTGTGGTGCCCCTGAGATCGAAGATCTAACTCATCTTCTGCTTTATTGTAAAATCTATCAAATAGAGAGAAAACAACTGCTAGAGATATTTCTTGTGGGAAAAAATCATTGGGACCCTCTAGCAAAAGTCTCACTTCTGATGGCCGGCTCCAACAAGCTGATAACAGATGCTACTGCTCGTTTTCTCTATAAAGCCATGAAACTAAGATCTGATTACATAGATGCAATTGGAATAAATTGTGTTGGAGATGAGGACCTGTGAATTGTTACCACCTCCCTTAGAATCCCTCCTGCTGGGCAAAACAGGGGTTTAATTGATGTAATGGTCTAGAACAGTGCTGTCCAACTTCTGGCGGGTCCAGGGCCGGATAAGAGGTCACTGATAACCTGCGGGGCCACTCGGCCCCGCCCCAGCCCAGGCCCCGCCCCTCCTAAAGCCGCCGAAAAAAGAGTAGGCGGCGCCAAAGAGCAGCGTCACAGGCCTGGCGTGACGCGCTGCCCCTGGCACCGCCTACTCTCTTTCGGCGCCCCCTCCCTTCTAGGCCGGGGAGCCGCCGAAAAGGAGGAGTAGGCGGTGCCAAGGGGCAGCGCGTCACGCCAGGCCTGTGACGCGCTGCTCTTGGCGCCGCCTCTGCCCTTTTCGGCGGCTCCCCGCCTCTAGGTAGGGAGGGTGGGCGCCGAAAAGGAGGAGCTAGCTCTCTTCCTCCTCTCTGCCCCGCCTCCCCCCCCCGGCCGCCATTTTTTTTTAAAAATCCATTAAAAAAAAAAATTAAAAATGGCGGCTGAGGGCATAGGTGGGGCCGTGTCCAACAGGCTACGGGGCCGAATCCGGCCCCGGGGCCGCCAGTTGGACAGCCCTGGTCTAGAATTCTCCTCAGATTGTTTTTAGAATCATTGCAATGTGTCTGTGTTCTGTGTGTATTTGATATGGCTTCTGGCTAATCAATAAAATTGTTGTTGTTGTTGTATGTAATTCGGTGTTCAAGTTTTTTAATAATGTTTATAAACTGGCATGAGCCACCCTCGGTCTGAGAATGGCGGCATAGAAATGTAGTTAGTAAATAAATACATAAATAAATAAATAGGGCCTGCTTCCAAGGGTCCACCCGTGTAGAAGTGATGCAGTTTGACCCCGCTTCAGCTGCCATGGTCTCATTGAGAGGGTAACATGGGAGTTGTAGCCTGCCTTGCATGCCTGCCAGTGCCTACCTACCTGTGGGCCCACCGGCCTCCCTTTCGCCTTGGCCCTCAGGCGCCCAAAGGACCGCCTTGGAAGCGCGGGCTCGAGGCCTGAGGGCCTCCCGTTGCTTAGCAACGCCGCATCACCCTTCCCGCCCCCCCCCCCTCAGAACCAGGCCCAGGCCCAGAAAACCGAATTCCAAGTTCACCTCAGCGTCGCCATTCAGTCAGGCAATGCCTTGAAGGCACACAACAACAACAACAACAACAAAGTCCAGGGACGCGGCTCCCTTCTGAGAGGAAACAAAGACGCCAACAAGACAGACCTTGCATGCACGCACACAGCCGGAATCCTTCTCTTCACTAATTTGGGCCTCGGGGCGACCCGTCTGCCTTGCCTTATCCCTCACTTCGTCCTCGGTTCGAACCGCGCGGGCCAATAGGAAAGGGCGTCGGCGAGTGAGGGCTATTGGCGAATCGCTAACGACATTCCCCCCTTCTCTCTCTCTCTCTCTCTGCAAGGCTACTTGGGAGTCGTAGTTTCTTCCCTACCCCCGCCTCCTTGTTGGCCGCTCTATTCCCAGCACGAGAGGACTGCATTTCCCACAGTGCTTTGCGAGAGATGACCAAAAAAGAGAGAAGCTGAATGAGCCGGCCTCCCTGCGCGGTGCATTGTGGGCCTCGTGCCCTGAAGAGTTGTGAGGGAAGCGCGAGGAGAGGAGAGGAGCAGAGCAGAGGCGCTTCGGGGCTTTCCTCCCCGAGGATGGAGGCGGAGGAGGCCTGGCGGCGGGCTCCCTTCTGGCTGCTGCTGCTCTGCTGCTCCTGCCGCCGGCCTCTGACGCCTTCGACAGCGACTTCACCTTCACGCTGCCCGCCGGCCAGAAGGAGTGCTTCTTCCAGCCCATGCAGAAGGAGGCCTCGCTGGAGATCGAGTACCAGGTGAGGAGGGGCCCTCAGGCCTGGGTGCAAACCCCCGCCCTCCAGGTGTTTCGGACTTACACTCACCACGGTTGAGTGTTTCGGGCAGCATGTCCCAGCAGCATTCTCTCCTGACGTTCCGCCTGAATCTGTGCCTGGCACCTTCAGAGGTTCTGTTGGCACTGAGTAATCCAAACACATGGATTTCGAAGAAATAAAGTAATTGCATTGGTAATATCCAAGTTGAAACAATCAATAAATGCAATGCAAAAAGTAAATCGGTATTAAATCACACTCATAAGGATCATCAAGGATGATATTATTTATTATTTACTAGCTGTACCCGGCACGCGTTGCTGTGCCCTTTTTAGGAGATGCGAGAAAGTCCAATCATCCACGGTGTGCCCTCCTCTAAACTGCAGTTGGATGGAGTGTGGGTCATGGGGGGCATGGTGTGCCAAGTTGGGTCTTTACTGGTCTTGGTTCTGGGCTGCAGTGGTTTGTGGGGAATGATGGGTTTTGAAGTACTACAAATCCCGTTTTCCATGGTGGTACTTCAAGTCCCATCATGCACGGTCGGGGCTCTGTGTGCCAAGGTAGGTTACTGTAAATTCAGGCCATACACAATGTCCCATGAGCTGAGGCCTAGTTAGGAACAGCAAGTTAATGAAGCCTTACTGTCAATTCAGGCCATACACAATGTCCAATGAGCTGAGGCCTAGTCGGGAGAATCAAGTTAATGAAGTCTTACTGTCAATTCAGAGCGTAAACAGCTTCCCAGTAAGTGAGGGCTAGTTAGGGAAATCAAGTTAATGAAGTCTTACTGTCAATTCAGAGCGTAAACAGCTTCCCAGTAAGTGAGGGCTAGTTAGGGAAATCAAGTTAATGAAGTCTTACTGTCAATTCAGAGCGTAAACAGCTTCCCAGTAAGTGAGGGCTAGTTAGGGAAATCAAGTTAATGAAGTCTTACTGTCAATTCAGAGCGTAAACAGCTTCCCAGTAAGTGAGGGCTAGTTAGGGAAATCAAGTTAATGAAGCCTTACTGTCAATTTTGGGCGTGGTCTGTGATTTTTTGGGGGTAAATTTTTCGGTTGGAAGTGATTTGGGTGTTTGTGTTGGGGATTGGCTCAGGCCTTTTCCTTATTCTGTTTTGGCAGTTTATTATGGATTGGAATTTTCATGTTGGCTGGCCAGTGCAGCAGTTATGCAAATCCGCCCTTATTGGCAGCCAATCATGTTGTTCGGAATGTAGAGGCTGGGTGAGTCTTTGGCTGCCCCGGAGGATGCTGGTAAATGTAGTTTTATTTTTACTCGTTGTTTTGGGGCCTTTTAGGTTTTGGGGGGAAGTTTCTTTGCTACAAACGTACCTTGCTTGAGGCCTATTTCTGTCGGCAAGTATTGTGTTTCTGCGTTGTATGGTTTCTTTGTTTGAGGTATACATCACATGACGTGAACCCATTTATATAATAGATTTCTTCGACTTATTAGTCGCCCTTTCCCGTAGGCTCAGGGCGACTCACATTGTGAGAGTCGTAAAAACAAGTAAAATCAGGGTAAAACAAAACATAGCAAAATTGCCGCAACCAGCGCACCAGCATGGTTTGGGCACGGTTTTACATACATAGACCTAAGCACCGAATGCCTGGGTGAAGAGGAGTGTCTTGCAGGCCCTGCGAAATGTTAGCAAATCGGCCTGCGCTCGGACTGTGAGGGGAAGAGCATTCCAAGGCATTGACTGTCCTCCTCTGCGTTGAGGTCAGATGAACAGATCGCCGACTAGGCACCACCAGGAGGTTTTGGGACTCGGATCGCAGTGGTCGTGGTGGACTGTAATGGGAGAGGCGGTCCCTTAGATACACTGGCCCCAGACCATTCAAGGCCTTAAAGGTTAAAACCAACACCTTGAAGGTGATCCGGTGCTCTATCGGAAGCCAGTGCAGTTCGCGCAGCACAGGCGTGATGTGGCAGCGAGATGGACAACCTGCCACCAGCCGTGCTGCAGCGTTCTGCACCAGCTTGAGCTTCCGGATCACTGACAAAGGAAGGCCAATGTAGAGGGCATTACAGTAGTCTAGTCTTGAGATGACCGTGGCTTGGACCACTGTGGCTAGGTCATGACGGGACAGGTAGGGAGCCAGCCTCCTCGCCTGTCGGAGGTGGTAGAAAGCCACTCCGCTGACGATGGAGATATGCTTCTCCATCGACAGCTCGGAGTCAAGCGTGACTCCTAGGCTCTTCACCGACAGGGACGAATGTATCCAAAGGGGTAATCACAAGTAAATGTTCACAAAGGTCAAATGAAGGTTTGTAATCCACACGTATAATGGAATTGTAATCCACACGTCGTTACGTGAAATTAAATGTAATCCAAATTGGATAAGGTGTCGGTAATATTCCGAAGTCGTCTGAAGCCGACGAGGGCAAAGTTGCGTGGGCCCCTCTCACGTTTCGATCGCAATGGTCTTTCTCAAGGCTGAACGACAGGATAGGGTAGATGTCCAAAATAATAGTTGACCAGATATATCTAAAGCATAGAGCAAGAAGTGTGTCTCTCTATGTGGTCATGGCAAATATATCTGGTCAACTATTATTTTGGACATCATGTTTCTAATTTACAACTTTATTATATTTTACGAAAAAGGTAGAAATATTAATACATATATCTTCCTGTTTAATTGCTATTAAAATTTTTAAAAATTAATTTCTAGGGTGGCGATGAGTAATTTTTTTTTCTGGAAAAGGGGCAGTATGCCAAAAAAAAGTTTGGGAGCCAATGTCTTAGATGGTTGACCTTACAGAGTTAAACAAGCACCATCTGCCCGGGTTTGAAATCAGAGTTTTCCTTCTCCTAGGATGGTTGCCAAAAGGCTAGAGAGCCCATCCTGCCCTTTGACACTCTTTGTCAGACCCTTCAGTTGTGACCTGTCTGGCATGGGAGGCCCTACCAGTAGCTATTATACCACTGCCAGCATAGCTCACAACTTCATTAGGAGGGTACGCAAGCCTCTCCCCCATGACAAGGGGCGCCAACGGAGAGGGGTATGGTATAATATATTGTGTATACATCTAATATTGATAATTTTGTAATGTCATGCAGTATACTAC
Organism: Anolis apletophallus; assembly: GCA_030556195.1. Taxonomy (NCBI): domain Eukaryota; kingdom Metazoa; phylum Chordata; class Lepidosauria; order Squamata; family Anolidae; genus Anolis; species Anolis apletophallus. Next base: position 125,245,979 of record JARBWK010000005.1, read on the forward strand.
TACTACTAATATACTATAACTATATATTTTGTGTTACGTGCAATATTACTAATAATATTGCGATATAATTGTTATAGTTCAATGTGATATTGTTATAGTACAATGTGATATGTAATATTGATGTGCTGTGGCAATCATATAGTTTATTGTATTTGTATAGCTCAATGTGATAATGTTATAGTACAATGTGATATGTAATATTGATGTTGTACTGTGGCAATAATATAGTTCATTGTATTTGCTTGTGAGCCGCTCTAAGTCCCCTTCGGGGTTGAGAAGGGAAGTGTATAACTATTGTGAAATAAATAAATTAAATAAATAAATAAATTGGCATTGAGTAGCCAGCCAGTCAGTCAGTGAAGGTAGCTGCATAGTGGAAGCCTGGCTGCTGTTGCCTGGAGGCATCCTTTGTTTGGGAGGTATTAACTGGCGCTTGTCAGGAATCCCAATGCAGCCACGTGAAAATGCTGTCCAGGCTGTCTTAATATGAAGGCCATGCTGAGGCGAAGAGGGAGAATAGGAAACAGCTCAGGGATGTTACATAGATAAGAGCATCTGATCCCCGGTGGCGCAGTGGTTTAAACCCTTGTGCCAGCAGGACTGCTGACTGAAAGGTGGCCAGAGGTTGAATCCAGGGACAGCGGGATGAGCTCCCTCTGTCAGCTCCAGCTCCCCATGCAGGGACATGAGAGAAGCCTCCCACAAGGAAGGTAATTCATCCCGGCATCCACTGGGCAATGTCAGGTTTCTCAAGTCGCTCCTGACACATACACACACACATCCTTTGTTTAGGAGCTGTTAACTGGCACTTGCCAGGAAGCCCAATGCAGCCACGTGAAAAGGCAGCCCAGGCCGTCCTGACATGAAGGCTGTGCTGGGGCAAAGGGGAAGGACGGGAAATTGCTGGGGAATGTTACATAGATAAGAGCATCTGGCAATGTTTTGGTACTTGAATTTCAAAATTTCATTATAAATAGCAGTTCCTAATTGGGTCTGTCTTAAAAATCACCAATAATGAAATAATAATGAAATTTTGAAAGTTTTGTTAGAGTTCTGAAATGTTCACCACCAGAACTTTAGTTTTGTAAGTACTTTAGAACCATTTAGAACCATGGATTGCCCAGGCCTAAGTTGAAAGTGTAGCCTGTGAGAATACAAACCGACGTGGGGGGCGGATAGTTTCTTGTTATATACTGAGGAAAGGGAAGCAGAAAGTTAAAACTCACTTAATGTCAGAACATGGAAGGTTTTGGAATGAAGACATGCCCCTTTCCTCATCATGAAACATTCCCCCTCCCCCCATTATAGTCTCACAAACTACACTTTCAATTCCCAAACCACTGTCAGATTATCTTATCTATGTAACATTCCCCATTTCTTTCCCATCCTTCCCTTTTGCCCCAGCATGGCCTTCATGTCAGGATGGCCTGGGCAGCCTTTTCACTTGATTGCTTGCTGTCTGGAATTCCCGTTTCTGGGTAGGCTGTTAAAAGCTTTCATGGCCGGAATCACTGGGTTGCTGTGGGTTTTTTGGGTTGATGTTTCACCTGTATCTGTGAGTGGCATCTTCAGAGGTCCTGTTCAAATGTTCCACTTGCCTCACTGCCAACAGAACCTCCAAAATGCCTGTCACAGGTATAGGCATCAGGATAGATTGCTGCTCAAACATAGCCATACGATCTGAAAAACTTACAGCAACCCATCCAGTAGGGTATTAGAAAATTTGGAAGTTGAATTCCAAAACATCTTGGAGGGACAAAGTTTGCTCATGCTGCTTTGGACTATATCAGTGGTTCCCAACCTTCTTTTGACCAAGGACCACTCTCTAACACTAGTACCAAAAGGGTTATGAATCGGTTTTTGATCAACTTTAGATTTGGTGTGGTTATTTGGGTGTTGGTTCGGAAAATTGCATTGAATAGGCCACATCAGCTCTACTTTCTGATACAGAACATACGCCATCCAGTAGTAGCCATCTGCTCGCCCACAGAAAACCATATTTAATAATCTAGGGTTGATGTAGTCTATCCAATGCAGTTTTCTGAATCAGCACTCCAAATGACCCCAGTACAGGCCTAAAAACAAAGACACCAAGGCGCCCCTACTTCTAGGCGGGGAGGAGAAGTAGCAGTCTTGTTGTTATGCCTTTCATGGGTAGTCATCCTCTCCCCTCCCAACATCCCAGTTGCCTTGGCACTATAAGAGGGTTTTGCGAGACCAGATGATCTGGATTCAGAAACTGGATTATATAGCAGTGTAGATCTAGCCAAAATGAGCAAGAAAGGAGTTAATAGAGTAAGTTAATAGCTCCATGCCTCTGTCAGTAACAACTAGTCGTTAGAACTATTAACTGTTGCATGCAAAGGGATCTTGTTGTATCTTAATGGAGAGGATGAAGGTGGTAGCATCAGCTTCCAAAGTTTTAACAACAGAAATCTGGCAATTTGGCACCACTTTAACTAACATGGCTCAATACTATAGAATCCTGGAAGTACCAAACTACAGATCCCAGAATTATATAGGATGGGGCTGCAGCACTTGGAGTCATAATAATCATCATAATCATCATCATCATCATCTTTATTTATACCCCACCACCATCTCCCCGAAGGGGACTTGGGGCGGCTTACATGAGGCCAAGTCCAGAAGTGCATTTCAATACAATAACATAAAAAACATAAAGCAGATTACAGTAAAATAGAATTAAAAAAAGAAAAAAATATCAAACACAAAATATAATAAACAGTGCAAAGTAATACAATAGAAAAAACAAACATAATCACAATGAGCGGGCCATGTCTGCAAGATACAATGATAAAAAAAACTAAGGATGAGATAAAATTAAAAACCTATGTATTTGTAGAGGAGGTTCATAAACAGGGGAGTAAAAACAGTCTTTCGTGTGGGCAAGAGACAGTGCAAAATGCTTTAACTGCTTTAACATTAAGCGCTGTCACTCCATCCTATGGACCCCAAGTCTGTTTCCTCCGATGCGTGGAGCGAAATGGCCAAGAACAGACCTGTGTGTATGAATGGCCTTAGAAATGCAATTAGGCTGCTGCATTAACTAGTGTTATGTGTAGTGTGCCAAGAAACCATGGTCTGTATTCAACTCACCATTGGATGGACTGGCATTTGTGGATATACGGTATTCAATTCCAGTGTTTCTCTTTCCAAACTTCTTTGTATTAGTTCAGTATCTGTTAATGCAGATATTGTCACACAAGGACTCGTCGTGTGTGTGTGTGTGTGTGTGTAAAACTCAGTGAATATCAGGGAGATAAAAATGCTGGGGAGAATTTTGATCAGGATCTACTGGTAAATGTTTGGATGTGAAGCAGCCTCTTAACTTCAAGGTGTTTAACTAAAGCAGCACAAAATAAGTCACTAAACCTTAAACTGCTAAAATGAGGAATGTTTTTATGGGGTGAACAGGAGCAGATTTTAGTATGTCAGTACAGGGTTGTTCAGTATTCAAATCCTTAGGTTCAGATTGAGTTGTCCTCATCTCTGATGATAAATCCTGCAAACCTGAGGTCTGTCCTGACATGTGGTTTTCCTGTGTGTGTACTTTTTTTTAACATAGTCATATTTGCAACACATCCACCTTTGGACTATTTGAGCACAAGCCTGTATATATGAAAATAAAACCCTTTTCAATAGGGTTTACCTCTCGAATTGAAGCCTATGTGTTGTCTTGGATTGATAATAGTGCAGAGAAAATTATTTCACAGCTGTCCATGTGGTGATTTTTTTTAGTCGTGTTTTGAATTCTGCATTTAAGCACTGCTTTGTAGATCTGTAAAATATATAACCTTTCATTTTAATAGGTCCAACCTCATCTGAATTTGGAAACTAAGCAGGGTCAACTTTGCTTAATACCTGTACATTAGTCCTCCTGGGATCTCCAGGCAAGAAGAGGAAGGAACCCTGCCTGAAATGAGTCTAGACTAGAGCTACCCTCAACTTGAGTTGACAATCCCTGATGAACCAAACAGCTTCCTGTGATTTTATACTACGGGTTCCCCCTAATTTGCAAGCTAAGAAAATGTAGGGGGGGGGGGAGCTAATGTTCTTAGCTAATCTAATAAGCTATTTGAAAGGCCACGTCCGGCATGCTTTATCTATCTTGAAGGATAGTGACAGTTCCTGTTTGTTTTAGGGAACAAACAGCCTAGCCAGATGTCAACTGAAACCTGGCTCAAACTGGTTTGAGGAGTTTGATTGGATGGATCTAGCTGACAGATAAGGTCTGCAGAATATTTGGACAAGATAAAGCCACGTAAGCCAAAGATGTTGAAACTATGATGAACAGAAAAGCTAAGGCAGAAGTGACACTGTTTCAGCCCTAATTTCAGAGAACAGGCACAGCAGCCACAACTTACTTGCATGTGTTTCTTTTGCTCTGCTTGCTCACTTTACAGAGTATCTAACAAAAAAAGCTCCCCCCACCCAAAAGCCATTTTATGCTCCCATTTTTCTTCTTTAACCCAGTGTTTCCCAACCAGTGTGCCGTGGCACACTAGTGTGCTGTGAGCGATCATCAGGTGTGCCGTGGGAAATTGGAACCTCCAATACCCTTTCTTCCCCCTCCTGCCGAACACTTTTTCTTCTCCACTCGGGCTCCCTTCTTCCCAGCCTCGCTCTGCTCGCTCTGCCTCGCTTTGCTCTGGGGCGAGTCTGCGCAGTAGCGCCCGCACTGGTCACGTCTTCCTCCCTCCCCCCTCCCCTCCTGAACATGCTCACGCTGCCCCCTCGGATCAAAATGGCGGCAGAAGCGGCAGTGTAGAAGAAAAAGTGTTTGGCAGGAGGGGGAAGAAAGGCCTCGAAAGGGGAGGAAGAGGTTTGTCGAAAGCTGGCATGGGCAAACTTGTACCTTCCAGGTGTTTTGGACTCCAACTCCCACCATTCCTAGCAGCCTCAGGCTCTTTTCTTTTTCCCCCTCTGCCATTTAAGCAGGAAAGGGCCTCAGGCTGTTAGGAATGGTGGGAATTGAAGTCCAAAGCGCCCAGAGGGCCGAAGTTTTCCCATGCCTGTTTTAGGGACCTTAAAATGGTGAGCCTCCTTCAAAAATTGTGATTCTGGATAGAAAACAAACAACATAACATTGTTTGAGTCCAAGTGCTCTCTGGGTGTAGGTGAACTACAACTTCCAAACTCAAGGTCAATTCCCAAGCAAGCCCCTTCAGTACTTTCTGTTGGCAGCGAGAGTTCAATATGCCAAGTTTGGTTCAATTCCATTGTTGTAAGAGTTCAGGATGCTCTTTGATTGTGTGTTAACTATAAATCCCAGAAACTGTAACTCCCAAATGTCAAGGTCTATTTTCCCCAAACTCCATCTGTGTTCACATTTGGGCATATTGAGTATTCATGCCAAATTTGGTTCTGACCCAACATTGTTTGAGTCCACAGTGCTCTCTGGATATAGGTGAACTACAACTCCAAAACCCAAGTTCATTGCCCACCAAACTCTTATAGTATTTTCTCTTGGTTATGGGAGTTCCGTGTGGGAAGTTTGTGTCTTTCTGCCATTCCTGCCAGGGTTTCTATGTTGTGTTCATCGAAACAGGCCCAGGTTTCATACTGAGTGTATAAATACATTTAAAAACATATTAACTGTATGTATTACTGAGTTAGAGTGTCATTTTGTTTCATTTTGGTTGGTGGTGTTCCCCAGGATTTTGTAAATGTAAAAAATTGTTCCGCGGCTCAAAAAAGGTTGAAAAACACTGCTTTAACCAACTATTGTCAACATTGTTAGAGTAGTGAAGGAGAGCTGGAGTAATGAAGACTTTTGATATGGGGTTGCAGCAGTAAATAGCAGAATCTAGGGATCATGTTGAATGAGTTGCTACTCATGGTCTTCTGAGCACTTTCCTGTTGTAATATCTTGCCAAAGAATTCAACGATTGTTCTATAGTAATGAGGATGGTGAAGAGTACTGATGTTTTAGCATTTTCTCTATGTCCAATGTCATTTAGACAATAACTTTATCAAATTATTATAACACATTAAAATAGTATTGACAACTACAGCTTTTAAATAAAGTTTCAATAGAATACAAATTATCAATAGCTGCAATATACGTGGAAATGTAATTGAACAATTATGTGACTTAACTCTCTATAACATGAGCAAAGGTGTGAGTTTTATCTGTTTATGTCTCTCCAGGTTCTAGATGGAGCAGGTTTAGATGTAGATTTTCATCTTGTATCACCAACTCACGAAACCCTGGTTTTTGAACAGAGAAAATCAGATGGAGTTCATACGTAAGTTTAATATTTAATAGATACTTGGAGAGATGAGGGCAACCACATGCATCCTAGACCCCTGACCATCCTGGCTTTTAAAGGAAGCCAGAAGGGGATTGGCTGAGTGGGTGAAGGTGGTGGTTAATGCCTCCCTTCGGGAGCTGTAATAAAACCTCTGTTGAAGAAACCATTACTGGACCCCACTCAATTCGTCAACTATTGGCCTGTTTCCAATCTCCCCTTTTTGGGCAAAGTCCTGGAACATGTGGTGGCCTCACAACTCCAGGTATTCTTGGATTATCTGGATCCGGCACGGATTATCTGGATCCGGCACAGACTGGCTTTAGGCCGGGACATGGAACCAAGACAGCCTTGGCTGCCTTAGTTGATGATCTACGCCAGAAGCTAGACAGGGGGAGTGTGTTCCTGTTGGTTCTGCTGGACCTCTCAGTGGCCTTCAATACCGTCAACCACAATATCCTTCTGGGACGCCTTGCTGGAATGGGCCTGGGAGACACTGTTCTACGGTGGCTCTGGTCCTTTCTGGAAGGTCGCACCCAGGTGTTACTGGGGGACTCCTGTTCAACCCCACAACCATTGTCTTGTGGGGTTCCTCGGGGTTCAATACTGTCTCCCATGTTGTTTAACGTCTACATCAGTGCTGTCCAACTTCTACCGGACCTAGGGCCGGACTTCCAGTCACTGATGACCTGGGGGGCTGCTCCGCGCCACTCCGACCCGACGCCACGCCTGACATCACCCAGCCCCCCCCCCCCGGAGATCGAATTTTTTTAAAAAAATTATTATTATTGCAGGGTAGGCGGGGGCCATAGGGAAGGGGCTGGGGGGCCGTATATGGCCCCCCCCCCGGGCCGCCAGTTGGGCAGCCCTGGTCTACATGAAGCCGCTGGGGGAGATCAGTTTTAGGGTGCGATGTCACCTGATGTCCAACTCTATCACTCCTTCCCACCTGCTACTAAGGAGGCTATTCAGGTCCTGAACTGATGCTTGGCCGCTGTGACAATCTGGATGAGGGCAAACAAATTGAAATTGAAGCCAGACAAGACAGAGGTACTCCTGGTCAGTCGTATGGCCGAACAGGGGGTTACAGCCTGTCTTGGATGGGGTTACACTCTCCCTGAAGACGCAGGTTTGCAGCTTGGGTGTGATCCTGGACTCATTGCTGAGCCTGGAACCCCAGGTTTTGGCGGTGACCAGGGGAGCATTTGCAGTTAAAACTTGTGCACCAGCTGCACCCATACCTTGGGAAGTCTGACTTGGCCATGGTAGTCCATGCTCTGGTTACATCCCGTATAGACTATTGCAACGCGCTCTACGTGGGGTTGCCTTTGAATACTGCCTGGAAACTTCAAACGGTCCAATGAACGGCAGCCAGATTGCTAACAGGAGCAGCGCTCGGAGCATACAACTCCTCTGTTACGCCAGCTCCACTGGCTGCCAGTTTACTACCGGGCACAATTCAAAGTGCTGGCTTTGACCTATAAAGCCCTAAACTGTTCTGGCCCAACTTACATGTCCGAACGCATCTCCTCTTATGAACCATCTAGGACCTTAAGATATATGGGGAGGCCCTGCTCTCATTGCTGCCTTTGTCACAAGTACATTTGCCGGGGACGAGACAGGGTCTTATCGGTGGTGGCCCCTTGGCTGTGGAACACCCTCCCTATAGATATTAGATTGGCCACCTCCCTTTTAACATTCCGGAAAAAAGTCAAGATGTGGCTTTTTGACCAAGCATTTGCAAATGCAGAGTAATCGACACAGGAAAATGGAATGACTAGACAATGAGTCCGGACAATGTTTTTAACAAGGACACTATAAATTTGTATTTTGTTGATTTGTTTAGTTTTTCTTATGTTTTTCATTGTATTTGTGACATTGTGAGAATTGAGTCGCCTATGGGCTGAGAAAGGCAGTATACAAATACAGTAAATAAATAAATACTATATTCAGATTTTGCAAAATCATTAGCAAGATGACTTAAAAAATACTTTCAAGCTAAGGGGAAGAAACGACTTCGGTCTAGAGACTAGTGAAAATAAGTTAATTTACTTTCCAGCCCTCTATCCCAACACAATTAAAAAGCCTTCAAATCATTGGGGACCCTCCTGAAGGATATGAATAGTTCATGGGAGGTGACCTAAGGAAGAAATCACCCAAATTTATCTTAAAATGTGAGATTCAAGGCATGTTAGTTGCAAATCTAATATCATAATGAAAGTATTGGAAAACCATTTACAGTCTGTGTGTACTTTGTGTTCACAGAGTGGAAACACAGGCTGGTGATTACATGTTCTGCTTTGACAACACATTCAGCACCTTGTCAGAGAAGGTGATTTTCTTTGAAGTGATCTTAGATAACATGGGAGATGAAGAGCAAGAAGATTGGAAGCAGTATATTACTGGCACTGATCTTCTGGATATGAAATTAGAAGATATTCAGGTATGTATATATGACCAGCCTTTGAAATTTCTGTGGAACTTGTGGTTATTTATTCCTTAGAGTCACTTGCTTTTCTTTGCCGGTTCAGATTACACAGCAAGAAATGTAGCGTGTAGTGGCCGCACAGCTGTTTCTAGAATTGCCAGTACATAACACTGGCCAACATACACTTTGGTGCTTCAAATGTTAGTAGTTTCTAGGAATATCTGACGTACTGGTTCCAAAAAAACTGAACCAGTATAGGGGGAAATAAAGTTCCCCCCTATATTTTTTCAGTCAGTCAGTCAGTAGCCTTTATTTCGGCCAACAAACCATCGGCTAAGTCAGGTGAAAGTAGAACAATAGAATACAACATTTAAGAAATTAATAACATCGCATTTGGGTTATGATTAATAAGAACAAGTGTCACAGTTCGCTATCGGTTGAATGACTGTCTTTATCATTTAAAACAGGAACTGATTGCCAATTAATAGTAAGTGTTCTGAGTACTCTTTGTTACACTCTTAGTGTTTACAGGTTATTAATTAAGCACTTGCGGCTTTTTGCCCGCTGCAAAGAGAAATTTGGCCACCTGTTCCGTTACCCTTTTGTCAAGATCAGTCTTCACCTTCTAAGAAACCATGATAATTATATCTAAGAATCGTGAGCTGATGGGGCCTTTGCATCATAATTTTCTGAACCAATCCCCCAAATAACCCCAACAAGAAGCCTAAAAACCTAGATGAACAAGGAAAAAAGCATTTTTGTTGGGCTGTGTAATCTAGTATTTGCCCCCGAGATCACTGCGGTCAGATGAACGGAATCTGCTGACTATACCATCTGTCCGCTCCTGCCACCTATCCGCGACCCGACAGAGAGCTTTCTCAGCGGCAGCTCCAGTGCTGTGGAACTCTCTGCCAGACAGTGTCCGAGCCATCTCGGAATTAATCCCTTTTCGAAGGGCTTGTAAGACTGCTCTTTTCGAACTAGCATTTACCTAGCCCAAATAGATGATATACCGTATGCTCTGTGTATATTCTCAGTACATCCCCTGTGCCTCGTGACCTGTTGTATTGGAGTTTTAACTATGTTATGTTTTAATTGTAGGGCAGCATGTCTGTGACTCGGCTGCCCATATGTATTTTACTGTCACCCGCCCCGAGCCTGCAGGGAGGAGCGGAATACAAAACTGAACTAATAAATAAATAAATAAATAAATAGTCCTGTCATTGTGGTATCAAATAAATATACGCCCCCTTCCTTTTACTTTTGATCATGCAGAGTGGTCCTAGAAATATGGCAAATGAGGGCTGGCTCCCCCTACAATTGTTAGTTGATGTACTCTGTGCCAGCATCAGAGATACAAAATGAGGAGTATAATTGTTTGCTGCTCTTTAAACCAGGCAAATAATTACTTCAGATGTATGGGCAACACCATGTTCTAATCTAAAGCAGTGATTTTCAACCTTTTTTTTTTTTGAGCCGCAGCACATTCTTTACATTTACAAAATCCTGGGGCACACCACCAACCAAAATGACACTCTAACACAGTCATACACATAGTTAATATGTTTTTAAATGTATTCATACACTCACTTAGTGTGAAACCTGGGCCTGTTTCGATGAACACAAAATAGATATCCTGGCAGGAATGGTAGAAAGACACACATGAAACTCTTGCTCAACAGCTGTCAGTCTCTCTCTGTTTTTAGTTCTTATTGCAGTTAAGTTTGAGAAGCTCATCTCACACAGATATGTGGTTGAAAACAGGAGCAATGTCAAAATATTTTTGTTGGCCAGAATGGGGAAGTCCCTGGCAACATATAACCAAAAACTTCTCCATCACTGTCACTCGCTTGTCTTGCTGATTCCAAATTGCCAGTCACTTGACGCAGCACTAACTCTAACTTTGTTTACTTAGCCGCGTCTGAGCGAATCCAAGATGGCGCGACCATAACACTCTCGCGTCACTTAGGTGACGCAAGAGTGCTATGATCCCATTTCTTAAAGGGACAGATGCGCCTTATAGTTTATATATGAATGAAGCTCGAAAATAATTTCCCACGGCACACCTGATGATCTCTCATGGCACACTAGTGTTCCACGGCACACTGGTTGAAAATCACTGTTCTAAAGGATGGGTGATGGTGTACCTGGGAGGCTTCTAGTCCAAGTACCAAACTAGAAGAACAAATCTACTTTGATGTTATTGGGTTTGGCCATGACCATGAGAAATACTGTGAATAAGATATAAGAGGACTACTTCCAAACCCCCTGGAGAATCACGTGCTAAAGTTTCAGGGTGTCTGCCCGGTGTCTCCTCTGACACAGCTGGAATACATCAGAATTATTGCCAAGGCAGTGTAGGTAGTACTGGGGTAGATGGTCCAGTGATATGACCATGTAAGGTAGCTTTCTATGAACTGGCAAGGGTCAAGGATAATGCAAAAGGTATATGTGGATGATTGGAGACTTTTTTAAACAGTGGATTTTAGCATCGAGATAACCAATTTTAGTGTTCATGTATGTTTATAGTTTATTTTATGTCCCGGCATTGAATGCGTTCTGGTTATATGTTCGGTGTGAGAAATACAGAATATAAATGTGTGTGTGTGTGTGTATATATATATATATATATATATGAACGATGTGGATTGACACATATAAAGAGCAAGGAAGGAGTATTAATGTCACCTTTAATAATTTGTAGTTAGTCTTCTGTACTCTTTGAAAAGATACACTGTTCTAAAACTTGTGTCTTGTCTTTTAATAGGAATCTGTCAATAGTGTGAAGTCCAGGCTAAGCAAAAGCATCCACATTCAGACCCTGCTCAAAGCATTTGAAGCTCGTGATAGAAACATACAAGAGAGCAATTTCAACAGGGTAAACTTTTGGTCCATGTTTAACCTGGCAGTGATGGTTGTAGTTTCGGCTGTTCAGGTGTACATGTTGAAGAACCTTTTTGAAGATAAAAGGAAAATTAGAACGTAACGCCAGGGTAACAAACAAGGAAAAATGCAATACACTGCTGGAGAAAAGGAGATGGACGGCACTTCCTAGCTTGTTTTGAATGGACAAATATGAGCAGAGTGCCTTTTTTTTGCTCTAAAATTAGTTTTAGCCATTCAATATAACTGAATACTTCTCTGAATAATCATGACCTTTTTACTTTGGAGAAATTACTTGAGAAAGTTTAGATTTTTACTATTTACCATATTTGTATATACATACATGCTGTCTTAACCACTGTCAGCCTAAATATAATATTTTTTTTAAAATGCAGAACATTTCATAGTTATGAACTGGAGGTGTATTCAGCATTTCTGATTTGAGAAGTTCACTTAAAAATATTTTATGTGTGTACGGTATGCTGTTATTAAAGTCCACTTGTTTTGAGTGGCTATAAGTGAAGACTTGCGATTGATACCAAGTAACAGAAATATTCAGTCAATTAACACCAATATTGTATTGCCTTTAAACAGTGTGGCTTGCTTTGAAGCAGTGAGATTTACAGATATACATGCAATTAAGTACATCTCCCGTGCCAGGGATTAACATTGAAGAGGCACCAGCTTTATTTATCTACTGAAGACAAAATATTGCATATGGTTTATGTAACCTCTTGATGATGCAAGCCCTTGGGCATACTAGCAATCCAGTGTTGAGATCAGACAATTATTTTTAGACTCCCATTACTACCAGTTTCATTCGTTAACTTTTGAGACTTGTGCAATCCTGTATTTATTCTGCCATACAAATTAGTAAAATACGGATGACCTATATGGAGTCGTATGTTTATGTCTTGAACCAAAGTTTGACTATTACAATGTCCTTCGGTGATTACATCACATATATACTCAAGAGATTAAACTGTTCAGAGCAAGATAAGAATCAAGAAAAACTATAATTTCAAAGTTTGTGATGAGTTAAGTAGCATCTGGTCTCATTTCTAATAAATCGCTAGGGTTTGATTCCAGGGAATAAAAAAATCTGGATATTCAAGTTGCCTTATATACAATGACATAGTAAAATGGTGTCCCTTATAATTTCTTTGTAAAAGAATGATTGTTTGACCTTGAGAACAAGTCACTTTCAGATTAACAGAAAATCCAACTTTTAAAAAGTTTGCAGTATTTGTTTGCTACTTTCCTTATGATAGAAGATAATTGTTCTACTTCTTGCTTGTAAATAATGAAGTCTGCCTTAGATAACATACAGAAAAAGGAACAAGGGGTTCTAAAGAATGCTCAGAAACAAGTCCTAATTTAATGGCAGCTTACTCTCCAGGAAGGGTGGCAGTGGCAGCATGCGCTTTCTAACCTCAAATAAACTACTACTCAAAATGTTTGCTTGGAGAAGAAACAGTGTAGTACACACACTATATACTTATTTTAGTGCTGTGAGTCAATTCCATGGCTGCGAACCACTCAGGCAGTATACTGTATGTCCTAAATTTATTTCATGCCGAAGTAAAATGGACTACAAACCCAAAGTCTAGGTGTGTTATATCCAGTCTAAATGAAGGCACTCAAATACCCACACAGTCTTCATATTAAAACATTAATGTATGGAACCCTTTGCTTCAGAATCATTTAACCAGAAGTATTAGTCGTAGTCATCCTACCCCGGCAAAAAACCACAGGACCCCTCTAATCTGAAATATCTATGGGAGGGCGTAAAACCTGGAAAACTGTACCCCAACAGCCCCTAGAAGCTAAAAGTGGTATTTTTCAGTGAAAGGAATTCCGTAATATGGGGGCTTGCATTTACCTTCTCTGTCTTAAAGATAGTTCAATAGAGGAGCCATGGTGGCGCAATGGGTTAAACCCTTGTGTCTGCTGAACTACTGGCCTGAAGGTTGGCGGTTTGAATTTGCAGGACAGGCTGAGCTCCTGTCTGTCAGCTCCAGCTTCCCAAGTGGAGACATGAGAGATTCCCCCCACAGGATGGTAAGACATCTGGGCGCCCACTAGACAACATCTCTGCAGAAGGCCAATTCTCTCATACCAAAAGTTTCCCAAGTTGCTTTTGACACAATAAAAAGATAGTTCAAGACTTTAGATACTAGGTCTATACCACTTTCTTGACAGTTAAAATAATGTAAAGCCCTTAATAAACTATTAACTGGAGATGCTGAAACTTGCAGCCCTTCATGCTAGCAAGCTGAACAGTCTATAATATTGCAGGGTAAAACTGGAAAAACCTTATTTGGCTTGAGCTAAATTTAATTTATATGAGCCAAGCAAAAAAAAAAAGGGGGGGGGAGGTGGAATAGGCATAAACTTGTTTAATATACACTTCAGAATGCCATAAAATAGTGTTCCATGGCCCTGGCTTATGCTATATCTAAAGATATAATTTGCTAACACGTAATTTGAATAACAGGAAAATTACTATTTCACCGAAGTTACATTGGCAGACTTCTCTGCATGAATGTGTTCACATCAGATGACAGAGCAAGGTTTAGTTCAATGACCACTGCAAGCCCGAGAGTCAGTTTTCAGAATGTAGTAGTAGGAATCCCAATCAAGATCCCTGAAAACTATTTGCAGCCACCTACTTAAAGTGCATTGATACTCTAGTTTAAGTGGCTAAATGCACACATGCTACCATCCACTGAAAAAGTGTATAAAAGAATGGCTTTCTGTTATAAACAGCTGAAATGAACAAAACAGACAACAAAAATTAGAATGTGAATGACCTCCGGACTATAGCTCTGTTTGTTAATAAATATCCATACCAGAAAACTGTGACTAATCCTTCTACCTCTGATGTTTATGCTACTGTTTATTGGTCTGTCCTTCCAGGATGATACAATTTTGACTTCCAATAAGAATCTTTATAGAGGTAGTGGGTTTGTCAAATATTTGCTGACTTTGGCATTCATGGGTACATTGTATAATTGGAACAGATGACAATAAAGCTTTTACAAATTGATAAGTGAAAATGCAAGAAATTCTTTGTTATTTGAACAAGATAGGAAATGGTTAAACATGGAGCTGTGAAATGAGAAAAGATAATAAAGAAATATTAACCCTTGTATGTATTCCTAAATGCACCTTGTTAAACTTGAACAATGCAAACTAGTTTTAGAGTCTGAATAAGGATTGCCCTTGTCTCTGTGTAGGACATTAAAGTAAGCAACCTACTCATACTAACACATCATTATACAAGTTACTGTGAAAATCTGGAAAACATGGAAATCACTATTTTTGGTACACAAATTTCTGCATATCTATATAACTTGGTCAATACTCTTTTAATGGGATGTTATTTACTAATACATGATTATAGGGGAAATGATAAAAAGTCACATTAATGTGGGGGAATTACAAGCAACCTTTGAACTTCAAACATAGATTCTTAATCTGCCATATCACAGAGTTTATGAAACATAACTATTATATATTTGCTGGAATCACTGTTACTGCATGTGAACCAAGTGAGGCTACTACGTGCAATATGCTGGATCTCAAATTTAGGACTTTATATTTACTCAAATTTATAATCAAATCGAAGTGTTACAAGTTCAAAAACTAAAAATCACAGGCAATTAGCAAGTAACAGACAGACAACACTATCTTCATACGTAAATTGATGGCAGGTTTGGGGACTATAGCTAGGGATTTGATTTGCCAAGCCAAGAGTCATTCTGTAAAGAGGGGAAAGTGTCAGTATTCCTCAAAGGGCCAATAGCCCTGGCTATCATGACCACCATTTTCCTGCCCAGGCATTCAAAAAGTCCAGAAGCGGCACCACATCAGAAGAAGTTGAGGACTTTGGTGCTTCTTTTAGATTCTCCAGGATAGATTAAACTCTCATCTCTCGCCATGTAACTCGGGTAAGGATGGTTCCTTTTTGAAATATAGTTACATTACTTATAACACTCCAGGGATAACTCTTCCCACATTTGGGGGGGTTCATTCTGACTAAAATTTCTAGACTTGTTCATAAATGTATATAGGCTGTTCCAAAGAACATATAGTGAAAAACAGCTCCAACAATTAGCTCAATTCTATTTTATTCAGGCGAAAATCCCACCACCCTGCTACACATTCTTCTATCCACATACTTCCCGAAACAACCCTGGCATTGTGCTACTACCTAATTATTTTCTTGGGATAAAACTTTTTTCAAATCTAATTAGGAATGTTCAGTATATAAACTTGGAACTAGGCTCTTACATATGTAAGTCTTTAACTGGCCACTTTAAAACCCCAGTTCTTGCTTTGATTCCAACCATCCTTCATATTTGCCTTAGAAACAAACATCCTAAAATAAAGGTGCTATTATAATCATTAGGTAAAAATGAAAATAGAAGCAGATTTTCTTAAAAATACAGACATTTAATATTGATTTTAAATTCTAGAAAACAGTTTCAGAAATACAAATGTATCAGCCACTTTGACAAAATGAAAACTCACACACATTCACAATTAAATCTGTTGATAATTTGTTATGTTTTCTCTCCAACTTGAATTCAATTGGTATCATGGTATGGAAGCCCTACTGGAAATACTGCTGGTGTTCAATGTCAATTAAAAAGACTGCAGAAAATGAATGAAGAAATTGGTTGTAACATTACAGACATCTACATTTTGCATTATTTCAAGAGACCAACATTCATGAAGTAACTTGTGTCTTATCAAAATATTGCAGCTATAGGCAAGGCAACTTTATTGTAATAGTTGAGACAACGTGAGGGGGGAAAAGGCCCACATTTTTAATGAAGGAACTCAGAAGTATATTCTAATAATCACTTTGTAAAGCCTGTCATCTAAGCACAAGCACAGGGCAACTAATTTGTCTATTTTTCCTTTGGCTATATATTATGTTGTCATTCGTTTCCCTTGACAATTGCAACAGGCTTAAAAAATTAAACATCAAAAAGTTATGGTCTAACCATGCAAGTCATGTTTAAATGCTACAGAATTCATTAATGTTACGTTTTATTTTGTTGATAAACTCATGTCTAACAACAAATCATTAGGCAGTAAAATGCAAAATATCCGAATTAAAATTACTGTGTTGATTCTTTGGCAAAAAAAGTACAAAAAAACCCCTTCAACAGATAAAAGAACGGACATCTAATCTTGGCAAAAAAAGAAATTGTTATATTACAAGTAAAATAAAGTTATTTAAAAACGGATTCATATTTCTAAGGACAGAAGAGGTAATATTGTAATAATAGCAGTACTGTTACTTCAAGTGGCAACATACTGTTTGTTGACCCTGTGCAATTATACACTTTATTCCAACTACGTTTATAAAACACAACTACAAAACATCACATAAAGGAATCTTGTATGATTCCTGCTGACATTTTTTTTAAAAAAACTGGGATACAAAATTTACAATCAGTGTGTCACAATTCCTTAGATGTTTTTTTTTTCTTAAGCAGAGTCCATTTTTTCTCAAACAACTTTTTCTAAAGGAGAATTACAGCAGAGACCTACAGATGTCTGACTAGAAGGTAGTTTCCTTCAAATTCAAAAGTATTTGCTCCCAGGTACACAAGGATAGGATTGCAACTCTCAAGCAACCTGGCCCACTATAGATGCAATATTTCTAGATCTCTTATCATTCATGGCTAAGAAAGCAGGAGCATACACTTCCTCCAAATCCCCCCGTCTTTCCCAGAGCTCACCAAGAGGTGCCCATGACATTCAGTGAACACATAGTATTTCAACATGCTTCATACTGAAAGGAGGATGAAACCTGCAAAGGGGAGGCAGCATGTGAACCTGAGAGGCACTCTAAATCTCTCAATCGCTAGACCGTATGAGCAGGATCACAACCGAAATCACTTTTTAAAGGCATATGACATTGACTGCACTTATGTCAGAACACACAGCATTCATTTGACACATATTCTGTAGTCCGTGGTAAGCAACAGCACTCAATAAAGCCTGAGAAGAAATGCTGCTGTGTAAATACTGCAACTATTCCTGATAAAAAGAATTATGGGATACAAAGTCAGAAGCTGCCCAATCCCATAATTTATATTGCATAGGTCACAATCACACAAATACACACATGCAAAGAATATATTAAAAAGACGACAAAGTCTAGTCACAGAGCAATTTACAAGCTCCATATATATATTTTACACTTTGCTTGACAGAAGATTTCAATATTTTACAGTCCTCAGTAGGAATTATATACACTGCACCTTATGAAAATCTAGGGTTGTCAAAGTAGAAATACACTTTTGCAAAGATTTCAGTAAGAAAAGATTAAGAATTTTACCAAAAACTTGTTCTAGTTATAGAAAAGTCCCTACCAACAACAAAAATGGAATGTATCCTAAAAGTCTCTTTTGAGTTTGTGCATATTTTAAAGTAATCATCATTCCAGATTCCCAAACTTGTCATTTTAAAAAGAATCCAGATTATTTTAAATGGGTAGATTCTTTGTCACAAGGTTTATACTGTTAAGAAGCAAGAGTTAAGGCTAACTTGGTTTCCATTTTCAAAAATACAAAAAACCACCTTCCTTCTGCACCCCTGATTTATGAACTATGTCTATAAATAGATCTGGACAGTATAAGAGTCAGGAAGCAGTTGCGCCTTCCCACTCCACAAGATACTGCACCTTTCCATCAAGTGTCACCCGGCGTGCCAAAACACGGTATTTTTCACCACAAGCTATCCTACCTGCTGCACCAAAGTAACTGGTAATAGAGTTCTTGAGATGATTAAGTTGTAACTCTTGGTCAGCCAAATTATTCAGAATCTCTGTATTGAGTTCATCATATTGATAATCATCTTTGCTTTCATCATCTTTCACTATTTCCGAGTTCTGGATCTGGAGCGCTTTCCTTGGAAGGCGTCCTCTTCTCCTTAAGTGTGGTATTGCAGCTGGCCAAGTTCGTCCTGTACGTGTCCTTTTTCTGGAGTCAGACAAACTGCACAACACACAAAACAGGAAGTTGCACTTTTAGATGTATTTCATTAGTATGGCTCTTAAACTGGACATCAAATCGGGATGTTATACTACACCAGAACCTGTAGGAGCTGATTCAACTGCCATTGCCTAATGTGACATAGCAGAAAGCAGGCTGGCAGCACAACACTACAGGACTTATTGAGCAGCAGGGTGCAATTCAGCTACACACCAAGCAAAATATATCTGATGCATCATAGACACAGCTGTGTTGCTGAAAGGCACACTGTACAGTGTTCCCTCAGTTATTGTGGGTGTTACATTCTGGGACCACCCGCGAAAAGTAAAAATCCGTGAAGTAGGGACGCTATATATGTATAACAAGTTCTGAGGATGAGGCAGAAGCGAGGAGAGATTTAAATGCACCATGCCCCCATTTTTTGCTAGCTATCTCTGTTGTGCTTTGCAATCTCTCTTGATTGGCTACCTCTCTCCCAAGGGGGAGGGTGAAACACCCTTCCACACTCTATCCAGGAGGCGGGATTAGAACGCCACTCCAGGAGGCGGGATTAGGACGCCACTCTGGGCAACGGCAACCATTCATAAACTGGGAGGCAAAAACCTGTGAAACAGTGAGTCTGTAAAAAACAAACACGAAGTAGCGAGGGACACTGTATGCCAATGTACATAGGGTGGGGTATAAAGATCTCCCACATTTTGAGGGGGTATAAAAATGAACAGAGATCTCTAGGAAAAGAAGGTATATATTTATGAAAAGTACATAAAACAGTTTTATTTGAATGGGTTTTAAAAATCATATCCAACAAATCATTTTGTAAGAATGCAGTTGTAATTGGAATGCAGACTTGATGGCATGGCATGCTCTTACTGCTTCCACATTTTCTAGTTTTCCAATGGTTCTAGTTCTGCCAGGGATTTTTTTCCAGTGTGGATCCAGTTTCCGGTTTGGTATAGATGGATTTCATTATATTATATTACATAATTAAATAATTATTATATTACATAATTAAATAATAATTTAGTCACATAAAAATAAGAATTAACTATTTCTAGTTAACTAACTACTAGATAAAATGAAATAAATGTAATTTAAATAGAATAGTAAATTTTTCGCTAGTAAAAGAAAATGAGAACGATTCCTAGCTGTCGCAACTACGGCGGATAAAAGAATCTGAGGTGGCAGCCCCTCCCACTGGCTATATATACTCAAGGGAAGTGGGCGGGGCTTCCATTTAAAGTGATATTATCTTTCTAAAAGATTCCGAACTGTCTGCGCAGGCGCAGGAATTACATCAGTACATATTAACAGAAGACACTCAGAGAACTACAGTTACAGGTAAGTAACTAATAAATTTCGACCAAGCACGAAACATGTACAGAACCCATACGTGTACAGAACCCGGTTTCTCATAATATACTTGAACAAAGCTCCGATATTCAAAGGTCCAACTCATGATAGGTACTGAAAATGACAGAGCCTAAACTACCAGAATTGACCTACCTACCTCTACTCTCACAACAGCCCACAGTGCCCACTTGAAATATGGAAGATCTTGATGCCCCAGCTTGTATTTTATTAAGACTGCCTGCCCATTTTTGAGATTGTCATTTGCTCTTCATTTTGATACATATTTTGGGAACAGAAAAAAACTTCTTTTAAAACAATGGTTCCCAACCTTTGGGTCTCCAGGTGTTTTGGACTTCAGCTCCCACAGTTCCTAACAGCTGGCTGGGATTTCTGGGGGTTGAAGTCCACAAAACACCTGGAGGCCCAAAGGTTGGGAACCACTTTTTTAAAGTAACTGATTACGGCAGGATTTACATATTTGTAGGCTTTGAATCAACACATTGAATTAATCTCAGATAGAAAACAATATATTTTAAAAAAATAAATATTCAAAACATATATAGTCCTGAAAAACATGGAACAAAAAGCAGTTATCTGTCTCCTGCCCCACCTAGTGGCTTTGCAAGCAGAACATAGTGGAAGTTCTGTGGTGTTCCCCTGCTGTGGGCAAAGAAGCCACTAGGAAGAGATGGGATCAAGAGGGGTAGGCTTTGGCTGGTTCATGCACAGTATTCGGTTGGCATCTTATAATTTAAGGCACTATGGTTTCTTATAATTTACACACATACACATATACATGTGTGGGACAAATAAAAACTGCAGCACACCTGTAATGCTTGGAAGTACTGTTTGAGGTAGTTTCCTTTGTACTGGCAGCACCGATGGATTCCACATCTGAGGTATTGGAAGAGTGTGCAGTTCCATCAGATCTTCTGAGCCAGTTCAGAGTGACATGCGATCAAAATAAAGCAAATATCAAAACCTGATCTAACCTGACATTATCCAACTAATAAAGAAAATACAGCAGATTTTTCTGACTTACCCGGTAGTGCTAGGTAAATCCAAAGTAGGGGATTCTTGCACTACAACAGGTTCCTTTCCGCAAAAACAGATGGGAAAAAAGAAAACAGGATATTTCAAGTTCTGCAGATATTCAATTTGCCAATAAACAAAGAGACTGATTCTTTAAATACAGTTGGATAGAGTGCTCACTTTTAGCCAAGAGAGTGAGACATACATAAGTGTAAATATCACTTACCAAAGGAGTTGGCTCAGACATTTTCTGAATCATTTTTCTGGTATATGGGCCAGGTGGACGGCCCACAGATTTTTTCTTTCCCTTCTTTTCAACACCATTGGTAATTTCCCTATAAGTTGAGAATTCAGTTTTTTTAAATGACACATTATTGGCCTATATTTGGAATGTATAGTTTTTCAAAAAGTAAAGTTTTTTTCAGTTATGTAGATTTAATAAAAATAAAGGTATTTTTGTTGAATTAACATAGTTCTTTCCCTATTAGAAATTGACTCTAAAAGCCATTGTCGTTTCCTCACATTCTAGCATGGGAATTGTGAGACCCTCCAGATATTGAATTGCATCTTCCAGCATTCCTTACTATTGGTTAAGCTGAATAGACCTGCTCAGCACTGCAGATGGAAAGATCTACTGCATAAGCTCATCTTCTATTCATGCAATGTTAGATATGATGTATGTTTTGTGAGAAGAACCTTCAGAATGTTGAAGAACATCTAGTCCAACTTAAATCTTTTTCAGCTTCTGGACTAGTCTTACCTCTGATCAGGCACAGGTTTAGAAGATTTTCTGCCCTTGATTTTGAATTCATGTGAAGTTCCTTCAGGCTCCTTTTCAGCCTTAAAAGTAGCATTCGGTGGGCAAGGTGGAACACGAATTCTCAAGCCAAACAAATGTTTTTTCTTTTTTATTTCCTTCCCAGACATAAACCTGGAATGTTAAATAGAGAATACTAGGACACACTAAGCATTTGATCAGATGTACACGGAAACCTTATAGTGACTGTTCTTTTGATTCCTAACTTAAATCTACTCAAATGTAGAGGTTATGAAAAATAGCCTAGATTAAACTGCTAGTCCCAATTGAAGGAAACCCACAGAATCAAGATGTTTATTTATTTTGTTTATTACT
Organism: Anolis apletophallus; assembly: GCA_030556195.1. Taxonomy (NCBI): domain Eukaryota; kingdom Metazoa; phylum Chordata; class Lepidosauria; order Squamata; family Anolidae; genus Anolis; species Anolis apletophallus. The sequence goes on from JARBWK010000005.1 coordinate 125,268,092, forward strand.
TATTATTTGGTCTTGTATGCCGCCACTCCCCAAGGGCTCAGAGTGGCTCACAGTCCACATAAAAACATAAAACAGAGATAAAACATCAAGTTAAGCTAAAACAGAGTTACAAATTTCAACAATCAAATGCCAACCGAAACAAATAGGTTTTGCACGCCCTGAGAAAAGAAGGCAAATTTTGCAAGGCACAAACTTTGGTTGGCAAAGTATTCCAAATGGATGGCGCCACAACAGAAAAGGCTCTGCACCGAGAAGATGTTAAATGAATGTTTTATATTTTGTTTTATTTTAAATGTTTTATTTGTTTTATAAGTGTTGACTTACTATAAGTAATTAATTCAATGGGTCTATTCTAGCTTGGAAAAGCAATTCTAGAGTAAATCTAACCAATTTCTATCCAATAATCCCAAGATGAATTTTAAAACTTGTTTAATAAGTGCAAAACTTTGCACTTTTATCTTATTATTATGAGCATGTCTTAATAGAATTGCAAAAGATTAGTATCTGCATCAGACAAATAAAACCCAAATACATATTTTAGATGTGCATCAACTTACATCGTCTTGTAATCATTTAATGCCTCCAGAACATGTTGGTATCTTTCAGATTTTGGGGTGTCTGCCAACTGTAAAGTATTAAGAAGTGGTTTAACCTACCAAGACTTTGAGTAAAACCCCTAAATACTAAGAACACACTCAGCAAGCAGATCAAAAATGAATAGAACACATTTGTATTATAGAATGCCTGCATATATTTAAAAGAATAACATTATGTTCTAGAATATTTAGTGACTGGTAAAACAATATGTTCATGTGATTATTAAATTCGAGAGAGAACAATATGAATTTAAGAATAAAACTATATAAATATCTGTTTGAAATATGGAATGTATCTTTTCTCTTTTACTAACGATATAAAATACTTGGTGCTTTGGTAAAATGGAAAATAAAATGCATTTGGATATCTGACACAACAAACTGTAAATTCTAAGCAAGGATTCTATGGACTGTAAGAATAACTCCCAATGTAATAACTTTAGGTAAAAACATTTCACTGCCATTAGGCATTTATAAACTCACATGAGTTGGGCTTTTGTAGGTGGTGTGATTGGGATTTTAAAGTGAAAACAAAGTGTTTATGCATTGTAATATTTTAATGTTTAATGGTCTTTGTAACATAATTTAGTTGTTTTTAAATTTTATTTTTTCTTCGTGGGCTCTGTGAATGCACACTTATGAAGCCTGCACGCCAAACATTGTTAGAATTGTTTTATATTTATTGTTAACCGTATTTCTACCAAGACTGGAAGATAAGGTATATACTCGAGTATAAGCTAAGTTATTTAGCCCCTTTTCAGGCTGAAAAAGGCCCCCTTGGCTTATACTCGAGTTAAAGTTATTTATTATTTTATTCTATTATTATTAAATTTATTTTACTCTATTATTATAATATTTACATTATTTTACTCTATTATTACATATTATTTTACTCTTTATTATTACATTGATTATATTTACATTGAAGAAGGTTAGAATAATGATTTAATCAGAGTTGGACAGTTTATCTTAAATTACAATTTTATGTAAATATACAAAAACATTTAACCTACTGATGCCTCAATTAATGTAATTTTACTGGTCTCTATTTTTATTTTGAAATTTAACTGCATTTCCCACCCTCGGCTTATATTCGAGTCTACATTTCCCCAATTTTTTGTGGTAAAATTTGGTGCCTCGGTTTATATTCAAGTCGGCTTATACTCGAGTATATACAGTAAAAACAGGATAAAAATAAAATAAAGAAAAATCAATCAATCGTGCACTCACGACTAACAACTGTTGACTATTGAATCCACACTCCCTAACCAACAATGTTCATATATAAGCCTTTGGATTAGAATCTGAATCATGCTGATTGAACTTGAAAAAATAATAATCAGGTATTAATAGTTTGCCCCTCTAAATGAGATGACACCCATTACCAATATGAACATTTCAACTACTTACTTCACCAGGGTGGAGCCGCTCCCAGTTTTCATTAATATATGTCATGAGTTCAAGCTCTGAATCAAAATATTTCTTTTTGTGAATAACACTTAGGTTGTAAAGGCATAGATGTGCTATATCTACCCTAAAATTCAAAAGTTTCAATGAAAACAATTAGCATAGTTTAACATTTTAGAAATATGAACACAATCTGTCTAGAAGACAAACTGAGCAAAGACTCTTTAGAAACCAGATAGCACAATGTGCAGCATTCATGATTTCCTACAAATTTCACAAGTTGGTAAATCTTATTATTTTGTCCATTTTGAGAAAATGATAAATAATATGTCTACAAGCAGAAACTAGCAAGGGGGGATAACTAACACAATACATCCTGAGTTGTAAGAAGGCCACTTGTGCTTTGTTTATCAACATAATAGAATAGCAAAATTATGGCCATGTTACAGCCATACAGCTAATGGCAGCCATGGAAATATAGTCAACATTTTTTCAGTGCACACTTCAATTGTACTTACCATTGCAAGGGTAAACGTTTGAGGTATTCTGGTCCAGAACTACAAACTGAACAAATGAATGTGTAAAACCTTTTAAAAAAAGAACATATTTTAATTCTGCAAATTTGTTCACCATCAGCAAAAGATTAATTTTGCGACATGTTTAAGACTTTACAAAGCAAATAAATTGGCATAAACATACATGTTACATATATCAGTGAATACACACTAATGTTAATTGCCAGCTTTGAGAACAATGGCAGCAAAATCTAAACTCTTATGCTATGAAGCTTTGTGAAATTTTTTTTAAAAACCCATCCTGTTTATTCTGCAAGGGGCAAAATGCAAATTCTAAACACAACTGTACACATAACAAGATACTTTTATTACAAAACTTATACCCTATTTTAAATAAATATGCAGAAAAATGAAACACAATATGATATAACAAGCGCCAGTTAAACATGTAAACATTATAAATGCAATTATAGAAAACAACAATATTGAATTTTACTAAAGATGTAAAGTTCGTCCTCTCCCCCAAGAAAAAAAAACCCCTCACACCTTACATATGAATGCATCTTACCTGTCACCATAAAGCATTGGCTTTTGGAGGCACTGCACACAAGCCTCATGGAACCACTGTTTACATTTGCAGCACTGTAACATCTTTAAATACCAACTTCATCCGAGAAAGGGAGAAAAAAAGAAGAATTCAATTGAAATGGGACAATATGTTCCCAATGTAATAATAATAATACTTTATTTATATCCTGACCTATCTCTGTAAGAGGACTCAGGGCGGTTTCCAACATAGGGCAAAACATTCAATTGCCAGAAAATATGACTTTCTGGTAGTTCAATTTTATAAAATAGCTAAAATGTTCTTTGACCATGTCTTTTGTACAAATCACAGGCTACACATTGTGCAATGGCAGTTTCCTTTTCCCCTCTCTCCCAGCTGCAGTACCCCCCTGTGGTACCCTATCTGCTCCAGGGATTCCCCACAACTCTCCAGAACAGATGGTGTGGAAGGAAAAAACACATTGGGGCTGCAGGCAGGCAACAAGATCTATGCTGCAGAACCACTGACAACTATCTAGAAATGTAGTTTAATTGCCATCTATATTCAGTTACTACCTATGCTTCAGGTATTTTTTCAACGTTCCTTATAACTGGGAGAATGGACCTCAGTGTGTAAAAATTTGAGTTTCATTGTCTTTTATCTTCCTTTTAAAATATCAACACTATTGGGATTGTATATGATTTTATCATACTGCATAAGAATTTGAGTGGCATTATTGTGCCAGTGACTGAAAGAAGTCATAGCAGCATTTATTGCATGAAAACATGCAAGGAATTTTAAATTTCCAATCTGATTAAACATGTGGCCCAATCCAAACATATTTACTTGAGATTAAGCATCACTGCAGTCAATGAAGTTTGACCTCAGATAAATGTTTACAGGCACTGAATTTAAATATTGTAATTTCTTGAGAGTTTGCAGACTGAAGAACAGAAAGTGTAAATGTCTGATGTTACACTATAATGATGTTGGTTTTCTCCCATGGCACAAAAGGGTTATAACAGTTGTCTCATAAATATACATATTTTAGAAATATAGTATTCATATGCATTATTGGCAAATATATTTATGAAAATAAATATTGAGAGAAAGAATCTTTTCACAATAGTTTCTATATGCTTACTCTCCAGGACCTCCACAGTAGCAATAACACTGTTGGGCATTTGTTTTATGGCCGGCATCCCATTCAAGATCGGCTACATTGTAAGGCAATGTCTGCTTCATGACTTGCAGTGCTTTGGCATTTGGTCCTTTCTTAAGTGCGCCCCCCCTCTGGAATAAAAAAAACAGATTGAAGTAGCAAATGCTAACGTCTAATGCCAGATAAAAATAAACCTGACTTTCAACTTTATTAAGTTCAATGTGTAATTTCCTTACCTTTGTTGTTGTTGCAAAGACACACTGCCGGCAAAGCCATTTATCATCTGAATCTATCACGCTAGAATCAATATTTGGTGTGTGACACAGCTGATGATAACCTGAGCATAGGAGAAAAATGTGTTTTCCTTTTGTAATGGGAAGGTTAATACCGAACAGGCAAGCTATCTTTCAGTTGATCTCATAAATAAAAGCTTAAATATCAGCTATAGTAGACCAAATGAATATTATATAAATGTTGATTTACATCTAAACATCCTAGTATGTTAGCAGATATAGTATGTATCTTATGACAGTTCAGTTCATATTCCATTTAAATATAGCTAAACCAAGGATTCATCAGGAAAAGTTTATCAAACTTTTAAAACTTCAGCATGTTGCAAGGTTTGTATTACCTTGGCCACACTTATCGCAAATAACTATTTCATTGGGTGCTTCTGAATATTCTTCCTGGCATATTGTACAGACCATTTCCCCACTTTCAGTAGCTCCTAAAAAAGAAAAGGATGCATTGCTTTACTCTTGAAAAATACAAAGCTTGTTTTCCTTCCAAAGTGACACCAGAACACATACACATGACCATTAAATTTGTGATCCAGAAACCTCTCTCACTACTGTGCCTATGTAATGGGAGGAACAAGATGAGTCACAGAGGCATTAGGATCTAGCATGATGTAAAGCTACAGGCAATGCACTCGCTGTTGCCTGTGTTTGGTCTAAAACTATCTAGCAGCTTGTGATCCCTTTATTTTATCAGTTTTAGACTTATCTATTTATGTATGCTTTTGACACAAAATTTAAAAAGGACCTAGCAGATAGATCACACAGCACACTGCTTCTAGCTATCAAATGTGGGGACTGGCATTTTTTCCTCTAGTATGCCACAGACTAGTGCCATATTTATCCCCATTAGCTATACCCTTTTCTTTCTTGGAAGCTCTACATTTGGGATGGTTCAGTGACAGGCACTAGTCCACAGACCACCATTTTGAGCAGCACTGTTCTAGTGAAAAGTAAGATGCGGAAGTAGTTGCTTGCAGATTAGCAGGACACATAAAAGTGGACAGAATAAAGAATTCCAAGCCAATATTGATTGCTGTCCATGTCATGAAAAAGGAAGTTTAAATGTTCCAAATATCCTCAACTAGCAATGTTTTGACTTTCTTCCCTCTTTGCACACCAAAGCATCTGATGCAACCTGAAACTGGACACAATTTATGGCCTCCCCTTTTTCAATCTTCTTCCTTGTAGTTCAGTTTAGCTGTTTTCTTCAACCTAATTGCCCAAAGTGGGTAATAAGGGGGGTGTGGTGACGTGATAATTTTTTTACAAGTTAAATGTGATTTTACATGGGTATTAAAATGTTAGGATAATGTGAGCCAGAGAGAGCCGATATTAAGGGCAAATCTCTGCAGGGAGATCAGAGTTGCCATAGCAACGTGGCTCTGAGGCAGAAGTGGGAGGAGTCAACGGCTTCTGCCAGAGCCAGGAATAGAATTCTGAGAGAGAGAGTCAATGGGTGCCTGGCTGTCAAGCCAGAAGGATCTGTTAGATTCTACTCTGAGGAGAGGAGTAGGAATCACGTTGTTGAAACTGCAGGGAAGCAGTTAGTCTTTAGAAAAGACAAGTTTCAGTGTAGGTTAGACCTGAGAGGCTGACCTGTAGCAGTTTAACTGTCAGACTAGCTCTAAAGGAGTTAGTGTTGAGAGCTCAGAGAGAGCAGTTAGGTCTGACCAGCTCTAGAGAGCAGGGTTAGGATTTGACGTTTAAAGCTGTGAGAATACAGTCTTGGTGAGCAGAGCTTGCAAGCCAGCTAGTTTCATGTAAAGCCTGAGGGCTAAATATAGAAAAAGTGTCTGAAGAAGGCCAGAGTGCCTATGTATTGAAATAGTTAGAAGCTGATATAGCTGAGTGATAGCAATAGTTAAGCATTGTATCTTATTTGCCATCACTAGAACATTTGTAACCTTTTAAAGTCGTGCCTCCTCGGAAGAGTTATACAAAGTATCAAACCAAGCTTTTGTGCCAGAATAAACTGTTGATTGTTATTTCATCTTGAAATCTCTTTGTGCCATTGATTTCAAAAGTCAAGCCTCATTTTAAAAGTTTATTCCTGTCTCACAACTTGATCATTAACCCTCACAAATAGCTTTCCTCACAAAAGTGTTCCAGTTGGTTTCTCTCTCATAAAATGGTGGCAGCAATTTGAAGAATAAATATTTGCATAGTGACATGGCAATGGGTGAGATAGCGTACCCTGCCACGGTGTAAAAGTTGGCGTGCGAAATACGAGTCTTTTCCAATGGTGGCAGCGGTGGGATCACCTGCCCTGCCACGGTTTAAGAAAGGTGAACAGTAAACCTTACATCTTTTCCAATGGTGGCAGCGGTGGGATCGCCTGCCCTGTCACAGTAAAGAAAGTTGAATGGTAAACCTTACATCTCCACAGGGGGGATTATTTATCACATGAACAGGAGCTTTAAAAGTCCAACAGCCATGCCCAGCATACCTCAAAAGGTAAAAGGGGCTGGAAGTTAGAGGGTGGGTTAAGCTTCAATCAAAACCTTTAAAAAAATAAAATTAGTTTCTTACCTGTTTGTATGTCCTTCCAGAGAATCCAGGACTTGGAACTGTCTTCAAATATAACAAAACAGGTCTGCTTGAGTTTATTTATCTGAAATCAAACAGTTTTAAGATTGTGATATCTGAACACTAGGAACAGAAATACTTACAATTTGTATAGTGCTGTTAAAAAGATGTTACCTTTTTGATCGTTCCAAGATAAAACAAGCCATCTGACCATCTAGCTAAGACATCTTGGCCTTCTTCAAATTTGCACACTGTTTTTTTGGCTTTCTGTCCATCCCGTGAGGACAGTTTGGTCAAGGATATTGGTGGTTTTTGGTTTCTACGTAAAGGAGACCGCTTGTGGACCACTGAATTACCCACCCCCGTAGAGTCTCTGGGGACAAAAAAAGAAAAAAGAAATTAATATCACCAATTTATTACTCATTTTTAATCTCTATTAAATACACAACTTTTCAGCTTTCAAAACCTTTTGGAATATAACTGCTATGCAAATCTAAAAGAGAATAATACTGAAAGGTGATGCTGGACTAAAATGCTATATATTTCCCTTGAAAACTATGAATAGTAAATTAATATGATTAGGGAAATATGCCACATTTCTCAGCATCAGCCATGAATTGTAAGTGTATTGATGGCTCTGAAAAATATAGCTTTAATCCAATTATCTCAAGTTTCCTTTATAACAAACCTGCAGAACTTGGCCAAAAATAAAATAGGCTAAATGTCTTCAGACCAGACGGGTTTCAGTGCCTCATTTTTCAAGTAAATACATAATCAACAACTCGAGTATAAGCCGAGACACCTAATTTTACCACAAAAAAATTGAGAAAACTTACTGACTCAAGTATAAGCTGAGGGTGGGAAACACAGCAGCTGCTGGTAAATTTCAAAATAAAAATTGTTATCAAGAATTACATTGAGGCATCAGTCAATAAGTTAAATGTTTTTGAATATTTACATAAAACTATAATTTAACTGTCCAACTCTGATTAAACCATTGTTCTAACCTTCTTCAATTTAAATGTGCTTACGTATCCTTCTAATAATCACCATAGTTTATTTTAATTATACATTTTGAGGAAAATGCTGTGTGTATATGAAGGATACTGGCAGGAAGGCATGAGACTGAAAGAAGCCCTTGTTTTAGCCCCACGCCTACCCGCCAGGACCCTAACCCTAAAAAAGGGCTGAAAAACTAGGCTTATACTTGAGTATATACAGTAATAACTATTTTGTAAGTAAACATTATAACAAAGGGAAATTTCAATTAACATCAATTAATTACACTTATTACTTAAGATTTTTATTTATCATATCATCACATTACTGTTACAAAAATTGTTTTGCATGTGGTACAAGTTTGAATGCATTTTCCCTTGATCCATGAGGAGAGCCAACTTTACCCTCTTCTAAAGCAACCTTGGGTTGTTTTCAACTTCTGCATAATTGCATATCCCTCCCCCTTGTAAGTGTGTCTCTTGTTTTCTTCTGAGGTTGAACTAGGACCTCTTCTTTCCACACAAGTACACTGCCACTTTTTCCATTCCTGATGTTTGAAACTACAATAATCAGAATTGCCATTCTACCAAAAAAGAATTTTTAAAAAACCAACACCTCAGCCCTCGTTAGACGCACCTAGGAAGAGAAAACTCATGCAAAAACGAAGGGCTTCTGAACAGAATGTGATTTGAGAGCTTGCAAATGTGGCGAGTCTTTCTCTACAAGGATATATGGGCATTCAAAATTCTGATGTGGGAAATGGAATGTCCCAAGTCTTGATTCAGGATTTTTACTACAGTATTACTGTACTGTAAGCTAACACTTGCTAGAATGTGTCCATGGCAGTTAAAGTGGAATCACAGTGCTATCATAGTGTAGCATTATGTTATGGTGCTATGATTCCACTTGAACTTCCATGGAAACATTCTGAGCTCATTCTCTGTCCCCAACCCCTCCACCACCACCCCAAAGTCTCTTTTTGTGCTCCTCACAAGCCTGTGGAGGGAAGAGAACATCTCAAAATTGCCTTTCGGATTAGTACTGCTGCTATGTTTGAATGCCATCAGGCCAAAGCCACCAAGGAAGAAAAGGAGCTGTCCAGCATCCACTCCCACCATTGTCATACATGACTAGGTGTTCCCAAGATGTGTAAATTGTGTACCGACTCTCCAAGGAGGGGGCATCAAGGGAAGCTCCTTTTGATTGGCTGAAGAGTATAAACATCATGTTCCCTTATATGCTTTCACCAAAATTCCTTGGCAGGTCACAAGTGGTCCACAAGTTCTATGTTGTGAAGGTCTCATCTATAGCTTTATGTCTAATATTTTAAGAGGATATGTCAATACATTCTCCCACTTCTAGAGAGCCTTGTGACTCCCACTGACAACAAATCTGGACCAAACTTGACACACAGGCATCCTCCAATACCAACAGAAAATACTGAAGGCACCCTCAAAACCCCTCCAGTATTTTTATTGACCCTGGATGTTGGGTGCTATAAAAACAGTCATAAAAACAAAGCAATGACTATTTCTTAAAATAGCATTAAAAAGATCTAATCTAGGCATTGCTTGGTACCTAAACTAGTGTCAAATAAAGACCCACCATTTGGAAATCAACTTGTTGTCAAGCCACGGTACTCCCCCTCCCCAAAATACTGTGATTAATAAGAAGACTTCAAGTAAAAAAAAAACTTTATTTTTAACATCTTCCACATTTTCAAAGTTTTGCAATATTGAAGCCACTGGAGGCCTCAGAAGGACCCAGCAGCACCTGTATGCCAAACTCTATCAGTGCTAAACCATTTAATAAATGTATAAAAATTGTATTTATTGTGTAACTTGTATTGCTTGTATATTGTATCCATTTCTAAATGGATAAACTTGTATCAAATGTATCCTGAAGATAGCTGCTATCCCAATGCCCCTTTTACATAAGCTCCTGGGAATGGAGATTGCTATATACAGGTCCTTCTCAAAAAATTAGCATATAGTGCTAAAGTTCATTGTTTTCCATAATGTAATGATACAAATTAAACTTTCATATATTGCACACCAACTGAAATATTTCAGGTCTTTTTTTGTTTTGTACTGATGATTTTGGCATACAGCTCCTGAAAACCCAAAAGTACTATCTCAAAAAATTAGCAGATTTGGTCGGATAGAATATGCTAATTTTTTGAGATATGTATGCCAAAATCATCAGTATTAAAACAAAAAAAGACCTGAAATATTTCAGCTGGTGTGCAATGAATCGAAAATATATGAAAGTTTAATTTTTATCATTACATTATGGAAAATAATGAACTTTAACACTATATGCTAATTTTTTGAGAAGGACCTGTAATTAACGAAAGGTCTTTTTAGTGATCTCGAAGGCTAGATAAAATAAAATCTATGTGGGTATATGTGAGACAGATGATTCTTTTGTCACCAAGATGAGTTTAGGATTTACCTGTTTGACTAAGGCTGTCATTCTCACAGAAGAGAAAGCTAAACGAATAATACATTAGCCAAGCCTCTGGTTATTTGGGATTGTCACCTTTTGTGTTTTGAGTCTTGCACATTTGTCTCTACGGAACTGGACACTTAGGTCAATCAGGGAATCATGTGCATACCCACATTATCACTTCCTCCCAGTTTTGCGCCCTATGCAAAAGACTGGACCAATGATCAGCTGTTGTTCTTCCCGCCATGGGGATCCCTCCCTCCTGTCAGTGATGTCAGGGAAACCTCTGGCCAATCCCAGCATGGATCCTAGCCAGCACGGTTTCCGAGCCAATCAGGAAGAGGTACAGGAAGTCTGAATGACTGTCAGAACTGCATAAAATGTGTTGTACTTTCCATTGAGTTATGCTTGTACGTTTTGAATATTGGCTGGTACTTGCATTCTTTTTGGCCAAACTGTAATAAACCTCTGCAGTTTGCTTTCAACACAGAGAGTTTGTTCTCTGTCCTGGCTGACCTGGTTTAGTGAAAGCTCATTGGACATGGACTTCTTGATCTGCAGTCCTACCTGAAATCTCATGAAACTGAAGCCTGACCTATTGCAGAACTGAAAAGTGCAAAACTAATTTGGTGGCATTTATAAGAATAAAAGTTCTAATGTTCTATATATAATATACCATGCATAGGAACCAACAAAATTGTCTTAATTCAATACACAACAATATCATATAACTGAATTGAACCAAACAAACCTGTAGTATGATGTTATACATGCTTACTCAAAACGAAGTCTTAGCATGTTCAATGGGATTTATTCTCCAGTAAGTACACAAAGAACTGTAGCTAGTTCTCATACACAACTCCCCAAAGTAAGTTCAACCAAATTTATTAAAATTTATTACAAAGCACGTTTAAAACAGGCCTAAATCAGCTGCAAAGTAAAACAGTATCACTGCTTCCTTTGCAACAGACTGAACAAAATCCTTATTATTAACTGACACTACTTTTCACTGGTTTCCAAAACTTCTCACAGTAATTAAAAGTGCTTCATGTGAAAGCAGGAAATTTACCTTATATCTAAACACTATTCAACAAAGGAGGAAAATCTCTTATCACACACAGCATAGCGAAGGAGAAATGTTATGTTGGTGCTTTTCAGGAGCCCCAAAGTTTGGATTCTATGATTTCACTTTATCCCTATAAGACAAACCGTAACCTGCAACTGAAAGATTAGCTCTTCATGCCAGTAGCTTCCAATCCTAGTTAAAAGACTTGGAGAAGGAGAAATATCACAATTCAATTAAGGCTTCAAATTGCATTAGTATGGTTTAATTTAATGGGTGCAAGATTAATCCTTGTTGTTTTAAGTAAATTTAACTAATATTAAGTAATTTGTCTTTCAGACGAGTGATGAATGTGTGCAAACTTATTTCTCTGTTCTGAAAAAAATCAGTTGCATACCACCTTATGAAAAACAACTGCTACTATTGATTTGTCAAATATATGAGCTGTAATCCTATTTCTCCTTACTTTGAAATAAGTAATATTGAACACAATGGGAACAATTGTGCATAATTACAGGTGTGTCAAGGAAAATGTTCATAGAGCAGAAATACTAAGCTATCAGTGTGATATTATGGACATATTTTGCCATAGAAGTCTGATGGCAACACTGTCATCTTGGGAAGCAGGGTAAATTATAATAATAATACACTTTGGTCATTTGCCTCATCACACTGTGGTACATTTCAATTTACTTTGTTCCCTGACATAACAATATGACAAGCAGACTTCTAATCCAAATCTATCACTAAAGGCACGAGTGTTATAAGATGCCAGAAGACCACCCTGTGGATAACAGCAAAGAATTGTGGTCACCTGAAAACATGAACTGTAAATAAGGTGGAGGCATACCCTAGCCCAGTGGTTCTCAACCTGGAGTCCCCAGATGTATTTGGCCTTCAACACCCAGAAATCCTAACATCTGGTAAACTGACTGGGATTTCTGGGAGTTGTAGGCCAAAAACATCTGGGGACCCCAGGTAGAGAACCACTGCCCTAGTCACATATCATTCATTTCCCTTCTGAGTGCATTACCCAGCTGCAGAGACAAACTGGCTGATGACACATTTCATCACATATGGACATGTAGTAGACACATATACACATAGACCAATGCTACTGACAGTGGTGCCTCAAGTCCAATTTCATTTCTTCTCCTTTGTCTCACATATGCTATTCTAAGTGCAACACAAATCAGCCAAGTGGCAAATGGAAAAGCTAAAAACTCTATGAGCTACTTCTTCAATGAGGTCTTGTAGGATTCCAGCTAGACATATGGGAGCAATCTTGTTTATTATTCCAAAATGGGACTACAAGCCACAGGTTAACTGTCTAAAAGACCTGGGAGGGTAATAGTAGAAGGCTTAAATAAATTGGTTATTTAATTCCACTTGTGCATATTAACAGTTTTGGATAAAAGGTTTACTGGAACTACTATAATGCTTTTCTGTTTTGTGATGTAGGGAGTTGTTCCTTTTTCTTTCTGTAGTATTTCTAGCTCTTCTGCTAAACTTTTGTTTATTAACTGTACAGGTTGGATTTTCTTCTTTTCTCAAAAATATGGATTTGTACCATAAGTGGACACATTTTTTACAAGTAGTCCACAATCACCAAACAAGTTGCATGATGATGAAGAATTTGACCCTAGCTTTGCCCAAGTCTAGTCTAACTATGACCGCTGGTCCTTATAATTCTCTCCCCAACAAGAATTGGGAAGTTCTTGTGTACAGCTGGGATAAAAGTCAGGCAGATCTACAGATATACTGTGAGACTGCACACCTCAGTATTCACCACTGGCCATGATGGGTAGCATTGTTAGAATTGGCATTCCCATAACATCAAGGGGATAACATAGTTCCCACCCTTGATAGCTTGCTATATTTCAGCATTTGCCACTACAGAATAATTCAGATTAACCTTTCTTTGGCTATTAAACTAAAACCAGGGTGGAGTGGTGATTCCACATTTGCCACCTTAAGCTCCTTGAAGAAATGGTAGAAATATACAGAATCACTATCTGAAACCTATGCACATCAGGAAAGTTCAACCACAGAAGAAGCTGTGGGGACCTTGCTTTTCTCCTCCTGTCAGAAAGAATACGTCCAATAATTTTGTAACTAATAACTAGCACATGAAAGATCACTTTTAAATGGGAAAAGTGGCTACCTTCGACTAGTTCATAAAAGTTTGACTATAATGAAACAGCATACATGTTATAATCCCAGTTATTATAAATTGTTGCTCAGAATGCTAGAAAGTGGGGAGCTCTGAGAGAAATCTTATAAACTTACTATGCAGTTAACAGCAGCATAGCTCATTTGAGGGTCTTAAGCAGTTCTACCCCTAGAACCTTAGCTGAAAAAGAAACAGCACTCCAAAACACACAAAGGATATCAACACCAACCACTTCCTTAGTATCCATTACAACAGCTCAGGAGATTCTCAGGGGGGAGGGTAAAAACTTTATCGATGGATCTTAACATGTTGTCTTGGATGATTTTTAAATAAAGAACAGAGTTTAAACCCCCACTTTAAATAATAATTCTAAGAAAATGTTTAATTATTGCTCCAGTTCATTCCACTCCCATTGAGAGCACTTGAGGCCAGGGGATTTTCAGAAGTGGATGGAAATTATATCAGAGAATTCTGCATTCCAGAAATGTATCAAAGGCTTAAAAAACTAAATTCCAAAAGCAATTCGCCCAATGAATAGACATCATTATTCATATAAGGAATACATGAAAATAAATATATCAATGTAAATATGGATAACTGCAATACAACTGAAACAATGGATTTGCATCAGAGAAGATAGCATTGTATCAAAGGAACTATGCACAGATGTGGAGAAAAAAGGATGAGAAAACCATAGTTACAGTGAGAAAGTAAGTACTTGCCCCCAAAGTAGTGTCCCAAAAGTCTCCACACATAGGAAAAATTACTCATATATGTGTCTGTATGTATGTGTGTATACATGTGTGTGTATGTGCACAGAAAGAGATGGTAAAACATACAGAATATTTTGTGAACCGTTTGTAATGATGAATATTTTGTTAATATAGGTACATGTAGCAACAATTTTCCATTTCCACATTGTATGGAGACTTTTGTACAACTTGGGTGCAAATGGCAGCTGAAAGAAACCAAAGCTACAATATGCATATAATTATGTTGTATTGTTTTTAGCTGATGTTTTTAATTGGTAAATGTTTTCTTTTGTGTTTTGTCTTTTGGGCTTGTCCCTTGTAAGCCAGCCCGAGTCCCCAAGGGGAGATGGTTGGCGGGGTATAAAAATAAAGTTATTATTATTGTTATGCAAACTAGTTGAAAATATAAAACTCAGCACATAATCACAGACTCCATTGCAATTATATTTCTTTCTTTCTTTGTCGAACATGTCCAAAATATAGCAGTTTCAAGCCATGAAACGAGTAAGGAAATGAGGAAATGCTGCCAGCTACAAAAAGGGAAGCAATGCTAAATTCATTACATGAGAAAACCATTAAGCAATGCTAAATTCATTACATGAGAAAACCATAAGGCTAGACTCTATGGCCCCTTCCACATAGCTGAATAATATCCTACATTATCTGCTTTGAATTGGGGTATATGGCATAGGGCCCTTACACACCGTTGTATAACCCAGAATACAAAGGTAGAAAATCCCACAATATCCACTTTGAACTGGGTTATCATAAGCCCCTTCCACATAGCTCAATAAAATCCCACATTTTGTGCTTTGAACTGGAATATATGGCAGTGTGGACCCAGATAACACAGTTCATAGCAAATCTTGCAGGATTTTCTGCCTTGATATTCTGGGTATATAATCCAGAATATAGGCTATGTACAAGGACTCAAAATCCACATTCAAAGCAGATATTGTGGGATTTTCTGCCTTGATATTTAGGGTTATAAGGCTATGTGGAAAGACTCAATAGTCGACATTGCCATATATTCCAGTTCAGAGCAGATATTGTGGGATTTTCTGCCTTGATATTGAGGGTTATATGGCTATGTGCAAGGACTCATAGTCCACATTGCCAGATATTCCAGTTCAAAGCAGCTATTGTGGGATTTTCTGCCTTGATATTCCTGGATATAGGGCTGTGTGGAAGGACCCTCAGATAACCCAGTTCAAAGCAGGTATTGTGGGATTTTCTGCCTTGATATTCCTGGATATAGGGCTGTGTGGAAGGACCCTCAGATAACCCAGTTCAAAGCAGCTATTGTGGGATTTTCTGCCTTGATATTCCTGGATATAGGGCTGTGTGGAAGGACCCTCAGATAACTCAGTTCAAAGCAGGTATTGTGGGATTTTCTGCCTTGATATTCCTGGATATAGGGCTGTGTGGAAGGACCCTCAGATAACCCAGTTCAAAGCAGGTATTGTGGGATTTTCTGCCTTGATATTCCTGGATATAGGGTTGTGTGGAAGGACCCTCAGATAACCCAGTTCAAAGCAGGTATTGTGGGATTTTCTGCCTTGATATTCCTGGATATAGGGCTGTGTGGAAGGACCCTCAGATAACCCAGTTCAAAGCAGCTATTGTGGGATTTTCTGCCTTGATATTCCTGGATATAGGGCTGTGTGGAAGGACCCTCAGATAACCCAGTTCAAAGCAGGTATTGTGGGATTTTCTGCCTTGATATTCCTGGATATAGGGCTGTGTGGAAGGACCCTCAGATAACCCAGTTCAAAGCAGGTATTGTGGGATTTTCTGCCTTGATATTCCTGGATATAGGGCTGTGTGGAAGGACCCTCAGATAACCCAGTTCAAAGCAGGTATTGTGGGATTTTCTGCCTTGATATTCCTGGATATAGGGCTGTGTGGAAGGACCCTCAGATAACCAGTTCAAAGCAGGTATTGTGGGATTTTCTGCCTTGATATTCCTGGATATAGGGCTGTGTGGAAGGACCCTCAGATAACCCAGTTCAAAGCAGGTATTGTGGGATTTTCTGCCTTGATATTCCTGGATATAGGGCTGTGTGGAAGGACCCTCAGATAACCCAGTTCAAAGCAGCTATTGTGGGATTTTCTGCCTTGATATTGAGGGATAGATGGTTGTGTGGAAGGGCCTTAAAATTGCCTGACTGATTCAGCATCGCAGCCGACCGTTATTTTCAAAATTAACGCTCGCCCCCCCTTTCATCCCCCCCCCACTTTCCTTATTTCCACCGGTGTTTTTCCCCCTCCCCTTTGTTAAAGGCAGAGTGAGAGGGGGGGGGGAAAACCCCCTCAAGGCCAAAGACCCCAAAACGAAAGAGCCGTTTCCTTCCCCCTTTTACCTGAGCTTCATCCATAGTAAGAGGGGCCAGCCTCCTCGCATACACACCATACGGTGCCAGCACGGCTTCCTCTCGCCTTTGTTTTGGTTTCCACCGGATACTCACCCCCCTTTTTCCCCTACAGAGAAAGCCCGTATTACCAGCTGCTTCCAGGCCCGCCTCCCATTGGTGAATGGCGGGGGGCAAGATGTCCGAAAGGCTTCCATTAGGTGGGGTTTCCCACCCAAATACTTGAGTTGGGGGGGTCTTAAAGCAAAGAGGAAAAGCTTCTCGCGTGTATTTTTCCTTCAGGGAAGGGCAGGAAAGGCCGGTTCTCCCCCACAGGCCCCTCTTCCTCAGTCCCTCCCCTCCCCCCCCCCTTCACCCACCTCATTCGGTCTCTCCAGTGGGGCCACCCGCTTCATACAGGGAAATCCGTGCGCTCAACGCGCCTCCGCCCGAGAAGGCTGCCCTTAGCCAGGCCCCTCGAGACCACGAGCAGCCCCCCCGTGGGGCTTCGGTGCGGGGGGGGGGCAAGGGAGGGGGCGAGGCTGAAACAAGGGACGCCTCAGGGCCGCCCGACTCCACAACAGCCCTTCGCCATTTTGCTTTCCCGCGGAGGAGAAGCCCGGTGCATTGTGGGGAACACAAAGGCTTCTCCCCCTTCTCTCCGCCCTCGCGCGCATGCGCATGCGCGGAGCAGCCCCGGCTCGAGCCTTCCCTTCCATTTCCCCCTGCCATAAGGGGGCGGGGCGGGGCGCGCGAGAGGAAAAGAGGGCAAACGAAAAAAGAAGATCCGCCCATCCATCCGCGCGAGACGCTGGCTTGAGAGTGATGCGCGCGGAGGAACACAAGGAACCCCACTGCGATTGATTGCTGTGAACAAAAGAGGGACTATTTTAAGTGAGGCCCCTCCCATATTATCTGTTTTGAATTGGAATATATGGCGGTGTGAGAGGAAGGGAAGGGAAGGAAGGAAGGAAGGAATGAGTGAGGGAAGGAAGAAAGGGAAGAACAGAAGGGAGGGAAGGAAGGAAGGAAAGGGAAGGGGAAGGATGGAAGGGAAAGGAGGAAGAGGAAGAACAGAAGGGAGGGAAGGAAGGAAAAAAGGAAGAAGGAAGGGAAAGGAGGGAGAGGAAGAACAGAAGGGAGGGGAAGGAAGAAAGGATGGGAAGTACAGAAGGAAGGGAGAGGAAGGATGGAAGAACAGAAGGGAAGGAAGGAAAGGGAAGGAGGAAGGAAGGAGGAAGAGGAAGAACAGAAGGGAGGGAAGGAAGAAAGGATGGGAAGCACGGAAGGAAGGAAAGGGAAGGAAGAAGGAAGGGAAAGGAGGGAGGGAAGGGAAAGGAGGAAGAGGAAGAACAGAAGGGAGGGAAGGAAGAAAAGGGAGGGAAGATGGGAAGGGAAGGGAGGAGGAAGGAAGGAAGAACAGAAGGGAGGGAAGGAAGAAAGGAAGGAAGGAAAGGGAAGGATGGAAGGGAAAGGAGGAAGAGGAGGAAGAGGAAGAACAGAAGGGAGGGAAGGAAGGAAAAAAGGAAGAAGGAAGGGAAAGGAGGGAGAGGAAGGAAGGAAGAACAGAAGGGAGGGAAAGGAAGGATGGAAGAGGAAGAACAGAAGGATGGGAAGTAGGGAAGGAAGGAAAGAGGGAAGGAAGGAAAAAAGGAAGAAGGAAGGGAAAGGAGGGAGAGGAAGGAAGGAAGAACAGAAGGGAGGGAAAGGAAGGAAAGGGAAGGATGGAAGGGAAAGGAGGAAGAGGAAGAACAGAAGGGAGGGAAGGATGGGAAGTAGGGAAGGAAGAAAGGATGGGAAGTAGGGAAGGAAGGAAAGAGAGCAAGGAGGAGGGACAGGGAGGGAGAAAAGAGGAAGCCCCTCCACTCGCTTACCAACAGCTCCGAGTCCCAGTCCATGCTGCAGCAGCCGCAGTTGGAGCCCCCTCTGGCCGCACCCCTCCCCCGCGCCCTTCTTCTGGCGAGACCACGAAATGGAAGGGAAAACGGTGCGCGTGACGTCATGGCGGCGGCGGAAACGGCATGGGAGCCATACACACCATGTATGGCTCCCATATGGGCCATAGCGACGCCGGTCACGCCGCCGCCACACTGACTGGGCGGCAGCACCTGGGCGGCGTCGGGAGCCTGTGGGGCGGGACTGAGCCTTCCTCCCACCCTGCCTGCGATCTACCAGGATGCCCTATGTGATCGACTAGTAGATCGCGATCTACCTAATGAGCACACTTGATCTAAGTCCACACTATTATATATTCTGTAACGGGATGGCTGCGTGCGAGTAGACTAAAGGTGAATCCAGCGAAGACTGAAATTTTATGGCCTGGTCGACTGGCAGAGCTTGCTTGCTCGTTGCCCACCTTCAACAGTGCACCTTTAGTTCCATCTATAACAGTGAAGAGCTTAGCTGTTGTATTAGATTCTCAACTAACTATGGAAGCCCAAATTAGTGAGAAGGCCTTTTTCCATCTTCGCCAAGCGAGACAACTGGCACACTACCTCCCGTCAGAGGCTCTGGCAATAGTGATTCATGCCACGGTCACCTCGAGCCTCGATTATTGCAATGCACTGTACGTGGGACTCCCTCACTCAGTGGTCAGGAAGATCCAGATTGTTCAGACAGCGGCTGCCAGACTACTTGCGAGAACACCTATGAAACATCATATAACTCCGATGTTGCAGCATTTGCACTGGCTTCCAACTGTATATCGGGCTTCCTACAAGATTTTGATTCTGACCTTTAAAGTCCTCCATGGTCAAGGCCCATTATATCTGAGGGATCGCCTTCATTCTCTCCATCATTTTTGCCCCCTACATCAATCCAGGAAAATCTTCTTTATGTTCCAGGCCCCAGGGAGGTACGCCTGGAGTCCACAAGGTGTAAGGCAGGGGTGCCCACACTTTTTCAGCATGCGAGCTACTTATACTAAGACCAAGTCAGAAAGATCTACCAAGAGAGGAGCAGAGCGGAGCAGGGGGAAGGGGGCGGGGCTTGGCTCCGCCCCCTCCTCCCTCTGGCTTCAGCATTTCCACAGCTTCACCAGGGTAGAAGAGGGTAATGCCAAGCCAGTGGTGGCATAGATAGCCACCACTGGCTTGGCATTACCCCTTCTACCGTTGAGAAGCTGTGGAAATGCTAAAGCTGGCGGAGGGGCGGAGCTTGGTGGCTTAGCTCCGCCTCCTCTGGCTTGAGCATTTCCATAGCTTCTCCAGGGTACAGAAAAGTTATGCCAAGCCAGTGGTGGCATAGATAGCCACCTCTGGCTTGGCATCACCCTCTTCTACCCTGGAGAAGCTGTGGAAATGCTCAAGCCAGAGGAGGCGGAGGGGCGCTTGGTGGGGCTTGGCTCCGCCCCTTCCCCCTCTGGCGCCAGCATTTCTACAGCTTCTCAAGGGTAGAAGGGGGTAATGCCAAGCCAGTGGTGCCATAGATAGCCACCACTGGCTTGGCATTACCCCCCTACCCTGGAGAAGCTGTGGAAATGCTGAAGCTGGCGGAGGGGCGGAGCTTGGTGGGCTTAGCTCCGCCTCCTCTGGCGGCATTTCCACAGCTTCTCCAGGGTACAGAAAAGTTATGCCAAGCCAGTGGTGGCATAGATAGCCACCTATGGCTTGGCATTACCCTCTTCTACCCTGGAGAAGCTGTGGAAATGCTCAAGCCAGAGGAGGCGGAGGGGGTGGGGCTGAGCTCCGCCCCCTTCCCCCTCTGGCTCCAGCATTTCTACAGCTTCAAGAGGAAGGGAGTAATGCCAAGCCAGTGATGGCTATCTATGCCACCACTGGCTTGGCATTACCCTCTTCTATCCTGGAGAAGCTGTGGAAATGCTGAAGCTGGCGGAGGGGGCGGAGCTTTGCGGGGCTTAGCTCCGCCTCCTCCTCCTCCTCTGGCTTGAACATTTCCACAGCTTCTCCAGGGTACAGAAAGGATAGCCACCTCTGGCGTGGCATTACCCGCTTCTACCCTGGAGAAGCTGTGGAAATGCTGGAGGGGGCGGGGCTTAGTGCAGCATGGCTCCACCCCCTCGGAAGTGCCCAATCCAGCTGGGATCGACCTCCCTCGGGCCCAGGATCGACCAGTCGATCTCGATCGATTTCCTGAGCACCCCTGGTGTAAGGCATTCTCAGTCTCCCCCAATTCTTTGGAACTCCCTGGCGCCATATGCAAGAGACTCGCCTGATTTGCGTTCTTTCATGCAAACCCTTAAGACGTGGCTCTTTAGTAGAGCATTTGGTTTGTAATCACTCTAACATTAACCGTTAATGGAATTGTTGTAGAAGTCTGTTTTATTCTGTCTATGTAAGTCGCCAGGAGCACTCTGGTGGAGGGCGACTCATGAAATAATAAAGTTGATGATTATTTCAAAGCAGATAATGTCAGATTTTATTCAGCTGTGTGGAAAGGGCCTTAGATAATTTATGGCCCTTCCACACCGCCCTATATCCCAGGCTCTGATCCCAGGTTTTCTGATTTAAACTGGATTATAGGAGTCCACACTGCCAGATAATCTGGGATAAACAGAACACCTGGGATCAGATCCTGGGATATAGGGGCTGTCTGGAAGGGATAATATCCTGGGAGGGCTTGTCTGGAAGGGATATTATCCTAGGATATAGGGCCTGTCTGGAAGAAATATTATCCTGGGATATAGGGCCTGTCTGGAAGGGATAATATCCTGGGATATAAGGTCTGTCTGGAAGGGATATTATCCTGGGATATAGGGCCTGTCTACACTGCCATTTACAATCCAGATTTTTAAAGAGGCAATCCACGTTATCTACTTTGAATAGGATTATATGAGTCTACACTGTCATATAATCCAGTTCCCATGATTTCTGATTGCAGGGACATACAGACAGGCAAATAGCCGTATTTTTGGCTGAAAACCACAATATTCCCACACCTGGAAATCTTGTGTTTTTTGCCTTTTGTATCTATTGCTTCCACATTTATAGGTAACAGTGTCTAGCCACCCTCCTGTTGGATTCGAACCTGCAACCTTTCAATCAGAAAGTTTAGCAGGTCAGCGGTTTAACACACTGCGCCACTGTATCCCAGGATCTGTTCCTAAATTATCTGCTTTGAACTGGATTCTATTTCCACATTGCCATATCATCAAATTCAAAGAAGATAATCTGGATTCTATATTATAGAAGTGTCCTCAGATGAAAAGATTTAGTCGAGGAAGTCATGGCTATTTGTGATTCCTGGAGGTTTCTCTCATTCACGGGGCTGCCGTCCTGAGTTCCCCTTCGAGGGTTGAGAAGTGACGGGGTATAAATGCTTAAATAAATAAATAATAAATTGATGACTACTTGCAGTTAACAGCAATTGCTTCTGTATTCATTATGAGTTTCTTCCTGGCAAAACGGATTGAGGGTAAAGTTATTACAGTGACCAGGCTACACAAGGAAGAGAAGCTGGAATGTTTTTACAACTCCTTTTCATGATGAGCATGATAAAATAGCTTCTGGGTTTACAGACAAGGAAAAAAATAAAAGTCATTGTGAAGAGGAAGTGGAAATTATTCATGTGCTAATATATGAAAATAATGCATGGAAGGTACTCACAGGTTAAGATTTTGTCAAAGATGGGCTGAAAAAGACTGGAAGCAAAGTCAGTTCTTCCAACTATATGTATCATAAAGAAGAGCAAAAGTGTCTAATGAGATAATTTATTTATTTGTCACATTTCTATATTGCCCCTATCAGGCCGAAGGCGACTCGGGACGGTTTACACAGGCAGTCTCTGCCCTCAATACAACACAGCAACAAGTCAACCCCCCCCCAAGAAAAAACAAATAATAACAATTTAACAATTAAAAACATACAATTGCAGCCTCAGCTTCATGTTGAAATCAGTTTCCATCACATCGTCGTCATTCCTTATATCCAATTAAGCCTTACATTTCATCAACAAATGCCTGCTCAAATAACCAGGTCTTGACTTTCTTGTGAAACGTCAGGAGGGAGGGGGCCGATCTGATGTCTTTAGGGAGGGCGTTCCAAAGCCGAGGAGCCACCACTGAAAATGCAAACACCTTTTTTTAGATTTGGTCACTATAAGGCTGGGTCTACCCTACTGTACAACGCAGTTACAGAGCACAGTTTAATTGCAGTGGACTGGATTATTTGGTGGTGTAGTAGGTTACATTATTTGGCAGGGTAGATCTGATATCGGAGGTGACCCCCCCCCCCCAAAGGACTCTGTAAAGGATCGTTCAAATCCAAGGAATTCATAGTTTCACCAAGGACACCAGGCTGGAGTGATCCCATAATCCCCTATCCCTCCCCCATGTGGGAACCTAAGGGCCCACATGGCCCCCACATGGCAATGCCGCTGTAACCCACACTTTATAGACTTTCTATGAACTTTCTTGTACTACCAAGAACTTTTAGAGACTGTCCTTTTCTTTCAAACCTCATGGACCTTTTCTCCTGCTCTATACACTCCTATGAACTTTGGTGGGGGATGGGCTGATACGAAATATGGTTCCTATTTCCCTATTACCTGAATGTATTTCCCTATATGTTTTCCCTTGTCTATGTTCCTCCATATAAAATATAAAATGAAATGTCACCCTTTTGTGACCCAGCACACACACACAGGCTCAAGAGAAACTCACATTCTTGAGCCAGGAAATTCCTGATACCAGGTTCAATCAAAAGCATTATTGCGTGGACCAGTGTTTCCCAACCACTGTGCCATGGCACACTAGTGTGCCGTGAGCAATCACCTGGTGTGCTGCAGGAAATCCTCTCTTCCCCCCTTTCTTCCCCCTCCTGCCGAACTCCTGCGGCTGCTGCTTGCGGGGGGAGGAGGCAGGGTCGGGCGGCGGTGAAGAAGGGGCTGGGGTGCTGCCTCCTTTGGCCGTTTTCATGCTTATGCGTACCAACGATTACTACATTTGGCTGGACGTAATAGCCTTTCGAGTGACTGTGTAACAACTCTCCTGTTCACCAGTTATACAAGAGGGACTTGTCTAGTGCCCACCTGGAATGATACAGGAGCATATATATTGAAGGTGGAAGCCTCATTATTGTTCCATGAGGTGTATTGATGCATAAGAACAGTACTAGTGGACTGCTTTGAAGCTATATGGACACATTTTTTTCTAAACACACAGAGAGACTGACAGCTGTTGAGCAAGACCTTTGTGTGTGTCTTTCTGCCATTTCTTCCAGGATATCTACCGTATTTTTCGCACCATAAGATGCAGTTTTTTTCCTCCCAAAGTAGGAGGAAAAATCAGCTGCGTCTTATGGAGCGAAGAGGGGAGCGAAAGCCTTTCCCTTGGCCGCCTCCTCCTCGGTCCCGCCTCCTCCTCCGCCTCCTCTGCCTCCGTCACCGCCCGCCCCTCCGCCGCTTACCGCCGCTTTCCGCCACTTTCCGCCGCCTCCGCCACTTACCGCCGCCTCCCTCGCCGCCGCGGCGCATGCGCAGTAGGTTCCAGGCGCTGTCTGACGCCTGAAGCTGGCGCGCTGACGCAGGCACGCCTGGCGCACCTCGCCAGACGTCAGACGCGCCAGATGCGCTTGGGACCTACTGCGCATGCGCCGCGGGCGGCAAGGGAGGCGGGCGGTAAGCGGCGGAGGCGGCGGAAAGCGGCGGAGGCGGCGGAGGCGGCGGTAAGCGGCGGGGGGCGGCGGGCGGCGGGCGGTGACGGAGGCAGAGGAGGCGGGACCAAGGAGGAGGCGGCCAAGGGAAAGGCTTAGGGATGGCGGAGGGCCGAGGAGGGTCCACCCTTCCAGAAGAAAATTGGAAAAAATATTTTGGGCCAAAAGTGGGCCCGCGCTTGAAACACTTTTTGGCCCAAAATATTTTTTCCAATTTTCTTCTTCTAAAATCTAGGTGCGTCTTATCATCCGGTGCGCCTTATGGTGCGAAAAATACGGTATGTTGTATTCATCAAAACAGGCCCATGTTTCACACTAAGTGTATAAATACATTTAAAAACATTTTAACTGTATGTATTACTGTGTTAGAGTGTCATTATGTGTCATTTTGGTTGGTGGTGTGCCCCAGGATTTTGTAAATGTAAAAAGTGTGCCGTGGCTCAAAAAACGTTGGGAAACACTGGCCTGGACAATAAGCAGCTGATGTCTTCCCCTGGGTCTCGGGATATCTCTGTTGACATAAGTAATCAGAATTCGGAGCAGTGGCCATCTGATTTACTTTGTCTCCTGGTGATTCCCCATTATCCACCAAGTGACACTTTACCTTTACGGAAAGCAGGGATGTCGCAATCTGCCTCACCTCCTTTGTCCTCATTTCCTTTGGACTGAAACCCATGGCATGATACATTTAAAGATACATATCAAGGATTAAGGACTCCTGGGGTCTGGGCATCCATGCCAGACCAAAAATGTTTATTTCCTTCACTTGAGACAATAGAACTGGCCAGCTTGAGTAATCGCTGGTCCCTAGACACACATTAGTCATTTTTATCTGCTCATCCTTTTCCTTCCTGGCTCTTTGTTTCTCACTTGTCCCGCCTCCTTCGCTTGGACGAGAGTTCAAGGCCTGATTGGCTGAGGCATGGCCAAGCCGGCAGCGCCTCCCTCCCAGCTGATGACTCCATCCAATCAGCTGGAAGCAGGCAGAGGGGCGGGGGGCGGGGCAGGAAGTTTGAACCTTGGCAGTTCTGTTTTTCTATAAATATGTATGTAATGCATTGTACTGTAAGCTTTTTTGGCAAACGATTGCGGCTTTGCATCCTTTCCAGCTGGAATGAAATAAACAACTCGGTGGCATTTCTTCAACTTTGGTGAGATTTATTTGGGGAAAGGGAAATTGGGTGTTTCTGTTGTCGAGGGCAACAGTTCTCAAGCCGCAGGTCGTTCCGCGAGTGAACAAGTCCCAACTTCAGCACGCACGCCTGTTCCCGGGTGGGAACCCTCACGTCCTTTCCTTAAGCCCCGCTGGAGTCTGTCCAAAAGGGTTCTTTCTCTTTCTGACTTTCTCCCTATTTTTCCTGAATTTTTTATATTTTTTTCTCTCCTCCCGCTCCCAGGGCGCCTTAAGACTGCGAGGAGAGCTACGTCCAAGGGAAAGATGCGGTAGCTCAAGCAGCAGGGCCAAGGCCGTTCGAGACGGGAGTCCCGAGTTCGGGACCCCCAAAGGGAGGAAAGGAACTTATTTTTGCTTTTATACTTTTTATCTTCATTCTCCATGTTCCCCCTCTCCCCTCATTCTTGGGACACCTCTGAGCTCAGAAAGAAAAGTTTTGAGAAAGGAATTGGCCTATGAAGCAGGGGGCCATATCTGTTTGTGTTTGGGCTGACATCAAGAAAGCAGAAATCATAATAAAGGTTCATCCCTGTATCTGTGCATCTGTACTATATTGTTCCCATGTCTCCCTTGACCCCTTGTAACCTTTCCCTTCCCTCCTTGCCCTTGGTTAAGAAAGATTGCCTTGAGGGTGTTTTACTATGTTTTGTCAAGAGGAAATGCGACTGCGCCCTGCTCCCGAAATCTTCATGGATCGCCATTATTCATATTGCATGCGCTTTCTGATGGAAATCTTGTTATGGATAAGCTAAGCTCTTGACTTAAGCCCCACGTTTCATCAGTCCGGAGACGGGTTTAACGGTCGGATTTCCAGTCTAACTAAACTCATCTTTGGAACTTGGACAATAAAAGTTTGCTCTTCACAGCGGTGTCGCAACTGACTTCGGAACCCAGGTGTGCCCCAAAATAGGCCCTTTTGTCACCCAAAAGGTTTGAGTGAATTACTATCATCAGGCCTCTTCCCCTTTTCCTCTTTCATTCTCAAGAATGACATACCATCCCATTAATCCCATCACTCCCAGGTGTCACCTCAGGTCGTTTTACCTGGCTAGGATTCTTTGTTTTATTCATATGCCATATTGACAGCGATTTCCGTCTGAGCTCCCCTTCCCGGACATTCCATATATGGCCGCAGACTCCTGATTGGCTGGGATGGCGAATGGGAGTAGCGCCGATAGGCTCCCAGAGCCGGTCAACATCCCGCCCATCAGCTGATCTCAACGTTCCGACCAATCACCGACGGAGCCGGCCCAGAAGGGGGCAGGCGGGAAATTCAATTGTTTTGACAGTTCTGTAACCTTTAAAAACCAATGTTTTGATTGTACATGTATGCGTTCTTTGCGGGAATCAGGGAATTGCGGTTCGCATCCTCTCAGCTGAGCAGAATAAACAATTTCGTGGCTTCTACCTTGCAGTATTGGTGAGCATAATTGGATCTACGGGAGGCGGGTAGGCTACGAGGACCTAGTCGCTCCGGGCTCGCCAGGTTAACTGAACCCTCGCGGTCTCTGCCTCGTGGTCGGTCCACGGGGCTTGCCCGGTTGTCAGACAGCCGGCCTGAGGGATTGGCGGCTGTTCGATAACATTTCTAGCTCACCAGAGTACCGGATCCTCTTTGGTGGGTCTGAGGGGCTTTTGCCTTCTCTTGGCAATCCCCTTCTAAAATCCTGCTCGATAACAGATCCAGCCCAAGTCTCCAATGTTGATCCCAAAGTCTCATATGCCACACTTCACCAAGTAAGTTGTTTTCCACACTGTAAACAGGAGTATGAATTGCGGAAAAGGCAACTTCCTGAAGCATACATATTTAAATCCTTGTTCAAAAAAAAAAGCTTTGCTTTTGTAAGGCAAATGTGATGGTCATAAAGGGCATTGTTATATTTGTTTAGCAATTACACATCTAAAACTCAACTGCAGATATCATATAGTCTTAATTTAAGCTAATATTTGACATGAGATAGAGTGTACTGGAGGGTAGATATGGACTATTAACTTTCTTAGTTTGAGTAAAAAAATGTGTTGACTTCATTATTCTTACTTAAATCATATTAATTAATGAGCATCTTTGTAAGCGGATACCACTTTTATCTTTCTTCCTTTTGAAGCACTCTTGGGAACCAAATGGGACTTTATAAATGCTCCAGCAATCTCTTCTCAGACTAATAGTTTGGGAGATGCTGCACCCTTTGGAAACCACAATTCCATAGCATTGGACCAAACCTCTGAGGATGCCTGCCATAGATGCAGGTGAAATGTCAGGAAGAGAATGCTTCTGGAACATGGCTATACAGCCCAGAAAACTCACAACAACCCAGTGATTCTGGCCATGAAATCTTTGACAATATAGTTAAAAAGTGTCAGACTACACAAAATAATGGAAAATACATTAAACATCAAAATGACTTTAGAGCCTGAATCCTTTTTTATCAGTTCTCATTCATAAACAAATTTCAAAACAATATGAGAAAATTTTTCAATGCATGGTATCAACAACCAGAATATTATTTGCAAAATATTGGAGATAACAGACAACGCCAACAGTAGAAGAATGGAAAATGAAGCTTATAGAACTCTCAGAAATGGACAAGCTGTCCAGACGACTACAGAATCAGGATGCCAATACTTTAAAAAATTGGGTATTGTTAATAACAATGACTAGTTTCTAAAACTGAATAAAATACATTGAACTGACAAACTATTAAAATTGAATAACAGTCGATGGAAATAATCTTCCAACATTATTGAAAACACAAGGTGGGGGTTGCCTCTACTCACAAACATCAAGTTACCTTTCATTTTTTCCATTCTTATTTTTTGTAAATGGAACAATATACTAAAAATAAATAAAATATTAAATAATAAAACAAAGAGAAGTTTATTCTTTCTGGCCATAAAGGATGTCAGTACAGAGTCTGCACCCAAAAAGAACCAACATAAGGCATGCAGAGAAGTACAGAGCATTTTATGTACTTTGACAGTCATTCAAAATACCCACAACTTCCCCTGATTAGCAGAAAATCCGACCTGGTTTAGATCTGTTGGCTGGGGATTCCTCCTGCTGTCACTGGCTGGAGGAGGTATCCACATTGAGGGAAAAAGGAACTACTGTGGTTGGCTGGTTTAAAGTCCAAGTCTGCTTAAAGGTCCACCCTCGTGAGGGATGTGAGTCCAGGAATGTGTTGATGTCAAATGCATATAGTCCCAATGAGACAGACCAACACGCAGGCCCCTGCATTCAAGCTGATCTGAACCACAGCAGGGAGTTCTGCTGTTTCCGAACATCTGGCTGGGCCAGCATCGGTGGGACTGTGGCCACAGCAACAACTTCAACTAAGAGTTACTTTCTCCCTCTTTTCTTTCCCTTTATCCATACATTGTAACAAATCCTCCGATGAAGTATCTTTTAATTGCAACTTTTTCCATCCATAGTGATACATTGTGTCCCTTTACTGCCTTTAATGCTTTCTAACACGAACTCTTCCTTTCCCAAGCCGCAGATCGATGTCAGCTTGCCTGGGATACTCTTACAGCGTCCTGGGCAGACCGAAACTGTGTTCCTCTGAACCGCAGATACGGAAACTCATTGGGCCTCCATATCCACAGATCAACAGATCAACTCCAAACCAGTACCACTTTCTTCCTAGACTAATTCTAAGACTAACTGGTATCTCGCTTTTTCATTATGGATCCTTGCGCCCTGGGAATAACTATTTTTACCCCAAAATCTCCTGCGGAGACCAGCTGGCCTTGAGTCATGGCTCCATGTTGCAACAACATTTGTGCATCCATCCCATGAGTGTCCAGAAGCCTACCAATCCTGGGGAACCTGCTGTGGTCACCCCTTGGGACCCCCGGACCCCTGACAGGCCATCCTGGCACTTGGACGAAATTGGATTTGTAGTTTTCCCCTCTTCAATGAATGGATTCTGACCCCTCAGTGCTCCCAATAACCCCAATGTGCTCTCCACGGGCTCTTATGAACTCTTCCCAACTTTTTATGAACATTTGGAACTTTCTATCAACTTTTGCCAACTTTTTGAAGGATTTTTGAAACTTTTGGAAACTTTTTTGCCAAATCCTATGAACTCTTATTGCATTCCCATTCTTCATGAATGTTTGATGGACTTTGGAGGGAGGGAGGACTGGCATTTTCTTCAACTTTGGTGAGATTTATTTGGGAAAAACTAGGAAAAATTTCTCTTTTTTGGGTGCTTTCTTCTTGCCAGGGTTAACAGATCCTCTTTGGTGGGTCCGGGCGGGCTCTGTCTATAAGGCAGGGCCCTCCAAATTCGTGCTCGACTTCACCGTGATTGACTTCATGTCCAGTCCAGGTAAACACAAATAAATAGTCTGGAAAACACAAAAGGGTGATTGAGATTATTGGATGAAACAATGGGCAACATACAACAACCCAAACAATGGGCTGTTTTCATCTGCATCAGGTATGTATCAGCCAATAGTTCCGATCCCATTAGTGGAAGTCAGGAAGTTCTAGTGCACATGAGCGGATTTATGAATGTGGAAGAGGTTTGTCAATAGAAGGGAGTTGTGGTTTACATAAAACATAATAGATATCCCATCACTGAGACTTGGGTAACTCCAGGCTTGCCTACATTAGCTAGCTTAGGCTGTCCCAAGGCATAAGATTAAGCAAGGCAATTTAATAGACTTGCAGTTCCAGTTACACTTTAACACTGATTTCATTTGATATAATTTATACAATTTCATAAAGGTGGATTTCATATACAAGAGGAGATACAGCTAGTGGACTTTTCCGGAGTTGAGAAGGAGTGATATTTCAACATTGCAAAGTTGGAAATAATGATTTTTTTAAATAAAAAAGCTGATTTAATTATCTTTACTTATGGAGGGTGTGTGTGTCAATTTGCATCCATATTCATGAAAAATTAAGTTGCCAAATTAGTTAATGTTTTTTCTAATTAAAAAAGGAAAACTAATCACAATTTTTAATGTTAAGTGATTGGTGCAAAATGGAATGTCAGCATTAACTTAATTCCAGAATCAAATTATTAATTCAGTCATTAATTAACTGAGAGACAGTGCTGAAGAGCCAATAATTATTTTCTAGGTGGTACAAAAGCTGGAGTTTCTTAGATTTTTGCACAATTACCTTTTGTTATCCTCTCATGGTTAGGCAATTATGCTATTTCAGCCATAAGAAATATACCAAGAGACGTGGATGACCTTGGGCCACTCACTAGTTTTCAACTTGATTTACCTTACAGGGTGACTAAGCATAACGAGGAGGAAGAGAACAATCATGCTACATAAGCATATCTCATGTTTATTTCAGCAGTCTCACTAATGCTTATCTCTGAAGCAAAATCATATTTTGAAGTTTATCTGATGACATATTGGCAATAGTCCAGTTTACTGCTGGATGTGCTTCAGACCATTGAAGGGAGGCTCTAAAGCAGAGTTTTTCAAACTGCTCCTCCGGGTATTTTGGGGCATCAACTCCCACAATCCCCAACAGCTGGTAAACTGACTGAGATTTCTGGGAGCTGAAGTCCAAGACATCTGGAGAAGCACAGTTTGAGAATCCCTGATCTAAAGAAATGTGGTTATTGATGAGAAGTATAACGTCCCATTACAATTATATGGTGCGAATTACTGTTCAAAAACAAGTATTACATGGACATTCACAGTGTGAATGATGTTAATGTCCGTCATTCATGACATTTAAAATACCCAACCACTTTTTGTGATTTCTTAATAAAGGAATCATGTTCTAACTTTTGGAAAATGTGAATCTCCATAACCATTTGGGAAATAGGATACATAACCTTTTGGAAACTCACTTGTCACAAGACAGGCTTAGCCTTGTTAGAAGTCAAAACCTTTTGAAATATGATGTTCACCAGCATTAATGGAAGGCAAGTAGGTCTTTCAGCTGTTATACTGATGAGTATGTCTTTGAACTGCTAGGGATAAATACATGCCAATGCACAAAAACCTATAATCAGTAGTTTCAGAAGTGTTCCTTTAGTTGCCCCCAAAAACCCATCTACTTTCCCTTAAAATATATTTGCCTCTAAATCAGTGTTTCTCAACCTGGGGGTCGGGACCCCTGGAGGGGTCGCGAAGGGGTGTCAGAGGGGTCGCCAAAGACCATCAGAAAACAAAGGCCATCAGGGGGTTCTGTGTGGGAAGTTCGGCCCAATTCTTTTATTTGTGGGTTTTAGAATGCTCTTTAGTTGTAGGTGAACTATAAATCCCAGCAACTACAACTCCCAAATCTATCCCCCCTCCCAATCCCACAAGTATTCAAAATTTGGCGTATCGGGTAATTGTGCCAAATTGGGCATATTGGGTATTTCTGCCAATACATCCTGCATATCAGATATTTACATTACGATTCATAACAGTAGCAAAATTACAGTTACAAAGTAGCAATGAAAATATTATGGTTGGGGGCAGGCATGTAGCCGGGGCTAAGGGGACTTCAGCCCCCCCCCTCCGAAATTCTCAGGGTGGTCCGCGAGAAGGCCTTACTGGTACATTATTTAAACTTATGTTTATTCATATCATGATCTGATCACCATGCTCATTATATCCCACATTAATGGGGTTATTGGGATAACAATACAAAAGGTTTGCTAGGATAGACCCTCTTCCACCCAGTCTCAGCCCAGAACCAACCTCAGCCCCCCCGAATCAAAATCCTGGCTACGGCCCTGGTTGGGGGTCTCCACAACATGAGGAACTGTATAAAGGGGTCGTGGCATTAGGAAGGTTGAGAACCACTGCTCTAAATCATGCTCTCAAGAGACAAAATAAATTCTTCTTTAAAAGTAACAGAGTTGGTTTACTCACAAAACTTCATGTATACAGCATACAGGCACTTTGCTTATGAATCCAGTTACAATAGGATTTTAAGTAGTTTCTCCATGTAAGCAACATAGGGCATCTTCCTTAGAAACGATAGTCCATAGTCCAATAGAGTCCTTAAGCATAAATCTTACTGAAGTCTAAACTATACTGTTCCTACAATCTTCTAAAGGCATCTGCTTGCTTCTACACTTTATAAGAGTCTAATGGCATATATCTCCACTAAAGTCTAAAGCAAACACTGATCTAAAATGGAGTCTCAGGTCCTGATCATGACCAGACCTGATCACATGGTCTTTAGCCCCTCCTACAACAAAGAGGTTAGGTAAAATTGCAAACCGATACACACATACAATACAGTAAGCAATTATATGCATAACAAACAATTTGTGGAGGTTGCTATTTCCAACAGCCCTTCTCAACTGTTCAAGTTGACAACTAGTCCCATTTTGATACGTTGGTCTTCAAAATATTTCTTTGGTTGAAATGTCTGTTGTCATCTCTTTGTCTGACGTGTCTGTTATTATCCCTTTGGTTGGGCAAAGGATCATCCCTTCTTTTATGATCTCTCACATTCCATAGCACTTGATTTTGATATGTCTTGTAGTGTCCCATCTCTTCTTCTGTATCTCGTTTAAATCTGAATGTCCATCTGGATCTGATTATTTTCTCTTCTGGTGGTTTCCAACACTAACTCTTCCTCAAAAGATCTGAAATCTTTGTCAGATCAGTTTTATTGAGAACACGGCAGAAATATAATAAAAAATACTTCTACACGAAAATCCCCTTATGGATTTCCCCAATGGAGGCCAATCAAAAGAGGTTATTAGGTTGGCAGATATAGCCCACATACAAAGACATTTTAGTGAAGAATACTGTTAATCTTAAGTCTCATGAAGAATTGAAAAAATCCTATAAAACATTTCATGGTTACACTATTTGCAAATTAAAGACTATTATAATAAAGACAAGATTGGTTTTAATCTTGAGGAAGGAATATGGGATAAAGGAGGGCAAGAAGCAATCCCCCGGGAAGAGAAACATCACGTCCCTGTCCCTTTGAAACTATTTAACCCGGGCGCGACGGCACAGTCTGTCTTTATTTTCATCAAAGGTTGAGGTCTGGATCCATAATTCATAATAAATAATATTTTGGTTTCTTCTTTAATTTCATATTAAGTATCTTTTGTAACTCTTCATGTACCTCTGACCAGTATTTGACGGCAATCTTACAAGACCACCACATATGAAAAAAAGTCCCTTCTTGGTCATGACATTTCCAGCACTTATTCGGTGTATTCTCCCAAGGACCAGGCAAACTAATAAATATGGTGAAACAAGCAGAATGCACGATCACAAACGTTTTATAAAGTGTCAGTATTATAAATTAGAGACACACGGAGTACAGTATGGCACCCTACCAAATGATATTACTAGTCCTCCATGGGGGAAGAAGGAAAATGCATCCCTTACCGTGCTGTTGTTAGCTCTGTAGTGGATAGTCTGCAATATATAGTAATTAAATTAAAGTCCCAAACAACAATATAAACACAATGTCCAGTCGAGAGTCAATGATAAATGGTATCCACAAACAGACGGTCACATACAGAGCAGAAGAAGAGCCCAAGTGGGTGGTTCCAAAATGATGCGGCGGGAGGCTACACTCTGGATAATCCAGGATAAACAGGAACACGAGGCATCCAAATGGAAATACCAACTGTACAATCCACATGGAGGGCAAGTCAGAAGCAGTAAAGAATGGCTAGATTTCAATTGAATTGGGGTAACCAAGCTGGAACTCTGGAAGTATATCCAAAAATCAAGCCCAAGTGGGCGGTTCAAAACAGGACGCGGAGGGCAGCTGCAGGCTAACGGCGGACTTCACGGGCCTGCCCGTTTCGCCTCCGTGGAGGCTTCCTCAGAGTTCCAGCTTGGATATCCTTTGATAATGTTTCCAGTCCAAGATGAGATATAATGTAATCTCCAGATCAATGGGACATTTCAAAGTAACAGTTATAATCCAGAGCCTTCAACTCTTGATGAATTAAATCGTATATATTATGATGATGTATGTTTGCCACAAGTTGCTTAATATGGTACAATGCTCCTAAGGATTGCCTCTGATGAAGCTTTGGAACTCCATGTGAAACGGTTGAGCTCCAATTAATTAATACCGTAAGGCGTCCACACGGAACTTCTGTACAATCTTGGTTTACAAAGCAATTGGCACAGTATCATGTTCGGAGCCTGAGAAGCCTATCCAGTGAGTCCTATATGTCAAAACTTGGATTATACCTGTTACTTTGAAATGTCCTATTGATCTGGAGATTGCATTATATCTCGTCTTGGACTGGAAACATTCTCAAAGGACACATTTCAAGCGGACATTGCTTAATCTGGATCATAATCCCCACGAACTCTTTATCATTCAATCTGGATTACGGACTTTCTGAAATCCCAGACTCCCTCAACGCTAAGTATCTTGCACTTTCTCTATATAATTGTAAAAAATCCACAAACATGTGGACAATTTCAACAGAAAGGAGGAAACCATGAAAATGGACAAAATCTGGATACCAGTATTTTTAAAAAACTCCAAATCATAACAGTGAATAAAGAAGAACACTAAAAAAAAACCAGGGGAACTCCAGACAAGAAACAATCAGGGACAGCTAATCACATCTCAACAAAGGATTCCCCCAGGCAGTAAGGCAGAGTCACACCTCGAAACTGCTAGGTCATTAAATGCTAATCAAGGTGGCCAATTGAAACATTCAACCCTACCTCCAACAGACAAGTGTTCTTTCTCCTACCCTAGACATTCCACACACATATATATATCTATTATATAAAGGAGGTCCCGTCGTCGAACGACTGACAGAGACAGAGAAACCTTCCAAGGCAGAGACACCAAACTTGCCAACACAAATAAGCCTCAGGCAAGGAAGGTTTTTAGCAAAGAAACTTCCCCCCCCCAAAAACCTAGAAGGCCCCCAAAACAACGATACAAAAAAACTACATTTCCCAGCATCCTCTGCGGCAGCCAGCAAAACCCATTGGCCAACATCAGTTACCATAGTAACGGTGGCCAAAGCCACTTAGAATGCTGAGTGTTTTCAGTTGAGGGTTAAACTGCCACGGTCAAGATCTAGGAGGGAGACAAATAAGGCACCAGGGACACAGGCACCACTGACAAAGACATACCCCCAGAATAACACAAAAGTAATACCTACACACAACACAATACGCACATAACACAACCTTGCGTCTACTGCTCAACCCATTTGTATGCCATTCCTTCCTTCCACACAGGCATAAGCTGGCCCAAAAGACAAGCCATGCCTCCTAAAAAGTACAGCATCGGACGACACACTCGCAACGCTACATACATCACACAAAAAAGGGCAGAACAAACGCCAGAACAGAAAGACACTGCACTACACTAGCTTTTGCCATCACCATAAACAAGG
Organism: Anolis apletophallus; assembly: GCA_030556195.1. Lineage (NCBI taxonomy): Eukaryota > Metazoa > Chordata > Lepidosauria > Squamata > Anolidae > Anolis > Anolis apletophallus. Next base: position 125,304,036 of record JARBWK010000005.1, read on the forward strand.
CTCAAGGACAAACACTACAAATCTGTGGCATAGACCTTGACACAGAATGCTTCTCCCACGGACAACTCTACGCAGTGTGCTCCAGAGTTGGGAAACCACAGAACCTCTACATCAACACAGCAGACGGAAAGACACAAAACATTGTATATCCACAAGCTCTGCAGAACGCCAGGAACACCACACACCGACAACTCCACAGGACTTGAACATCCCACCCACCAGAACAACCCACAACGACACAGCCATGACCCCACCAAGACCATAAGTAACATCAATTCCAACCCTTACATACTCAGACTTTCTCGCATCTCCTAAATAGGGCACAGCAACACGTGCCGGGTACAGCTAGGGCCTGCCATAGATGCAGCTGAAACGTCAGGAGAGAATGCTTTTGGAACATGGCCATACAGCCCGAAAAACTTACAACAACCCAGTTAAAGTGTTGTCAAACAGCATCGATTCTACAGTGTAGGTGCACCCTCAGTTTGCAATGGTAGAAATGAGTTTAGGACAAAACGGGAAAGCAGGAGGAAAGAGAAATGGTAATTTTTAAAGTAGCTGAAAAATAGGAGAACACAGGATTGACTGGGATCATACCCACCAAATCAGGACAGTTGGATTGCATGTGTTTTCTATACATGGAATAGGAGGAAAGAGCCATTTTGTCCTCTGAATCAGGCAACAAAATATCTTGGGATATTACTGCTTGGCTGGCCAGAAGGAAAAGTGAAAAAGATCTCAGGCTGGTAGGACATGACTCAGCTACAATGTGCAGGACTTATAAATTATATCAATAGTGTCATATAATTGTTTCCAAGGTGACTAATCAGTGTACTTTATTCAGCACCAGCCATGTCTTATCTGCACTGCTGTGTCTGTTGCTTGGTGCTAGACTTGAGATGTAGAGTATAGATAAGCTGGAATATAGAAGGAAATTGACAAAGACAGTGTTATGTAAAGCAACTCCTTTGAGGAAATGTTGGAGGTGGTCAGTTTCTTTAGCCTGAGGCCCCTTCCATACAGCTAAATAAAATCCCACATTATCTATTCGAACTGGAATATAAGGCAGTGTGGACTCATATCCAAAGCAGATATTGTGGTATTTTCTGCCTTGATATACTGAGTTATATGGCTGGGAAGGGCCCTGAGGAAGAAAAGACCAAAGGGAAGAATGATGGTTTTCTTCAAATACCAAAAAAGGTGAAGCTGCTTCTTCACAGCCCCAGATATGAAATGTTTAGGAAAATCACAAAATTTGAAAACATCGCTACTCTACATGGAAACTGAGAAAGCAACTTTAGGCATTTTAAGGCTCTATATGTAAGGCTCTATATGTGTAAATGAGAACCTGTGAGGTATAGCAGTTTGAGTGTTGGACTAAGGGTGCATCTGCACTGTAGAATTAATATAGTTTGACACCACTTTCATTGCCATGGCCCAATGCTATGGGATCACTGGTGTTGCAGTTTCACAAAGTCTTTATCCTTCTCTGAAAGTGCTGGTGCCTCATTAAATTACAACTTCCATAGTGTTGAATCATGACAGTGAAAGTTGTGTCAAACTAGGGGCTGGGCTTAGCACAGCAGGCTAAATCGCTGTGCTGCAGAAAAATCCTGCCAATCGAAAGGTCAGCAGTTCGAGCCCAGGAGAGGTGAACACCCGCTGTTAGCCCCAGCTTACCTGCCCACCTAGCAGGTCAAAAGCAGAAATGTGAGTAGATAAAATAGGTGCCGCTTTTAGCGGAGAGGTAATAAAGGTGTCCTTAAGGGCATCGATTGAAGGAAAGCTCCACGGAATGGAAGATGGAGTGACAGCACCCTCCCCCCGGTGGCCAAAGCACAGCCTCCAAGATGCTGGAAATAAGATGAGAAAAACTGCCTTTAATAATAATAATAATAATAATAATAATACACTTTATTTATATTCCCCTCTTCTCACCTCGAAGGGGACTCAGAGCGGATTACAGATACACATACTTAGCAGACAATCCCTGCTGTTACCACAATACACAACATATAGACGAACAGAGGCAAACTCTGGCCACCAGGGGGAGCTGACGCACTCCTCATCTCTCAGCATTCACGGCATCCCTTGTGGTTTCCTCCGCATTTCTCAGCGTTCGTGGAATTCTTTAATGGCCTCATAATTCAGTCAAAATTTGCCTCCCCACTTAATGTGGTACCTTAATCTCCTACTTGACAGAGGCAACTGTCTTTCAAGCTGCAAGGGTCGACAGCAGGCTACACTTAAAGGTCGAGTACTCACCTCGACCTGGTTAGGCCTCGAACTCATGACCTACTGGTCAGAGAGATCTTACGCAGCTGACACTTAGCCAGCTGCGCCACATTCCCACATTTACCTCTGTTTGTGTTGTATGCCCTTGTTAATTGTATAAACGGCATTGAATGTTTGCTGTATATGTGTTCTGTAAGCCACTCTGAGTTCCCTTTGGGGTAAGAAGGGTGGGGTATAAATACTGTAAATAAATAAATAATAAATAACTACATTAATTCTAGAGTGTAGACGCACCCTGAGAGACAAAGGTTGAATGCTCACTTGGCCAAGGAAACTCACTGGGTTTCACAGATGGAAAAGTCACTCTCGCTCAGCCTCAGAAGGTAGCCATGGCATACCCTCTCTGTCGAAATCTTTTTTTAAAAAAATAATCTTTATTATGATTTACATAGGTTTAAAAGAAACATAAAACACATCACACAAACAAAGTGGGAAAAAGAATTGGAAAGGGATAGGGAAAGCGGGGATGTGGAAGGGTGGGAAAGGGAAGTTGGGGGGGGGGTGCAAAAAAAACTTAACAAAGGGGAATGGAGAGTAATATAGTCTTATTAGACTTTACAACTTGTGGTTTAGATATCAATCTTCGTCCACAGCTTTCAGATTGTCTATTTGTGCCTAAAGAGAGATATACAAACATAGAGCTCAATGATCATATTAACATATTATCTGTGGTTGATTTCTTATATATATAAATCTATATACACTTACACATATGTATATATATATATGTGCACATATACATTCTGGTAGCAATCACACTTCATTCAGTCTAGTCTACTTAATTCTTTCTATCTAATGATACCAGTTACGGTAAGTGTTAAATCAGTCTTATGCTCCATACTAAAATAATTCTGGACAATTGACCAGTCAATCTTTCCTGTGGAGCCTTCTTCTGTCGTTTTTAACTCTTCCATCATCCACTCCATCTGGATGGTTTCCGTCACCTTATATAGCCATTCTTCTTTCCTCGGTTCCCTTGATGACTTCCAATACTTAGCATAGACTAGTTTTGCTGCCATAGTTAGAACTAAGTATATTCGCCTTTCGTTAGTGTCAAGACTTGGATCGATTATGCCTAGTAGGAGTGATTCTGGCTTCCCTTCTATTATTTTCTTAAATTTTTTACCTAACTCAATATTTATCATTTTCCAATATTTTTCCGCTTTCGGGCACAACCACCATAAGTGAAAGAAGGTTCCATTCCTAGATCCGCAATTCCAACACTCGGTCTTCGTATTTTTATAGATTTTAGCCAATTTGTCAGGAGCAAGGTACCATCTGTATAAGATCTCTGTCGAAATCTTGGTAAGAAAAACACATGATTGCGTCGGCATAAATAAGAAATGCCTTTGAAGGCAAACAATAACCTGTGCAAATGTTTTCCAAGGTAGATGCCCTCCCCTTTCGTTCACATGCCAAAAGAGCTTAGTTCTTTCAATAAATGTAATATGGTATATTGACCAGCAGAGGGGAGGGAAATGTTTTTGCAGCCAAAGCACTGCACTCATCCAAGTTTCATAAACTTAATCGGGCCACTTGGGTACGCCTGGGCATTTGTCCAGGCCCTTATCTCCACTTTATAGTCAGACGAATGGGAAGGCAGCCTCTTAGGTGGAATACCACGCTTGGCTTTGCCTCACTATCCAAATTCACCAAAGCAGCGCAGAAGGCAACTGCAAGGAACAGCATTCAGGAACAAGGTGCCAGAGCAGCATTGCTTTTAAGCATACTTCGTGTTTTTCTTCTTCCCATTTGCAAGGGCTTCTGTCTACTTTAAAAACTGAAGAACACTACATTTGTTAAAGGTAATGTAATACGCAGGTGAGGTACCGAATTTACCAGGGATGGGAATGTGGTTCTACTTTTACTGAGCTTTTTGCAGTAGACTCACAGTTAAGCCAGAACTCTCAGCAAAATAATAATAATAATAATAAATAATAATACTATAAATTTAATAAGCTGTTTTTATAAAACACTAAAACTGTTTTACATTGTCTATCTTTATTTGCTTTGAATCACTGTACAGCGTTCCCTCGCTACTTTGCGGTTCGCTTATTGCAGACTTCTTGTTTCGCGGATTTCAAAAAATATCAATTTTAAATATATATCATGGTATTTTCGCTGTTTTGTGGGGTTTTGCCACTGCCGCTCTCCAAGGCACTTTCCCTCCTCAGCCCTCCCTCCCTCCCTCCAGCCTTGAAGGGACTTTTCTTCACTTTACGTTTATAAAGACTTAAACTAGTGTTAAACTACTAAAATAATGTATAAATATTTAAATAAATAGAGCATCCCTACATCGCGGTTTTTCACTTATTGCGGGAGGTCCTGGAACCTAACCCCAGCAATAAGTGAGGGAACACTGTCTGTCTATATTAATATCAAACCAATACAGAGTTTATGGTATGGTATAGCATGGGATATAGTATTTGTTAGGCCTATTTTTAATAGTAAGTCTCAAGTAACCAGAAACTGTTTATTTGGCATCTAACAATCCCCATGAATGCTAGTGATTTGGGATTATACTGTATAGGTGGGCTGCAGGTACCTGTTGTATACAGTCTGGTTGTTGTTCCTATCACATTACACTGTTACAGCACTATAATTTCACTTTAACTGTTATGGCAACCATTTATGGAATAATTGGATGTTTAGTTTGGGGAAATGCCTTTAGAATTCTCAACCAGAGAGCTCTTAAGGCTCACTAAACTTCAGAAGTTCATTTGCTCCTTTACAGCATTTGCATCAGGAGCAGGGATTTAAAAAGTGCCATAATAATAATTATTTTTTTTAAAAAAATACAACAAACTTTTAGCCAAGTTTTTGTAGTTTGTTTTAAGATTGTAAGCTATCTGCATTGGGTGCCCTAAATAAATATGTTAAATCTTTGTATGCAATAACTCACTGGTTCATCACACTAGAATGAATCCACTTTAAATCTGGTTGCTGCCTCCTGCAGAATTCTGGGATTTGTAGTTTAGGGAGAAACCTTTAACAGCCTCACTGAACTACAAACCCCAGAATTGTGTAGGAGGCAGAAATTAGATGTAAAGCGGATTCATTCTTTAGTGTGATGAGTCTTAGCGGAGATACAAATCATTCTTTACAAACACCCTTTTTGTGTAACACTTGCAGATAAAATGTGACTACGGAGCACATGATATCCTCCCATTGCAAACATACTCAAGACTAGTTTTTAACATTTCTGTTTTATGTATCGCTGCTGTCTTTGGTAGTAACAAGAAGAAAATGCAAAGCTCTTTTTAGAAACAAAAGAGGAAATATGTATATACATACATTGCTGGCACTCAGTCCAAATATGAAAACATTGGTCCCTTGAGGATTTATTTATTTATTCATCATCATCATCATCATCATCATCATCATTATTATTGGCTTTCAGCCCCTTTGAGTGAGACTTGGTATAGCCAATGGTAATGAATGGTAGGATTTGTGGTGCAAAACATGGAGGGAAGAAATACGTTTCTCAGTGTCGTCCAGAGTAACTGAGAGTAAATCCTGTAGAATACTTACCCAAGAGTGAGTTCTATTCAGCTCAGCAGAGCTTTTAGTGTGTGTCAGGAGTGACTTGAGAAACTACAAGTCACTTCTGGTGTGAGATAATTGGCCATCTGCAATGACGTTGCCCAGAGGATGACCAGATGTTTTGATGTTTTACCATCCTTGTGGGAGGCTTCTCTCATTTTTTTAATGGCGATGTGGTTTTATGCTGGGTTTTTATGTATTTTAATATGTTGTTTTAGTTGTTTTTAAATTGTATAGCATTGAATTTTTGCTGTTATGCCGGTCTGAGTCCCTCGATGGAGGTGAGAAGGTCGGGGTACAAAAGTTTTAAATAAATAAATAAATAAATGTCTCCGCATGGGGAGCCAGAGCTGACAGAGGGAGCTCATCTGCACTCTCCCCGGATTGTCCTGCCAGCACAAGGTTATAACCCATTGCACCACCGGGGGCTCACATTTGATATATTGAATTGCATTGCTATCACATTTGTTGTTTGTTCCTCTTTCATGAATTCAAGAGTTTTCATCCATTTTCTACTTGTATGTGTGGGAGGAAAAGGGATAAAGAAATTGTCCCCTATCATAAAGGGAACATTTAGATTTAATATAGTACAATATTAGGATAGACAAGAGATGTATATTAAGGACTGGTGATTAGTCACATTGCTCTTTGAGTTAGTGTTGTGCCTCTCCAGGCAATAAAACTCTTGCCAGTTGCCAAATCTTTTTTTAATGATGGAAAATAATGATTTCTTCTGAAATGCTGACTGAGTTCATAAGCTATATGCAGCCAAGAGGTTTAGACTGTTGGAAGCTTACTGATAGGTACAAACTGCTCAGTGTTAAGAATCGATTTGCTATTAGGAATGCCAGCCCAATGTGTTTTGTTATCTGAAACAAAAGACAAGATGCTTAGGTGTGTCAAAGCCAGAAATAGAATATTCCTTTGTCACAGGTGACGTGACTGGACAGCCTTCTCTATGACACTTGAGGGCAACAAGCAAGCCTAGGGTTGGTAGGGCAACTCTGTGTGTCGCATATGACTGTCTCCTTCAATTCCTTGCTATTGCTTGCATACTGCTTCATCCAAGTTCTGCTCCTTGTATGTTCAAGCAGCTGCTGAATGCTAACTACATGACGTAAACAAAGTCATGCCTCTGTGTATGTGATGCTTGTTGGCACACAGGCTGTTGACGCACAGCCTCTCTGCTTACTTACTTAATGAGGTGCCATTTTCCCTACCATCCCTTTCTATTCTCCATTGGTAGTCTGCAGCCAGGCAAGACTGAAGGACAACGAGGGCGAAACATATGGAAGAACTGCTTCCCCCCTTCAAGCCAGTTCAAGTGGATAGTTATAATAAATAAAAATACATTTTATTTCCTATGTGCCTCTCCCCAAAGTCCGAGGTGGGTTACGACCTTGAGTTTTGGAGTTGTAGTTCACCTATATCCAGAGTGTACTGTGGACTCAAACAATGTTGGATCAGGACCAAACTTGGCATGAATACTCAATATGCCCAAATATGAACGCAGATGGAGTTCAGGGGAAATAGACCTTGACATTTGGGAGTTGTAGTTGCTGGGATTTATAGTTCCCCTACAATCAAAGAGTATTCTGAACCCCACCAATGATAGAACTGGGCCAAACTTCCCACACAGAACCCCCAGGAGGCAAGAGGAGGTCTCTACTTGGGGAAAGGGAGGCGGGCCTTCCCAATGCATGGAGAGGGAGAGACCAAGTAGACAATGGGTGGGAAGGGGAGGTGTTTGTATTTTTGTGCCTTTATCGAGGTAGGTTTCTTATGGTTTTTATACTTCAACACACTAGACTCTGGCCCCCCCGGAGGTTCAATTTCCCACGGCACACCTGATGATCGCTCACGGCACACTAGTGTGCCCCGGCACACTGGTTGGGAAACACTGCTCTAGAGCAGAGCTTTCCAAACATTGTTGTATCAGCTGTAGAGTGTAGGTGTGACACATAAACATGAGAAATGAAACTCTTGGAAATGTATATTATTTTCTTATAAATGATATAATGTAATGAAAGGTTATCATGTGATATGTTGTCTCCCCATTCATTTCATTATTATCATTTATGTATGTATCTGTATGTGTCGCAACACAGTAAGTCTTAAAGAGCCAGACCAGGTACAAGTAGTAAGTCAAACACAGTTTATTTCAAAACAGCTCAGTCAACTCAAAAATGGCAAAAAGAGTCAGGAACACTTCAGTGTGGAATGGCAAAACAAGTCAAAAACAATGACCAAATGGTCAAAAAGTCAATAGAACATAAAATCTGGATTATATCTATGGAAAACCCACATTAAATCCCAAAGGAAAGCACTACACAAAGGAAAAAGCACTCGTTGTCTATCATGAAGCAGGCAGCGGCAATGTTCTAAAGAGAGCCCACAGGAACCAGGAAAAACACAGCATATAGGACAAGACTCGGACACCCAGCAACACCTTGCTAACTGCAAAGAATCCCATATTCCGAAAACACCTTTTTATTCAGAAATCTTCATTGGAGCTGGAACTAGCCAATACCCTGTCATTAGTGCTTTCAGCTGCGACGGCAGCCTCAGGTGTAGCCCTTTGCTCCCTCTCCAGTCTCCTGTCAAGACTCAACGCCCTCTCATTAATGCTTTCAGCTGCGACAGCAGCCTCAGGTGTAGCCCTTTGCCTCCCTCTCCAATCTCTCCATCTCCTGTCAAGACTTAACTCCCCCCAGGATGAAGCCTGATCCTCAGAACTCCAATTCCCATCCCCGGGAACCCCCCAAATGTATCACTACTTGTTGTCTCTGCACAACCATTGTGCACCTCCTGTACTCTAGTCCAGTCCATTCCACTAGAACCATCCTCAGAATTTCCAGCCACACTTCCCATAGTTGACTCCTCACTGACAGACCCATCATCCCCAGAGAAACCCTCAAAAGAGTCTTCATCAATAGATTCCTGTCAGGCCCCAAGCCCCACAAGCCTCAGTTTCCCATGAACAATACTGTAGCCATGTTGGCTTTAAGATCCCTTCCAGGCCTGCTTGCCTTTCTCATGAGAACCTGGTACCAAGCAGGCAGGGTGAATTATTCAAGGTTACCAAAGCTATCCCGGGCGATAAGCGGAGAGGCCCGGGACTGAGAAGAGCCTAACTCCTTGTTGCAGCTGGGGAGACTAATTGGGTTTACATTCTTGAGAAGCTGAGGTAGTTAAAACAACAGCTACCATCCATCATGCCCACTTTGACACTCGACGCAACTTGCGTGGTCGAGATCAGAGGGTCGGAAGAGTATAACTGTTCAGGGTTGGCTTTGTGTCTCATCTCGTGCCAACTCCGCATTGAGGACTATGGATCTTTTAGAGAGGTCACTGGGCCTAACTAAGGACACTGCCTGCCAGTTGCCTGGCTGTATTGGATCTGGCCCGATTGGGAAAAGCCTTGTTACCTTGCTACGTTCCTGCTTGCTCCTGAAAAGACTTTCCTCGCTTTTGAATCCAGCTTTGTTCCTGATTGCCTCCAGCTGAATCCTGATTGCTACGGGGCTATTTACTCTGCTTGTCTCCAGAGATTTGCTGCTATTGAAAGCACTATAAGATTGCTTTCAACCTCTTTCCTTTACATTTATTCTAAATAAATCTGTTGTACCTCAGCTGACTGTGTGGTTTATCAAGGGAGGTCTTGGTCCAGGGCCTAGAGGGCGACAATTCCCCAAGTATTTGCTGGATCCTTTTCCTTTGTTGCTCCTCATCTGATTCCTGCTCACGAGTAACCCACTTTCCCTTCCTAGCTCCCAATTCCATACTCTCAGTGCTACTCAAAGCTCATCTCATACAACAGTATGGCTTATGAGGGGTTGTTTTGGTTGTCAAACTGAACTACTGTGTTGCAAAACAATGCATGTCTAAAAAATGTGCCACCAATATAAAATGTTTGGAAAGCTTTTCTCTAAAGGCATAAAAGTACGTCATTTTGTGAATGCATGTGCGTGTTCCAGCTTGTATAATGGCTGTGCTAGATTGCTGCAATTATTATTACTGTAACCCACATTGTCTCTTGTGTGAAAAACACTCCAGGGAAACTGAAATCTTGTGTAACTGCACTCTTTCACAATCTGGATATTAAAATGTTATTTGCTTGCTTGTTTGTTTGCACTGCTCCTGTACATTCCTGAAATTTAAAATGTCAGTGTTCATTGTCTGTGTTCCTTATTGTTAGTACTAATGTGCTGGATCTGTATACGTTAGTACAAAAGATAAGCAATCTGTATTTGTTCGTTATGTAGGAGAGAAAATCATTCCCTTTATTTGTATTATGTACAATTAGTAGAAGTGGTACAACAGATATGGGGAAAGGGCTTTTTCTGTAGTTTTAGACATTTCATCTCAATTTGTTCAAGTAAACAAATTAGCGATAGCATTAATGCAATCCGAGACCATATTAACTGCCATGGCTCAGTGGAATCATGGTAATTGTAGTTTTATAAAGTGTTTATCTTATCTTGCCAAATAGTGTTTATGCATCACCATACTACAGCACCCGTTGGCACCCCCTTGTCGTGGGGGAGAGGCTTGCGTACCCTAATGAAGTTGTGAGCTATGCTGGCAGTGGCAAATTAGTCACCGGTAGGGCCTCCCATGCCAGACAGGTCACAACCAAAGGGTCTGACAAAGAGCGTCAATGGGCTCTTTAACCTTTTGGCAACCATCCTAGGAGAAGGAAAACTCTAATTTCAAACCCGGGCAGATGGTGCTCGTGTAACCCTGTAAGCTGAACGATCTAAGACAGGGCTGTCCAACTTCTACCGGACTGGGGGCCTGAATTCCGGTCACTGATCACCTGGGGGGCCTTAGGGTCTGCCTCCGCTTCCAGCTCCTCCCCCGTCCGGCTACGCCCCCACCCCTCCCCGGCTCCGCCCCTCCCCAGCTCGGCCCCCACTCTGACCCCGTCCCCTCCACCGGCTCCGCCCCCTCCCCGGGCTCCAATTTACTTACAATTACTAGTTGCATTATTAATTATAAAATAAATTAAAAAATGGAACTGAATGAAATAAATATAAATATAAATAAATATCAGAAGAGAGATGGATTGAGGAAGGGAATATATATGGGAGGGAAATATAAATAAATAACATAAAAGCAAGAATTAAAGCAAGGAAGAAAGGAAGAAAGGAGCCACCCCAGCAAAACAGCCCTCAGTTCCAAATTAAATACATTATTATTGTATTTCTGCCCCATATATTCCCACCCCATCTTCCCCTTATTTCCAAATAAAATACATTTATTATTGTTATTATTATATTTCTGCCCCATATATAACCACCCCATCTTCCCCTTATTTCCAAATTAAATATATTTATTATTATTATTATTATATTTCTGCCCCATACATTCACAACCCCATCTTCCCCTTAAGCCCCCTGCCTCGGCCTACCTTTCCAAACGCGCTGGATCCAGTAGCCGGACCATGTACGAGGCGGTGGGCGCGGCGAGGCGGCGAGCGGGCGAGGCGGCGGGCAGGCGAGCAAGGCGGCTGCGCTTCCGCCGCGGCTGCGCCATCTCCGCCTCACAAAGACGGAGCGCGCCGATTGGCGGGGGAGGGAGGGAGTAGGAGGAAGAGGGAGCCTGCTCCTCCTCCCTGCCCCGCCCCTCCCCGCCGTGAAAAAAATATTTAATAATAATAATAAAAATAATAATATTTTTTTTAAAAAATTAAACAGCCGATTTCCTTTTTAAAAGGGTATGGGGCCGTAGGGAAGGGGCTGGGGGGCCGTATACGTCCCGCGGGCCGCCAGTTGGACAGCCCTGATCTAAGAGAAGGAAACTCAAGTCAAACCTACGACCCAAGGACCTCGCTGTCACCAACCAAGCTTGCTAGGCCCCAGCAGATGAACCTTTGGTTTAAAGGGTGAGGCCAGTTCTGTGCACGCTGCTCTCCACTACAAAAATCCATTGCACAGGCTCGAAGGACACATCCAACCTCCAAATCATCAAAGCGCTTGTAGAAAGCGTGGGATGAGTCCTTCCTGAATCTTCGTTCGCAAAGAAAAGCCAAGAAAAAGGGAACTACAGCTCCCATTTTTTTTCCAAAGGATTGAGCCAGGGCCATTGATGTGATGTCAGACTGCATTAATTCTACACCTCAGATGCACCCTGAGTTTGTGCAAGTTTGTATTTTCTGCAGTTGGTCCATTTTGTTTTCTTGAAGGGGTAAAAATATGTGCTTTAGATCATTACAAGGAGATATAATTTAGAAAGATTTCCCCAACTTCAGGCTTCCTCTCTGGTCCCTTCCACAGCTATATAAAATCCACATTGAACTGGATTATATAGCAGTTTGGACTCAGATAGTTCAAAGCAGATATTGTGGATTCTATCTATGTTTTTATTTTAATTGTTTCTTTGTTTTGATGGATTGTTTTGTTTATTGTCTTATGGACATTTGGCCCCATGTAAGCCACCCTGAGTCCCTTTGGGGAGATGGTGGCAGGGTATAAGAATAAAGTTGTTGTTATTATTATTATTATCTGCCTTGAAATTCTGGGTTATGTGGCTGTGTGGAAGGGCCCTCTGTTACCTTATTTACACAATTTTTAAAATTTCTCCACAGATGGAAACGTTGTTCAGGCTCTTTTTTTTCTGGAAGGTGTTTTCTTCAACAGTCCTTGGATTCCCAAATGGGAAGATTGCTGGGTCGTGTGATTCTATGTTACCCAGCCACGGAAATGCCATTCCACAGAACTCTCCACCACCATACGCCATCTCCGTTTCCAAAACCTCATTTGCTCCAGGAGATGAAATCATAGGTAAATATGTAATACTCATTAATGTGATTATTGTGATATAACAGTACCCTGCTGTATTAATTAAAAATGTCTTAGGAAGTTTTGGAAAAAACATCCATAAGCTTTTAGGAAAACCAGAATCTCCAAAGCCTTTTGGAAAGCAAGACCTTTTTGGAGATTAATTGGCATTCACACTATTTGGAATAATCATAACTAAAGGTACAGGTTTCCCCTGACATTAAGTCAAGTCGTGTCCGACTCTGGGAGGTGGTGCACATCTCCATTTCTAAGCCGAAGATCCAGCATTATCTATAGACACCTCCAAGGTCACGTGGCCTGAATGACTGCATGGAGCACCATTACCTTCCTGACAGAGCGGTATCTATTGATCTACTCACATTTGCACGTTTTTGAAACGGCTAGGTTGGCGGAAGCTGGGCTTAATAGTGGGAGCTCACACCACTTCCCAGATTTGAACTGCCAACCTTTCAGCCAGCAAGTTCAGTAGCTCAGTGGTTCAACCCACTGTGCCATCAGGAGCCCTGAATAATCATAACCTTTTTGTAAAGTATGATCTACCTGAGAAGAGCTAAAAACTTGTTTGAGTTAATCTCTTCTTTAGTGGTAAATATCCACTATCATTCATGCAATGCAAATTAGGTTTCTCAGTTGTTAGACTGATATACCTGGTTATCTCTTTGGACTGTTAGGAACAAAGATTATGCCAATGTACACAATATGTAGAAGATCTTCAGAAATGTTATTTCAGTTGCCTAAAAAATCATCTACTCTCCCATAAAATATATTTGGTTTTAAATCATGCTCTCAAGAGACAAAAATAAGTAGTATTCGTTAAAAATAACTTACCGTAGTTGGATTACTTACAAACTTCATGTGCTCAGCATACAGGTACTGAAGCAGCAAATTAAGGAGTTATGGAACTCCGAGTAGAAAATTTACTTTTATCAAAGCTACCTGAACGTGCGGGTACAAGGATGAGGGAAAACTCACGACAACTGTGAAGTAGGTGAAATCAAACGGGTTTATTGATGGCACCAGCTGGTGGGTTTCTGCCAGCAGAACACGCTGCAATCAGGGGCAAAAGACCCCGTCACTCTCAATAAAAAAACATTTATACCCCAATGGAGGCATTTCAGTTAAGCCCACCCCTTCTTCATGGATCTTGTACAATCATAATTGGCTGGTGTTTACTGGTGTTTACATGACATCTCATTAATCCAATAAAACATTGCATTTCCATTTGCATCACATCTCAAAAGTCCCACCTATGAATGAGAACAATAGTCATTTCTTATGTTAGTCTTTCTCACAGTACAGCTATCAGTGCTAAGACTCTGGTGTTCCTAGTTTGAAACATTTAGCTTCCAGGCTCCGTGCCAGCAACGGAGGGGGCTAAACTCTCCACTCATGCGCAGTTCTTTCTCATTTAGCACTAAGGGTTTTCATAGCACATCTTGTACTGTTCCATCCATCTAAGCCTATGTTATCTCACATTAGGCACAGAGTGCATCAAGAAGCATAAATCACAGTGTTATTTTCACAGTGCAAGTGCCTGCCTGATTCTTGGCACAGGAGCCCACTTTTCAAAGACACGTGTGCAGCATCACTCTCTGACTGTACTCCTGCACGGAAAGTACCAAAACCTGCTTTAGTACTTTGTTTATCAGTTGAAAGTTTAAACAGTAAGTTCTCTAAAGCAGGGGTGCCCACACTTTTTCAGCATGCGAGCTACTTATAATAAATCTAAGACAGAAAGATCTACCTTGAGAGAAGCAAGGCGGAGCTGGGGTGGGGGCGGGGGCCTGGTGCGGCTTGGCTCGGCCCCCTGGCTGGAGCTCTACCACAACTTCTCCAGGGCAGAGGGGGTATGCCAAGTTAGTGATGGCATAGCTAGCCACCACTGGCTTGGTAATACCCTCCTCTACCCTTCTCAAGGTTGCAGAAGCTGTGGATTGCCATCCCTTTCTCTTTCGTAGTCACTGTGGATCTCACACATCTGATAATTCCTGCTGCCAAGCAGAACAGCTTCTAGCAAGATAAAAAACACTAGCCCCACCCCTCCCCGCCCCCGAGTATATAAGCACCCAAGGGTGGGGCTAGCCTCCAATTCTCTTGATCCGCCGCCTTCGCAGCAGTCAGAGAACCTTCTCTCAGCGAGCTTCTCCCTACCTAGTGATTGATTGATTGATTCGGTTTGATATCTGTGCTGAACTTGGACTGTCTTTGACCTACGTGACTATCTGGTGTACTCTGAACTTGGACTGGACTAAGGTACCTCTATTTGCCCGCCCTACTTTTCTCCATGGCATCAACGTCATTCAAGAGGTGCACCCAGTGCCCTAATGTCATCCCGGAGTCTGATGGCCACTCTCTCTGTCTGGGATGCTTGGGAGAGGGCCATCGCACCCAAAATTGTTCCATCTGCAGGGGCTTCACTCAGCAGACGAAAAAGAATAGAGATGCCAGACTTAAAGCCGCTCTCTATGTGAAAGCCCTGTCCCCCCCTGATGACCAGGTGGCCGGACCATCCTCCACCCCCCTGGTGACAGGGCTGGAAAAGCCCCCCTCCAAGGTCCTGGCTAAGAAGAAGCCAAAGAAATTGGGAGGGAAGGCGATGGTCGCCCCGGCGCCTACCCAAGATGGCGGCCGAAGCTTGTCCTTGGCCCCTGTTGCCAAAGATGGCTCCGTGGAGACAGCACTGTCTTCTTCCTCGCCTGGCAATGGAGTGGCGGGAAGTTTTCGCGCCTCTGCGCAACAGACAGTCTTCACTGCTCCTCCTCAGCCTTCTGGCTTAATTGTGGAGCAACAGCGCCATCTGCCTGCCGTTCCCCAGCAATTGCAACTGGTGGAATGTCCTTTTTCCCCTCTCCCGGCAGCGCAAACCAGCTCAGCTGGGAAAGGCGCACTCACCTCTCCCCGAATGCCGGAGGATCTCACCCCGGCTCCCGGGGGCAGCGCGGGGATGGAGGCAGCTCCCTTGGCCATCGAGCGCACTGGAGAGACGAGCGCGATGCAGGACAGCCGCCCGGATCGCTCCCCACCGCCTCAGTATCGTCGGGAGCGATCTAGACGGCGCGATCGCTCCCCCTCGAGACGGAGCCTGCGGAGGCGCCACCGGCGTCGATCCTCCTCCTCTTCCTCTTGCTCCTCCTCATCCTCTTCGCCTGCCCGATACCGCCGGTCCCGGAGGAGCAGGAGTCGCCGCTCCAGGAGGCCACGATCCCCCTCTGTTAGGAGGTCATCGGAGGCGCTTGCGTCCTTGCCCGGCTTTTGGCGCTTCGCCCCCGATGGGAGGCTGGTCTACGTGGGGCAACCTGCTAACAGCCCACTCCAGTCACAGCCACAGCCTGCTTCAGCCGAGCCTTTGGCTCTTGCTCCTCATCTGCCTCCAGCACAGGCTTGCTTGCCCGCCCCCCAACCTGAGCCCATGCCTGCGCCCTCAATGAATCCGGCACCCGCGGCTGCAGACCCGGGGACCCGCGAACCTGCCTGCTTGCCTGCGCTCGCCTGCCAGGCGACCCAACCCCACCTTGCACCTGCGACTCGGATGGGCCCGATATCCGCGGCGACAGCACCGATATCCGCGGCGACAGCACTGATATCCGCGGCGGCAGCACCGATATCCGCGGCGACAGCATCGATATCCGCGGCGACAGCACCGATCTGCCTGCCTGCCCCACCTTGCCAGCTGACTCTCCTTCAACCAAGGGGCGCGGCACCACCTGCCCTCCCGAATGCTTTACAAGGTCAGCCTCTGTTGGCCGCTGGCTCAGCTCAAGGGCCCTTGGACGAGGCGGCGCCCAATGACTCAGATCCAGCATCTGAGGGCGAATCTGAAAAAGAACCAGGTGTTGTCGATGGACCTCTGCCTCCCCAGTCAGACATTAATGCCTTTGTAGCATTGGTTACTCGCATGCTGGCAGCCCTTTCATTACCGGCTCCGCAGGCACCGGACACTGTTGACGACCCTATGTGGGCGTCCCATGAACAAGTGGTCCCTTCCTCATGTCTCATGCCAGAGTTGCCATTCATGCTGAAACTAGCCAAGGGGCCCAACGCTGCGCCCAGCTCTATCCCTGCGGTGCCGAGAAAGCTTGAGTCATTATATAGGGTCAGCCTCCCTTCAGCCCAGTGGGTATTGAAGCCCCCTAAAGCCAACACTGTGGTGTTGGAGATGTCTAAGGTTAGGCGCCCCAATACCGCCGCGGCTTCGCCGGCTGACAAGGAGGGCAAGAAGCTGGACTCTCTAGGGAAGAAGGTTCACCTTAACGCGGGCATGTTAGTCAGAATGGCCCACTACGCCACGTATATGGCGGGATATCAGAAATACCTGTGGGATAAGGTGACACCCTATTTCGACTTGTTGCCCCCAGAGCACCAGTTGGTTCCCAAGTCCTTTGCCGTTGAGGCAGCAGCCCTAGGGAAGGTGCAGAAGGAGTTTGCCCGCCACCTGGCGGAAGACGCCTCGGGCCTCATAGGAGCGGCCACATCCATTCGGAGACATGCGTGGCTCCGGTCAGCTACTCTTTCGGACGAGGCTAAGGCCCTCGCGGAAGACCTCCCCTTCCACGTGGACGGGTTATTCAACCCGGACACGGACACCAGTCTGAAATCTAAGCAGGAGGTCAGGGTAGCGGCCAAGGGCTACGGCTATACCTGGCAACCGTACCAGCAGCGATCGCGCAACCGTGGCCAGGGGTTTTACCGCAGATTCCCCACCTCCTCGGGGGGTTCCTTTAGAAATAGGTATGCCAATTCGGGCCGATTCCAACAGAACCGGAGAAACTTTAACAACTCCTTCGGTTCGAAGCCCAGGTTCCAGCCATACCAGAATAAAGCCAAGAACACGCCCGCCTCCAAGAAGCATCTTTGATGCCCCGGCGCTGCCGATAGCCCCGTTTGTGGCCTTATTGCCTGGTTCCGTGTTTCACCCGAGTTCTCCCCAGGTCCCTGTTGCGACGCCCTCCTCCTCACTGTTTGTCGATAGGCTACGCCCTTTCACGAAGGCATGGGAGGATATCACATCTGATCGATGGGTCCTTTCTATAGTTAGTTACGGTTACGTCATAGAGTTTGATAAGTTACCGCCTGTTGGTAACGTGTGCCGTACCACCGCTAGTTTTGCCTTGCAGTCAGAAGTAGACACACTGCTCCAGAAGGGCGCCATTTCCGAGGTTCCCCCGCCCCTGGTTCATGAATGTTTTTTCTCTAAGTATTTCCTTGTAGATAAGCGCGGGGGAGGATTCAGGCCCATCCTGGACCTGAGAAATTTGAACAAATATATTGTACCAAAGCGCTTCCGCATGGTTACCCTTGACACTATCCTACCATTTTTGAATAAAGATGTATGGTTTGTTACCATTGACCTGCGGGATGCCTATTTTCATATTTCTATCGCTTCCCACCACCGTAGATTCCTATCGTTCATGGTTGGGAGGTCGGCGTTCCGGTTTAATGTTTTACCATTTGGGTTGGCCACCGCGCCTCGTGTTTTCACGAAGTGCATGGCCGTCGTCGCGGCCTTCCTTAGGACCAAGGGTATTACTGTCTACCCGTATATCGACGATTGGCTTATCGTGGCCCGGTCAGCTGATCATCTGCGTTCCCATGTTGTCTTTGTTTTGTCCCTTCTGCAGTCTCTCGGCCTGCTGGTGAACACGGAGAAATCCAACCTCTCTCCTTCCCGAAGGGTTCTTTTTATTGGGGCCCTGCTGGACTCCGACTCCGAAAGGGCTTATCTCCCTCCGGAGCGTTACGCCAACCTACTGGGGCTCCTTTACGTGGCAATCAACCTGACCACCATCTCGGCAAGGGATGTCCAGGTGCTGTTGGGCCACATGGCGTCCACGGTCTCAGTAACCCCATATGCCCGCCTGCGCCTTCGGCCCCTCCAGGCTTGGTTCTTGAGCGTCTTCGACCCCTTGACGGGGAATCCCAATGTCCAATTGCACCTCCCGGAAGAGGTTATACAGTCTCTCAAACTTTGGACGAATCCCGAATGGGTCTGTGCGGGGCTCCCGTTCCGGGGACCGGAGCCCACTCTCACGATCACGACAGACTCCTCTCTGCGGGGGTGGGGCGCTCACTCCGGCGATCTCATCGCACAGGGCTCGTGGTCCCCCGCCGAGGCTACACTACACATAAACGTGTTAGAGTTATTGGCAGTACACAGGGCGCTCCAGTCATTCGAGGGCTTAGTCACAGGTCAGGTAGTTCAAATACTGACGGACAACACCACGGTAATGTTCTACTTGAACAAGCAGGGGGGAACTCACTCCAAGCCCCTGCTGTCCCTCACCATGCAAATCTGGGACTGGTGCCTGGCCCGAGATGTACACCTGATGGCCCTACATGTTCCAGGGGAGGAGAACACGTTAGCGGACTGCCTGAGCAGAACGCCGTTGTCCCATCACGAATGGGCGTTGCACCCGGACGAGGTGTTCTGCCTATTTCAAGCTTGGGGACAGCCCCAAATAGATCTATTTGCAACTGCTCAAAATGCAAAGTGCCCCCTATATTGCTCTCGTTACGAACCCAGGTCGATGAACTCCCTGGGGGATGCCTTCCTGTTCCGGTGGACAGACCACTCCTTTTATGCCTTTCCGCCATTCCCCCTCATCGCGAGGATGGTAGCGAAGTTGCAGCTGGACAATGCCTCCTGCATAGTGGTCACCCCGTGGTGGCCTCGTCAAGCGTGGTTCTCCACCTTGCTACTCCTGTCCAACAGGACGTTTGTTCCACTGCGCCCCAGGATAGATCTTCTCACCTCCCAAGGGGGGAGGGTCTTCTATCCAGAGGTTCGCAAACTGAAGCTTACTGCCTGGAGGATCCTTCCCCCTTGTTAACCAGGTTTGATAGTTTATCACGTCCCGTTAGAAATATTTTGGAGGCCGCCCACAGGGCGTCCACTAAACGTTCTTACATATTTAAATGGAATCGCTTCCTGGAATTCGTTGCCCTTCGGGGAGTTGACCCTACGACAGCCCCTGTCTCCGTTGTTTTGGACTTCTTAGTTTCGTTGTCCGAGGCAGGGCTATCGCCGGTGTCGCTAAAATGCTACCTCGCCGCGCTTACGTGGTACAGGAGAAAAGCTGGGATACCCTCCCTATTTGGGGACCCTGTAGTCCGGGTTTTTTTAAGGGGATTGAATGGCCTTAGGCCGACTGTCGCACCAGTGGTCCCCGCTTGGAGTTTAGATCTTGTTTTGGCTTCACTCATGAAGCCCCCCTTTGAACCCCTTGCCTCTGCCCACATTTCCCACCTTTCTTGGAAGGTAGCATTCCTTATTGCGGTGACCTCTGCCAGAAGGGCGAGTGAGCTCTCAGCTCTCCGAGCGGACCCGCCCTATGTGAGGTTCCACAGAGACAAGGTGGTTCTTCGTACGGACATCGCCTTCCTCCCCAAGGTAGCTAAGACCTTCCATATGTCTCAAGAGTTAGTTCTTCCGGCTTTTTTTCGCAACCCGTCCACGACCCTAGAACGTAATTTACATTCCCTAGACGTTAGGAGAGCAGTGGCCTTTTACCTGGACAGGACGGCCGCAGTTAGAAAGACTCCCAAGTTATTCGTTAAGTACCGCAGGGACGAGTTAGGGATGCCGGTGTCGACCCAAAGACTATCAGCTTGGATAGTGGCCGCTATTCGATTGGCTTACGTGGCACAGGGTCAACCTTTGCCCCAACAAGTGAACGCTCATTCGACGAGAGCCGTGTCTACCTCAGCCGCCTTCCTGCGTGGAGTACCTTTAGAGGCGATTTGTCGAGCTGCCATCTGGTCCTCGCCGTCCTCCTTCGTTTCCCACTACAAGTTGGATGTGACCTCCAGGAGAGATGCTGAGTTTGGGAGAGCTGTCTTGTTTTCGGCGTTGGCATGACGCCCACCGTCCATGGTTAGTTGTAGCTCGCTATTCTATCAGATGTGTGAGATCCACAGTGACTACGAAAGAGAATTATGGGTTGCCTACCTGTAACCGTAGTTCTCTGAGTAGTCACCTGTGGATTCACACATCCCCACCCTTCCTTCCCCTTGAGTGTCATGCCCCGCCTTCTGGTTGCCTTGTGCGGCGGAAGAGAATTGGAGGCTAGCCCCACCCTTGGGTGCTTATATACTCGGGGGCGGGGAGGGGTGGGGCTAGTGTTTTTTATCTTGCTAGAAGGTTCCGAGCTGTTCTGCTTGGCAGCAGGAATTATCAGATGTGTGAATCCACAGGTGACTACTCAGAGAACTACGGTTACAGGTAGGCAACCCATAATGTCGCAAGACTTGCGTGTGTGTGCCTGCCTGCGTCCCTGTTGGAAGGAAGAGACGATTCAGGATTTTTTCAAAGTACAGTAGACTCAATTAACCGTTACCCAAGGGGAATGTTAGATCATGTTGGATAAAGATAGTTTCTGGTTGCTTGAGAGATGCTCTTAAAATAGCCCTAGCTGTGTATCCCAAATCCTATACACTGCTGTGTATCCCATACTATACTGTACCATTAACTATTGACGTAATAATGAAGATGTACTGTCTTATAAAATTTATTTTATTTTAATGTTTAGACAGTGTACTTTTAAAGTCAGCAAAGTCAAGTACTAAATACAGATGGAGAAAATATAGTAGTTCTAATAATGGTTTTTTTCTGCATGACAAAACATGCAGAAACATACCGTGTACTGTTAAGAGGGTGTAAGTCAGTTTCTTTTGTGAGTTTCAATCATTATCATATTCTGTTAATAAAACTAGTTATCCCTAACGTTTGAGTTTCAAGTTTTTAATAAAGTGTCCCTTATTTTTGTGAAAAATCCTGTAAATGTCCCTTATTTTCTATATCAAAAAGTGGCAAACCTATCCTCACTCCACTGCCCCCTTAGAAAGGTTCAGCGCTCCCCAAATTCCCCTGAGCTTCCCAGCGCGCCCTTGGATCGCCCCACTGCCCACCATGGGGCAGTATCGCCCACTTTGGGAGCCACTGATATAGATTATATGGCAGTGTAGATCCAGTCCCTCTCTCTGATTCTAAATATTGGTACAATATGCATCACTTTTAGAGTAGCAGCCATAACAGCAATCGTTTTTTCTTCTGTTAATGCCAATTACAAGATATTCAAACACACACTTATTTTTCTTCCCAACACAGTTATACTAACTGGAATCAATGACTCAACGTTTAAAGGAGTTCTTCTCCAGGCTCGAACACCTGGAGGAAGCTCTGCTGTTGGGAGCTTTCGAATCCTAAGTCCCGACACACAAGGTCTTGAATGCAGTAATATTCAGGTATGTGTGACTTAAATAATTCTAGTCATGTGTAATTCTGTTGTTGTTTTTATGTGTTGCAAAAAAGAGCAACTGTTCTTTACATTTCTAACAGAAATGGGTGGAGTTGTTAGGTCCAGAGAATGCCTAGTGCCTTACTATCTTTGCCATCATGTGGACCAGTGTTTTTCAACCTTTTTTGAGCAGCGGCACATTTTTTACATTTACAAAATCCTGGGGCACACCACCAACCAAAATGACACAAAATGACACGCTAACACAGTAATACATATAGTTAATATGTTTTTAAATGTATTTATACACTCAGTATATGACTGGTGAACAATGAACAGGAGAGCTGATACACAGTCACTAGAAAGGCCAAATGCCAAATGTAGTAATAGTTGGTAAACATAGACACGAAAACGTACCCAGTCCTCACGGAAGCCAGCTGGAAAGAGAGCAGCCAGATGGAAGCACACTCTGAGGCAGAGAGTTCCACTGCTGAACAGCTCTCACATGAAGTTCTTCCTAATGTTCACCCTCCTACACAGACATGCTTCCCTGTGATGTTTGCTTTTCTGCTTGCAATGTTGTGCTCTCTCTTTCTCTCTCTCGCTCTCCATATATTTTTTCTTCGTGGTCTCTGTGAATGCACACTTATGAAGTCTGCGCACCAAAGCAGGCTTCCAACATAAACTTCCCCAGTTTGAAAAGTTTTGGCGGTAGCCCCGCCCAGCGGGCCCGGAGGGCATATAAGCCGGTCCATGCGCGCCCACCCCATTCCTTTGTTTTCCGCCACTTGGGCAACATCGGAAATTTCCTTACTGGTTGTGTGAGCGTAGCATGTCCACAACCAGTTTCAAAAGGTGCCTTACGTGCGGTAGTAAGATCCCGGACTGCGACGGACACTCCAGGTGCCTCCAGTGTCTAGGAGAAGGGCACATAGTTCCTTCCTGTCGACACTGCTAGGCCTTCTCCGTGCAGACCAGGAGAGCCAGAGCCCGAAGACTTCGGGCCTATCTTCTTGAGCAATCCCTTGCTCCACCTAAGATGGCGGCGGCTGCACCATCTACCTCCTCTGGGGTCGGGGCGGCTGCTCCAGCCCCCTCCGTGTCCAGGCTGGGAAGAAGCTTCCACGGAAGGAGAAGGACCCAAAGCCTACAACATCTAAGGCTTCGGTGTCGAAGAAGGCTTGCACGGTGACTACCGAAACCGTCCAGTTGCCTTCCTCCCGACGGATGTCGGTGAGCTCGGTGGCGTCAGGTCTCGCCCAGAGGTCGGCCATCTCGAGGACTCCCTCCAACAAGGCCATGGAGATCGCATTCCGGAGGTCGACCAAGGAGGCCCGTAGAGCCCAGACAAGGGAACTGGTACCTGTGACTCTGGACAAGTCTTTGGAGGCCGCCACCTCAAGACCGCCGTTTCTGAAGAGGCGAAGAACGACGCCATCTATGTCGGCTTCTTCGAAGACACCCGCTTCTGCCTCATCCTTGAGCTCGTCGCCTACCCCCTCTCTCGCTGTGGAGAGAGTGATGGTACAACCGACCATCTCGCCGGATGACTCCGTGCAGACGGTCGTCAGAGTCCCTCCGGCCCAACCATCGGTGAGACAACTCTTCGTGTCTCAGACGCCGGAGAAGGGTCGACAGACGAGCAGACTGGCCCTGGCTTTGGCCTCCAAGAAGCCTCTCCCCGCCTCCCCCTGCTACGGCCTCGTCGGTAGCCATTCCAGCGTCGATCATGGCTCCCTCGACCTCACTTCCGGCTGGACCTGAAGTTGCAGCTCCACCGGCAGCGTCGGACGACGAGGTGGAAGATGGAGAGGCCCCAAGATCTGTGGTGTCGGGCTCCATACTGTTGGTGGCGTTGGATTGCACCCCTTCACATCATGGATGCGATCCGGAACCATCTTAATCCCCGACAGACTCTGCTAGAGCCTTCGGCGATCAGGTCGGGAGGATGTCCAGAGCTCTTGGGATCGAGACATACGTCCCTCGGAGAGCCAATGCCTGTCCAGTCTTCAGCCGTGTCCAGGTGGAAGACGCAGCACAGCCCCATCTTCCCATGCTCGAACCCCTGGAGGAGGTCGTCAAGGCATCATGGAAGACCCCGTCCTCCATACCCCCAACCTCAAAACGCATTGAGGCTTGGTACAAGACGGACGAGAGGGAGAAGGACTGGCTCCACGATCATCCAGTGCCTAACTCCATGATCGTCACCTCAGCCCAGACCTCCGGTCAAGAGTCTACCGCTCCCACCGACCAGGAGGGGAAAAGATTTGACACTGTATGTCGGAAGATCTACTCGGCTGGCCTCCTTCTCACCAAGGTGGCAAATTATGGTGCGTGCATGGGGGCGTACCACCAGATTCTGTGGGAAAGGGCCCAACCCTTTTTCCAGAATCTCTCTGAAGAGCAACATGCTGCCCCGGCCTCCATCAGCCAAGAGGCGCAAGCCCTCGCCCACCATCAAATCCTGATGGCTCATCACACAGGGGACACCTCGGGAAAGCTGCTGGCCCACGGTGTCGCTATACGAAGACATGCGTGGCTGAAATCGTCGGGCCTCTCTTCAAATTCCCGCAGGGTGATCGAGGATCTGCCCTTCGACGCCCAGGGACTGTTCTTTGCGGGCACAGACGAAAAGCTTAAAGCCAACCATGACTTTAAGATTTTGACAGCGAAACTGATTGTCCACCGCCTCAGCCGAGGGCAAGGTACTATCAACGGCCCAGATTGCAGTACCGCCAGTCCCCCCGGCCCTACTCTGCCCCACAACAGCAGTAACAACAGCAGCAGCAGCCGAGACAGCAGCAGCAGCAGAACCGTTCTCGCCAAAACCAACGCTCTAGGCCGCGCCAGACCTCTGGAAACGGACAATCAAGATGTCGCATTTGGCGGGATGAGGGACGACACAGCCTCCTCGCACAGTACCGCTGCTGCCTCCATGCCTCCTCCCATCTGTCGACCTCCACCATCAAACCCTCCATTCGGGGACCGCCTGACCCACTTCATCGGTACTTGGCTACGCATCACCTCAGATGCATGGGTTCTCAGGATTGTCCAAGACGGCTATGCCTTGGAATTCGAGGAGCTCCCACCCACGGGGTTCATCGTCGAGACGGAACCGTCAGACGCGATCCTGAGGGAGGTCGACACTCTGCTTCAAAAGGGAGCAGCTTCACCACGACCGGCGAACCGGGACGGAGAGGCGTTCTTCTCTCGGTACTTCACCATGCCGAAACCCGATGGTACCCTGCGACCCATCCTGGTACGGATTCGGGCCTGCCCTCCATCCTCAGGATAAGCTGGGTGTCATCAGCGTACTGGTGACACCCAAGCCCAAAACTACGCACCAGCTGGGCAAGTGGTCGCATGTAGATGTTAAATAATGGAGGGGAGAGGATTGCCCCCTGGGGGACCCCGCAATGAAGCGGGGAGCCCCTGGAGACAACCTCACCCCTCCTTACTGTGTCCGGTTCTGAAGGAAGGAGGACACCCAATTCAGGGCTGTCCCTCTCACCCCAGCCCCGGCAAGGCGGTGAGTCAAAAGATCGTAATCGACTGTATCAAACGCTGCTGTGAGGTTCAATAACACGACCAACGCCGATCCGCCTTGGTCCAGCTGGCAGTGCAGCTCCTCCGAGATGGAGACCAGAACCCTCTCCATCCCATGCCCCGAACGGAAGCCGGACTGGAAGGGGTCTAGCCAAGTTGCGTCATCTAGGAAAGACTGCAACTGCTCCATTGCTGCCCTCTCAACTATCTTGCCCAGGAACGATAAATTCGAAACTGGGCGGTAGTTGGAAAGGACCGTTGGATCTAATCCCGGCTTCTTCAGCAATGGAGAGACCACCGCCTCTTTTAACCTCTCTGGAAACACTCCTTGCTCAAGGGAGGTGTTGACTATATTCAACAGAGGGTCACGCAACCCTGCCAGGCTAGCTTTCACCAGCCAGGAAGGGCACGGATCGAGGAAGCAGGAAACGGAGCCTGACATCACTTGGGGTTCGGACTGAATCTTTCCCTCTGTGCACAATAGTTGCAGCCATAATCCTATCGACAGCTTCTGCGTCCAGTGGTGTGAACCGGTTGAAGGTGGGCCCGGCAAGAGGCCACGGAGTCTCGAGTTCACTGACTGTATCAATCGTGGCCGGAAGGTCCCGGCGGAGGGTCAAGATCTTGTCTGCAAAGAAGTCCTGAAAAGCCTCGGCTTGGGAGTTGTAGTTGCTGGGATTTCTAGTTAACCCACAGTCAAAGAGCATCCTGAACTCCACCAATGATGGGGGGGGCACAAGGCAGAAGAGAAGGGGGAAAGAGCATGAGGCAAGAGGGAGGGGGGAAAGAGCGCCAGGCAAGAGGGGGGGAGAGCGCCAGGCAGAAGAGAAGGGGGGGGGGAGAGCATGAGGCAAAAGGGAGGGGAAAAAGAGCGTGAGGCAAGAGGGAGGGGGGAAAGTGCGAGGCAAGAAGGAGGGAGGAAAGAGTGCGAGGCAAGAGGGAGGGGGGAAAGAGTGCGAGGCAAGAGGGAGGGGGGAAAGAGTGCGAGGCAAGAGGGAGGGTGGAAAGAGCACAAGGCAGAAGAGAGGGGTGAAAGAGTGCAAGGTAGGGGGGAGTGCATGAAGCGGAAGGGAGGAGGAGGAGGAGAGCAAAGGCATGCTCTGCGGCGGTGCTTGCTCCTAGCCTCCTCCTCCTCTTCTCCCTCCTTCCCTCCCTTCCCCTCCGTTGGCCGCTCTGCTTGCCTGCCTGCCTGTCTGCCGGGGCCCTTACGGGCTGTGAAATGCCCAGGTCTGCTTTTGGGGAACGAGAGGGGCATGGCTGGCTGGCGCTCCTTCTCTCGCTGCGCCCCCTCCTCCCTCTGTCCTCCTACTTCTCCTCTCGCCTACCTCCGTTTCTTGCAGGCGAGGGGATTGGGCCTGAGCGGCAAGTGGCTTTGCGCTGTCCCTCATGCCAGGCAGGGAAGGGAGGCTGCGAAGCCCCTGCCTGGGCGAGGAAGCCCTGGAACGCTTCCTGGCCACCCTCCTCGCTGCCAGCCTCCCTGCTTCTCCTCCCTGCTTCCTCCCTCCTCCAGGCTACGTGATCGACCAGCTCCGCCTTCGCGATTGTCTTCTCGAAAGAGGCCGCAGCATTGTGGATAGTGCCTCTCCATGCCTCCCGATGTGAGGCCAGGGTGGACCATTGTTGGTGATCAATCTGGCCGAGCCTGAGATGTTGTTTCAAGGAGTCCTTATATCTCTTTTTGGGGGCGCCTCTCTTGCGCTGACCCGTGGCGAGTTCACCATACAGTAGTATCTTTGGGAGGCGGTGGTCCTCCATCCTAGAGACGTGTCCTGCCCAGCGCAGCTGTGTTCTCAATAGCATGGCCTCAATGCTGGTGATCCCTGCTTGCTCAAGGACAGCAACATTAGTCACATAGTCGGTCCAGTGTATATTTAGGATTGTGCGAAGACAGCGCTGATGAAAGCGTTCGAGGAGTCGTAGGTGTTGGCGATAGGTGACCCATGTTTCAGACCCATAAAGGAGAATAGACAGTATGATAGCTCTGTACACACTGATTTTGGTACTTTGCCTCATTTTCTGTAGCACTGGCATCTTACCCACCTTCTGCTCTTTTTACCCAAGAAGCCGAACTATTTTACAGTGCCAAAGCCATTGGCACACAAATAAGTTGTTGCCTTATGATTAACTGGGAGTTTACATTTACACTATTTTGATAACAGAACCAATAGGATAGTGGGTGGTTTGTTCATGAAAGTTCCTGAAAATCCAGATCTGATTATAACCACACTAAGAGTGAAGTAAACTCTTACAAAGAGTGAAGTAAAGTGTGTGATAGAACACTTCATCCTAGGCACACAGTTAATTAAGAAACCCATAAATTACTTTGGGGTAGTCTGAATTGGCTCAAAGTAACATTGAGAAGGTTTTGTTTTTCGAAACCTGGTAAATTGTTACTTTTTCTGTATCTTTTTTTAATTGTAGAATTCTGCGGTGAGTCACACAAATCGGCTTCACAAGAAAAATGTAACGGCAGCTTGGATTGCGCCTTCTGGTGTGCGGCAAGTTGTATTCAGGTATGGACATAAATACTTGTTTTCATGGTTCATATGAACGACAACCTAGGGCTCTATATGACACAGAGATCCAGGGTTCAGCTGCTCGGTTATTCCTGTTTACAGAATGAATGGCTAAACAAATCACATAAGAAAGAAATAAGATCCTTCTACACTGCAATATAAAACCCAGATAAGAACATAAGAACATAAGAAGAGCCATGCTGAATCGGGCCTCAGCCCATCTAGTCCAGCATTCTGTGTCACACAGTGGCCCACTAGTTGTACACAGGGATCTTAGCAGAAAGGAGGGCAAAACCCTCACCTGCTCCCGACCCCCCCACAACCAGTACCCGGGGAAATCCTGCCTGCCTCCATCAACACAGAGGTGGCACTTATCTGCTTTGAACTGGATTATAGGCAGTGTAGATGGATATAATCCAGTTCAAATCAGATAATGTGGATTATCACCTGCACTTTTTTAAAAGCCTGAAACAGCTGATCAGATGATTAAGCTGTGAAACGTTCTGTGTGTCTGATCCTGGGATTTTTTAACCTTCATTTAAAACCCACAATTTTGTGCTGTCTGGAAGCTTCCTGAGTCTACACTGCCACAAGATCCAGTTCAAAGCTGGATTTTATATGGCAGTGTAGATGGGGCCTGTAAAGGATCAGTCGACCGTTTGACTAACTGGACAAGGTGGACCTTCTTTTAAAATCCCCCCGCTGTTGCCACTTTGCGAAGACGCAGCTTACAGCGTGCATCCACTTGTGAGCCACTTTTCCCTCAAACTATCTGTGGAGAACTGTGTCAGGGCAAGGACCCAAACTCCCACTGACACTATTTATTAGTTTTTGCTGCCACCATTCACTATACTTGGCTACCCACTGGGAAGAATTGGTTTTAGAGGCTTGTGTGTGAAGGAATTACGAGAGATATTTTTGGTTAAAGAACTGTAAAGTTTATTCAAACAGTGTTCTAAGCGTGGAGGTTTCAGAGTTCAAAGCTTAGGTGGTTACAATATTTTCTCAGAGGCACGTATCTTACAGTTACAATACACTAACTATGGAGATACAACTTAACACTATATAGCTGTACTCCTAGAACCAATAACTCAGCAGTCTTTACTCTAACTGCTGGTCCTTTTAAACTCAACTGCTCTCCCAGCAGTTTAAACACACCTTTCCTTCTACTCTTTCACAGAGTAGAGTCAGAGTCTCGTTTAAAACCGCTGACAGCTGGCTAAAACTGACTCTCAAAATCTCCACACACCCTCTCTCCTTCGATGTTTCTACCAACTCTGCCAAAGTTTGAATTTGAAGCCTCTAAAGCCAGTTGCACGCTCCGCCTCCTGTTTCCATAGTAACGGAAACACCTTGGAGGTTTGGCATGCTAATATCTCTGTTAACCCTTTAGAGTTTTCTAAGTTTTTACCCTTTCAACATACATACATATATACAAACATTAACCATATTCAAAACCTGTAATAAAGAAATATGAATTCACCACAGGGCCTATATCTAGTCTAAGGCTGCAGTAAATGGCTTGCATGTTATTTATTGTCTGATATAGATATATTACTCAGATGTGATATTTTACAATAAAGTTACAAGAATGTGATGTGGAAGAATTGATTAGTTGTACCTAACCAATGACACCCAAATGTACATTTCAGTGGTCTTTCTCTCCTGCCTCTCTAGAGCAACAGTTGTACAGAGTTATACTATGTTCTGGTATCCGGTTCAAAGCCACTTGCTTGCATCTTCTGGTGAATCATTTGTTTCAGTAAGTTTTGATTTGATACTATCTTTTTTAAAATATTGAAATATATAATAAGTACATAACATTTAAATTAAAATGCTTTAAGCTTGAAATTATATATACTTGGGGCACTTCCAGACTTGACAGAATTGCATGCCAAAGCGGGTTTTTAAAACCCGTTTTGGTGCGTATTTCTGTCCCCACACCCACCAAAGAAAACTAGGCTTTCCCAGTGGGATGTTTAGATGCCCTCCAGGTAAATACTGGGAGAGAACCCAAACACCCAGAGGCAGGCATGTAGCCAGGGGGGGGGGCTAAGGGGGCTTCAGCCCCCCGAAATTCTCAGGGTGGTCCGCGAAAAGGCCTTACTTGTACATTATTTAAACTGTTATGTTTATTCATATCATGATCTGATCACCATGCTCGTTATATCCCACATTAATGGGGTTATTGGGATAACAATACAAAAGGTTTGCTAGGGTAGACCCTCTTCCACCCAGTCTCAGCCCCCCGAACCAAACTCAGCCCCGAATCAAAATCCTGGCTACGGCCCTGCCCAGAGGTGTCATTTGGACACCTCAGGTAAAAACCTGACAGGCCCCGCATTTTGGGGCCTGTCTTGAAGTGCCCTTAATAATAATAATAATAATACCAATAATCACAACAACTTTATTTTTGTACCCTGCCTCCATCTCTCCGAAGGGACTCAGGGTAGCTTACATGGGGCCGAGCCCGATCAACACAGTTAAAAAATAACACTAAAATGAATGTGTGTTTTCAATGCATGTGTCGTTCTGTGAAAAGGCCCACATAATTAGAAAATGATATAAAAAGAGATTTAAAAAATTTTCAAAAAGAGAATAGAAAGGAAACCTGACTCCTTCCTTTTGGGGATAACTGATTTTGGTTCGGAGAGAATGGACAAAAAGATTTTTATAATAGCTACTACAGCTGCAAAGATGGTGTGTGCTAAACATTGGAAATCAAAAATAGCCCCAACCAAAGAAGATTGGATATTAAAAATGATAGAGACTATTCAGATGGACTGGATGACGGAAACGTTAACGGAAAAAGATGACATGGGAGGGGGGGAAAATGAAGAGCAACTGGGACAAGATACAGGAATACTATAAAAAGAATTTAATGTAGAACTAAAACTTCTGTAAAGAAAGGAACATGTATTTATATTTAATAATATTTGTTCATCAATATCTTTACTATATATATTCTTATTTTATGTTGCAGCCTGGAAATAACAAATGAAGTCGGATCTTTTTGGAGATTATTCAATAAGTCGTATATCTCAAAATTCAAATTTCTCTCTCTATTATTTCTTTATATAACCTCTATGTTCTTATTTAAATGAATTCTAAGCTGATTATTACATGATATAAAGACTAACATATATTGTCTTGAATTAATAATCAATAAAAAGGATAGGAGATTAAGAGATATTTGGTGTTAAGGCTTTTTAAGATATGGTTAGTAGTGTGATTTTTGTGTTTCTGTGATTCTTTTTTTGTCTTTTTGATCTAATTTTTCCTTGCCATTGATTTATGTATGTGCTTTTCATAATCTTGTTTGTCTTTGTGTGATTTGTCAGATGACTATTGTATTTTAAATGAAATTCAATAAAAACTATTTTAAAAAATGCAAACAACAGTATAAAACAAAACAAAACAACAACATTATAGCAATATATAAAACAGGCATCAAAACCAACAACCAATAACAAATTCAATTTATTGTCATGGGCGGGCGGACTGGTGCAACTATAATTTAAAGGATAGGCTAGTATGTAAAGTGCATAGGTCATATGGCAGCAATAAGGATAAGAGCAATAGTAAAGTGCAAGGACATGATTTTAGATCCTAGCTGTGGCCAGCTATCTATGGAATTGTCTACTCAAAAGCACAGCAGAACATCCTTTACTTCTTTGTGGAAGGTGGACAGGGAGGGTGCTAGGCTGATCTCCCTGGGGAGGGAATTCCAGAGCCGGGGGGTCACAACTGAGAAGGCCCTCTCTCTCATCCCCACCAACCTTGCCTGAGACGGAGGTGGAAGTGAGAGGAGAGCCTCCACAGAGGATCTTAGAGATCACACAGCTTTGTTGGGGGAGATGTACTCACAAAGGTAGGCAGGTCCTGAACCGACATGTTTCTCTTGGGCATTGTTGGCATAGCTCACAAATCTCACCTGGGTTGGTGACGCTATTCTGCTGCTACTGTTAGCATCACTGGAACAGTAATATACTTTTTGCAATATACAGTACAACCCCCATAAGCTTTTGACCGATACCCATGGTTTCATCTATCAGGATCTGACAAAATATACAGTCTCTAAGAATTTTGTGGGTGTTCCAGGTAACTATACCCCCTTTCCTCATGACAACTCTTTTTCCAGGCGTGAATTTCCATTTCAAGAGATATAGTTCTCTCACTTCCTGTTGTCTCACCTCCATTCTTAACTATGAGTCGTTTGTCAGATGTTTGTACCTTGGGGACTGCCTGTAGTTGGTGAGGACTTCTGCCAATATATTTTTTCTACTCCCCGTTCCTCCATTATAATCTCCACTGTTCTGTACATTTATCAGTTTGGAATCCCATATGATAATTGATATAACCTTGAAGATAAATCCATGGTGAGAAACGCTGATGTGCTTATAACCATTTTCCATATTTTTTCTCTCTAACTAATGGTGTTCTGTATCTTTCATAGACATTACCTAGTTTCACACAGAGAACCAGTCCTTCTGCAACAGTAAGTGTTTGGATTCTGTATCTCATTTAATACATAGCTTAGGGCAGTGTTTCTCAACCAGTGTGCCGTGGCACATTAGTGTGCCGGGAGCGATCATCAGGTGTGCCGTGGGAAATTGGCACTCTCCCCCCTCCTAGCAGCCCCCTCACAGGTTTCCAAGAAACAAATTGAGCCTCTCTGCTTGGAAATGTTTTTTGTTTTTTTACTATTTTACTGGATTTTTTGAGAGTTGCCTCCCCTCCTCCCCAAGGAACTGTTTATAACAGCTTCATGACATCCATAGTTAACTGGAAGCAAGTTTCACTCAGGGTGAAATTTCACAAAGGTCTGGAGAACAAGCTCTATGAGGAGCGGCTTGAAGAGCTGGGTATGTTTATCCTGAAGAAGAGAAGGCTGAGAGAAGACATGATAGCCATGTATAAATATGTGAGAGGAAGTCATATATATGTTGTGTTCATCGAAACAGGCCCAGGTTTCACACTGAGTGTATAAATACATTTAAAAACATATTAACTATATGTATTACTGTGTTAGAGTGTCATTTTGTGTCATTTTGGTTGGTGGTGTGCCCCAGGATTTGGTAAATGTAAAAAATGTGCCGCGGCTCAAAAAAGGTTGAAAAACACTGTGTTAGAGTATCATTTTGTGTCTTTTTGGTTGGTGGTGTGCCCCAGGATTTTGTAAATGTAAAAAAGTGTGCCGCGGCTCAAAAAAGGTTGGGAAACACTGGCTTAGGGCTCCTCTCTCGATGGACTGTCACCTTGTCATGGGGAGGGGGCTTGCGTGTTCCAGTGAACCTGCGGACACAACGACCAGAGTCATGCACTCCCAGGAGTGGCCGCAGGGGAGGTTCCAGACCAAGCACAGTCCGAAGACCCAAAGACCTCAACAGCGGAGCAGGCGGAGGATAACATGGTACATGTTACAACGGCTGTGAAGGCGGAAGAAGGCTGCAACAGATTGAGAAGCCACGGTTGTCATGTTAACTATGCCACCAGTGGAACCTCACTCTGTGAAGACTGTGTGTTGGTCAGTTGTGCACTGACCTCCACACATTTTAAAAAACTCACACACATGCGTCTTCCAAGAAAAATAAAAACAAACCAACAAAAGTCCCATGGCGATCAGCAAGTGGCGATGGAGGCAGGACTGTGAAATCTGGAAGCCCCTAGTCACAGACTGACACATGGGTGGTGGATACAGACTCAGTCGTTCTACCTCAAGGTCCGAGGCAGTTGAGTAGTTCAACAGCTGTATCCATGACTGAGCAGCCTTTTTTAGGATCCACTCTGCTCACCCTACATGGGGAAGGGGCTAGAAAAGGTGCCCTAAACATAGTCTGCCTCTCTTATCCCTGACTGGACTGCTGCGTCCAGAGGGGTCACCACCCTGTGGCCAAAAAAGAAAAATGAATTTTGGAACATGGAACGTATGGACACTGATGGACAACACTGACAGCGAACGCCCCGAACGCAGAACTGCTATCATTGCAAGGAAGCTGGGATGCTTTAACATCAACATAGCAGCACTCTAGTAGCAGGAGAGGGACAACTGAAGGAAGAAAAAAGAGGCTACGCTTTTTCTTCTGGAAGGGACTGCCTGAAGAAGAACAAAGAATTCACGGAGTTGGCTTTGCTATCAGAAATGATCTGGTGAAGCATCTGACCGAAGTACCCACTGACATCAACAAACGACCACTCAATCCTCTGAATTAACCATGCCAAAAACCAACAGGTAACAATTATGACATAACATGGAGAGAAATAAGTAGAAAAATGGAAAGCTGGAAACATCTGAATTTGGGCTTTTCAGCGAGGATCGCGGCAATTAAAATGGACGTCCTGCCAAGGATGATCTTCTTGTTTCAGACCATCCCAATACTAAGAACCAACCACTGTTTCAACAGATGGAAGAAGGACATTCTTAAATTTGTCTGGGCAGGGAAAAAAGCCAGATTAAAATATAAAAATTTAACAGATAAGAAAGAACGAGGGGGCTTATCTCTACCTAACTTACAACTCTATTATGATGCTGCGGCTCTTTCATGGGTGGCTGATTGGGCCACATTAAAGAAAAGGAGGCTACTAAACTTGGAAGGGTATGATGCCAGAAGAGGCTGGCATTCATACCTTTGGTATGATAAGGCCAAAGTAGAGGGAAGCTTTACTAATCATCATATCCGAGCAGCCCTGATGAAAGTTTGGGGCAAATACAAAAGAAGATTTTACCAGGCTACTCCTCTGTGGATTTCTCCAACAGAGCCGCAGTACAAGAGAGAACTGACACCAACCGAATGGCCCACATACAAGAACTTATTAGAAAAAGTTGGGAAAGAATGGAAACTCAAGACCCAAGAAGAACTCAATGCATCTGGTATAGCTCTTTCGTGGTTCCAGTATGCCCAAGTCAAAGACTATTTCAGAGCAGACCCAAAAAAACACAAACACAACTTCTCCGAGCACTCCCTATATATAGGGAGTGAGGCGTATATAAGAGTTAATGGAAATAGGACGGAAAAGATTAGGATATTGAATGGAACTAAACAAGGTTGCCCATTATCTCCAATGCTATTTGTAATGGCAATAGAAACATTAGCGAATAAGATAAGACAAGACACAACGTGGAAAGGATACAAGATAGGGGGGATAGAGACTAAACTAAATTTATTTATGGGATGATGCAATTATATTAACCCAGTCCCCTTGGAGATGGTTAAAGCAATGAAGGAACGTTGAGAGAGTTCGAGAGGCAGTCAGGGCTTAGGGTGAATATGGAAAAGTCGGAGATAATGTTTATAAACACAGGCCCAAGGGAACAGATTGAGGTAAGGAAAGCGACAGGGTTAAAATTAGGAATAAAGAGAATGAAATATCTGGGAGTGTGGATTTATAAGAATGTGGAGAAAATAGTAGACGCAAACTATGGACAGGTTTGGAAAAAAGTCCTGAAACAAATTAAAAGCTGGAAGCATAAATGCCTGAGGAGAATGGCAAAATAAGAACGGTTAAAATGATGATATTGCCTAAATTCTTGTATTTAGCCCAGGCTTTGCCAGGAGTTCTTTCAGGAGTTAAGATAAAAGAATGGGACAGAAAAGTGAACCAGTGGGTGGAAGGAGATAAGAAACCACGGATAAGGAAAAAATGGTTGATAGCGAGTGAGAAGGAAGGAGGATGGGGAATCCCAAGCTTAGAGCTATATGGAGATGCGTTTCAGATAGAAAGGCTGATAGAGCTACAGGTGGAAGAAAAAAAATGGGTGAAATTGGAGAAAGAAGTGAATGCACTGGATCGGAGAACTGATATTCAGGAGATGGGGAAAAGGTGAGGTGGATAAACACCTATGAAGTCACAAGAAGGTGGCCTGGGACTCCGTGTTAAAAAATAAGAAAAGGGAAGGGGGTTACAAATAAGAATGAAGGGGCAGAATTACAACAAACTATTGAAATGGGACACGGAGACGGAGGTGGTGAAAGACAATATGATTAGATGGGCACAGGACTTTAAGCCCTCAATTCTACTGAGGGAATGTGCAGTGGGGAGAGGCAGTCTGGAGGAAAAATAAAAAGGAATATGCAGTCTGCAACTAGGTCGGTAGAAGAAAACTGGTACAAAATATTTTACAGGTGGCATTTGACCCCACAAAAATTATCTAAATTTTACAAGAATACTAACAACAAATGCTGGAAGTGTAAAGACCAGCCAGGGACATTTCTTCATTGTTGGTGGTCCTGCCACAAAATCCAAAAATTCTGGAAGGCTATCCATCTACATGCTCAAAGGATACTTGAAACGAAGATAGAATTCAAATCTGAGATTTTTTAAAAAATTAAACTTAACAAATGGAAATCTGGAAAGAAACAAAGATAAAATATTTTATTTTATGGCGGCAGCAGCAAGGGTGGTGCTTGCAACGAAGTGGAAGCAAGATAACCTCCCGATGCCAACAGAGTGGGCCATCAAACTGGCTGAATTTATCGATATGGACATTCTAAAAAGTTTGGTTAACAATACAGATGTCAAAAATAGAACAGATTGTGCTATCTGAAGACCGGAAAATTTTAATCCATTATAGAAATCTGAAACAATAAACAGGGGTGAAAAAAACCCAGTATGAAGACACAAAATTACCAAGCAAGGACTGGTTACCTGGATACCCTGACTGGAATCAACTATACTTCTTTTCTTTTTATTTCTGCTAGCACTTTCCTCCCCCACTCCAGTCTTACCCTACCCAATCCTATCTCGCCCCCAGCCCCTCTGTACGTTTATCCACATATCCTTTTTCTTCTATATTCAGCACTTCTCTTTCTCCGCTTTTCTATTATGTTGTTATATGAAACTTGTAAAATATACCAATAAAAAACTATGAATTAAAAAAAAACACCAACAGGTAACCATCATAAGTGCCTTTGCACCAACACTAGCTGCTGATGAAGACATCAAGGAAAATTTTTACTGTCAGCTGGACACCGTCCTATCAGATATACCCAAGGAGGACAAAATCATCCACTTGGAAAGAACACTACACACTATGTTGGAAAGAACACTACCAAAGCCTCCTGAATTGTAGTTCTAATGTGTCCGAAGAGGTTCTCTCACAAATCCCACAACAACAATGAGTTTGCAACACTGCCTAATTTGGAAAAAGTCAGCAATGCTATCAGCTAGCAAAAAAATAATGAAGCCAGCGGACCTGATGGGATCCCGGCTGAAAACTTTAAAGAAGGAGGGCCTGAGCTGACACAACAACTCCACCAGCTCATTGTAAAAAGTGTGGGTGACCGAGAATATCCCAGCAGATTTCAAGGATGCCACCATCATCAAGCTCTTCA
The DNA here is from genome assembly GCA_030556195.1 of Anolis apletophallus. Taxonomy (NCBI): domain Eukaryota; kingdom Metazoa; phylum Chordata; class Lepidosauria; order Squamata; family Anolidae; genus Anolis; species Anolis apletophallus. Next base: position 125,341,304 of record JARBWK010000005.1, read on the forward strand.
AAAAAGGTGGAAATAACAGATTGCGGAAATTATCGAGGTATCTCCCTTCTAACCTCAGCTGGGAAAATCCTCGCAAGAATCCTTGCAAGCCACCTTCTACTCCTCTCAGAAGACCCTCTCCCAGAAACCCAGTGGCTTCCACCCCTCCAGAGGAACAGTGGACTGCATGACAGCTCCAAGAATAATGCAGGGAACAAAATCAACCTCTGTACATGGCATTCATTGACCTTGCAAAGGCATTTGACACAATGAATCGCAGTGCTCTCTGGGCCATGCTCCAAAAAATCGGGTGCCCTAACAAATTTGTGAACATTCTGTGGCTCCTCCATGATGACAACAGTCTTGGACAGCAGTGGCTCCCAAAGTGACCCATTTAAGGTGGAATCAGGTGTCAAACAGGAATGTGTTATTGCCCCAACTTTATTTTCCATCTTCATCGTTATGATACTTCATCTTGTTGATGGGAAGCTGCCCACTGTAGTGGAAATCATCTATCGGACAGATGGCAAGCTATTTAACCTCAGAAGACTGAAAGCCAAAACCAAGGTTACAACATCTATTATAGAACTCCAGTATGCTGATGACAACGTCGTCTGTGCGTATTCAGAAGACCTACAAGGCACTCTAAACACTGTCTTTGAACATCAAGAAAACCAAAGTGTTCTTCCATCAGTCACCAGCCAATCCCTCTGCAATGCCAGAAATACAGCTTAATGGTGTAACATTAGAAAATGTTGATCATTTCCGCTATCTTCTCCACAAAAGTCAACATTGACACTGAAATACAACACGGCCTGAGCTCTGCGAGTGCAGCATTTTTCCAAATGAAGCAGAGAGTGTTTGAGGACTGGGACATCCATAGGGATACCAAGGTGCTTGTTTATAAAGCTATTGACCTCCCAACCCTGCTATATGCCTGCGAGACATGGACTGTCGACATACATCACATGCAACTCCTAGAACGATTCCATCAGTGCTGCCTCAGAAAAATCCTGCAAATCTCTTGGGAAGACAAGCGGACAAATGTCAGCATGCTGGAAGAAGCAAAGACCACCAGCATTGAAGTAATGGTCCTCCGCCATCAACTCCAACCGGGACCGCCTTCCACTTGGAAACCAATGCCCTCACTGCAGGAGAAGATGCAGATCAAGAATAGGGCTCCACAGTCACCTATGGGCCCACCGCCAGTACATTGATCTTGGAGGACAATCCTACTCGTACAATGAGGGATCGCCTAAGTAAAGCTTAGGGCTCCACTTGCCCATGGAGAAACACGTTCCATATGGTTACAGTGGGGACAATAATGATTGTGACACATAGGCCATGGTCAGTAGATGGTTTACATTATATAAAAATCAGATGTGTTAGTAGAAAACATCCACCCCCAAGAATAATGTGGAGTTTATAGTTTAGGGAAGTACTATTTATTTATTGTATTTACTTCATTTCTACTCCGCCTTTCCCAACCTGAATGGGGACTCAAGGCGGCTTACAAATCTGGTAAAAATTCAATTAGGAAAATTACTGTGCTTTTCCTAAGAAAACTCTTTTCTTAAGAAAACTACATCTATGATGAATCTATACAGTGGAACAATGACTGTTATGATGGAATCACAGTACGCTAATTATGTAGTGTGACAAAGTATAAGAATCCTGCAAGGGAAGTGATTTGAGGAATCCTGAAACAAATGCATATAGTGCCAGGAATTCAGTAACTTGAGGGCATATGTGTACACGTCTTGAATAATCTCATTTTCATTGCAGGTCCCTACAGAAGCAGGGTGTGGAACAAATAAATTCTGTTTCAGTAACCCTGAGGGGTGCAGTCCGCAAGATCCAAACTGTTACTTCATGTCATCGGAAGCATTAGGGACCTCTGCGTTCAAATTTGAAATGAGTGGTTCATCAGATGGCTATGTAGCTATTGGTTTCTCTGATGACACAATTATGGTGAGATATTGAAATGTTTCCTTTATTGTTAATTTAAAAATGTATAATTATTGTATATTATATATATATATACACACACACACAGTATATTCAGACATCTGTTAAAGAAATGTCAAAGTTGGCTTACTAGCAACATGGTTAAATATGACATGGGGGAATTTGAAAGTAGGAGGCAGAACATTATGCTCTTTTGTTTTAAATTTTTTCTATGTGTACAAAGGACATTCCTATCATTGCAAATGTGGCATCCCACCAGGGCCAAAAAAAGGGGCTTTAAAAGGATGGACGAAGTCTATAGGCCCTGGGGGTCGCGTTCTAGTCTTCCCATAAAAAGAACACCTGGAGAGTCTCTAAGCAATGAGTTCAGGACTCAAAAAGGGTGAACTCAAAACAAGTTTATTTAATAACAACCAGTAAAAATGCTGGTGGTCCAAAAAACTTGAGGTTGGTTGCTAGAAAGGGTCCTTTGAGAAAGGGAATAGCGTCCACTTGCCTTTGCAGAGAAGGTGCCTCTCTTAGGTTCCAGGTTCCTCTGTTGCTCCTCAAATGGTCCTCTGGCTCACGAAGTCCTTGGGTCCCCAAAGAAATGCAGTCTCTGTTGAAGGGCTGGCCCTTCCTATTACTGAATTCCTTGGTTTGGGAGCGTTGGGTAAGCTATACGTGAACGAAGGTGCTTTGTCTGAGCGTTGGCTCCAGATTTCCGCCTGCCTTCGTCCGTGTGCTCTCCTGGAATGGGGCCAGAAAGGAAGTCCAGCCTCACAGGTAAACTCAGGAAGGGGAGGAGTTCAGGGTGGTGATGCCAGGTTGGCACCAAACACAACTCCTCCCATCACAGTCCACATGGCTGAACAATAGAACAAAGGCCTATGCAGGTAAAAGGCAAACAGGTACCCAATATAGATACAAAAAACAAGCCCAGTGGGGCGCAACAGCAAATATTAGTGGATATGTGGAAACCTATGTTTTAAAGTAGATGTAAAAATACGATACATAGTGCACTAACATAGCGAGTAAGAATTTATGGAGACTGACCAATTTTGATGTTTTTATCTCTTCCAGGGGGATGATGACATCTATAATTGTGTTCGAAGTGCCACAGATCATATAGAAGTTCAACATGCCTTCTCAACTGGGCGTACTAGACCTAGCCCTCTACCTCTGGTACTAAAATGTCTTCTTGTTGTTAGAATTTTTAAAAGCATGACAGATGTTACGTAGAGCTAAAAATATGTGCTTTGTCCGTAACCAGAAGGGATGAAGGGAAGGGTAGTGTGTTGTCGAAGGGTACTGCTTTTCATACTTGATTTATATGGTGTATTTATTTAAAATTGGCATTGTATTTCTTTTCCAGTGACAACAACATTGAATGTTTGCCTTTTTGTATGTTGGAATCCGCCCTGAGTCCGCTTGGGGAGATAGGGCGGAATATAAATAAAGTTATTATTATTATTATTATTATTATTATTGCAACATCAAACATGTGTAACATTCTATAGGAAGTGTTTCTTGTTTTGTCCTTGATCTGGTAAAATGCAGATATTTTAATAGACTTGAATAATTCTATTGGATGACTGCTAGTAATTATTATTCCATTCATATGTACCTCGTGTAATGATCACGGCCAGAGTGGTAGTTATAAACAGTTGTGTTTCTAGGGTGAAGTGGAAATTCTATCAACATCCTTTAACAATGGGATCATCAGGTGTTCTTTCGTTTCAAGAAATGTTATATCAACCCAGCCAAGAAATGCTGGCAATTTATACTACATATTTTTGGCTTTTGGACCATCGTCAGATGGTGAGTTCTGTTTAGAACAAGAATGGGGAATGTTTGGGCTTCTGGATATTTTTGATGACAATTCTCATAATCGATTACCATTATCAATGCTGACTAGCATCTTTGATGCATTTACAATGTAGAATGAATACAGTTTGACATCACTTTAACTGCCAAGATTTTTTAACATTCTCTGTCAGAGAATTCTGCTGTCTCACCAAACTACAGCTCCCAGATGCCATTAATTGTATTTTTTATTTACAATTTTTTATTTACAACATTTTTACCTTGCTCTTCTCACCCTCGCAGGGGGACTCAGAGCGGCTAACAATGGCAACGATTCGATGCCGTAATAAATTACAATTATAATAACAAGATAAAAACGTACAATACAATAGATTAAAACAACATTAGCTAAACAATCATAAAGCCTTTCCCATTACAAGAATCATATGGTCTGATTCAATGTTCAGGTGCCATTATATCCATTAGCCATTTCAATGTTTCAGGGCCACCTGCCAGGATTACTATCCATTAGCCAAAGATCCCCGCAACTGGTTCAGAATGCTGGACTAGATGGGCTGAGGTCCGATTCAGCATGGCTTCAGTTTTCTTCTGAAAGAAAGGAGGGAGGATGCCGATCTGATTTCGCTGGGGAGTGAATTCCACAGACGGGGGGTCACTACCGGGAAGGCTCTGTCCCTCATCGCCACCAGCCGTGTTTGCGAAGCTGGTGGGACCGAGAGCAGGGCCTCTCCGGTGGATCTTAGGCTACGAGGCGGAACGTAGAAGGAGATATGTTCAGACAAGTAAGCTGGGCCGGAGTTGTATAGGGCTTTATAGGCCAAGACCAGCACTCTACAGTGTTGATGCACTCTTGGATTAAAGCAAGTATGAGAATAGGAACTCAGCATGAGCTGGATGGGGTCACTCCTCTTGAAAAATTGGAGTCCCAAACATCTGCTTCAAAATATGTCTTCCATTATTGTGCTGATATTGCCCATTGTAAGGCCGCTCTGAGTCCCCTTTGGAGTGAGAAGGTTGGGGTACAAATACAGTAAATAAATAAGTACATAAATAATCATAGATAGTGTTTGATTGTGCTGATGGCAACATTAATGTTGTCCATCAAAACGTAAGATGTGAAGAACCCCAGCCCTAGGTCATGGTTTTGGTTGGACTGCAATTCGCATCACCCTTTGCCAGCAAAGCCAATGGCACAACGTAGCCATAGCAGTTTGTTTTTGCTTGAGCTTATAGGGAAGGGCAAAAGTCTGCTCTCTTCTTTCCTATCCTTCAAACTGAACAAAATGAGTGTTGACTTCTTTTGCACATTGAGTTTTGTCTGCAACAATTGATGTACACCAAAAGGAAGAAGAATTTGGGGTGGGGGGCAGAGAATCTGGGACATTTAAAAGCAGCCTCAAAAGTTGGGGATTAATCAGGACTATTCCTGCCAAATCAGAATGGTTGGAGGGTATGGTATCTGTGCCAAAAAGCCTGTGACCCCCATCTGCCTTTTCTGGATTAAGATTCAGTTCGTTGGTCCTCACCTAGTCCATTAATAACAACAGACACATGCATCATACTAAAATAGCTTCCTTGGAATTGGGTGAAAAGGAGAGATAGGGAGTGCTGGGTGTCACAGGTATGCTAGTCAAACTGAACCCCAAAACTCTGTCCAATCCGTACTACAGATTTCGTGTATATGTTAAAAAGCATGGAAGACCAATCCGAGTCCCTAAGGGACATGTGAAGGGCCCTGATCCAGCTTGTGACCATTGGAAATAAGTGGGGTTTCACGTTTTCTCTTCTACAGTTGCTCTATTCATTATGTTGTTTCTCTGAAATAAAATCAGGAGGAAAATTAGCTGTAAGTGAGGCTTAAACCAAATATTCTATGTGAACTAATCCCAAACCAGATTGAGATTTCACAAATTTACCTGTAAGTAAGAAAGAGAGAAAGGCAGACAGAAAGGGAGGTTTGTCTGCACTCTACATACAGTATGTAATATAGTGATAGTGTGGCTTTCCACTGATCCAGGTATTTTTCATGCCTTTTGCTAAATTTCTTATACAACAATTTAAAGTATTATAACTCTTTCTTTTTTCTTTTCTTTTTTGCTATAAATACATTTGGCGTTTATGGTGGATGTGTGTTCTCCGCGGTATGTTCCATCACTTAAGGTTGGGAAGCACTGCAATACAAGTTGGGTTTCCTTTATCTGAAATTCTTGGTACCATAAATGTTTTGGATTTCATTTTTTTCACATTGTGGAATATCTGTATTTGTATAAGTAAGGTAAAGGTTTCCCCTTGATGTTAAGTCTAATTGTGTCTGACTCTTGGGGGTGTGGGGTGTGTGTGTGCTCATCTCCATTTCTAAGCCAAAGAGCCTGCATTGTCCGTTGACGCCTCCAAGGTCATGTGCCCGGCATGACTGCATGGAGCACCGTTACCTTCCCGCAGAAATGGTATCTATTGATATAATCACATTGGCATATTTTTAAACTGCTAGGTTGGCAGAAGCTGGGACTAGCAGCGGGAGCTCACCCCACTCCCTGGATCAACCTTTTGGTCAGCAAGTTCAGCAGTTCAGCGGTTTAATCCACTGCGTCACTGGGGTATATGTGTGTGTATATATATAAACAAATAAAATTAATTATTTTGGAGATGGGACCCAAGTGTAAACACAAAATTAATTTATGTTTCAAAGACTCCTTGTATCCATAGCCTGAAGGTAATTTTATATACAATATTTTAAATAGATTTGTGCATGATGTAAAAGTTATGTACATTGAACAATCAAAAAGCAATCTTAGCCACCTATGTGGACAGTTTTGTATTAGGGAGTATTTTTGATACTGGAAATGTGGATAAGGGGTGCTTCACTTCTAGTAACACTTTGCTCCTCCTGTTTTGTTTGTTTTTTGAAAAAAAACCCCTTCAAGGCCAGATACTAAAGCATACTAGGAGACCTTTCATTACGGATCAGAAGGTGAACATTTCAAGCTTCCAGTCACTAGGAGGTAGCTCTTCTACACCCTCAATTATTAAGGCTCATGGTAAGTCACCATATAAAACGATACAAAATTTACAAAAAGTTATTCTTTCTACAAGTTGATTCCCACAATTCCTTCTTTCCACATTATGCTTGCAGTATCATAGTAAGGAATGCTTGCAAATTGGTCTTGGTTTTATGAACATATTCTATACATTTTTGACAGGGGTGGATTTAACGGTAAGCAAACTACGCGGCCACGTAGGGCGTCATTTGGTCAGGGGCACATCCAGCCACCAGGTTCCGCACATGCGCCTTTGGTGCTGGGCAAGTCGCACGACTCCAGCTGGCCAGAGACGCGAATCGCCCTACATGAGGCCAAAAAGGAGGAACGTTTTCCAGCCGGGGCAGAGCCTCTCACCTCTGGCTGCAAAAAGTTCCTCCTTTTCGGCCTCGTTTAGGGTGATTAGCATCTTTGTCCAGCTGGAGTCGCGCCGCACCAATGGTGCATGCACGGAAGTTCTGCGCATGCGTCATTGGTGCAGCGCGACTCCAGCTGGACGGAGATGCTAACCGCACTCCACGAGGCCGAAAAGGAGGAACGTTTTGCAGCCAGAGGCGAGAGGCTCCGCCCTGGCTGCAAAACCTTCCTCCTCCAGCTAAACGTTCATCTCCACGTAAAGTCACGCCGCACCAATGGCACATGCGTGGAACTTCCGTGCATGCGCCATTGGGGCAGCGAGACTTTAGCTGGACGGAGATGCTAACCACACTCCCCGAGGGCGAAAAGGAGGAACGTTTTGCAGCCGGAGGCAGGAGGTTCCACCCCAGCTACAAAACCCTCCTCTTTAGTCTCCAGCCTCGTGGAGGGTGCGCATGCGTGCCAAATGCACATGTGCGCCGGGTGCACATGCGCGGAGGCAGCTAGTTCCACGCATGTGCATCCGGCGCACATGCACACCCTCCATGAGGCCGGAGAGCAAGGGGGAGCCAAAATAATGTTTGCTTACCATTTTAAGTTACCTTAGTCCGGTCCTGATTTTTGTAGTGATACCAAATCATGTGGAAAGACAGAGGTGTTTTGGTTTACTTGTTTTGCTGTTCCTTCCTTCAGAAACTGTCTTTGATCAGCTAAGACCATTTACACCAGTTGATTCTTTACAAGCTCTGGTGGTTTTCTAAAAAAAAAAATTAGAATGAAATAGGCTCAAGGGACATTGCCATAGCGCCTATAATTTAACTATTTTTAGAAAGCACATTTTGTTACTTCAGGAATTGGTGTCCAATTTTGATGTCTTTTTACACATCTCTTTTTATGTTGTGTCCTTTATGGGTTGCAGACTGATATAATGTTAATAGTTACTGATCTCACTTAAGCTGCTGTGTGTGCCTTTTTGGCATAAACAGTGGGATAAAAATATTTCTTAAAAATTATGTATTATAAAAATAATTTTGGTTTAATGTTGTAACTTCTATGTTTTATTTGTACCTTTAAAAACATTTTTACTTAGACCCTTCTAAACTGTCCCTATATCCCAGGATCTGATCCCAGGTTATCTGCTTTGAACTGGATTATGTGAGTCTCCACTGCAATATAATCTGGGATAAGAAGATAATCTGGGATCAGATCCTGGGATATAAGGACAATGCAAAAGAGGCCTTGACTGCCATGAATTCCAGGTTTTGGGGGAAGTTAAGGGCGGGCAGCGGGCTTTGGGGAGAAGGTAAATATAATTTATATTATGGCCCAACATCAGCACACTTTTGAGAGATTTAAATGGCCATTAAAATGCAATCTGCTCATTGCCAACTAGTCACTTCTTGTCTCTACAGAAAAAATTATGTGAATGAGCAATCACAGCTCTGGACGTTTTTGGACACACAGTTGGCCGTTTTGACTTTTAAAATATTCTGGTGTTGGGGAGTGGGCTGGAGATTGGATGTGAAGGAATAGCTTGGTGAGGTCCCAAGGAAGGCAAAACGGCCCAGCAAAATGGATTAATTTGATTAAAACAAATACAGTTGGTTATCATTTTCTATATATGCATGCTTAAATATGTCAACATTTATTTGATGTTCAATTAAATATAAATGTATTTATATCTTATTTAATCAAATAAGTAAATATGGAAGCTATAATTCTATATTATTCAGTTAGGGTTTGTGTGATATATATTAATTATTTAAAATGTGCAAAATAGAAAAGCGAAAAAACTCCCTACATCTTATGGTGTTTCTATCTTCCTCCTTCGAAGTCCTGCTGAATTAGCTTTACCTTGGCTTGACCTCCAGTTGTCATGGTACATTCCTGCCTGCCACATACCAGCCAACCGAGTCCTATTTGTCTTTGACCGGGTCCTGCTTAGGCTTACACACCCACTTTCTTAGGGTTCAATTCCTCCACAGACTTCCGTGACCAATCAGAGATTTTGAGCCAACACTGCAAACTATTTCCAGGAGAAAAAGAAATTACAGGTTTTCCAACAAGCTTTTAAACACAACAGTAAACTAGTTATTTTGCACAGATATTCAGGCTCACTGTCCTTTCTAGTTTCCTATGAGCTATTCAGTGATATTCATAGTTCTTCACATGTAAATAAAACCATATTCAATGAGCTCATGTACGTAATAAGCGGGCCTACTGTACCCATGTATTTCAAATAGCCTGCGAAGATACATTAAGTTAATCTTGGAAATCACATTTGTTTTAACAAGTCTTTTGTTGCTTGACTTCTCATGCCCATGCTTTGGTTTTGTAAGGCGCTCTCATGCTGATTGCTTGGATGACCACAGGGAGCGTAGGAATGATATTCGCCAGGTACCTGAAGAAGTCCATCAAAAAAACTCTTCTGGGTAAAGACATTTGGTTTCAGGTATGTGTGTTTATAGATCAGTGTAAGCCAGGGCTGTAGCCAAGATTTTGATTCGGGGGGCTGAGTTTGATTTGGGGGGGGGGGGCTGAATCTGGGTGGGAGAGGGTCTACCCTAGCAAACCTTTTGTATTGTTATCCCAGTACCTCCATGCATATGTGATATATTGAGCATGGTGATCAGATCATGATATAAATACACATAACAGTTTGAATAATGTACCAGTAAGGCCTTATCGCGGACCACCCTGGCTACATGCCTGGTGTAAGCTTTGAATGGCAGGAAACATAAATTGGCAGCATTTAACAGTTTTAATGAAAATGTAAACACACCTGCCATTTATTTCTGAATAATGACCACAGATTATTTACATAACTTTAATGTAAATAATAATAATACTTTATTTATACCCCACCACCATCTCCCCAAGGGGACTCAGGGCGGCTTACATGAGGCCAAGCCCGATAACACATAATAAAATACACAAAGCTAATAATAAAACAATACAATCAATATAACTCGGGCATAAGCAATATCAGACAATTTAAAACAATCATAGGCTCTTCTGAAAAGCCATGTCTTAAGTGCCCCTAAAATGTATGTAGATCAGGAGTGGCTCTTTGGTCTGGCGGTAGGGAGTTCCACAAGATTGGGGCCACGATTGAGAAGGATCTCTGTCTTGTGGACTCCAAACGAACCTCTCTAGGGCCAGGGACATAGAGAAGATTCTCAGGAGCTGACCGTGGCAGTCTCTGGTGGTGGAGTGGTATTAAACGATCTCTTAGATATAGAGGACCCTGACCTCGGAGGGCCTTGAATGCTAGGACCAGGGTCTTATAGAGGACTCTGTGTTCAAATGGCAGCCAATGTAAGCGCTGCAGAGACGGCGTTATATAGCACCTCATTGGTGTTTTTGTGAGGAGTCTAGCAGCTGCATTTTGCACAATTTGGATCTTGCAAATTGCTGCTCGAGGTAAGCCCACATACAAAGCATTGCAGTAGTCCAGCCTCGACATAACCATGGCATGGATTACCGTAGCTAGCGCCTCTGTTGGTAAATAAGGTGCCAACTGCCTCGCTTGGCGTAGATGAAAGAAGGCCCTTTTACTAGTGGAGGCAATCTGGGCTTCCATCGTCATTTTGGAATCCAGGATAAAACCGAGACTCTTCACAGTGACTGTCATTATATAACTGTAAAATTGCAGCTGTCTGGTTTTCTTTTGTTTATTTGTTTAAAAAAACAATTATGGAGCAGGATGTGGTGCAAATGGCATTGTCATAATTTAAGTCACTGGTTCCCAACCCAGGGAAAACTTGACCAGGGACCACTTGACCAGGGACCACTCTCCAACATTAGTATCAAAAGGGTTACGAATTGGTTTTTGGTCAACTTTCGATTTGGTTTGGTTATTTGGGGTGCTGATTCAGACAATTGCATTGGATAGATCACATCAGTTCTAGTTTCTGATACAAAACATATGCCATGCAGTAGTCACCATTTGCTTGCACATAGAAAACCATATTTATTAAGTGTCAGCACTATAAGAGTGTTTCGTGAGACGAGTCTCTCTCATTGCAATGGTGTAGTAACGGTGAGGCCGTGGACCATATATTAGTTCTTGCAGACCACTGGTGGTCCACAGACCACAGGTTAAGTGAAAGGAATCAAACACTGGAACAAATGCCACTAGAACACAAATGCCGTTATGATGTGAAAGGGTGCGTTTCCATTCCACTACCGATCTAAGTACAGAAGTTGTTTTTAAATGGAACAGCCTGAAACAACTGACTCCTATGAAAAGCGCCTATGTCGCAAGAGCTCTTGTTTTTAATGTTAATTATTGATTTATACACTATATCAGATTATATAAAAACGGCTTACCTTTGACCACCTGCGGTGTTTTCTTTTCTCTACGGTAATGTTTTGCATTCCAATATTATATGTATCTCTTGCGTTCAGAGGAATTTGTTTCCATGTAAAGGACAATAATTCTATTCTCTTTGCAAAATGTTGTGCTCCAGGAGCCATTCTGTGCCAAGTGTGGCATGACATAAGAAACACATTCTCTGTGGGTTTTTTGGTGTATGAGTTTTCTCATTTGTTTTAGAAAAAAGAAGTCATATTTATATCACTTACTCCTTTTTCTTTTAGATTTTTTAGGCGTATTTACAACAATACTTTTTGCTTAATAAAATATATTGGTCTCTACCACTATCACAGAGGATTTTATACATTCCTTCTTGCAGGTGATAGTAAATTAGTGACTTTAAAAGGGAATCTTTTTCAATATTTATGAGAAAGACTGAATGAAGCACTGAAATTGAAATATAAAACAGATGGGAACACGAGAAGACGCAGAGGCATTGCTTAGTTTAGATACAAAATATAATTTTAACAGCTGTTACAAAATATTTTTCATATAATAATAATAATAATAATACACTTTATTTATATTCCGCTCTTCTCACCCCAAAGGGGACTCAGAGCGGATTACAGATACACATACTTAGCAGACAATCCCTGCCGTTTCCACATACACACATATAGACGAACAGAGGCAAACTCTGGCTACCAGGGGGAGCTGACGCACTCCTCGTCTCTCAGCGTCCCAGCGACCCTTGTTGCTCCTTCTGCATTCCTCAGCGTTCCTGGAGTTCTTTAATGGCCTCATAATTCAGTCAAAATTTGCCTCCCCACTTAATGTGGTACCTTTATCTCCTACTTGATAGATGCAACTGTCTTTCAGGCTGCAAGGGTCGACAGCAAGCTACACTTAAAGGTCGAGCACCCACCTCGACCCGGGCAGGCCTCAAACTCAAGACCTACTGGTTAGAGATTTCTTATGCAGCTGACACTTAGCCAGCTGCGCCACATTCCCGGTCTCTCTCTCTCTCTCTCTCTCTCTCTATATATATATATATATGACAAAAAATCGATGAGGCAGACAGAAATATTTCCTATAATCCAATTAAATTCCTGACTTTCTTTTTCCTTAGATACATTATTTGCTCATGTTGCTGACTGTGGCGGCAACATCAATTGCTTTCATACTGATCTTTGCAGCAGTAAAAGGATGGAGTTATGTAAGTTACATCATTTGCTTTTATTTACGGAAGCTTCTGCCCTGGGTGAAATGTTAATTTAATGAGAATTACTTTTAAAATGTGAAGCAGGAATGGAAATCAAAGTACCACCCACCCTCAAAATAGGTATTGTGTACTCAAAGCTGTTACCCATACCCACATACAAAGCAAACTTTTCTAGTCCACATTATTTGATTTGGCAACTGTGGATATATCTACATTATATCTGCCATGGCTAAGTGCCATGGAATCATGGGAACTGTAGTTTTACAAGGTCTTCAACCTTCTCCGTCAAAGAGTGCGGGTGCAAACTACAACTCCTAGGATATTATCCTTGAAGTGACTGGCTTCACCTTGTAGGAGCTGGGGGGTGGCCACAGCCATCAGGGAACTGTAGAGTGGGCCGGTCCATGAGGTCACGAAGAGTCGGAAGTGACTGAACGAATAAACAGCAACAACAAATATGTTGAAACATTACCATTTGTATGTAAATAATAAATATGTTCACTCTGTTTAAATAATAAGAAATATACATGTGTTTACTTCTTGGGAGGACAGCAATAACCAATCTTGATAAAATAGTGAAGAGTAGAGACATCACACTGGCATCGAAAATCCGCATAGTTAAAGCAGTGGTATTCCCTGTAGTAACCTATGGATGCGAGAACTGGACCATAAGGAAGACTGAGCGAAGGAAATTTATGCTTTTGAACTGTGGTGTTGGAGGAAAATTCTGAGAGTGCTTTGGACCACAAGAAGATCCAACTAGTCCATATTCCAGAAAATAAAGCCCGACTGCTCATTGGAGGGAAGGATGTTAGAGGCAAAGATGAAGTACTTTGGCCACATCATGAGAAGACAGGAAAGTTTAGAGAAGACAATGATGCTGGGGAAAATGGAAGGAGAAAGGAAGAAGGTCCGACCAAAGGACAAGATGGATGGACGGTATTCTTGAAGTGACTGGGTTGACTTTGAAGGAGCTGGGGGTGGCCACAGCCGACAGGGAGCTCTGGCGTGGGCTGGTCCATGAGGTCACAAAGAGTCGGAAGAGGGCTGAATGACTAAACAACAGACAACAATACATGTGTAAATACATAAAGAAGGTGAAGAGAATGACACTTTTTGTTCTGATATGTCACAGGATTGAAAAAAATAAAATACTGCTGTTGTTGCTAGGAATGGTCAGAAAATAGTTTTGGGATTCAATCTACATAGGGCTGTGATCTATATTGATTGAAAATAACATCTTTTAAATGAAGTAACTACAATTATATTAAAAAATTCAAATTAAGAACTTTTCCCTTTCACAGGATGCAGGCGCACATGCTGTTATTGGGTGCATTGTCATGATCCTTTCATTCTTTCAACCGGTGATAGCATTTTTTCGACCTTCTCCTCAAAATAACCGGTCTGTAAATCCAATTATTTCAGTAGAATATCATATGTACAGTACCTATCATGTTGCTGTGGAATGTCTGTTGAATTAGGATCCGTTCACACCACCCACTTAAAGTTCTATGATTCCAGTTTGACTGCCAAGCAACATCCTGTGGGATCCTGGGGTTTGTAGTTTGGCGAGGCACTAGATCAGGGGTGCTCACACTTTTTCAGCATGCAAGCTACTTATAAAACAACCAAATCAAAATGATCTACCTACCCACTACTCAGAGAGCCATACAAGCAAAATATTTGGAAATTTATTTCAGTGAGAGCCATCTATTATATAAATGGGTTCACGTCATGTGATGTATACCTCAAACAAAGAAACCATACAACGCAGAAAAACAATACTTGCCAACAGAAATAGGCCTCAAGCAAGGTACGTTTGTAGCAAAGAAACTCCCCCCCCCAAAACCTAAAAGGCCCCCAAAACAACGAGTAAAATAAAACTACATTTCCCAGTATCCTCCGGGGCAGCCAACGACTCACCCAGCCTCTACATTCTGAACAACATGATTGGCTGCCAATAAGGGCGGATTTGCATAACTGCTGTAACCATAGCAACGCTGGCAAGAGCCATCCAAGGTTAGGATAGAATGCTGAGAGATTTCAGTTGGTGTTTGAGGGTTAAACTGCCAAAACCAAACTCTGAGGGAGCAATTCTCCAGCAAATTCCTACCCACATAACACAACACAACTTCCAATCACAACCCATCCCACCAACCTTACGGGACCCCGTACACACAACACCTACAAACACCACAAACTAAAACCATTCCTTCCTTCCTTCCACGCAGACATAAACTGACCCAAAAGACAAGCCATGCCTTATAAAAATAACAGCATTGGATGACACACTCACAACGCTACATACATCAAACAAAAAAGGGCAGAACAAACGCCAGAACAGAAACACACTGCGCAGCAGAGACACAGACAACAGGTCACTGCACGACGCACAGATGAGAACCAAATGCAAAGAACTGCACGACAAGAAGAAGCGCACAGCCAGGAACAACAAAGACGCAGAAATGCAACACAACAGCAGCGCGCAAGGAGCGCAGAAACACGACGTCGCAACACAGAAAACAAACTTCAAAAACACCACAACCAATTCCACCGCCTAGCCTTCAGATACAACGCTGCAGAAGACTACAGCATGGCGCCAGAGGCCGACATTGGCACCCTAACGCACATCTGCACACACTGCAAAGCCCTGAAATACCCAGCAGAAACAACAGGAATGTGCTGCCTAGCCAGTAAAGTCTCTCTACCACCACTTGCCACTCCTCCACAACCACTACAGACTTTGCTGAGTGGACACACTCCAGAATCAAAACACTTCCTCCGCTATATAAGACAATACAACTCATGCTTCCAGATGACATCATTTGGAGCACACATAGAAAGTGCACAATTCATGCCTACATGACCCCACCAAGACCGTAAGTAACATCATTTCCAACCCTTACATCTCGCATCTCCTAAATAGGGCACAGCAACGCGTGCCGGGTACAGCTAGTATAATATATTTTAAGACTGAATTCAACTAAATGTGAGTATAATATTCCCTGAATTTATTCATAACAATAATGATGATAATATTCATTCAGCCTCTGCTACTACTAATAATAATAGTATCAACAACAATAGGTTCTTAGAGTAGAAGGAGACCTCCAAGGGCCATCGAGTCCACCGTCCTTCTGCCATAAGGGAAAAACACAATCAAAGCATTCCTCACAGATGGCCATTCAGCCTCTGATAATAATAATAATAATAATAATAATAATAACAACAACAACGGGTTTCTAGAATAGGAGGAGACCTCCGAGGGCCATCCAGTCCAACCTCCTTCTGCACCTGGGCGGCGTCGGGAGCCTGCGGGGCGGGACTGAGCCTTCCTCCCGCCCTGTCTGCGATCTACCAGGACGCCCTACGAGATCTACCAGTAGATCGCGATCTACCTAATGAGCACCCCTGCACTAGATCCCTCAGTCTGAGAATTCAAAATATCCTTCCTAAATTGCAGATCCAAGAATTTTATAGAATGGAACCACAGCAATTAAACTGGAATATAATGCTTCAAATGTGTAGTGCGAAAGAACCCTACAGCAGGGTTCTTTTGTTAGTAAAGATGGTCTAGATCAGTGGTTTCCACACTTTTTTGGCCTACCGCCCCCTTTCCAAAAAATATTTTTACCTAGAAATTATTTTTTAAAAAATTTAATAGCAATTAAACAGAAAGATATATGTATTAATGCAGTGGTTCCCAACCTTTCTAATGCCGTGACCCCTAAATAAGGTTCCTCATGTGGTGACCCCCATCCATATTTTTGTTGCTACTTCATAAATAATTTTGCTACTCTTACGAATTCTAATGCAACTATCTAATATACAGGATGTATTTTCATTGTTAAAAATTGAACATAATTAAAGCATAGTGATTAATCACAAAAACAATATGTTTGAGGGAGTACGGACAACGGATGATGGGATTTGCAGTACCTTCAATCGATTCAGCTCTGACTTCCGCAGACCACTGAGACCCCCACAAATTACAGAACTGGACCAAACTTGGCACAGAGAACTCACATGACCAACAGAAAATACTGGAGGGGTTTGGGAGGAATTGGCAGTGATTTAGGGGAGATGTAGTTCACCTACATCCGGAGAGAACTGAGAACCCAAACAACTATGGATCTGGACCAAACTTGGCACAAATACTCAATATGCCCAAATTTGAACATTGGTGGAGTTTTGGGAAAATAGCCCTTCTCATTTGGGAGTTGTAGTAACTGGGATTTATTGTTTACCTACAATCAAAGAGCATTTGGAATGAATTGCCTCCGCCGGGGAAGGCCATGCTTTCTTCTGCGGTGGCGTGGAGGCTCCGCCGGAGGACACAGAGGCCTTTGCACTGCACTGCACTCCGTGTGGGGGTCAAAGCAAAGGGGGCGAGACCAAAGTAGAGGGCCACGCAACCCCTCCTAAATGGCCAAATGTTCACCGCCTCCTTAAAGGGGTACACCACCCTCCAAATTCCCCTGAGCCTCCCACCGCCCCTTGGATCGCCTCACTGCCCACCAGGGTGTGGTACCGCCCACTTTGAGTGGTCTAGATCAGGGCTGTCCAACTGGCGGCCCGGGGGCCGTACACGGCCCCCCAGCCTGTTGGACACGGCCCCCATATGCCCCGGCTGCCATTTTTACATTTTTTAAAAATGGCGGCCGGGGGAGGGGGAGGCGGGGCAGGGAGGAGGAAGAGAGCTAGCTCCTCCTCCCTGCACCGCCCCTCCGTCCCTCTCTCTGCACCGAAACGGAGCAGTCGGCGGGCCCAAGGGCAGCGCGTCACGCCTGGCCACTGACGCACTGCCATTGGCACCGCCTACTGCTCCTTTTCGCCGTCTCCCCCGCCCTTCCTAGGGAGGGGGAGCCGGCGAAAAGGAGCAGAAGGCGGCGCCAAGGGCAGCGCGTCATGCCAGGCCTCTGACGCGCTGCCCTTGGCGCCGCCTTCTGCTCCTTTTCGCCGGCTCCCCCTCCCTAGGAAGGGCGGGGGAGCCGGCGAAGGAGCAGTAGGCGGCGCCAAGGGCAGCGCGTCACGCCAGGCCTCTGACGCGCTGCCCTTGGCGCCGCCTTCTGCTCCTTTTCGCCGGCTCCCCCTCCCTAGGAAGGGCGGGGGAGACGGCGAAAAGGAGCAGTAGGCGGCGCCAAGGGCAGTGCGTCAGAGGCCTGGCATGATGCGCTGCCCTTGGCGCCGCCCCCACTCTGCCCCTGCCCCGCCCCCGCCCCGCCCCCACACGTGGCCCTGCCCCCTGCTCACTGATCACCTACGGCCCCCGAGGTGCTCAGTGACACTTCTTCCGGCCCTTGGGCCGGAAGAAGTTGGACAGCACTGGTCTAGATCAAGGGTACCCAAACTAAGGCCCACAGGCCGGATGCAGCCCTCTGAGGTCATTTACCCGGTCCCCACCCTAAACTTTAGACTTAGGGTCTCCCTAAATCTAAAATGACTTGAAGGCGCACAACAACAATCTTTATTAATGAGTTGTCAAAGGTTTTTATGGCTGGAATCACTGGCTTGCTGTGTGTTTTCTGGGCTGTATGGCCATATTCCTGAAGCATTCTCTCCTGACATTTCACCCACATCTATGGCAGGCATCCTCAGAGGTTGTGAGATCTGTTGGAATAAAGTCGTTAATCTTTATTAACGACTATCTCATCAGTCAAAAGTAGGCCCACACTTCCCATTAAAATATTGGTAAGTTTGTATTGGTTTAAATTGGTTAAAATTCTTCTTCATTTTACATATTGTATTGTTCTTTCATAGTTTTTTTGCACCACGAATAAGAAATGTGCAGTGTACATAGGAATTCATTCTTTTTTCCCATACTATTGTCCACCCCAGCCCCCAATAGTCTGGGGAACCATGAACCGACACTCTGCTCAATAGGTATGAGGATCCCTGGTCTAGAAGGTATATCAATGCAGTTAGAGGCCAATCTGATATATAGGAACTGGGAAACTATAAAAGCTTGGGGGGGGGGGGGACTCCATTAAAAACAGAAAAATCACTTCCCTTGAGATTCAAGCTCTCCTTCTCCAATGGAGTATACTGATGCTTTTCTTCAGCAGAGAATATTGAATTTCTCAAGGAGCTTCCGTACAATTACATCTGGAAAACCTTGTAGGTGCCGTCTTGATAAAACTTGCCAATTGTAGTCCAAATGAAAGAGTCTTACATTTGCTGGAAGTAGAAATCTCAAAGTATGACCCAGTTTCTGAATCCAGATTGTCTGCTTTGAACTGGATTATATCGCAGTGTAGATCCAGTTCAAATATGATCATCTGGGTTCAGAAACTGGATTATTGGGCAGTGTAGATCCCCCCAAAGAATTAAATTCCAACTCTTTGGCTCCCTCCTTTAAGGATACCCCGTTTTTGCTAAATTTGAAATCCAGGAAACATTTGAGGTAGGCATATTCACTATGTCGCAAAATCCAAAATATTGTATCGCTATACAATATTTTCATTGGATCAAGACGCAAACCCTTCAGGCCACCCTAACAGACAACAGAAGATGAAGATGAAATATAGGCCTAGGACTCTTACATTGTCATTTTTTATTCTCCTATATGATTTTAATGCCTTTGTCTGAGGAAGAGCAGAACTTTGAAAACTAGCATATTGCCCTTTCCCTGCCTACGCAGTGGGCGGGGAAAGGTTATTACCTCCTCGCACGAAGGGAGACTATTGGTTCCTTGGGAATCTTCTGGGAGGGGGCGGAGGCTGCCTATTTTGGGGCAGCCTCCTGCTCCATTCCTGTTTGAGGTGTTGACCCACCACTCCCGCCCGGTTACAGTATAGTGGTCGCCTTAGGGGCCGGGTAGGAATTTTTTCCCCTTCTACGAAAGAAATAATAATAATAATTTAAAAAAATAGGAAGGGTTTTTTGCCTACCCTGTACTGTTACTGGGACTTTCTGGGATGGTGGTTCTATAAATAGGACAGCGTAAATAGTTTAGGGTAATCCATAGACCCATATTCACTCATGCACTCTTCAAAGTTGTTTGGGCCAGTGCACAAATACACTCAGGTGGACGTCTGTTCAGGCTGAGGGGGATGCCATTGGTCCAGAAATTTTGAGAGCCGGTTAAGTATTTCCAGAGAGGTTTTCTTGTGTTTTCCTTGAAAGGTTGCCCAGTTTTGTGTTGCTGGGGACTCAGGAGAGTTTCCCAGTGTTGCCGAGGGGTCGTTCGCTCGCAGACGATACCTCGGCTTAGCCACACCTTGTTCCCTTGACACCTGAGTTTAGTGAGGTTAAACTTAAATCGGTAACTTTAAAATAAATAAAAGTTGCCCTAATTTAATCCAATTACTGTTGTCTGTCTCGTTATTTCGGGGGTTGGAAGGTAATGTATTTTGTGTGTGTGGCTTTTTAAATTGGCCCAATAATGGTATTGCTGGGTTATAGATTTTGTATTGTGTTGATCAACATGGTTGGCTGCCTGGCTAGCTTCCTTCCTTTCCTCCTTCCTCTTCAAATTAAACATATATCTGAAGCAATTGATCATTTTAGTTGAGCCACTTAGAGTCCCCTTTGGGAAGAGATAAAGCGTGAAATAAATAAATAAATAAATGTTGTTTGTTTATATATAGACAGACCACAAAGTATATGAATAAATGTTTAATCTGTCGACAATTGATAGCACAATTCAACAGAGGTCTATTCAGAAGTAAGACCTATTGATTTGAATGTAATTTCTTCCCAGATAAGAGCATTTTCTCCGTTGAGCTAGATACCCAGTCTGGCATCTTATAAGTAACTCTAGAGTGCAGTGTTGAGCTGCATCAGAAAATGTGACTTGTCCTCACACAAGACAACTCATAGGCAAGGATCACTAAGGCCCTATATCCCAGGGTCCCATCCACTTTGAACTGAATTATATGAACCTACATTACCAGATAATCTGGGATAAGCAGATAATGGCCCCTTCTATGCGTCTACATGACCGGATAATCTGGGATAAGCAGATAATGGCCTTTTCTACACTGCTATATAAAATCCAGATTATCTGCTATCAGGGCCGTAGCCAGGATTTTGATTCAGGAGGGGATGAGTTTGATTCGGGGGGCTGAGACTTAGTGAGGGAGGGTCTACCCTTGCAAACCTTTTGTATTGTTATCCCAATACCCCCATGCATATGGGATATACTGAGCATGGTGATCAGATCATGATATGAATAAACATAACAGTTTAAATAATGTACCAGTAAGGCCTTCTCGCGGACCACCCTGAAAATTGGGGGGGCTGAAGCCCCTCAAGCCCCCCCCCCCCGGCTACATGCCTGTCTGCTATGAACTTGATTATATGGCAGTGTTAACTCATATAATTCAAGTTCAAAACAGATAATGTGGATTATCTGCTTTGATAATCTGAGGGTCCTTCCGGACAGGCCCTATATCCCAGGATCTGATCCCAGGTTTTCTGCTTTAAACTGGATTATATAAGTCCACACTGCAAAGATAATCTGGGATAAACAGAAAACCTGGGATTAGATCCTGGGATATAGGGCCTGTCTGGAAGGGCACCGAATTATATGGCAGTGTAGAAGGGACCAATCTGTGATCGGATCCTGGGATATAGGGCAATGTATATCCAGCCTAAGCTCCAGAACCTGTTTATGGCACTGGAGCTCAGCCTTAGTATGTGTAAAAATAGAATCATGAGCTTTGAACATATGTAAAGTGCCATTCCTCTGGCCACTGGGTTTCAAAACATTTTGAATTAGGCAATTTTACTCAGTTGTTGTTCTGGAGATAGAAGCTCTGGAGACCTCTGTCTTACTGCTATGGCCACAATCTTACTGCTATGGCCACCATAAACAGTCATGATTTTAAAAAAATTAATCTAATCCCTGAGCAGGGATAAGCAACTTGATATCATGCTGATTTTTGAGCTAGAAATTCCATCAATACCAACTCTTATAGTCAGGGATTATGTGAACTGCACTTGATGGGTAGCCTAGGGCAGTGTTTCCCAACCTTTTTTGAGCCGCGGCACACTTTTAACATTAAAAAAATTGGGGGCACACCACTAACCAAAATGACACAAAATGACACTCTAACACAGTAAAGAACGGCTGGGGGATGGTGGCCTGCTGGGGGCAGCTGCTGGGAGTGCCGAAACCGGGGGAGGGGGAGGAGTCAGGCCGCACCATGCCCCGCCCCCTCCCCCTGGCTTCAGCTCTCCCACAGCTTCTCCAGCCTTAAGGGGGCAATGCCAAGCCAGCGGTGGCAGAGCCAGCACAATGCTGGCTTGGCACTGTCCCCTCAAGGCTGGAGATGCTGTGGGAGAGCCAAAGCCGGGGAGAGGGGGTGGAGCCAGGCCGTGCCATGCCCCCCTCCCCTGGCTTCAGCTCTCCCACAGCTTCTCCAGCCTTGAGGGGGCAGTGTGAGCGAGTGGCGGGAGTCATGGCCCCCGTCCCCGGCGCCGCTCTCCGCCATGACTCCTGCCCCTCGCTCGCTGAAGCTGCGTGGAGGAGGAGGAGGAGGAGCATGAGCGGTGGACGGGCTTCAGTGGGCGGGGCTCCTCCGCATGGCTTCAGCGAGCGAGGGGCAAGAGTCATGGCGGGAGTCATGGCGGATTGGAGGCTGGCTGGGGAAACGGCTGAAGGAGGCGGCGTGTAGCAACCCAGCCTCCGTTCCAGCCCGGGGGGGGGGGCGGGGTGCCGCTCCGGGGAACCCGATTGCTTTGGACCAAGATGGAGGGGATGCAGGGGCTGATGGGCATGCACCCCCGACGGACAGTTTACAATGGGATGACACCTGGCCTTCTGCTTATTCGGATGATGAAGGCCAGCTAGATTCCGGATCAGATTGCAAATATGAGAAACCAGGAGGCTTCGGCTCTCAAGAGCGATTGTTGCCACCAGCTGCGGAGGAAGAGATGGAAACCAAGTTGGAGCCACTTTCCCAGGAAGATAACGGGCCAGATGGCGCTGAGCCTGCGAGGAGCTTCGACCGGAGGAGTAGTATTGTGGCTACTCGGAAAGATTGGAAGCGAAGCCTGGAGAGGCGCTGGTCTCACAAGGGTGGGAATTAAGTATACACTCTGTGGGAAAGTTCCTCAGTTGAGCGGCCACGTCGTTGCTGGACAGACGCATCGGTGGTCTGCTGTTCCCTGGAAGCCATAGTTTGGCTCACCTTGCCAAGTACTACCTTGAGACCTTGTTTATACCCTGTCCCTCGGATTGCCTTGTTTGCCTACGGACTAAGTTGCTTTGGATTGATTCGCTTTGTTTTTATGGACCTTGCTTTTGAGAGATTCCCTGCTTTTTGGATTTACTTTTGAACCTTAATTGCTGATTACCTTGGACTTATTGATCTAATTACTTTTGGACATTTCACCCTTTTCACCTGCAAATAATTGTGCTTAATAAATAGTTAATTGACATTGTCTGTGTGTGTGTGATTAAGGGGCAGGGCCAGGACCCGTGTTGTGACACGGCGCCCCGGCCCCTTCTTCTTTTTCTTCGCCGCCGCCCGGCCCTTCCTCCTCCTCCCCCAAGCAGCAGGAGTTCGGCAGGAGGAGGGGGGAAGGAAGGGGGGCAGAGAGCTTTTCTAGCGGCACAACAGAAGGTCCGTCACGGCACACTACAGCGGTTGGGAAACACTGGCCTAGGGGACCTTCCACACAGCCATATAACCCAGAATATCAAGGCAGAAAATTCCATACTGGAGTATTTGAGTCTACACTGCCATATATTCCCATTCAAAGCAGCAAATGTGGGATTTTATTGAGCTGTGTGGAAGGGGCCTTAATTTCTTTACAGAAAAACATAGAAAAGCAAATCCAATGTATTAATATGGAAGTAAATACACTACTTTAAGGAAGCCCATAGTGATGACATAGCCCTTTGCTGCAGTTGATCCCAGCAAATAATACTTATTGTGACATACTGCCCCTGAACATGGTGACTCGGTAGGATAATAGCAGTGTACTTGCTATGTCATTTCCGGATACTCAGAATCCTTCAGACAGCATGGCCATTGGGGATTGTAATCTTTTAAAGTACCTTAGCCACGTCCTGGTAATTTCGCCCTTTGCAGCCTTCGATGTGTCTATAAAAGAAGAAACCACTATCTATCGGGAGTTTCACAACTTGCTACCCTGGGGAAGCATGTGACAGTCTTTGATTCTTGACTGCATCTTCTATGAGGCTTGCAGGGCCCCCAATATGTGCGCGCCATGTTATTCTCTAGCTTCTAAGTGTCAGACTAAATATTAAGTAGAATTTGTATTCCCTGCGATTACACATTTTCCCTGCCATAACAGGATTTCCTTGGAGATACATAAGCACGTATCCGCAAGCATATTTGCAAATTAAACCTGTTTTTTACCCTGCTCTTATCAGTCACAAAATGCAGTTTGCTAGAAGCAAATTACTGTATATACTCGAGTATAAACCTAGTTTTTCAGCCCCCTTTTTAGGCTGAAAAAGCTCCCCTCAGTTTATACTCAAGTCAAGGTTACTTATTATTTTACTGTTATTAGTATTATTTTTATTACATTTATTATTTTACATAATGTATTATTATAATATTTACAGTATTTTACCATACTATTATTACATGTATTCCTTTCCTCTATTTATTATTATTATTACATTTATTATTTTCCTCTATTATTATTGTTATTATTGAATTTCCATTATTTTACTCTATTATTATTACATTTATTATTTTACTCTTTCTATTATTATTGGAAGGACACGTAAACACATTTACATTGAAGAAGGTTAGAATAATAGTTTAATCAGAGTTGAGCAGTCTTATCTTAAATTACAGTTTTATGTAAATATTCAAAACAATTTAACCTTCCGCTGCTTCAATTAATATAATTTTATTGATATCTATTTTTATTTTGCAAGTTATCCGTAGCGGCTGCATTTCCCACCCTTGACTTATACTCAAATCAATAGGTTTTCCCAGGTTTTTTTGTGGTAAAATTAGGTGCCTTGGCTTATATTTGGGTCGGCTTATACTCAAGTATATACGGTACTAGCTTGGGGACCCGGCGGTGCCTGGGTCATTTGAGAACTGCAGCAGGATGTAGAGTGGGTCATGGGGGCTCTGTGTGCCAAGTGTGGTCTTGATCCATCAGTAATGGGAGTTGCAGTGGGATCATGAAATTACTGAAGGTAGTGCAAGTCCCATCATCTGTGGTCCACCCTCCTCCAACCTGCAGCAGGATGTAGAGTGGGTCATGGGGGCTGTGTGTGGCAAGTTTGGTCTGTATTGGTGAATGAATGAGGGTTGCATTGTTTTTAGGTAGTGAGTGAAGGTACTTCAAGTCCCATCATCCGTGGTCCGTCTCACACAAAACTGCACAAGGATGTAGAGTGGGTCATGAGGACTCTGTGTGCCAGGTTTGGTGTTGATCAGTCATTGGATTAGGTTTGCAGCAGTCTTGGAAAGTGAGGGAAGGTACTGCAAGTCCCCTCATCCATGGTCTGCCCTCCTCCAAACTTCAGCAGGATGTAGAGTGGGTCACTGGGGCTCTGTGTGCCAAGTGTGGTCTTTATCGGTGTTTCTTGGAGGCCGCAGTGGTCTATGGGAACAGAGGGGTGTGAAAGTACTACAAATCCCATCATCCATTGTCAGTCCTCCCCCGAACCTCACCAGGATGTCATGGGGGTCATGGGGGTTATGTGTGCCAAGTTTGGTCTCGATCAGTAATTGGATAAGGGTCGCAGCGGACTTGGGAAGTGAGTAGAGGTACTGCAAGTCCCATCATCCATGGTCCGCCCTCCTCCGAACTGCACCAGGACGTAGAGTGGGTCAAGTGTGTGCCAAGTGTGTTCTGTATTGGTCCTTTTTGGGGCCTCAGTGGTGTGTGGGAACCAAAGTGTTTGAAAGTACTACAAATCCCATAATCCGTGGGTCATGTCCCTCAAACCGCACCAGGATGTAAAGGGGGTCAGGGGGGTTATGTGTACCAAGTTTGGTGCAGGTCCATCACCCACGCTGGTCGCTGTGGCCTGTGAAAGTGGCATCCAATCAGAACGCTGCCACATATCCTTCCGCTGTCCGCACACATACATACATACATACATACATACATACATACAAACATTGACTTTTATTATATATACAGATGTAGGCAAGGAAGGACTGTGCTATGATCAACCGATGTCTTCCACCACCTGGGGAAATAATTCTTCAAAAAACTTGATATATTGTCTAGTTTGATGCTAAATTGTTGTTTACGGACTGTTACTACTAGTGGGTAAACCACAGTTTATTTGGAAATTGTTAAGAGGGAGATGTGCATGTATGTTTTAAAATATGAGCAGAAATGTGCAGCTCTGCCCTCACCACCCTTGAATTTTGGATGTAATACTGAGGCCCCTTCTACGTTGCCATATAAAATCCAGATTACCTGCTTTGAACTGGATTATATGGCAGTGTAGACTCATGTAATCCAGTTCAAAGCAGATAATGTGGATTATCTACTTTGGTAATCTGGATTATATGGCAATGAGAGTTTAAAAATGTGTAGAACTGCTCTATTATGTTGGAAACAGTAGACATGACACTGGAGCTATGAACCAACTAATGTTTACAATTTGCAGAGTAAAGTAATCTAACCCACTGTTTTGCATTTCACCCACAGGAGGTTTGTTTTTAATTGGTTTCACATGCTAAATGCATTAGTCATCAAAGTTTTGGCAGGTAAGTGGATGAATATTTCTGTTTCAACTTAAAAGCGTGATACTCAGTTGCTCCCATTGAGCAATGCAGACTCGAAATTTGGGATGTAATCTACAGCAAAACCAGGTGGTTGCTGTCGAAGGGCAACACCCTTTCCCTAAGCACATGCTTAGAAACTCTGGTGGTTGGTAGAAACTTGGAACAGAACAAGCAACTCATATACATAAGGACGATTCAGTGTGGCGTGCCTCCAAGTGCATGCATTTAGAATTAGGTTACAAGGAGTAAATGGAGATGCTCATAGTTCAGCATTGCACACAGAAGCCCAAGCACAAGTGGCTTATATTTGCCCTGTGAGAAAAAACCTGAAAGCACTCTATATACTTACAGAACCAGAAAATGCATACAAATACTATGGATTTACACTGGTCTCACATTTTTTTCCTCTCCAACATCCCAGAAGTTACAAGTATGTGGACTGGGAAAGGATCTCTTAGGAAATTGCCATTTTTTCTTCCAGCTAAAATTCCCAGAATTCTTTATTGGAGTAGCAGGGAACTGTTGTCTTGCCATATTTTTGGACTAGAGTTATCTTAACACCTTGGGCCCTGAATAAGGAGAAAGGCAGACTATAAATCATATGAAGGAATACACACATTTGACATACTGGCTGAAATGTATACGAGGGCCATAGATCTTAATGACTGTTAAGTAAAGGTTTCCTCTTGGCAGCGTTTGACACTGTCGATTATGAACTTTTGACTCACCGCCTGGCAGTGACTGGAGTGAGGGGGACAGCCTAAATTGGTTGTCTTCCTTTCTCCACAATCGGAGACAGCAAGTGAGGAAGGGTGATTTGGTCTCCGGGGGGTCCCCCCTACATTGTGGGGTCCCCCAGGGGGCCATTCTCTCCCCTCTATTATTTAACATCTATATGCGACCACTTGCTCAGCTGGTACGAAGCTTTGGGCTTGATTGCCATCAGTATGCAGATGACACTCAGCTCATTCTGGGGATGGAGGACCGGCCTGACTCTGTACCTGTCGCCCCCTTGGGCCTTGGGACCTGACCTCCCTGGATAAACCACACAGCAGCTGAGGTACAACAAGCTTTATTGATTAATAAGTTGAGTAAATGGTTTGGAGGCAATCCTTATGGTGCCTCCAAATAGCAGCCAAAGTCAAGGAGTAGCAGGGTAGTGTGATCCGCAGCAACAGGATCACAAGCGGAGGAAAACGGGAACACAAGCCGGATGCAAGGAAAGTCTTTCGAAGGAATCCCAGCCAGAGCAATAAGGCTGGGTTGGTTTAGGCAAAGAGTTCTTTAGGCAGCAAAGTCTTTCAAGATCAATCACAGTCTCGACGATGAGCAGGAACAAGGCACAATGCTGGATCAAGTCAGCCCGGTGCAGGCTGGCTGGCACAAGCTTGGCTGGGAGGCCCAACGAGGCCCCTTCCCCTTATCGTCTCCTTCTGCGGCGTTGCTACGAGATGTTTCCATTGGGGATCTCTGGGCAGATATAGGGTTCCCTGGCTTTGATGTCAGTGCGTCGAACATCATAGCTGAATGATTGATAGTTGCCTATATGTTTATGTTACCTCAGTCTCTCTGGAATTTGCAGCTCGTTAGCGGCTACCATCTGGGCACAGGGAGTCAAACTCTCGGTTCCTTCTGGAGCGCATTGCTATCAGGGAGGCTGGATGGTACGGCCTTGAGCTGCCTATGTTATGCATTCATCTCTGGCTTCTCACGGGAATGGCCGGGAGGGCCCGGACAAGGTTTAAGAGTAAAGCAAGCTGGCTTGGACAGCACCTTATTGCCTTCTTGGCTAAAGTCTTGCTTGAGCAAAAGGGATGCCTGAGGCCCGTGAGGTGTGACAGTTCCCAATAATTTCCATCAATGCCTTGAGGCCATTACTGGATGGTTGCATGCCATCAGTTGAAAGTGAAATACACTCAAAAGGAGTAGTAGAGAATACTCAAAGTATAAACACAAAGAACCCAAAAGATTGTATCAATCATGTAATGCAATATCAATCAGTTGCATACAAGAGACACAACAGTGGTATACGTGGTCTCAATATATAAAGCCCAACATCTTCAGTAAATCCGATACTTTGTGGATGTCCTGGCAGTCCCGAACCAACAATACTGGCAATGAGTTCAATGGGAAGCTAAACAGTTCCAAGGGAGGAGGAAGAGCTGGAAATTCCCAAGCACCTGCACCAGGCTATGGCGGTTGTGCTGTTTGTAATCCAAGCCAGGGGTTCGGCGCTTTATGACAAACACGGAGTAGTGCAACAGAGATATAGCAAGGACGCTAATTCCCGGTCCAAAGTGCGGGCCCAAAAACTTTCCAGTCTCCTCTTCAAGTGAATAATATAGAACATGCATTCAATGCGACAAGGTAAATATATATTAGGTGTATCATACACGGAGATAAATTCATGCCAAACATCGAATAACAGGCGTGACCTTCCCAGAGGACCTTGAAGGTAACCATCCTTTCCGGAAATCCTATGGCTGGGTCACCCAACTGTCATTGTTCAGTTGCCAAGGTTCCATACCTGGATGGTGTGGCGGTATGCCCATCATCTTCAGTAAAACTTGTCACCTTTTGGACCCTCTGCTGACAATGGAGGCTCAAATCTCCACTGTGAGCAGAGCAGCATTTCTTCACCTGCCAGGCTAAGGAACGACCTGGCTACGGTGATCTAGGCCACGGTCATCTCGAGGCTGGATTACTGTAATGCTCTCTACATTGGCCTACCTTTGGCGACGATCCGGAAGCTCAGGTTAGTGCAGAATGCTGCAGCACGGCTACTCGCGGGTGAGCCGGCGAAATGCCACATAACTCCAGTCCTCCAGCGGCTGCACTGGCTGCCGATTGAGCACCGAATCAGCTTCAAAGTGTTAGTTCTAACTTTTAAGGCCTTGCATGGTCTGGGGCCAGTGTACCTAAGGGATTGCCTCACCCCCCATCAATCTCAGAGACTGCTACTCTCTGATGTTCAACATCTCCTGGAAGTCCCTAGTGTGAAGAACTACCGCCTGACTGCCACCAGGAGGAGGGCTTTTTCAGTTATTGCCCCTTCACTCTGGAATACCCTCCCTCCTGAGATTCGGGCATTACAGGACTTGATGCCTTTTCGTAAAGCCTGCAAAACCTTCCTGTTCCAGCAGGCTTTTGTTCCATGCTTGTAACTGTTAAATTGCGCACTGTTTTAGATTGTCGTACTATATTGTGCTCTTTTACCTG
Source organism: Anolis apletophallus (assembly GCA_030556195.1). Lineage (NCBI taxonomy): Eukaryota > Metazoa > Chordata > Lepidosauria > Squamata > Anolidae > Anolis > Anolis apletophallus. The sequence goes on from JARBWK010000005.1 coordinate 125,370,896, forward strand.
TGTAAACCACCCCGAGCCGCTGGGAGTGGCGGTGTAGAAATTGAAATACTCTCGGCATTACTTCGCGAACAAAGATTCTTAGGAAGGACTCATTCCACGCTTTTTATAAGCGCGTTGATGACTAAAAAGGCTAACCTGAGATAGGCAAGTTCGGTTGCAGAAAACACAGCAGAAAGTCTCCTTGGGTGATGTTGTTTCCAAGTTGCGGCTCTTTCTGCGTTGTCATTTCTCTTCGAGACCCGTTCGGCATGTCTTCTCGAAAGAGGCCGCAGCCTCTGTTTAATGGGAAGCTAAACTCATTATATATTGATAGTAAAGGAATCTTAGTTTCCATTTGGAATTTTCAGGTTAGATCAGTAAAAGTACTTATAAAGCAGTGACTGAATGCTTGAAATTACCCCCCCCCCCTTTTTTTTAGTTAGGCGTTGTTCCTTACAGCTTGTCATTTTAAAGCTGGGATGAATATATGGCCATGGAATTATCTGCCATTCAAATCCTGATGGTTTGTCATGATTTCACTCTCTGTTTTCTTTAGTTGCTGCCATATTTCTGGGCCTGCAAATGCTCAGCAATACTTCTAACCAGTGGATGGTGAAAACAATGGGAGGCTTTGTAGGCTGGGAGGCTCTAATAGCCATTACTCTGGATGTAAACCATTGGTTGAAAAAGAAAGGTAATGCTTGATTTGAATCCACAAAGGCATATCCAAGTCTTTGTTTGTCTTTTTAACAAAGCCAAGGAGTAGTCTTGAAATTGATTGTATCACCGTCCTGTTTTGTTGTTTACTTTTTCCAGAAATCTATGAAGATCCACAACCAAAGGTAACCCTTTTGTTGCTGCAGTTGTATGGACTATGTATTAGGAAGTGTTCAGATGGAGAAACCCTACCTCACGCAGTAATTCTCTTCCACTTTAAGCATTGAGTGCCCTTCCACACAGCCATATAACCCAGAATATCAAGGCAGATAATCCACAATATCTGCTTTGAACTGGGTTATGTGGCAGTATGGACTCAGATAACCAGGGGCGGATCTACATGTAAGCGAGGTAAGCAGCCGCTTCAGGGTGCCACGTGGCCAGGAGTGCATCCGGCCACGGCCGCCAGGTTCAGCGCATCATACCACGCCATTGCTGCGGCCTGCGGGGCTGGTGCGTGGGCGTGAGGCTCCGCCCCAGCCGCAAAATGTTCCCCTCCCCCGTCCTTTTTGGCCTCTTCGGAGTGTGTTTAGCAACTCCCTCCACCAGAAGCACTCCGACCCGATGGCACATGCGTGAAAGTTTCATGTATATGCTATTAAAACAGAGCGCTTCTGATGGACGGAGTTGCTAAATGCCCTCCCAAGAGGCCAAAAGGACGGGAACTTTTGCAGCTGGGCGGAGCATCTCACCTCCGGCTGCAAAATGTTCCCCTGTCCTTTTTGGCCTCTTGGGAGTGCGTTTAGCGACTCCGTCACCAGAAGCACTCCGTTCAAATGGTGCATGCGTGAAAGTTTCGCGCTTGCGCTATTCAAACAGAGAGCTTCTGGTGGACGGAGTTACTAAACGCACTCCCAAGAGGCCAAAAAGGACGGGGGAACATTTTGCAGCCGGAGGTGGGAGGCTCTGCCCCGGCTGCAAAATGTTCCCCCATCCTTTTAATCCTCTTGGGAGTGCGTTTCCCAATAGTGCATGCACAAAACTAGCTGGCTGCGCGCAGGCGTGGTCCAGGGTGCATGCACTCACGTGCACATGCACCATCTCCACTAGGTTGGAGAACCAGGGGGCACCAAAAAAAATGTTCGCTTACTATTATTTTTTACCTTTGTCCAGTCCTGCAGATAACCCAGTCCAAAGCAGATATTGTGGATCATCTGCCTTGATATTCTGGGTTTTATGGCTGTGTGGAAGGGTCCTGAGTCCACACTGCCATATAATCCAGAGCAATGTGAATTTTATACAACTGTGTGGAAGGGGCCTAAGTAAAATCCCCATTGACTGTCCACACTTTAACAGGTTTCGTGGCGTTATTTTGGGGGGAGGGAATTGGGGAGACGGGGACTTGTAAATATGTTCTCTTGTTTTTCCACATAGTGAGTATAAGATAGTCAAATAACCTCCTTTTCCTGATTTTTCTTGTTCATTCAGCAGATAAAGACAGGATTAAATATTGTCTGCAGTCGTGTTTTGGCTCAATAAATTATCTCTTTTCATCCCTGTCCTTTTCTCTGTCTGTCTGTCAGATGATGCTTTGCTTGATTTGGTTCTAGTTTGGTTCTTTCTTTCAAAATGGCACTTCCATCACTTGGTGGAACTTGTAGACTTCTGTAAATGGTCACAAATAAATATACTAGTACAGGCTTGTCCAACAGGCGGCCCAGGGGCCGTACACGGCCCCCTAGCCCCTTGGCTACGGCCCCTTACCCTCCTGCAATAAATAATATATTTTAAAAAATATTTTAAAAATATTTTTTTCAATTAAAAAAATATTTATTATTATTATTTTTTGGTCCCGCCCCTTGGCTTTCTATCGGCCCCCTCATCTTCTCCTGAGGGAGGGGGCCAATGGGAGGGAGTGACGTCTCTCGGGCCCCGCCCCCTTGGCAGCAAACAGGAAGAGCGACCCAGCCGCATGGCTTTCCCCCTCGGCAGCGCTCCTTCCTCCTTCTCATCGTCCCTCCCTTCCCATGCAAGGAAGCATTCAGCGTTAAGGTGAGCCACATTTCTTCTCCCTCCCTCCTTCCATTCCACCCTTTCATCCTTCTTTCTTCCCTGCCCCTTCCCTCTCTATCTTTCTCCTCTCGCTCGCTTCCTCCTCCTCAGGATTGCTGCTGCTCCGTCTCGGAGGCGCTCAGGCCCTCAGCGCACTCGCCTCCATCGCCTCGCCTTCTTTCCTCCCCCTCCCCTCTCTCTTTCTACTCCCTCCCTTCCTTTCCTTCCACTCTTTCCTTCTTTCCTCCCTCCCTCTCTTTCACCTTCTTTCCTTCCTTCCACCCACCCACCCTTTCGTCCTTCCTTTCAACTGTTCTCCCTCCCTCCTTGCCCCTCTCTCTTTCACCTTCCTTCCTTTCTTCCTTCCTTCCTTCCATCCATCCATCCATCCACCCTTTCATCCTCCCTCCCTCCCCCCTTATGTTAATATTAAATATATGGAATTGTTTAATTATGCCTCCCATGTGTGGCATTCCCTCCCTCCCCCCTTATGTTAATATTAAATATATGGAATTGGAGCCTGGGGAGGGGGGCGGAGCCGGGGGAGGGGGCGGAGTCGGGGAGGGGGTGGAGCCAGGGGAGGGGAGGGGCGGAGGCAGACCTTTAGGCCCCCCAGGTGATCACTGACCGGAACTCAGGCCCCCGTCTGGTAGAAGTTGGACAGCCCTGTACTAGTAGAACACGTGAGTGACAACACCTATATTTTAATTTCTAGGGATCCTTTGTCATGCATTTATTTCTTACTCCCTACTTTTCCCCCCCTCCACTTTCATCACCTCTACTCCTGTCTTTCGTTTCCTCAGCCGCCTTCTTTTTCCCCCATTTTGCCCTGTTCTTCTTTCTTTTTGTTTAAAAGACCCCCTCCTTAATGTTCGAAATGGGTACTGAAATGCAACTGGTAGAACAAGAGTTGTAGCCTGGGCCAGCTCTTCCAGGAGGCAAGTGAGGAAGGCACCTCAGGGAGCAAATTCGGGCCCTCATTTAATTAGTTATTAGTTTATTTAATTAAAATAGCTAGTTACCTGATTTGTTATTTTACTTCAAGGGGTAGGGAAGGGATGTTTCTGGGGTTGTATGCCAAGACAACGTGTCTGGCCGCCGCCTGAGTTAGGTAGTTGAAAAAGGGTTGTTTGTTTGTTGGTTGCCAGAGGTGGGTGAGTCACCTCTGGCAGCAAACAAACAAACAACCCTCCCAAAAATTATTGTAGACGGTTTGAATTTTATTGAACTGTTTGTAGAGTGTTAATGTATATGTGTTTTTCTTTTCTTTTGTAGATGAAAAGCGAACTATTACTACTGCTAATATATCTATGCGGCAACCTGTCATTTTTAATAGCTCTGCTTGTAGGCATTGGAATGGCTTAAAATGTGCTTTCTCTACAGTAGAAAGCTAGAAACTGTTCCTACTGTTTGCTACCTACATCACGAAAAAGGAGACTATCACGAAGTTTGTTTTCATCAGTGCCATTGCTGCTTGAGTGTCCCGGCTTCTTCTTAGTTGCAGAATGCTGTGCAGAATATTGTCTAGATAATGATTCTAAGGAAACCTGATTTAAACATGGATCCAAGGAGAACAGAGCAAAGTGTAAATCATGCTGGAAATATATGTGCATATAATATGTACATATCTGATATACATGATAGATATTTCCACAAACATTGCATAATCCACAAATCCTAAATTAGAGTAAGGAAAACTGGTGAATTTTTGTAATGATACAGTAATTATTATCAATTATTATATTTCCCCCACCCTGGACATTCCACAGATACAGTGTTCCCTCGCTACTTTGTGGTTCGCTTATTGCAGACTCGCTGTTTCGTAGATTTCAAAAAAGTATTAATTAAAAATATATGTCATGGTATTTTCACTGTTTTGCAGGGTTTTGCCAGCGCCGCTCTCCAAGGCGCTTATCCTCCTCAGTCCTCCCTCCCTCCCTCCAGCCTTGAAGGGACTTTCCTTCCTTTCCTTCACTTTAAGTTTATAAAGACTTAAAATAGTGTAGAACTACTAAAATAATGTATAAGTATTAAAATAAATCGAGCATCCCTACACCGCGGTTTTTCACTTATTGCGGGAGGCACGGCCGTAGCCAGGATTTTGATTCGGGGGGGGGCTGAGTTTGGTTCGGGGGGCTGAGACTGGGTGGAAGAGGGTCTACCCTAGCAAACCTTTTGTATTGTTATCCCAATAACCCCATTAATGTGGGATATAATGAGCATGGTGATCAGATCATGATATGAATAAACATAACAGTTTAAATAATGTACCAGTAAGGCCTTTTTGCAGACCACCCTGAGAATTTCGGGGCTGAAGCCAAGGAGGGACCATGAAGCAATAAGTGAGGGAACACTTTCATGTTTCCCAAACAACCATGGGCTATCCCAAATAATATCTGTTGAAAACACTCTCAGATTGGTTTTCTGTTCTGAGAAGGATGATGTTGATGATCTGGGTGTGGAGGAGCTTTCTGTAGTTTTTGTCATGTACTGGTCCCTCACTCTCAGATTGGTGTTCTGAGTTTTGAGACTTGCTAGGATTTGGAGCCTCTGTAGAGGTGGGGTGGGGCAACTAAGATACTGGCCAAACTGGCCAAAATTACTGGCCAAACTTTCATTTTGGGGCAGGGTACTAGTGAGTGGGGCTTTTCAACTCCAAGAGTTCCTGGAAGAATGAGATTCTAGATCTATTTCAGCCTGGCTTCAAACCTGGGTATGGGTTAGAGCAGGGGTGCTCACACTTTTTCAGCATGCGAGCTACTTATAAAAAAAACCAAGTCAAAATGATCTACCTACCCACTACTCAGAGAGCCATAAAAGCAAAATATTTGGATATTTATTTCAGTGAGAGCCATATAATATATTTTAAGATTGAATTCAACTAAATGTGAGTATAATAAGCCCCTGAATTTGTTCATAATAATAATTTATTTATTTCCTGCATTTTACCCCGCTCTTCTCAACCCCCGAGGGGGGACTCAGAGCGGCTTCCAAAAAGGCACAATTCGATGCCAACATAGTAAAACACATAAAACACAGTATAAAACCCCCCAAAACATTACACATTAAAATACAATTACATCAACATATCATACACATTCATTTAAGTTTAAAAACAAACAAACAAACAAACAAACAAACAAACAAAAACCACAGTGTTCCGTCCATAAAAGTATTGAGCCCTATTCATCAAACTTTCCATTAAAATCCAGTCTAAAATGCTGCCTTGTGCTAGTGTGCAAACGCCTGGTCCCATAGCCAGGCTTTTACTTTTTTCCTGAATGTCAGGAGGGATGGAATTGATCGTATGTCACTAGGAAGCACATTCCACAGATGGGGAGCCACCACCGAGAACCCTCCCTTCCTAGGCCGGGGGAGCCGCCGAAAAGGAGGAGTAGGCGGTGCCAAGAGAAGCGCACCACGCCAGGCCTGTGACGCGCTGCTCTTGGCGCCGCCTTCTGCCCTTTTCGGCGGCTCCCTGCCTAGGAAGGGGGGGCGCGAAAAGGGCAGAAGGCGGCGCCAACGGCAGCGCGTCACAGGCCTGGCGTGACGCGCTGCCCCTGGCACCGCCTACTCCTCCTTTCGGCGCCTCCTTCCTAGGTCGGGGAGGCGCCGAAAGGGAGGAGTAGGGCGGCAAAGAGCAGCGCATCACGCCAGGCCTGTGACGCTGCTCTTGGCGCCGCCTTCTGCCCTTTTCGGCGGCCCTGCCCTAGGAAGAGAGGGGGCACCGAAAAGGGCAGAAGGCGGCGCCAACGGCAGCGCATCACAGGCCTGGCGTGACACGCTGCCTCTTGGCACCGCTTACTCCTCCTTTCGGCGCCCCTCCCTTCCTAGGCCAGGGGAGCCACCGAAAAGGAGTAGGCGGCGCCAAGAGCAGCGTCACGCCAGGCCTGTGACGCTGCTCTTGGCGCCGCCTTCTGCCCTTTCGGCGGCTCCCTGCCCTAGGAAGGGAGGGGGCGCCGAAAAGGGCAGAAGGCGGTGCCAACGGCAGCGCGTCACAGGCCTGCCGTGACGCGCCCCCTGGCACTGCCTACTCCCTCCTTTCAGCGCCCCCTCCCTTCCTAGGCCGGGAGCCGCCGAAAAGAGGAGTAGAGGCGGCGCCAAGAGCAGCGCGTCACGCCAGGCCTGTGACGCTGCTCTTGGCGCCGCCTTCTGCCCTTTTCGCGGCTCCCCGCCCTAGGTAGGGAGGGGGCGCCAAAAGGAGGAGCTAGCTCTCTTCCTCCTCCCTGCCCCGCCTCCCCCTCGCCGCCATTTTTTTTAAAATCATTTTTTAAAAAAATTTAAAATGGCGGCTGAGGGCATAGGTGGGGCCGTGTTCAACAGGCTACGGGCCGGATCCGGCCCCGGGCCGCCAGTTGGACAGCCCTGTTATATTATATATTCATTCAGCTTCTGCTGCTGCTGCTACTACTACTACTAATAGCAACAACAACAACAATAGATTCCTAGAGTAGAAGGAGACCTCCAAGTGTCATCCAGTCCAACCTCCTTCTGCCATAAGGGAAAAACACAATCAAAGCATTCATCGCAGATGGCCATTTAGCCTCTGATAATAATAACAATGGGTTCCTAGAATAGAAGGAGACCTCCAAGGGCCATCCAGTCCAAGCTCCTTCTGCACCTGGGCGGCTTCAGGTGCCTGCGGGGAGGGACTGAGCCTTCCTCCCGCCCTGCCTGCGATCTACCAGGACGCCCTACGTGATCTACCAGTAGATCGCGATCTACCCAATGAGCACCCCTGGGTTAGAGACAGCTTTGGTTGCTTTGGTCGATGACTTATACAGGTATAGGGAACTGGATGGGGGAATGTATCCCTGCTGGTTTTGCTGGACCTCTCTGGCTTTTTATGCCATTGACCATAGTACCCTTTTGGATCCTCTCTCTGGGATGGCATTTTGGGGTACTACAGGCGTTTCAAAATGATGAATCGAATTTCAAGGTGATATATGTTTAAAATCAGCTCTTTTTGAAATAAGCTTTATGGAATAGCTTTGGTCTCTTTTGGAGGGCCAGACACAGATGATGGTGCTGGCGGACTCTTGTTTTGTGCCCTGGCTGTTAGACTAGGAAGTTCCCCAGGATTCTTTTTTTTTTTTTGTCCCTCATGATATTTATCAGCTATATGAAACTTTTGGGAGAGGTCATCTTCAGTTTTGGGGTGTGGTGTCACCAGTATACCAATGCCACCCAACTTTGTCTCACCTTTCCATCTGATTCCACCAACCTTACCACTTTATGGTTGCCCATTGACTACCTGAGTTTCCTCCTTTGGCATTGTCATCTCGCTCCTCCTCGCTACTTACCCAAATCAGCCAGCATAATATTAATGGCTCTTCCTTGCCCTGCTTTGTCTGCATTGCTGTTACTGGTCCAGCTTGCTTCTCTACAATGACCTAACAGAAATGTATGCATTTTCGTGCACAAACAGCATCTGCTTTGTTACCTTTCCCTGAGCTCAGTATGTATGTGTCATGTAAAGGAAAGGAAACAATTTAAAGATGGAAAAAAACGTTTGCCCATTTCAAACCTAAATGGCAGAGTAGAACCAAATAACATTTGCTGTATAAGGCAGTCAAGTCATATAGATTATGTGAAAATGAAGAGTATTAATGCTCCAATTTGTAATAATTATAATGAAACACTTTCTTAGTGACAGATTTTTTAATTATTATTATTCATATGCAAAGTTTTTATTTCCTTTATGATTTTATACAATTATTTGTGATTTTTGTACCTGTTGAAATAAAAGTATCATAGACAATATTTTCTCTTGCAGATGCCTTATTCCACACACAGTTTCTATATACAGTGAGACTCATTTTTCATGTCTCGGAAGCTTCCCTGAACAAATAATTCAAAAGATCAACAGGTTAGCCTAGGTTTGATTAAGGTTGCCAGACTGAAAGTAAGAGGGTTCCTGTATCTTTAATGTAGGTACCAAAGGGGGGGGGGGTGTTGGGAGGTGTGGTTTATCACACAACTAGGTGCTGTCAACGTGAACTATCTTATTCAAACATATTATTCAACTTGTAGATGTTGCAGTCCTGACATATGTGTTCTTGTTTGCTTGCAATACAATTTTCTGGACTTTAATACTGTTAAAAAAAACCTTGCATTTTATCCCACAGTTTTACAGAAAGTCCAGATTTTTTTTATTGGCATGTGGCTGGCCCACTAGGCAGAATCACCTCACTATGGAGTTGCAGGATGGAGTTAATAGTGGGTGGAACTGGTTGGTGGGAGGTGAGTATTCCCGTCAGAAAATGGTTCTTTAATTGTTAATGTTTTCCAAGAAGATAGAATCATAGAGTTGGAAGAGACCTCAAGGGTCATCCAGTTCAACACCTTTCTGCCATGCTTACCTACCTACTGTACTTAATTTAGGTGATCCCTCATTGTCTGAGTAAGATGGCCTTCCAAGTGTAGTGTTGTGGTGGATGATACATAGGTGACTGTGGAGCCCTATTCTTGATCCGTATGTTCTTCCCCAGTGAGGACATTGGTTTCCAGGTGGAAGGAGGTCCCGGTCATGGTTGGCTTGACGCGCCTTCCTCTTGGCACGGGGTAAGGCATAAGGAAGGGGTTTGTAGGATTTTTTGACACATGTTCCAAAAAATAAATTGCCTGATTTTTGGTATGCCCCTGGACTGATTGGTGGAAACTGACTATAGAGTTGAAGCGATTATGGATTCTTAGGGAAGGATTATGAATTCCTAGGGATAACATATTAATCAAATCTGCAAATAATCAGATCTGCAAAAGTTAAACTTCCCAATGTAGAAGTCCAAGTGGGCAAAGGGACTTCCGGTTTCCTTAAAAACTTCGAAAGAGCTTCAAAAAGGAAATCTTTCTGAATTTATTGGGGATCCGGCGGTGCCCGGGTTATTTGAGAAAGGCATTGTGTGCCAAGGTTGGTCTTTGGTACTTCAAGTCCCATCATCCATGGTCCACCCTCCTGTAAACTGTAGGAGGATGGAGACTGGGTCATGAGGGCACAGGGTGCCAAATGTAGTCTTTTTAGGTCTTTGTTCAGGGCTGCAGTGGTCTGTGGGAAATGAAGGCTTTGAAAGTACTACAAATCCCATAATCCATGGAGGTACCTCAAGTCCCACTCTTCTCCATATGGCAGTAGAATGTAGAGTGGGTCATAGGGGCACTGTGTGTCAAGCTTGGTATTGCATTGGGCCTCTGTGTGGCAAGTGTGGTCCTCATCCGTCATTGGTGTGGGCCACTGTGCTCTAAGCAAGTGAGTTAAAGTACTGCAATTTCCGTCATCCATGGTGCATCCTACTGAAGCAGCAAATTAGGGAGTTCTGGAACTCCGAGTGGCAAATTTACTTTTACTAAGGCTACCTGGACGTGCGGGTACAAGGATGAGGAAGACTCACGACAACTGTGAAGTAGATGAAATCAAAAGGGTTTATTGATGGCACCAGCTGGTGGGTTTTGCCAGCAGAACACGGCTGCAATCAGGGGCAAAAAGCCCCGGTCATTCTCAGCACAAACCATTTATACCCCAATGGAGGCATTTCGGATAAACCCGCCCTTCTTCATAGATTTTACACAATCATAATTGGCTGGTGTCTCATGGCATTTCATTAATCCAATAAAACATTGCATTTCCATTAGCATCACATCTAAAAGTCCCACCTATGTAAGAGAACAATGAACATTTCTATGTTAGTCTTTCTCACAGTGCAACTATCAGTAGCTGGGACTCTTGTGTTCTCAGTTTGCAACAATTCACATTCTGCCTCTCTCTGCCAACAAAGGATGGGGCTGAATCACTCCATACATGCACAGTTCTTTCCTCCTTTTTGGCACTAACGTTCATTTCCATTAGCACATCCTGTACTGTTTAACCAATTTAAGCCTATGTTATCTCACGTTAGGCACAGAGTGCATCAAGAAGCATCAATCACAGTGCTATTTTCACAGTACAAGTGCCTGCCTGATTCTTGGCACAGGAACCCGCTTTTCAAAGCTCTACAGGTGTGCAGCATCACTCTCTGACTGTACTCCTGCACGGAAAGTACCAAAAACCGCTTTACTACCTCAAACTGCACCAAGATTTAGAGTGCATCTTGGGGGGTCTGTGGGCCAAGTTTTGTCTTGTTCTGTCATTGTTGTGGACCTAGTCAAATCTGGTTGTGGCCTAGTCAGGATAATCAAGTAGAGGAAGACTTACTGTCAAATCAGGTTGTGGCCTAGTCTGGGAAATTAAGTAGAAGGAAGCCTTACTGGCAAATCAGGTTGTGGCCTAGTCTGGAAAATCAAGTAGAGGATGCCTTACTGCCAAATCAGGCTGAGGCCTAGTTTGTTAAATCAGCTGAAGGAAGGCTTTTTTTAAAGTGCACTCTCTGGCACCTTTGTGATTTTGGATGTTGAAATGTTGCCCATGCAGAGGCCGTTATGCAAATTTTCCCTCAGTGGCAACCAATCTCCTCTGTCCGGTGCCTTAGAGGGTTGGAGTTCTGAGGCTGGCCAGTCAGAGCCATTTATGCAAATAATCCCGGAGTGGCAGCCAATCGAAACGCTGGCACATATTCCTCCCATCGCTCGGCCCACCCGCCCACCGCCTGCAAACACTGACTTTTATTATATGTAATAGATTACAAAGATTCTGACCGAACCTAACCATGCCTACTGTTTACCTATAATCTGCCCAAGATTCCATTGCATAGCTCAGTGACAACATCACATTCTTCAGACAGAGGAAGTTGCAAGGAAGCAGCAAATGGTGATTCATTTGTAGAGCACGTCTGCTGATTGCAGATAAATGGTCTTCAGTAGTTATCTCCAGGCATAAAATTGAATGTACAGTGATTAAAACTGGTGGAGCTAAATAAGAATCGGCAGTGTCCACAATGAAATCCTGCTGAACATACAAGTACAAAACTCCCTCCACATTTACAATCTTGACTTTTGTAGACATGGTTATTTTATTTAATTAAAAGCATTCTCCCTAGGAATCTCTTTGTCCTCCAGTATGACTCTATCGAGAACAAAGATCTAAAATGAAGCTTGATGTCCATATACATGGAAAGGTCAAGCTCTAGCTATCCTCGGTTACCAAACATGCTTTTGCTATTAGATTATGTTATTAGCCTCTCCATTGGTGCCCCTTTGTCATGGGGGAGAGGCTTGCGTACCCCAATGAAGTTGTGATGCTAAGCTGGCGGTGGCATAATAGCCACCAGTAGGGCTTCCCATGCCAGACAGGTTACAACCGAAGGGCGTCAATGGGCAGGATGGGCTCTCTAGCCTTTTGGCAACCATCCTAAGAGAAGGAAAACTCTAATTTCAAACCAGGGCAGATTGTGCTCGTCTAACCCTGTAAGTTCAACCATCTAGAGAAGGAAACTCAAATCAAACCTATGACCTGAGGACCTCGCTGCCTCCGTTCAAGCTTGCTAGGCCCCGGCAGATGAACCTTTGGTTTAAAGGGTGAGGCCAGTTCTGTGCACGCTGCACTCCACCAGAAAAATCCATTTCACAGGCTCGAAGGACACATCCAACCTCCGAAAAAGCATCAATGCGCTTGTAGAAAGCATGGGATGAGTCCTTCCTAAGTATCTTCGTTCACGAAGTAATGCCAGAGATGGTATTAGGTAATGCCCTTAGTTAGAAACAGGAAACGATGAGACCAAACAAAGCCATCTGTCCTCCCCTCTCATGAGTCAAAAAGGTCCTTGTAATGAGGCTAACTGGTAGTGTTCCGTCCTCCAGACGTGTTATATGCATAGCCCCATAGTTTGGTTTTAAAAAGGCAGCATTTTTTCCTTTTGCATTTTTTACTGGGACTGTTCCAGACACACTGGCACCTTGCCTGTTAATTATTAGCAAGGTTGCAGCCTGGTGCAGAATTTGCCACCTAAAGCTCTGCAAATGTATCTTTTTAGTTGGTGTCCGGCCCTTTTTCTTCCTGGGGATTGGCCTCCATTTTAGAAAGTGTTTTTAGTTCCTTTCAGAGAGGGAAGGAAGCCAGATGTGTTTTTGGCCAGCCAGGATTGGCTCCGAAAGGGTCACCGTAAGTACTGGGTGCTTACTGGGTGCTTACTGGGTGCTTACTGGGTGCTTACTGGGTGCTTACCTGGGTGCTAACCTGCATGCTGACCTGCTGATTGCTTTTTGCTTGACCATTAGCTGGGGGACTGCTGGAACCAGATGAGTTTATGGTACCTTGCAGAGACTGGCTTTGCATGCTGTATAGATAGACATCTGGTTATCAGCCCAGCTTTAGGTCACCTTTGACTGAGCTTAGGTTTAGAGGGGGAAGGAGTGGTTCCTTTCACCTAACACCTAGGACCAGGGTGGGAAATATCGGGTTTCCTGCCATCCAAAGGGAAGCAGTGGGAATCTTTTGAGCAATAACCCAAGGCATTTCCAGTCTGGTTTTTTTTGCAACCATTAAGAAGCTGTGCCAAGTCCTGCAAAGACTTTGTTATTGAATAAACTGTTTGATTTTCAACTTTATTTTGGAGTGTTTTTTGGGTTGCTAGACCACCTAGCTTTTCAGCAAGCGCTCTGCAGTCCACCAGGTAGAAAGGACAACACATCTGCCAGTTTTAATTTTAAACAGACCTGGTGTGACGGCATAGGTAGAAATAACATAAAATAGTGTCGGCCATTAACCTACCTATACAAGATAGATTGGTACTCGAGTGCATGTGCTCTGTTTTTTCCTCTCTTTTTTGCTTCTCTGTAAGCCTCAATAAACTCTTGATCGAAGCAACACCTATGTCCATTTTTACTTACCCTTGAATTTGGGAGCTGTTTTGTCTTCCTGATGAATAACATTATGGTCAGTGTCCTCCAGTCATGCTGGAGAATCTAAAGATTTCTAGAGATAGTATCTTTCCTTAAATCTCTAGGCCCTTTAATGCAAGTATATGTTCAGCTTCCAGTAGCCCCCAGTGGCGCATTGGATTAAAGCATTGAGCTGCTGGACTTGCTAGCCAGAAGGTCACAGTTAATTTCCTGCCATGCCACTTTTTCACCTACTTTTAAATACCTCAGTATCCTTCTCATCTGCATAGCTACCTCTTATATTTATGTTATAAATCTACAGCTCCAGTCAATTGCACTCCAGAGGTGAAGGGAAATGTTTCTCTCTTGATTTGCCTGTGCTTTTAACAGTGTCAGTCCTGTTTCCTTGCTTTGCCCAATAAAGAACTAATAACAAATTTCGTTATTAATTACGTTTCAATTTCAAATAAGAATCACAACCAGAATCTCCCGCCCCCGCCCCCAACCGAGTTTAGAATCAATTTTTTTATGGATCAACCAACCCTACTGCCCACTTCTGCCTCTTTGGCCTCAATTGCTACTCAACAGCATGCCGAGGAGAGGAAGTGGAAAAGCAAACAGCCATAGCCCAGACTTGGCCATTGATAACTTTTGCTCTCTTGACCTCACTCTGATGTCACTTGCCCTCATGTGTCCCATTTTTCAACTGTGAAATATTCTAGGGCATATGACACAATGTCTGCTCAGACTAAGTCACAGATGCTCAATTGGCTAAGCAGTCTCCATCATCTCCATCAGGGCTACAAAGAACAAGGATACATGGGGTCAATACAGAAGGTGGCCATATAGTCCCCCACAACCTATTACACCGGCATCCCCTTTGAAGGGCTCTTTCTTGCTGCCTTCTTTGGAAACCAAGTTGTGCAGCTAATTGCCTTTGTCATGGCTCTCCGTAGTGCTATTTATAAAGTTTTGATTGCCATACATACCATGTTCTTAAGCCTGTGAAAACAGTCCGGTCCACTCATTGGGATAATGACAGGCTTCAAGTCAATAATAGGAAGCCAGCCAAAGGAAATTGCAAGCTATTTTATACATTGTACTTTTGGGCAATTATTCTCAATTAGCCGAGACAAAAGTCCTCAAGGTCAACTCAGATGTACACAAAGAGTCTTGAGGCAGAAGCCTTCTATGGCATAAGCCTTCGTGCGGTGACTGCCCAGTTCATCCACTGCATCTCCAGTCAGCCCACCACATTTGCTGAGGTTACGAACACCGGCTCATATGAAAGTGAAAAGCCATGAAGGAAGAAAGTGCTTTTTTTTTTAAACCAAAGAGAGCACTTCCCTGTGAATTTGTAGGTCTTCCAGCATGACTCTATGGTTAATTTTTGCTGGAAGCTGAACATATGTAAAGATAAAGGTTTTCCCTTGACATTAAGTCCAGTCGTGTCTGACTCTGGGGGTTGGAGCTCATCTTCATTTCTAAGCCAAAGAGCCAGTGTTGTCCGTAGACCCCTCAAAGGTCATGTGGCCAGCATGACTGCATGGAGTGCCATTACCTTCCCACTGGAGCGGTACCTACTGATCTACTCACATTTGCAAGTTTTCGAAAAAAAGAAAAAAAAAAGAGGTTGGCAGAAGCTGGGGCTAACAACAGGAGCTTACTCCCCTCCCTGGATTTAAAACACAGATCTTCCGGTCAGCAAGTTCTACAGCTTAGTGGTTTAACCCACTGAGCCCCTCGTGAATGACAAATAACCTCCTAATTCAGAGACGGGCAAAGTATAGCTTGTGGGCTGTTTTGTAACAGCATATCTACAATATTGTTTAGGAAGAAGATGTTGACAGCTTGCATTTCAACCACTTTTGTAGCTTCCTAAGAGTGACAAAGGTCTTCTATCTGAAAAACTTAATACTGGTCTGGAAAATATTGTGCCCATTAAGTCCTTCTAAGGCTGGACTAAACCTGTGGGCTTAAAAAGTGGTAGTAAAATATTGAATGCTTTGTGCAGGAGTACGGCTTGCCTGATACTGTTGAACCATAAGCTCCTAATATCCCCTTTCCCAATGTTTAGATGCTTTAACTAACCGTATTCGTCCATAAGAAAAATTATATTAGTCACCTAAGCCCTTAATTGGCTTGATGCAAGAATGACTGGAGGAAGCACAGTTTATGTTAACAAACAAGTCAAACCAAATTCTTTCTATCACTTCTGTAAACTTAAAGCCAGCACAGTCTTGAAGTCTATATTCTTCTTTATGTTACAAATTCTCCTGGTTGTGGCATAAAAAGGGCTTGGACGAAGACCAGCTGAAGAACCGTAAATCCATTTTACGATCTTAAATACTTGAATAATATTCAGTGTTTCCTTGCGTTACTCTCGAAAAACCACACCTCTGAGGTCTCCTGTCTTAACAAGCATAGGAATTTAGGATAACGACACTTGTTGGACCTGACTATGGTGCACTGATACCCACGGCCCGGCCTTGGGCTTAAGGAGTTGCCCTGTTCCAAATCACGCAGGAAAATAATATCATGTGGTTCTTTATCTGTGGGCTCCTAAAACATCCGCAGTTTGGTCTGTGGCCTGTATTATTGTGGCAATAATTTGCCGGACATTATGCAACGGCTACTAGATTACAGTGATTTTAAAGGATATTTCAAAATACATTTAAAAAGTACAAAATACTGGGTGTCCATAATCCCACAAAAGTGGCATTGAAATGGGAACTTCCCCACTTCATAGAACTTAATGGAGTGAATTATTATTATTATTATTATTGGAATCGCAGAGTTGCAATTTAACTTTAATTGCTAATTTGTATATGATATGATTGTGTTAGTAACTGTTGATGTATTTATCTTGGGCAGTCCTTGCCCTCTCAGCCCCTTCGGGCTGAGAGGGGCGGTATACAAGTAAATAAATACATAAATAAATGGATTAAACCCTTGTGCCGTCTGAACTGCTGACCTGCCGATCTGAAGATTGGTTTGAATCAGTGAGACGGGGTGAGCTCCCATCTGTCATATTGGAGCATGAAAGAAATCAGTGTGTGTGTGTCAACTGTAAATTAAGATGCAGGAAGCTGATTGGCTTGGCTATGCCTGGGGAGCAGGCTGAGCCTGGGACTTTTGGATACTGTTACATTTTTGTTCAGGCTTGAGCTATGCAGGTGCTTGAAGAGCAGTAGAGAGGCAGAGAGAAGCAGAGAGAGAGAGACAGAGTTTGGAGCGTGCTCTTGCTTCCTGAGCTGCTGGAGGAGTTTATCCACATGGACAAAGAAATACTATTTTAAATCTTTCATAAAAGAACATTATATGATACACAGGCCCAGATTAAGACCTTTTTGCGCCCTAGGCCACACTTTGGAATTACGCCCTTTTTCACGGGCTGCCACTCTGGCCCTGCCCCCCAGAGGGAGTGTCGTTGCTTGGGCCCTGCCCCTGGAGGGAGTGACGTCGCTCGGGATGCACTCCTCCTCCCTCCCTCCTTCTGAGACCACGGAGAGTTGTCCCAGCGGCAGCTGCTCGGCACCCTTCCACACGGCGCCCCATTCACGCAGCGCAGCTGCCGCTGCCTTTGGGACAACTCGCCGTGGTCTCAGAAGGAGGGAGGGAGGAGGAATGCAGCCTGAGCAACGTCATTCCCTCTGGGGGCGGGGCCCGAGTAATGTTTTTGGCCCCCGCCCCCAGAGGGAGTGACGTCACTTGGGCTGCATTCCTCCTCCCTCCCTCCTTCTGAGGACATGCCGAGTTGTCTCACAGGCAGCGGCAGCGGCCACTGCGCTGCGTGAATGGGGCACCACGTGGAAGGGCGCAGTGCAGCTGCCGCTGGGAAAACTCGGCGTGAGTCATCGCCGGTTTTTTTGGACCTTGATCTGGCGCCCCCCTCGGCTTACGGCCATAGGCCATGGCCTTGCTGGCCTAAAGAATAATCCAGGCCTGTTGATACAACTGATCACATTGTACATATGTTGTTCTGAACTACGAAGAGTAAAGTTACTTATTATTTACTGTTCATCTGTGAGGCATATTTTCTTTCTCTGGCAAGGCAGTGTGTGGGCTGACCAAACGTGAACTACACATGGTTTATTTTTACATTACGCCCCATGTCAGCTCCAGCTTCCCACGCAGGAACATGAGAAAAGCTTCCCACAGGATGGTAACACATCTTGGCATCCCCTTAACAATGTCTCTGTAGACAGCCGATTCTCTCACATCAGAAGCGACTTGCCATATATTCTCAATTTGCTTCTGACACAATAAAAATGGTTATTATTTAGTTATTGTTTTATAGCTTGCTCTTTCTCCAGCCCTGGGACTCAAGGTGGCTTTCAGAAGGTAAAAAAGGTTAAACATTCACGTCACACAAAAGTGAAAATGTCATTGATCTGTACATAGAATTAGTAGGAATTTAAAGCATAATTATAAAACAAATACTGCTAAACTTCACACTAAATGAAAGTTAAAAAAAATATCAGTTGGGTTAAAAACAATTAAAAGCATACACATTAAAAAGAAAAACAAGTATAGATAATGCCTCACATTATCAGAGGCCCTTTCCCCATGAGTAATCAGTTCTCAAAGGCCTGTCAAAACAAAGAATGCTTCTACTGCCTTTGCAAGGGTTGCAAAGAGAATGGCAGTCTGTTTGTGATGTTGGTGGTGTGACTTGGGAAGTTGGACTTGGCCACGGTGGTCCACGCTCTGGTTATATCCCATATAGACTACTGCAACGCTCTCTACATGGGGTTGCCTATGAAGACTGCCCGGAAGCTGCAATTAGTCCAGCGCACAGCAGCCAGACTACTAACGGGAGCGGGGTAGAGGGAACGCACAACTCCCCTGTTGCGCCAGCTCCACTGGCTGCCAATTAGCTTCCGAGCACGATTCAAAGTGCTGGTGTTGACCTACAAAACCCTGTACGGTTCTGGCCCAGTTTACCTGTCCGAACATATTCTCCCCTATGAACCTTCAAGAGTGCTAAGATCGTCTGGAGAGACCCTGCTCTCGGTCCCACCACCGTTGCAGGCGTGTCTGGTGGGGATGAGGGACAGGGCCTTTTCTGTGGTGGCCCCCCGGCTGTGGAATTCCCTCCCAAATGAAATTAGATCCGTCCCTTCCCTCCTGACTTTTAGGAAGAGGGTGAAAACGTGGCTGTGCAATGAGGCCTTCGCAGAAGGAAGGAGGAGATCGCGAAGCGACTAAAGTCGCTAACCACTTGATACGGACCGAATATATGGATTAAGTCGGACTTGATTTTACTTTGGCGAAAGGCTTTTTAAATGTATTTATTGTATTGTATTTGATAATTTCATTGTAAATTTATGATGTTTTTAATATTTTAAATGTTAGCATTGAATACTTACTGTTTGCCGGTCTGAGTCCCTCTTCGGAGGTGAGAAGGCCGGGGTATAAAAGTTTTTAAATAAATAAATAAATAAATAAATTTTGTCACACCAGCCTGCTCTCTCATTGTGATCATATTGTTTAAGTAAATAGAAATTTACTGTTATTTGGAACAATCACGTTCATACTGTACCTCACTGAAATTACACAATGCTGGTACTTGATGCAAACTCTTGTGATCAATCTTTAACACAGCCTTGCTTCCTACTTATAATAGTGCATGCACTATGTGTTTTTTTCCTCTTCCATTTTGCAGCAACCACACATTTGCACAATTACGATATCTTCACAATATCTCCTTCTGCTTTGCAATATGGAGGCAGGGTATGTTATTCCACCAGAAAGCGTTTGTGGAAGAATGGCAATATTGGATTCATTGATGGTTCCCCCTTCCAAGTACAAGACGTTCCAAGTACAATGTGACTAGGGGAAGCATGACATTGTGAAGTATGCGTCATTTGAAAGTGCTTCTATCCTGCTGTAATTGCACTTTATGAACTTAATATGATAAAGCCCTAAGAGAAATCCCTCTCTTAAGGCTCTCAAAAACGCAGACATAATAATATAGGAAGATGGGATCTTTCAAACAGCTGGTCCATGAAGGAGGAAATCCAAACTGTACTTGGGCAACATCTTGATCAGGACCAAATGCAGTGTTACAAAAGAGGATATAACAAGCAAGTATGGGAAAAAGTATAAAAATCAAATTACACGATGTGTTTAACATGCCCTTAAGAATGAGCCATGATATCACGTAAAATCCATGCAAATCTTGCATTTGGTGCACTTTCGTTTTTTATTCATCATAGGAAAATAAAAACAGAATAAATTTGCAACTCTGATGCCTAATGCATATATCTCTGAAGAAACTCAACTTTGAGAAGAAGATAATATTAACTGCAAAAGGACCCATTCACCTTAATGTCCAGTTTGCAACAGCAGAATTGGTGACTTCCATGTCAGTGAGGCATTGCTATGGGATGTACTATAAACTTGAAATGAAGTGCTGAATCATATCCCCTAAATAGTTTCAGCACTGTGGGTAGATTCTTTCAAGTTCAGGCAGATATGTTATCCAACTGATAAGGAAATTACTATTATGCTGGTGTATGACTGTAATAAAGAAATATTTGATTTGATTTGGAAACCACTACTAGCACAGTATGAATGTATCACTTACTTTGTCACAGTAAATTATATATTGATTTTAATTTTATTTATTTATTTATTAAAATACCTCTAATGTCTTAATTTCTAGGATACCAGGCAAGCTTAAAAGAGGCATCAGACCAGATATTCTTGGCTTTTCTTCGCGAACGAAGATTCAGGAAGGACTCACCCCAGGCCCTCTACAAGCGCTTTGATGATTTGGAGGTTGGATGTGTCCTTCGAGCCTGTGCGATGGATTTTTGCTGATGGAGCGCAGTGTGCACAGAACTGGTATCACCCTTTAAACCAAAGGTTCGTCTGCCGGGCCTAGCAAGCTGGGACAGTGGCAGCGAGGTCCTCAGGTCATAGGTTTGGTTCAAGTTTCCTTCTCTAAATCAGTGATTTTCAACCAGTGTGCCGCGGAACACTAGTGTGCCATGAGAGATCATCAGGTGTGCCGTGGGAAATTATTTTTGAACTTGATTCATATATAAACTATAAGGTGCCTCTGTCCCTTTAAGAAATGGAACCATAGCACTCTCGCATCACCTAAGAAGTGACGCGAGAGTGTTATGGTTGCGCCATCTTGGATTTGCTCAGACTGCAGCACTAACTCTAACTTCGTTAGAGTTAGTGCTGCAGCTGCACGTCAAGTGACAGTAGCAATTTGGGATCACAGCAAGACAAATGAGTGACAGTGATGGAGAAGTTTTTGAGAAGGGAAAATGCAAATGCCGAACAGGGCCCTGGACAAAATTATGACACAGATGAAGGCCCTAATATGAGTGGTGGACAAAAGAAAAAAGAAAAGATTGGGAGTTCAAGGCAATACAGCAAAAGCTATCTTTAATTTGGATTCACTTTCACCGGGGATGCGACAGTACCGACTCCGCTTTGCTTGGTGTGTGGTGAGAAGCTGTCCAATAGCGCCATGGTGCCAAGCAAGCTTAAACGCCATCTCCAAATGAAACATCCTTCCATTCAAAACAAGCCGACGGACTATATTGTACGCTTACGTACAAATAATGAGAAACAGGCAAATTCTTTGAGAAAAACCACAAAGGTAAGCGAGAGAGCCCTCAAAGCTAGCTACCTTGTCGCTGATCTCGTAGCTAAATTCTTTAAAAAGTCCCACACTGTGGCAGAAACATTAATACTGCCAGCTTGTAAAGCCATTTCACACTGAGTGTATAAATACATTTAAATACATATTAACTATATGTATTACTGTGTTAGAGTGTCATTTTGTGTCATTTTGGTTGGTGGTGGGCCCCAGGATTTTGTAAATGTAAAAAATGTGCCGTGGCTCAAAAAAGGTTGAAAATCACTGCTCTAGATGGTTGACCTTACAGGGTTAAACTAGCACCATCTGCCTGGGTTTGAAATCAGAGTTTTCCTTCTCTTAGGAAGGTTGCCAGAAGGCTAGAGAGTAATAACAAACACACGGTACTGACTGGCAATTGTTATCACAAACGGACAAAGTGCAAAGTCGTATGCAAAATATACTCTATATTCTATCAGTGAGGTCTAAAAGCCTAGTGCAATATAATGTGAATCAATACAATCTTACATATATATATATATGCAAAAGCGGGTCGCTGTTACATACCCCTACTGGAAGAATACAAAGGAGCAGGGTGTGAGAGCGGGGGAGAGGGTAATGTTCGGCAGCATTTCCAAGAGCAATTCTCCGAAGTAATAAAGTCCACATTGGAGCATAAACCACAGTATTGGTATTACACCCTTGATTTGGTATGTATACCTGTAACCATCACTCCCTATTGTACTGTACTTTTTGGACTGTTTTCTAATGTATATGAATATGTTATTATTGCAGACATTGTACACCTGTGACGCTTGAGCATTTGCTTTATTGATTGTATTGCCGCTTGAAAAAGCCCCAGCGAAACGGATCAGGCCTTGCAGATCTACCGTTGCGGCCCTCCGCGTCCTTTCCATCTTCGGGCTTCAGCCACCTTCAGGCCAATTCGGGTTTGCTTACTTCCTCCTACGGGAGCACCGGATTGCTATACCGGAGTTTACATCGCTACGCGCTTGGGAACCTTATTTGGATTGGCGTCTCCAGCGTGGCTTCCCCTTTCCCAGTCGTGCACCCCCTCCCCTTAGATGTCCTTTTGAGGGTTCAGTGCATCATAAGACTGTGGTCTAGAGCAGTGTTTCCCAACCTTTTTTGAGCCGCCGCACACTTTTAACATTAAAAAAATCCGGGGGCACACCACCAACCAAAATGACACAAAATGACACTCTAACACAGTAAAGAAAGGCTGGGGGTTGGTGGCCTGCTGGGAGCAGCTGCTGGGAGTGCCAAAGCCAGAGGAGGGGGCGGAGCCAGGCAGTGCCATGCCCCGCCCCCTACCCCCGGCTTCACCTCTCCCAGCAGCTGCTCCAGCCTTGAGGGGGCAGTGCCAAGCCAGCGGTGCCAGAGCCAGCACAATGCTGGCTTGGCACCGTCCCCTCAAGGCTGGAGCAGCTGCTGGGAGTGCCGAAGCCGGGGGAGGGGGCAGAGCCAGGCCGCACTCTGCCCCGCCCCCTCCCCCCAGCTTCAGCTCTCCTACAGGCCACACCATGCCCCGCCCCCTCCTCCCAGCTTCAGCTCTCCTACAGAGGAGGAGCATGAGTGGTGGACAGGCTTCAGTGGGCGGGGCTCCTCCTCCACGCGGCTCCAGCAAGCGAGGGGCGAGAGTCATGGTGGGTGTCATGGCGGATTGGAGGCTGTCTGGGGAAATGGCCCGAAGGAGGCGGCGCCCCGGTCCCTTCTTTTTCTTCGCCACTGCCCGGCCCTTCCTCCTCCCCCAAGCAGCAGGGGTTCGGCAGGAGGGGGGAGGAAGGGGGGCAGAGAGCTTTTCTCGCGGCACAGCAGGAGGTCCGTCATGGCACACTAGTGTGCCACGGCACACTGGTTGAGAAAGACTGGTCTAGAGAGCCCATCCTGCCCTTTGACACTCTTTGTCAGACCCTTCGGTTGTGACCTGTCTGGCATGGGAGGCCCTACCGGTGGCTATCATGCCACTGCCAGCATAGCTCACAACTTCATTAGGGTACGCAAGCCTCTCCCCCACAACAAGGGGGCGCCAACAGAGAGGAGACCAGAAATACAGCATAATATATCTGCAAAATAAAACCATATTTATAGTTGTCGACTTTTGCTTACTCAGATTAACCCTTAATTGCTATTGTAAATGTATGCACTTGACTTTCATACTTCTTAATTTATCCTGAGAATAGCAACGGCCATGAGTTAATGCCATTGGCGTCCATGTGACACCCCCCTCCTCATATAGCATCTTTATGAGGCTGTACCCAATCCCCACTTTCCGAGCCCTTCCCAGATCCATATTCCTCATCTTTGTTTAGTTGTTGTATTGTGCAAGTGAAACAGAATTAGGATATGGCAGGACACGGCTATATATAAGGATATTAGAGAGAAAGAACTCTAACATAATTACTGTGTGTCGTTTCCCTGGAAACAATGTACTAGTATCACCTGAATGATTGCAACACCAAATGATGTGTGATGGATAGATAATAGGTTTTGTACACAGCAGCCTCACGCCCAGCTTTGCCTCATTTTACAGGCCTGGTAAGTAAGTCATCATGTTACTGAGGTTTGTGTAGAACAGGCGCAGCTTCCCTTTCAACAGAGAGATGGGCAGCCCCTCTATTTAGGGCAGGCATGGGCAAACTTGGGCCCTCCAGGTGTTTTGGACTTCAACTCCCACAATTCCTAGCAGGCTAACGGCTGTTAGGAATTGTGGGAGATGAAGTCCAAAACACCTGGAGGGCCCAAGTTTGCCCATGCCTGATTTAGGGGCATACATCTTCAAAACTGGAAGGAAATTATCTTAAGTATGATGACGTCCTGTGTCACTCATGCTCCCAATTCCATTCTTAAATCTCCAAAGAAAGGACCTTGATTTGTTCACTCTTCTTTACTTGATTTTCTGAATAATCACCTGATCTCTGGTCTCAGGGTGCTTCTCTTAATTTACACCCTTTTCCTGTTTCTCTGGATCATTGTGCCCCCAAGAACATACCTGATGCCATTATGGACCTCATCAGACAGGGATTTTCCCCCCATCCTAGGATGGTGCCAAGACGCAGCCAGGATGGAGCCTGACAGAGCCCATCACATGACTTCCATCCTGGCTCTGTCTACCCGTTGACTACCCGTGTTCTCATTGACTAAACCAGAGACAGTGTGGAATGAAGCTGGGGGCAGACAGGAAACGTCATAGGATGGTAAAGGGGTGATGTGGGACGTCCGACAGTTTCCCCCTTTGCCCCATGGATTCACTCCGCTGCCCCACAAATTCCCTGCTGTCCCCCAGATTCTGGACCTCCATCTGATGAGGTCCTTATTTCAGAGACTTATTTATTTATTTATTTACATACTGTACATCATTTCTACCCCGCTCTTCTCAACCCCCGAGAGGGGACTCAGAGTGGCCTAACAAAAGGCAACAATTCGATGCCGATACACAATATAAATACAATATAAAACCATAGACATTCAGGATTAAAATACAATTAGCATTAACACATAATATACATACACTTAAGTTAAAACAAAGTCCACCACCACATGAGCATTGAGCCATAACCATCAACTTACCAATTACAATTACAATCCAAAGTGCTGCATTGTGCTAATGTGTGAAAGCCTGGTCCCAGAGCCACGATTTCACTTTTTTCCTGAATGCCAGGAAGGATGGGGTTGATTGTATGTCGCTTGGAAGCGCATTCCACAGATGGGGAGCCACCACCGAGAAGGCCCTCTCTCTCATCCCCACCAACCGCATTTGAGAAGTTGGCGGGAGCGAGAGCACGGCCTCCCCAGCTGATCTTAAATTCCGAGGTGCGACGTAGTGGCAGATGCGTTCGGACAAGTAAGCTGGGCCAGAACCGTATAGAGCTTTAAAGGTCAAAACCAGCACTTTGAATTGAGCTCGGAAGTGGACAGGCAGCCAGTGGAGCTGACACAACAGGGGGGTGGTATGCTCCCTGTATGTAGCTCCGGTTAATAATCTGGCTGCCGCCTGTTGGACTAGCTGCAATTTCCGAACTGTCTTCAAAGGCAGCCCCACGTAGAGTGCATTGCAGTAATCTATTCGGGATGTGGCCAGAGCATGGACGACCGTAGCCAGATCAGACTTCCCAAGGTACGTAGAGTGTGGCTTGGTCTGTATAAGAGTGGGAGACTACCAGAGGATACTAGAGATTGGAAAATAATTTTGCTTGAAGCCCTGTAGATCCACTGCCAATCAAGGTTGACAATACTGGCCTAGATGGGACAGTATTGGCCTGACTCTGTATAAGACAATTCACTATGTTTCTCTGTGTCCTGCTGTAGACCGAGGATGGCTGATGGCTTTATAGATGTTGGTTGAGGAAGCTAGGAATGATGGCAGTCACAATCCGACATGTAGAGGGTCATCCATTTCCTATCTACTGCCTGACCACTTTGTCCATATTATGATACTGATGTTTTAATTTTTCCAGTTGCTCCAAAGAGAACCCGATGCCACCCCAATCTTGACTGCTATTTGGTGTAAACTTTAGACTTATTAAAGAAACAAGTTGATCAACAGAAGAATCAATGTTTTACTTGACTTCACATCTGGTGCTTGGTCAAAAGGCTGCAGTTTAAGGACCTTTCTACCAAGCCATATAACCCAGAATATCAAGGCAGATAATTTATTTATTTATTTATTTGTCATATTTCTATACCGTCCCGCTCAGCCTGAAGGCGACTCGGGACGGTTTACACAAGGCAGTCTCTGCCCTCCAATACAACACGAGTAAACAAACCAAAAGATAACTATATAACAACAAATTAGCAATTAAATCATATAATTACAGTGTCAGCATCATGTTGAAATCACTTTCCGTCACATCGTCGTCATTCCATATATCTAATTAAACCGTTATATTTCATCAGCAAATGCCTGCTCAAACAGCCAGGTCTTGACTTTCTTGCGAAATGTCAGGAGGGAGGGGGCCGATCTGATGTCTCTAGGGAGGGCGTTCCAAAGCCGAGGAGCCACCACTGAAAAGGCCCTGTCTCTCATCCCCGCCAGTCACGCCTGCGAAGAAGGCGGGACCGAGAGCAGGGCCTCTCCGGATGATCTTAAACATCTCGATGGTTCATAGGGAGAGATGCGTTCAGACAGGTAAGTTGGACCAGAACTATTTAGGGCTTTAAAGGCTAAAGCCAGCCCTTTGAATTGTGCCCGTTAGCAAACTGGCAGCCAATGGAGCTGGCACAACAGGGGAGTTGTACACTCTCTGAATGCCGCTCCTGTTATCAACCTGGCTGCTGTCCATTGGACTAGTTGCAGCTTCCGAACAGTCTTCAAAGGCAGCCCCACGTAGAGAGCATTGCAGTAATCTATACGGGATGTAACCAGAGCGTGGACTACCGTGGCCAAGTCAGACTCCCCAAGGAACAGGTGCAGCTTTTGCACAAGTTTTAACTGTGCAAATGCTCCCCTGGTCATCGCCGAAACCTGGGGTTCCAGGCTCAGCGATGAGTCCAGGATCACTCCCAGACTGCGAACCTGCATCTTCAGGGGGAGTGTAACCCTGTCTAACACAGGCTGTAACCCTATGCCCTGTTCGGCCTTTCGACTGACCAGGAGTGCCTCTGTCTTGTCTGGATTCAATTTCAATTTGTTTGCCCTCATCCAGTCCAACACAGCGGCCAAGCACCGGTTCAGGACCTGAACGGCCTCCTTAGTAGCAGGTGGGAAGGTGGGAAGGATACCGCACTCCGAGTCCACACTGTCCTATAATCCAGTTCAATGTGGATTGTATACAGCTGTGTGGAAGGGACCTAAGAGACATATTGGATAACTGTTCCTCCAAAGGGACTTAGGGAATTCAAGCTCATATACAAAAATAAAAGGGCAAAGAAGGAGCTAATGCAGAACAGGATGTGGTGAAACTAACAGCCCTCTTTTTTAAAGCGCATCCAACGAACGGTGTTCTGCAACTGAAAAGACACAAATCAAGTGTACAATGGCATTGTTTGTTACATGAAGACTGGATTGGGAGGCAAATATGGCAGCTAGCACCTGTGTTGTGGGCAGCATATCCTGTTTACTAGGGGGGGGGGGGGGAGGCACTGCTTGGACCAAACGTTTAAAACGTTCATGTTGATGTTGCAAAACTTTGCAAGGTTCTGTAAATTTCTATTTTGGTCCTTAGGCACAATGATGTATTACTTAACTGTAGAAAAGGGGGAAAAATAAACACAACGATGCCTTTAATTTAAGAACTCAATTCTGTTACTAAGCAAGTGGTGATTCGTATGCACTAGGACTGAAAGGAGTAGAGCAGTGGTTCTCAATCTTCCGAATGTCGTGACCCCTCAATACTGTCCCTCATGTTGTGGTGACCCCCCACCCATAAAATTATTTTCATTGCTGCTCCATAACTGTGATTTTTGCTACTGTTTTGAATCGTAATGTAAACATCTGATATGCAGGATGTATTTTCATTCACTGGACCAAATTTAGCACAAATACCCGATACGCCCAAATTTGATTACTGGTAGGGTTGGGGGAGGGATTGATTTTGTCATTTGGAAGTTGTAGTTGCTGGGATTTGTAGTTCACCTATCATCAAAGAGCATTCTGAACACCAACGATGGAATTGAACCATATTGGCACACAGAACTTCCACAACCAACAGAAAATACTGGAAGGGTTTGGTGGGCATTGACCTTGAGTTTTGGAGTTGTAGTTCACCTACATCCAGAGAGCACTGTGGACTCAAACAATGATGGATATGGACCAAACTTGGCACAAATACTCCATATGCCCAAATGTGAACCCTGGTGTATTTTGGGGGGAAATAGACTTGACATTTGGAAGTTGTAGTTGCTGGGATTTATAGTTCCCGTACAATCAAAGAGCATTCTGAACTCTACCAATGATGGAATCGAACCAGACTTGGCACACAGAACCCCTATGACCAACAGAAAATACTGTGTTTTTTGTTTTCTGGTGGTCTTTGGCGACCCCTCTGACACCCCCTCACAACTCCCCTGGGGTCCCGACCCCCAGATTGAGAAACACTGGAGAAGAGGAAGGCACAGAATGAACTGAAACATTTACTTTTCAAGGTAGAAAAATCTAGATCAGGGGTGCTCATAATGGTGATCTCGATCACCAGGGTGATCTTTGGGTCTCATCCTGGTGATCTTCAGACCCCTGACCAGGTTTTTTGCTGTTGGTCCTCTTCACGCGCCCCTGCACGCTGCAAAGAAGTCCTCCGTTGTTGCTCCTCCCCACCCCTGCTCGCGCCGCCTCCAAAAGCTCCAGAGTCCAAGAGGCAGAATGGGCCCCTCTTTTGGATTCCTCCTCCTCCCTCCGTCCTTCCCAGCCACTCAGAGTCGAGGAGACCAAAGGGGCGGGCCTGATGACGCGACGCCCATTCTGCCTCTCGGACTTCTCGTGAGCTCTGGAGGCGGCACGCATGCTGGCGGCGTGGAAATAGGAGCAACGACAGAGGAGAAGAAGAAGGATGCTTTGGGGTAATTTCCTTACCGCATCTCAAAGGTCGGTCTTTTTACTTTGGGGTGGGTGCTTGATTGTTCTGTGGCATGTCTCTTTGTTTATTTTTAATGTTTAAAAATGGCATTTTAGCTCCAAAGCCTCTCTGCTTGCTTTGTTCCTTGAAAAATATATGTTGGGGAATATGGAAATTGGATGTATTTTTGCATGCCCCTTTGTTTACCTTGCAGAGTATTAAATGGCCTTGCAGTTCAAAAGCCTCTCTTCTTACTTTCTGGCTGATAATATGTGTGGTAATATGGCAGTGTGGGAGAAATGGGGTGGTTGGATGTATTTTTATGCTCTGTCTTATATTGTTGTTATTAAATTGAAATGTTGATGTTTTATAACTTCATTTTATGTAAACTGCCCCGAGCCTGCTGGAAGGAGCGGTACATAAAAATGAATAATAAATATAAATAAATAAATAAGAAAATAGTTATACTTTTTACATTTCTTGGTAGGTGATCTTTGGGACTTGGTTTTTTAATCAGTAGCTCCCATGCTGAAAAGGTGTGAGCACCCCTGATCTAGATGCTCAGTGATATTTTTGGATAGGAATGATAACCTTCCAGATATGATTCCAGTGCAGTTCTCAATATTTGTCACAATTAGCTGTGTTGTCTAGGGATGATAGGAACAGCAGTCCAACAACCTTTTGAAGTCCACACAATTCCCATCCCATATGCTGGCCTGGCCTGGCCTGAGATACTTATGGTCTAAGATGAAAGAGCATTCCACATCCATAAACTGACTGGCAATTGAAACTTAATACAGCAAATGTTAAAGTGGGCAAAATGTTCCATCATGTCAGCTATTCACTTAGGGGACACGGGCCCAGCTGTAAGGCAAACAGAGCTCCTTGCTAATGCTTCCTGTCCCCCAGCATTTGCTGCCTGAAGCAATTCCTTCATTCCACTATAATGGGTTCAGCCCATTATAGAATGACCAACAATAACACTATGTAACATGATTTCTGTTCCTGGGTTATAAATGTCATTTCCTACTTGGTTCTATCATAAAAACATGGAAAAAGTTTATTAACCTGCCAAAACTTTTTGCAGAACATCCTGCAGCACATCTTGCTATAGTTCTTCAATGGCTATCCCATAGTCTCAACCAATTCAACCTAGTTTGTGGCAGCCACAAAAACAAGGTTTCTGGAGTATAACAATTACTTTCAAAGCAAGTACTGCACAATTAAACAGGAATTAACACTTTCAAAAACAGGAACAGTTTTTTTTATTACATAGTGTAATTTAATTCTCTCATGACCCTGCATGGGAAGCTGGAGCTGACAGATGGGAGCTCACCCCATCTTGTGGATTCGAAAAATGTATTACATAGTGTAATTTAATATCATATTTTTCTGTCAAAGTGAGCCCTACTGTATACTTTGGAGAAATCCATGCTCAGGTAGTGCCCCCCCCAAAAACAACAACCAACTTGTTATTTGTCAAACATGATAGGATTTTTCTGGAAATTATCTGTATTCTCTCACTTTTTTATCATGTCAGAAGCGATTTGAGAAACTGCAAGTCGCTTCTGCTGTCAGAGAATTGGCCGTCTGCTGACACGTTGCCCAGGGAACACCCGGATGTGTTACCATCCTGTGGGAAGCGTCTCTCATGCCTCCACATGGGAAGCTGGAGCTGACAGATGGGAGCTCACCCCATCTTGTGGATTCGAACTGCCAACTTTCAGGTCAGCAGTTCAGCCAGCACAAGGGCTTAATCCATTGCACCTCCACAGTTCTTATTCTCTCACTGAACAAATAAAACATACTGGATGTCATTTTAATTTTATAATCGGCATGTGAGAAAGTATTTCCCTTTCTCCATCCCTAGTTAGATTTCGGTACTTCTGCAATTTCTTTTAACTGAAATGTAGATAAGTAATTTTTCAGATTAGCATGTGGACATTCTGTTATTTCATCTATCTGGCCAACAATATCTAGAAGATTGCCCAGTCTCTACCTTGACTATATAAACTGATAAAACAACTTACATCCTTATTTGAGCATCAGTATTCTTGGGTGACTTTGGGCAAGTCACGCACTCTCAGCCTCAGAGGAAAGCAAGGCGAGCCTTCTTTGAACAAGTCTTGCCAATAAAACCCGTGACAGGCTTGCCTTAGGGCTGCCATAAGCCAGGAACGACTTAACAATTCCTGCGTGGGTGCTGCTAAGGCATCCATGCTTCTCTGAAGCGGAAATGCTTATGACTTCACGTGTCCCAAATTGTAACATGCAGTTTGGCTACTATGTTATCAAGAAAAAAGAATCCTGCTGCTTTCCTATTAGCACATCCTTTGTCTTTCTTGCCCTTGAATTTCAAGAAGTAACTTGCATCTCCAAGAAATCTCCAGCAATGATAATTCATGTTAGAATATTACCATTCCAATAATTTAGATGGAGGTGTATCACCAGTGAAGGTAGGAGCCACAGTGGCTCAAGGGGTAAACCCTTGTGCTGGCTAAACTGCTGACCTGAAGACCACAAGGTCAGCGGTTTGAATCTGTGAGACGGGGTAAGCTTCCGTCTGTAAGCTCTGATACCGGAGGTGACCCCCTTTTTTCTTAGGCTCTGTAGAAGACAGCTTAAAACCAAGGGATACGTAGTTTTCCCAAGAACACCAAGCTAGAAGTGATCCCATAATCCCTTAACTCTCCCCATGTGGGAACCTAAGGCTCTTCCCATGGCCCCATGGTCCCACATGACAATGCCTCTGTAACCCACACTTTATGAATACACCCAGTTATTTTCCTTTTGCATTACTCTTATGGACTTTTGCTCATTCCCAAAGACTTTTTTCCTTTCTGTCTAGGACTCCTTGGGCTATCTTTTATGAATCTAGTAAACTGTGTATCTTTCTGGTGGGTAGGCAGGGGTGATCAGGATGGTACATTTTCCCCATAAACCCCAATGTATCTCCCCTCATGTTTCCCCCCATGTATGTAATTTAAAAAATATGAAAATGTCACTGTTTACCTTTAGCCAGGTACCTTGGGCAAGCATTGCCAGCTGCAAATTTGTGATTAAATCACCCATCCACTAGCCTCATTTGCATGACAATGGCAGGAGCCAGCTCTTCCAAAAGGGTATTTCCCCCTTGGGCCAAAACTGGTTTTTGCTAATCAATAGACCAAGGCCTCTGAGTTTCGCCTACTATTTCTATATTTCATAAATGGCCACCTCTATCAGCTTCGGAAACTGGTACATGGCTACAGCTTCTTCATTTGTTTACCATCCAAAGAACTGAGACCCTGCAGCAATATATTAATCTGTGTTTATCAAACAGAGAAAAACACAGATGAGGACATTTGATCATCAACCAAAAGACAATAGAATTGCTCAGCCTGAGATCAGTACATAATATCCAGAGAGCACTCTGGACTCAAACAATGTTGGATCAGGACAAAACTTGGCATGAATACTCAATATGCCCAAAAGTCAACACAGATGGAGTTTGGGGAAAATAGACAGGTAGGTGGAGGGAGGCCAAGAGTGGTTTCGCGCGCACTGAAGAGGAAGGGGAGGAGGGAGGGGCCCTGCAGGGAGCTGTTCTCCTAGTTTGT
The DNA here is from genome assembly GCA_030556195.1 of Anolis apletophallus. Lineage (NCBI taxonomy): Eukaryota > Metazoa > Chordata > Lepidosauria > Squamata > Anolidae > Anolis > Anolis apletophallus. Next base: position 125,403,046 of record JARBWK010000005.1, read on the forward strand.
GGCTCCGCCGGGCTTGGTGGAGCCGCGAACCGAGAGAAAGGCTCCCCGCAAGGAAATGGAGGAGATGCATCTCGGGCCCTGACTGCTTCCAAACTGTGATTTGGAAGCAGCCAGCGCCCGAGATTTGCTCGGTTTCCCCAGGTCTCCCTCACAAGTGGAGGGAGACCTGGGGAAACGGAGGAGATGCATCTCGGGCCCTGGCTGCTTTCAAACCGTGGTTTGGAAGCAGCCAGCGCCCGAGATTTCCTCTGTTTTCCCAGGTCTCCCTCACAAGTGGAGGGAGAGCCTGGGGAACAGGCCCTGCCTGGGAGATGGGTTTGGCCAGATCGCGTCTCCCGCCAGGCTCGGCGGAAGACGCGAGATGGCCAAACTCGGCTCCCAGGCAGGGCCTGGGTCCTGCGGGGAGCCTTTCTTCTGAGGCTCCCCGAGGTGCCCAGGCCCTCCCTGGCAGCTGGGATAGGCCGGCTGGCTGGTGCGTGGAGGGGAAACGGCTGAAGGAGGTTGCGCCCCAGCCCCTTCTTCTTCGCTGCCGCCGTCTGGCCCTTCTTCCTCCTCTTCCCCCAAGCAGCAGTAGCAGGCAGGAGGGGGAAGAAAGGGGGGAAGAGATGTTTTCGCGGCACACCAGATGATCTGTCATGGAACAGTAGTGTGCCGCGGAACAGCGGTTGGGAAACACTACTTTAGAACATATATTGTGTAAGGACACGGGAGCTCATTTGTTGTAGGAAATATCCATTAATACATTAATTTTGTGGTCTAATTTTGAGCAATAATATAGGGGTTTTTGTGTGTATTCAAGTCTTCTGGAAAGCTGTAAATCTTGGGGAAAGTATGATTCAACAGACATCATTTGGAAGGTTTAAGAATTAGATCTCATATGATTTATAATATACATAGATTAATGGATGCGGTCTATTTTTTTTGGTCCTTTATTCAAAAACATGACCAAAGCTTGGGGGCATTTGAGGGCCACTGATGAGAATAATGTACTGAAACGAAAACATTACTTGGAAAATATTAGAAAGGGAAGCAGTAGCAGCAGTTCCGGTGTCTTCAAAGCTTTGCAAGACAGAAAAAGGTGACTTAAAGGTCAGGAAGAGAAGAGAACGGCAACTGCCATTGACAATTTCATCTGGTAGGTGCTAATTTGTGAGGTGGAGATTCTATGTGTTAATTGGCTGCTCTCCACCTCCTCCATGTGACTGGTTGAGCCCTTCACTATTATTTGCCACCTTTCTCTCAGAGCCCCATTGCCAGGTTGTAGCACACACACAGGCTACAGAGGGACCAAGGCTGACCAGCGATGGGGGCCATCAAGGTAGGTGGCTGAAATTCTGGAAATACCTCTTAATTGTGCCTTTCCTTTTACACTTGTTGGGTTAAACACCAGTGGCTTCTATCTCTTGATTTAAGGATTTATTTCTCAATAGTGAAATGTGGCTTTAATACTGAATGCTAATACGTGGGGATTCAAACTTGGAGTTGGGTTATCGGATATTTCAAGTTTTTGATGGAAAAGTGACACAACCGACAGCACTTTTTGATTCTCTTAATGTAAGCGTTGAACCAAGATGCTGAAGAAGGATAAAGTCTTCTATGGCCCCTTCCTCACAGCTGTATAAAATCCACATTGAACTGGATTATACGGCAGTGTGGACTCAGATAACCCAGTTCAAAGCAGATATTGTGGATTATCTGCCTGAATATTCTGGGTTATATGGTTGTGTACAAGGGTCCCATGACTCCTAACCCTAAAAGCAAAGGAATGTTAGCCAAACATGGTGATTGTGTACACCAGTGTTTTTCAACTTTTTTTGAGCCGCGGCACATTTTTTACGTTTACAAAATCCTGGGGCACACCACCAACTAAAATGACACAAAACGACACTCTAACACAGTCATACATATAGTTAATATGTTTTTAAATGTATTTATACACTCAGTGTGAAACCTGGGCCTGTTTCGATGAACACAGCATAGATATCCTGGCAGGAATGGCAGAAAGACACAAACTTCCCACACAGAACTCCCATAACCAAGAGCAAATGCTATAAGAGTTTGGTGGGCATTGACCTTGAGTTTTGGAGTTATAGTTCACCTATATCCAGAGAGCACTGTGGACTCAAACAATGTTGGATCAGGACCAAACTTGGCATGGATACTCAATATGCACAAATGTGAACACAGATGGAGTTTGGGGGAAATAGACCTTGACATTTGAGAGTTACAGTTTCTGGGATTTATAGTTAACACACAATCAAAGAGCATCCTGACCTATTGCATCAATGGAATTGTACCAAACTTGGCATATTGAACTCTCATTACCAACAGAAAGTACTGAAAGGGTTTGCTTGGGAATTGACCTTGAGTTTGGAAGTTGTAGTTCACCTACGCCCAGAGAGCACTGTGGGCAGGAGGGGGAAGAAAGAGTATTAGAGGTTCCAATTTCCCATGGCACACCTGATGATCACTCACGGCACACTAGTGTGCCATGGCACACTTGTTGGGAAACACTGGTGTACCCAATGTCTGCAAATAGAAATCAAAAACGTTTTTTTTTGTTTATCTCCAGCTTCCAGTATTCCCATGCTTTCATAATCAGTGGAAAGTGTTTCCGGGAGGTCCAATCCAAGCATAACTTTTCCATGCTGGGCTGACTATGAAGTCAAATCAAGTTTAAGATTTTAGGGCTCTCTTCCTTCAATCACTGTGACAACAAAGGATGACCATGTTGAGATTGGAGCGGAACGGAAAATCGAATGCCTTCATTCCTCACATTTCTGTCCTACCATTCATGATATCCAGTAGGAGTTGCCTGTGTATATCTGGAAAGAGTAGGCAGCTAGTTGTCTCCCTCTTGGCTGAAAGTTGCACAAGTTCCTGTTTATATTTGTGACTGAATTCGAATTTACATTTGGGTTTTCTTACACAACGTGGTTACCCTTGTTTAACTGGCTCAAAGGAGGTAGTAATGGCAGTGACCACAAAGCTGGCCTTACAAACTGTGTGGGTGGGGTGCATACTTGGCCCACCTGGCAATTCTTGCTGCTCTGGAAATATACTGGGAGACAGTCCCACCCATCAAAGTAAATTCTTGTTGAGAGGATCACCAAGAACAACTCTTCATCTACCCAATGAAGGAGAACTCTGAGCATTGGAGAAAGAGGGACAAGTTTGACAGTCCAAACCAGGGGTGCTCACACTTTTTCAGCATGGAAGCTACTGATTAAAAAACCAAGTCCCAAAGATCACCTACCCAGAAATGTAAAACGTATAACTATTTTCCTATTTATTTATTTATATTTATTATTCATTTTTATGTACCGCTCCTTCCAGCAGGCTCGGGGCAGTTTACATAAAATGAAGTTATAAAACATCAACATTTCAATTTAATAACAACAATATAAAACAGAGCATAAAATACATCCAACCACCCCATTTCTCCCACACTGCCATATTACCACACATATTATCAGCCAGAAAGTAAGAAGAGAGGCTATTGAACTGCAAGGCCATTTAATACTCAGCAAGGTAAACAAACGGGCATGCAAAAATACATCCAACCACCCCATTTCTCCCACACTGGCATATTACCACACATATTATCAGCCAGAAAGTAAGAAGAGAGGCTATTGAACTGCAAGGCCATTTAATACTCAGCAAGGTAAACAAAGGGGCATGCAAAAATACATCCCACCACCCCATTTCTCCCACACTGCCATATTACCACACATATTATCAGCCAGAAAGTAAGAAGAGAGGCTTTTGAACTGCAAGGCCATTTAATACTCAGCAAGGTAAACAAAGGGGCATGCAAAAATACATCCAGCCACCCCATTTCTCCCACATTTCCATATTCCCCAACATATATTTCTCAAGGAACAAAGCAAGCAGAGAGGCTTTGGAGCTAAAAGGCCATTTTTAAACATTAAAAATAAACAAAGAGACATGCCACAGAACAATCAAGCACCCACCACAAAATAAAAAGACCGACCTTTGAGATGCGGTAAGGAAATGACCCCAAAGCGTCCTTCTTCTTCTCCTCCGTCGTTGCTCCTATTTCCATGCCGCCAGCATACATGCTGCCTCCAAGAGCTCACGAGAAGTCCGAGAGGCAGAATGGGTGCTTCTGCGCATGTGCGCGGGGCCAGCCATGCATCGCGTCATCCAGGCCCGCCCCCCTTGGTCTCCTACGACTCTGAGTGGCTGGAGAAGGACGGAGGGAGGAGGAGGAATCCAAAAGAGGGGCCCCATTCTGCCTCTTGGAGCTTTTGGAGGCGGCACGCGAGCAGGGAGGAGCAACGACAGAGGACTTCTTTGCAGCGTGCAGGGGCGTGTGAAGAGGACCAACAGCAAAAAACCTGGTCAGGGGCCCGAAGATCACCCTGGTGATCCCGATCACCATTCTGAGCACCCCTGGTCCAAACCAAAACAGGGACTGATTGGACTCAGAAATTGTTGCCGGAAATAGAGTTGTTGATTCCATAGTGTAGGCAGGAGGGACTGTGAAAAAAGATCTGGAGGAGCTGGATTTAACTCTGATGTTCTGATAAGTCACCTGCCCAGGCTCTCCGTATGCTTGACTGACAGGTACCTCTTTTGACTCCACTGTCTTAGAAAACTAAATTAGGGTTGTCAAGTCTCAAGGCTGCAGATGGAGCTTTGGTTCCCCAGTTTCTAGGTGAGGAGACACCTCAGAACAAGTGGCGCTGGAGGAGAAGGTTTGTTTTATTGTGAGTCGGTTTTCTGGTGAATACACACCCATCTCCTCTTAATAGCACAAATAAAAAGGTGCAACACCAGTTCAACTAGACCAGTGGTGCCCAAACTTTTTTGGCCTACCGCCCCCTTTCCAGAAAATTTTTTACTCACCCCCTAGAAATTAATGTTTTTAATTTTTTAATAGCAATTAAACAGAAAGGTATATGCATTAATATTTCTACCTTTTTTGTAAAATATAATAAAGTTGTAAATTAGAAATATTGAAGTTTGAAATTGTGAAACTATTTATTGAACTTTGAATAGAAAGGTAATACAAAAAAAGTTAAAACATTCAAAATCGTCTTAATGAGAAGGATGAACCTGGTATGCTGCTACCAATCTAGTAATCCTCGGCTCTATTTTCGTCAGCAGTAATCTCAAATCATCGCAATTGACTATTTTGCAATCGGTTTCTTTTTTTGTTAATAAATTGGTTACTGCACTCAGGGTTGGCCTTTACAATTAAGCGACCTCCTTCCCTCCGGAAGAGGCCTCCGCGCCTCCGCAGGGCTCCCTCCCTCCGGCGTCTCTCCTTCCGGGCGTCCTTGCAGCGAGCGGCCGGCGAGGCCTACTTCCCTTCCTCCTCAGCAGAGGCGGCGACGAAGTGACGTCAGGAAGATGCGCCTCTGGCTCCGGGCCCTTCTGGGGGCGCTGCTGCTGCTGCTGCCGCTGCCGGGGAGTCTCCGTGGGGGCCGCCCTCGTGGCCTCCCCCCTCCTCCTGCTCCTCCTCAGGTCCGGGCCCCCGCTCCGTGAGTCCCCTCCCCCCCCGTTTCTCCGTGCCGGTGCGCTCGGGAGGTAGTGCGCATGCGCGAATTTCCGCGCATACCCGGGCGCAGCCGGGGGCCGCCGGGGGGGGGGGGCGCAAAAATAATGTTCGCTTACTCCCCCCGGAGAGCTCGGACCGCCCCTGACCGCACTAAATCCATGTTCTACTAAATATGTTGAAGGACATTATTATTATTGTTATAAGACTCTGTTAGTTGGAAGGGAACCCCAAAGGTATTATTATTATTATCCCTTGCTTGGCGAGAGAAGGGTGGAGCAGGAGGAGGGAAGAAGAGAGAGAGGCACATACACAGAGAGATGGATGGTAGCCTGTCGTCTGGCACACGCCGCCACCTCCACCGCCTGCTTACAAGGGTTCAGCACCCCCAAATTCTCCTGAGCCTTCCAGCGCCCCCCCCCCCAGATTGTCCCACTGCCCACCAGGGGGTGGTACCGCCCACTTTGGGAACCACTGAACTAGACCATAGTTAACTATTTTCTGGTAGCAATATGTAAGAAATAACCGTATATAATGTGATGCACCACTATCTGAACATACTAAAATGAAGATATACAGTCTGTATTCATGTTATTTATTTATGTATTTACAGTATTTATATTACCCCCTTCTCACCCCGCAGGGGACTCAGGGCGGATTACAATGTACAAACATTCAATGCCATAGACACACAACACATATAGACAGACAGTCAGAGGCTATTTAACTTTTCTGGCCACCAGGGGAGCTGTCACTTCACCATCCATCTGCGACACTGATGAAGTACTTTCCGCATTCCCTGCATGCTTTTTGCTGGAGATTTTTTTTATATCCTCGTAAATTTGTTAAGTTTATTTTATTTATTTATTTATTTATAAATTCGACTTGGTAGACCGCTCTCTCTGGAGCCCAGAACGGTTTACAGCATAAAATCAATAAAAGCATCAAAAGAGATAAAAGACGTATACCCAAAAGCCCCACTCCCCACAATAACCCACAGTACCCCGGCAGCAATAATATGCAGAGGCAATACATGGCAGAACAGAGTGTTGGCAGCTGGCGAATAGGAGGCATCAGTTGGAACCAAATGCCTGCCTATATCACCAAGTCTTCACAGACTTGCGAAAGGCCAGCAAGCCCCGTAGTGCTCGTATCTCCTCTGGTAGAGAATTCCAGAGGGTCGGAGCGGCCACTGTAAATGCTCTCTGCCGGGTGCTCGACAGCCTACAGGTCTTAATACTGGGAACCTCTAGTAGATTAAGCCCCTCTGGGCGCAGTGATCTTCTGGGTTTGTATGGGGTAAGACGCTCCCTCAGGTACACTGGCCCCAAACCATATAAGGCCTTGAAAGTTAGAACTAACACCTTGAAGGAGACCCGGAATTCAATAGGAAGCCAGTGCAGTGCACGCAGGAGTGGAGTCACATGCGCAGATCTTGGGGCTCCCGACAGCAGGCGCGCTGCTGCGTTCTGCACCAGCTTAAGTTTCCGGATCGCTGACAAGGGCAGGCCAATGTACAGTGCATTACAGTAATCGAGCCTCGAGATGACCGTGGCTTGGATCACCGTGGCCAGGTCGCAGCGGGAGAGGTAAGGAGCCAGACGTTTCGCCTGCCGTAGGTGGTAAAACGCTGTCTTGCAAGCGCAGGCAATCTGCACTTCCATCGACAGTTGGGTGTCCAGCTGGACCCCAAGGCTCTTAACTAAAGGCTGTGGGCGAAGTGCCACACCATCAAACGTTGGCAACTGGGTCTCTACCCCCCCCCCCCCCCGGGCGCCCCAGCCACAAGATCTCCGTCTTCGCCGGGTTCACTTAGCCTCCCCATACATAGGTAGTACCTAAATTTCCTACTTGACGGATGGAACTCTAACAAAAGACAAGAAATAGCTAAACGTTGTTCAGGAAGTAGTGCAATAAACGCACATTATTTGCCTCATTCTCTGACACATGTACATGCACTTTTTTTTGCAACTGCTATACAAGGACTTTGCCCTTGGCTTTTAGCTCAGGGGATGGAAAGCCACTGAACTGGCAGCCCTAACTCCTAGCACTAACTCCAATGAGTACACATCCCTATACTTTACTGAAAATATTGTGTTTGTCCTTCCAGCTGCTTTCAACTCCGTAGCTTTCTGAAAGTAGCACGGCATCAGAGTTCTGTGATAGGACAATGTTACTTGTAAGCTTTTTGATGTATAAATGCTTCCCATCCCTCTCTTTTCCCATTATGTTTTTAATGGTTCCAATGACTTATGGAAATGGGAATTGTAGGCTGAGTTTCAGTGTGAGGAAATGATAATCATGATGATGTTCATGATGCACTTTGTTTACATCCTGTCTTTTCTCCAGAACTGGGACAACTTACTTATTATATTACAAAACATGTAATATAAGAACAATAACAACAATAACAACAATAATAACCTTTGTCGTGATCTTTATGCACATTTATTGTATAATGTTGTTGCATTTCTTGAATCTAGAATATAAACGTTTGTTCTTATTTATTTATTTAAAACTTTTGTACCCCGACCTTCTCACCTCTATTGAGGGACTCAGACCGGCATTACAGCAAAAATTCAATGCTATTCAGTTTTAAAACAACTACAACAATATATTAAAATATATTAAAATCCCAGCATAAAACCACATCGCCACTAAAACAATTCCACTCGATCTGTAAACGTGGTCATTCATTCAGATAATAGCCAATCTCAGCCTATTCTGGGAGTCTTCACCAGCCTTCACCAGCCTAAAGGACAACAGAGAGGGGGCAGACCTAGCATCACTTGGGAGAGAGTTCCACAGCCGAGGGGCGACCACAGAGAAGGCCCTGTCTCTCGTCCCCACCAGCCGCGCTTGCAAAGCCGGCGGGACCGAGAGCAGGGTCTCTCCGGAGGATCTTAATGTCCTTGATGGTTCATAGGGGAGAATTCGTTCGGACAAGTAAACTGGGCTGGAACCGTATAGGGTTTTGTAGGTTAAAACCAGCACTTTGAATTGTGCTCGGAAACTAATTGGCAGCCAATGGAGCTGGTGCAACAAGGGAGTTGTATGCTCCCTGTACCCCGCTCCTGTTAGTAACCTGGCTGCCGAGCGTTGGACTAATTTATTTATTTATTTATTTATTTATTATTCGATTTTATATTCCGCTCCTCCCTGCAGGCTCGGGGCGGATCACAACAAGAATAAAATACACAATAAAAATATACACAACAAAGTTCCATAAAAACAATAAAAACATAGTCAATAGCCAACTAGATACAGATCCTCGGTCTTAAATTCGGACATTAATGAGCCTCTTCATTCAGGTCAGCCAAACGCTGTTCTGAAGAGGACAGTCTTACAGGCTCTTCGAAAAGGGCCGAGTTCATGTATTGCCCGGACATGGTTGGGTAGCGAGTTCCAGGTCATGGGGGCCATGAATGAAAAGGCCCGTTGTCTTGTACTGGACAGGTGGCAGGAGCGGGGTAATTGCAGTTTCCGAGCAGTCTTCAGAGGCAACCCCACGTAGAGAGCGTTGCAGTAGTCTATTCGAGATGTAACCAGAGCATGGACTACCATGGCCAACTCAGACTTCCCAAGGTATGGGCGCAGCTGGCACACAAGCTTTAACTGTGCAAAAGCTCTCCCAGCCACCGCCGATACCTGGGGCTCCAGGCTCAGCGATGAGTCCAGGATCACTCCCAAACTGCGAAGCTGCGCCTTCTTGGTGTTGTACGAGTGTTGTGACAGCTTTGCATCTTCTCAAAGTGCAATTAACATATAACAATTCTCAACAGTCCTCTCTGTTGTCTGAAATATGGTTGCATAATTGTGATTCAGAGCACCTAACAGATAGCCATTAATTGATAAGCATGGCTTTAAAATTAAACATCCCGCCAGAAGCATGGGAAGAGGATCAAGGTCTGAATCATCATTGGAATGACTGGTATATATACAGAATTAGAATGGCAAAAGACTTCTGTTTTTTAAATTACATTTGGTTATACTATAATTAGGATTGTTTATCATGTACTGGTATGTAAGTCCACTGTTTGAAGTTCAGATTGCATCGAAATTTCAAAAGAGCATTTCAATTAAATAGGACAGCTTTTGTATGAGAGCGTGTCATCCAATGCAAGCAATCAAACTCAAGTCAGATCATAGAGAAGAGCTTCAAGTGTCAACAAAACCTCAAGGCAGTATCTTCTCCAGTGACCAGGGAGAACTGGCCATTTCCCACTTTCATGCATATAACCTCCCATCAACCTGTTCATGGACGGGATACTTTTCGAAAAACTGTTTTCTTGTTTAGGGTAATAATGACATTAAATAAAGCCACTATACTTCATGCCCGGATTACCCATAAGGCCAACGAGGCCATGGCCTAGGGGCGCAAGCTGGGGCGGCGCAGATCACAGACCAAAAAAACCCCAAACTGGTCTGCGCCCCTCTTTCCCCCTTTCTCATGCCCTTCCTCGCTCCTTCTCCTGGCAAAGTCTCTGCTCCGTCCCCTCCATCTCTCGTGCGCACACTCTCTCTCTCTCTCTCTCTCTCTCTCTCTCACGCGTGTGCTCTCTCATGCGCGCTCTCTCTCACACGCTCTCTCTCTCTTGCTCTCTTGCTCACTCTCTCTTTTGCTCTCTCTCTCCCCCTCTCATGCTCTCTCTCGCGCATGCTCTCTCTCTCTCTCTCTCTCACTCTCTCTCTCCTGCGCACGCTCTCTCTTGCTCTCTTTCTCTCTCGTGTGCGCCCTCTCTCTTGCTCTCTCTCTCTCTCTCGCGCTCTCTCTCTCTCTCTCTCTCTCTCTCTCGCGCGCTCTCTCGCGCTTTCTCTCTTGCGCGTGTGCATGCTCTCTCTCTTGTGCGTGCCTTTGGAGCGAGTTTGCACTTGCTGCGCTCTCCCCTGCCTCCTGACTCTCGAGGAGACCTTCAGAGCACAGCGGAGCTTTCCAGCCGGTGGGAATGGGGACCTTGGAGGTGGCGGGAGGTTGGCTTAAAGGAGGCGTAATTCCAAAGTGTGGCCTAGGGCGCAAAAAAGCGTTAATCCGGGCCTGCTATACTTATGAAAAGGATATTGCATTGGAGTATTTTAGTCTATAGTTTTTAGTGGCCGAGGAAGGAGCCCCCAGTGGTGCAATGGGTTAAACCCTTGTGCCGGCAGGACTGAAGACTGACAGGTTGCAGGTTCGTATCCAGGGAGAGCGTGGATGAGCTCCCTCTGTCAGCTCTGGCTCCCCATGTGGGGACATGAGAGAAGCCTCCCACAAGGATGTTAAAAAAAACAAAACATGTTGACATCCCCTGGGCAATGTCCTTGTAGATAACCAATTCTCTCACACCAGAAGTGACTTGCAGTTTCTCAAGTTGCTCCTGACATGAAAAAAAAAAGTGGTCGAGGAGGAGATCAGCTTGGCAACACAGGTTCTCTTGTATATACTTATTATCCCATTCAGTATAGTATGATTTCAATATCTGTGAAACTGATGGAAATCATTTAACTTATCCACGGTTTTACTCACCCAAGTAGGGCCTCCTATACAAGCTATTATCTACAATTTTGCATATCCCTTTGATGTCTAAGTTCACAACCCCTGTAAATATGGGGTTTTTTTTTTTACTGTTCTTGACATCCCATGGTTTGCATTTATTTTCAGATTTGCATTAGGTTTAGACATGATAAAATTGGGTACCTGTATGTATATGCATGTATCTGATCAAGATACATATTCACGTTTATTTGGGACTCAAAAACATACCAGTAGCACATTGGGGCCCTGAAGCCGGGGAACAGTGAAGGCATTCGTTGGGCAGGCCCCATGCTCCACACCCCACATTGCCAGCATCACCCTCTTTCCCATCCCACAGAGGGACGTGTCGCTGCCTGGCTTCCTCCCCCCCCCCCCCCGCACTTTCCCATTCTAACTTATGAGAACACAGGAAGCCTCATGTGTTTTCCTGCGCCCTTGTAGGATGCTTCCAACACCATTCATGGATGGAGTCCCGCCGAAGTAGCTGTGCATCTTTTGATGGGATCCATCAGGTTCTGTCTAGGAACTGACCTCATCTCTGAGGATGCTTGCCATAGATGCAGGTGAAACGTCAGGGGAGAATGCAGAACATGGCCATATAGCCCGAAAAAACCTACAACAACGCTGTGCTGGAAGTGTTCTATGAAGGGTCTGTTTGCCTGTGTGATGAGGTCGAAACTCTCATTGTCCCTGAAATCAATATATTATGGTGAAATAAATAATTCCTTCTAGCTGCTTCTGCCTCTTAGCCAAAAAAAATTCAGAAAACAAGTTGTTCATTAATCAACAAATCACTTTAAAAAAAACCCGAAACTGTTGTCAAACGCCAAGCCCTACTTCCAGTGTGTAACCAAAGTCTTGCTGTTCCAAAGGAGATTCTCAGCCAATTACACACTGGGTGTTATTTCTGGATGTTGTTTGTTCTGCTCTGACACCACTGATTTCTCAATACCTGGACAATAGGCACATCAGCACAGAGCAGGGCTGAGCACCACATACAGTTCAACATTTCACAGATGAAAACTGAGATACTCATGGCCAGAAACAACAAAGTTTGAGCAAAATGGTAAAAGGTATCAATGAGGAAGAAGATACATGCTAAGAGAGACCGCAGCAGTTTGCTTTTGCTTGAGTGTTAGATGATGTCCCTCCTCACATGACCCTTGCTGACATGTACTCGGTCAACATGTGCAATCTACTTTTGTACTTTGAATGCATGTTGCAGCAATGATAGTAAACTGAGGAAGGATGGAAAAAATGAAAGGAGAGAAAAAAATATTTATTTATTTATTTAAAACTTTTGTACCTCGACCTTCTCACCTCTATCGAGGGACTCAGACCGGCATTACAGCAAAAATAATGCTATACAGTTTAAAAACAACTACAACAACATATTAAAATACATTAAAATCCCAGCATAAAACCACATCGCCACAAAAACAATTCCACTCTATCTATAAACGTGGTCATTCACTCAGATAGTAGCCAATCTCAGCCTATTCTGGGAAGGCCTGGCTCCACATCCAAGTCTTCACCAGCCTCCTAAAGGACAAGAGAGAAACTAGGGTATTTTAAAAACAGATGAAAATGTGAAATATGTAACATTTGTCGACCTCACCAAAGCCTTTGACACTTTGAGTAGAAAAGGTATGTGGCAGATCCTGGAACGACTAGGATGTCCCCTAAAATTCCTCAAAATGATTATGTTGTTACATGAGGGCCAGCACGGTCAAGTCAGATATGGCGATGCTCTCTCAGAGCCCTTTCTAATAACTAATGGAGTGAACCAAAGTTGTGTTCTTGCACCAACTCTATTTACAATCTCCTTCAGCATGATGCTCCAAAGGGCTAAGGCAGACCTCGAAGAAGAAGACGGCATATATATACGCTATCATACTGATGGTAGCTTGTTCAACTTAAGCTGTCTGAGGGCTCGCACGAAGACTCTAAACTATCTAATCCGTGAGCTGCTTTTTGCTGACGATGCTGCCCTTGTCGCCCATTCAGAAGCAGCCCTGCAGTGCCTCACATCCTGCTTTGCAACAGCTGCAGAGCTGTTTGGGCTGGTAGTCAGCCTGAAGAAAACTGAAGTTCTCTACCAGCCCGCACCACAGGAAGAACACCATCATCCCCACGTCAGCATAGGCACATCTGTGCTTAAGTCCCTTCAGCAGTTCACCTACCTGGGAAGCATCTCTTCAGAGCCAAGATTGATAAAGAGATAGATCACAGATTAGCAAAGGCACATAGTGGATTTGGAAGGCTTCACAAAAGTGTCTGGAGTAACAAACACCTGAGACAAAGCACCAACATTAGTGTGTACAGAGCTATCGTACCATCTATTCTCCTTTATGGGTCTGAAACATGGGGCACCTATCGCCAACACCTATGACTCCTCGAACGCTTTCATCACGCTGTCTTCCCACAATCTTAAATATACACTGGACTGACTGTGTGACGAATGTTGCTGTCCTTGAGCAAGCAGGGATCACCAGCATTGAGGCCATGCTGTTGAAAACACAGCTGCACTGGGCAGGGCACATCTCTAGGATGGAGGACCACTGCCTCCCAAAGATGAACTTTACGGTGAACTCGCCACGGGTCAGCGCAAGAGAGGCGCTCCAAAAAAGAGACTCCCTGAAACAGCATCTCAGGCTCAGCCAGATTGATCACCAACAATGTTCCACCCTGGCCTCACATCGGGAGGCATGGAGACGAACTATCCATGATGCTGCGGCCTCTTTCGAGAAGACACGCCCAACGGGTCTCGAAGAGAAACAACAACGCAGAAAGAACCGCACCTTGAAAACATCCCCCAAGGAGACTTTCTGCTGTGCTTTCTGCAACCAGACTTGTCTATCTCAAATTGGCCTTTTTAGTCATCAACGTGCTTGTAAAAAGCGTGGGATGAGTCCTTCCTAAGAAAGTAATGCCAGACAGAAAAATAGGAATTATCAATGTCAAATTGGGATCATGTCCTATGCTTCTCACATCCCTCCCCCTTTCATTTTTGTGACCCTCTTACTGGTGGAAAAAAATCTAGTAAGGTAAATTCTTCTCCAGGGTGTAAGAGTTGCTTTTACAGAGGTGGGAGAACTGTGCCTTGGGGTATACTATCTGTCAGCATTTACGCCAGATAAATAGCACTCCTCTGTAGAATATTATAGGTGATCGTTAATAACCATTTGCTCTCATTAGTTTTCTTTTCTCATGTAAATTAATATTGTAATTACAATCATAATAAAAAAGATTGAATTCATTAAGAAAGCAATAAATTGTTTTATTAAAAAAACAGGTTGGAACATACAAATAATTTTCTCCAATTATGTTATTTCATTTAATAAGACAGTCTGACAAAGAAGGATAATACGTTCCTTATATCTTATTCACTATCAGATTGAGAGTATCTTCTGTTAAAGATATTAATCAAATATGAACTCAAACTAAGTAAGTTGAATTTATGCCCCATGGAAATCAGTGAGGCAAGATACCTAAAGATTAAAGCAATATGTCTATTTTTTCAGCTTGTTGATCTGGATTCTGCACAATATATATCATCCTTGTATGTTATCTATGAAAATATGTATCCATTCTTTACTTGCACAGTTTGTCAGTATTGTGTTGTGAACTGGCCACAGTATTACTAGTTGGAGTTTGGAGTATTACTATTAGGAGTTTGGAGATCCCGGTTCAAATCCACAGTGAGCCACACATTTTACTGGCTGGTCCCAGTGATGGACCATCAGTAGGATGGTGAATCCAACTTGAGCATTAATCCGAACTGTAGCTTTCCAAGGTGTTCAACCTATTTTGGGAATGTGATTCAGCACCATGGATGGCTCCGTGGAGGCTCAAAATAAAACTTGAAGATTTCTTTAGGCGATCCCTCCTTGTCTGAGTATGATGACCATCCAAATGCAGTGGATACATAGGTGAATGTGGAGCCTTGTTCTTGACCCGCATGTTCTTCCACAGTGAGGACATTGGTTTCCAGGTGGAAGGCAGAACCGATCAGAGTTGGCTTGACGCACCTTCCTCTTGATACGTTTCTCCCTTGAATTCCACAGCACTCCTGGTCACAGCTGACCTCCAGCTAGAGCGCTCAAGGGCCAGGGTTTCCCAGTTCTCCGTGTCTATGCCACAGTTTTTAAGATTAGCTTTAAGCCCATCTTTAAATCTTTTTTCCTGTCCACCAGCCTTCTGTTTTCTGTTCTTGAGTTGGGAGTAGAGTAACTGCTTTTGAAGATGGTGATTGGGCATTTGGACAACATGGCCAGTCCAGCGGAGTTGATGGCATAGGAGCATTGCTTCAATGCTGGTGGTCTTTGCTTCTTCCAGCATGCCGACATTTGTCCGCCTGTCTTCCCAAGAGATTTGTAGGAGTTTTTGAAGGCAACACTGATGGAATCATTCCAGGAGTTGAGTGTGACATCAGGGCCGTAGCCAGGATTTTGTTGTTTCGGGGCTGAGTTTGGTTCAGGGGGCTGAGACTGGGTGGAAGAGGGTCTACCCTAGCAAACCTTTTGTATTGTTATCCCAATAACCCCATTAATGTGGGATATAATGAGCATGGTGATCAGATCATGATATGAATAAGCATAACAGTTTAAATAATGTACCAGTAAGGCCTTTTCGCGGACCACACTGAGAATTTCGGGGGGCTGAAGCCCCTTAGCCCCGGCTACATGCCTGGTGACATCTGTAGATCAGTGTTTCCCAACCAGTGTGTAGCAGCCCCCTCACAGGTTTCCAAGAAACAAATTGAGCCTCTCCGCTTGGAAAAGTTTTTGTTTTTGTTTTATTATTTTACTGGATTTTTCGAGAGTCCCCCCCCCCCAAGAAACTGTTTATAACAGCTTCATGACATCCATAGTTAACTGGAAGCAAGTTTCACTCAGGGTGAAATTTCACAAAGGTCTGGAGAACAAGCTCTATGAGGAGCGGCTTGAAGAGCTGGGCATGTTTAGCCTGAAGAAGAGAAGGCTGAGAGAAGACATGATAGCCATGTATAAATATGTGAGAGGAAGTCATATATATGGTGTGTTCATCGAAACAGGCCCAGGTTTCACACTGAGCGTATAAATACATTAAAAAAACATATCGACTATATGTATTACTGTGTTAGAGTGTCATTTTGTGTCATTTTGGTTGGTGGTATGCCCCAGGATTTTTGTAAATGTAAAAAATGTGCCGCGGCTCAAAAAAAGCTGAAAAATACTGCTGTAGACAGTCCATGTTTTCCAGGCATATAGCAGGGTTGGGGGGATTTATCACCCCACTGACAGCAGAACTACACATTTTTACATTAACTACTTTGGTTGCTGAGAGACTGTGAAGACTGTAAGAAAAGACAGGAAAGAAACAGAACTTGTGAACAAATATATATTTCTAATGGCTATCATATGCTTGTGTATATGTCAGTGGAGCATCTTTGGCCGATCTCTCTGATTCTGTCTTTTATGCAGCCATTTGGGGAAATGGAATTCCTACTTGCTTAGGTGGCAGGAAACAGACATATTTTTTAAAATAATTGTAATGTTTTGTAATCATGTGCATTTTGATTGTATGTATTTGTCAGTTTAAGGTGCTAGACATCTTAAGAATTTTGTTTTGAAGCTAATTAACTCAACCTACATTTCCTAGGCATATATATAGATAGAATGTGTTTATCCTTCAGATGTTTCGCTTCTCCAAATTTTGCAACAAAGGTGATGTTTTGTTCATTCAAAAAGCAGACCAGGATATATAAAAATGGACTTTAGCATCAAATATTTCATGCCGATTTTTTTAAAAAATGAAGAAAGTGCAGACACAGAATGGGATGCACTTCTAAAATGAAATCCAGATGAAATTAATAGACCGATCTATCATTCGACATGAACAGGTTGCAAAAACGTACTTTAGGCCAAGTAAATGAGAGCTAATAATGCCTAGCTGTTCCCTATGCCCTGGCTGCATCAGAGTCTCTGCACTAACTCCTATGGTGGATAGGGAAATTTATAGGAAAATCTACCTAAGTTTGACAGCACCCTGGTTACATGCTACAGCATTGAACCTTGAACGCAAAAATAGTATAAGGCAGTGTTTCCTAACCTTTTTTGAGCCATGGCACACTTTTAACATTAAAAAAATCCGGGGGCACACCACCAACCAAAATGACACAAAATGACACTCTAACACAGTAAATAACGGCTGGGGGATGGTGGCCTGCTGGGAGCAGCTGCTGGGAGTGCCGAAGCCGGAGGGGAGGGGGCGGAGCCAGGCCACACCATGCCCTGCCCCTTCCCTGGCTTCAGCTCTCCCAGCAGCTTCTCCAGCCTTGAGGGGGCAGTGCCAAGCCAACGGTGGCAGAGCCAGAACAATGCTGGCATGACATTGCCCCCCTCAAGGCTGGAGCAGCTGCTGGGAGTGCCGAAGCCCGGGAAAGGGGGCAGAGCCAGGTTGTGCCATGCCCCGCCCCCTCCCCCCGGCTTCAGCGCTCCCATGGAGGAGGAGCATGAGTGGTGGACGGGCTTCAGTGGGTGGGGCTCCTCTTCCGCGCGGCTTCAGTGAGCAAGGGGTGAAAGTCATGGCGAGAATCATGCCGGATTGGAGGCTGGCTGGGGAAACGGCCGAAGGAGGTGGCGCCCCGGCCCCTTCTTTTTCTTCGCCACCGCCAGGCCCTTCCTCCTCCTCCCCCAAGCAGCAGGAGTTCGGCAGAAGGAGGGGGGAAGGAAGGGGGGCAGAGAGCTTTTCTCGCGGCACAGCAGGAGGTCCATCACGGCACACTAGTTTGCCGCGTCACAGCGGTTGGGAAACACTGGTATAAGGTATTCGCGAAGGGTAAAACCAGGTGTCACTGTTACTTTTTTCTTCACTTACTTTTCACACAACTGGAATGTCTCACTTCCAAAATGTCTCTTTAGTATCTATTTCTAACATTCCTCTTTCCTGTCAGTTTTCACCAGACATCTGAATCAAATGATTGTCAAAACCCATGTGAAATCCATTTGAAGTATCCTATTCTATAGTCACATAACTATTCAGTAGGATTTCAGTCCTAAAAATGGGATATTTGGGACTGTGGCGCAGCTGTCTGGACGTCAGTTGCATTCAAGATCACTACTGACCGAAAGGTCATGAGTTCGAAGCCAGCCCGGGTTGGAGTGAGCTTCCGGCCAATAGTGTAGCTTGTTGTTGACCTTTGCAACCCGAAAGACAGTTGCATCTGTCAAGTAGGAAATTTAGGGACCACCTATGTATGGGGAGGCTAATTTAACAAAATTTACGAGGCCTTAAAAAATCTCCAGCAAAAGCATGTGGGGAATGCAGACAGTACTTCATCAGTGTCGCAGATGGACGATGAAGTGACAGCTCCCCTGGTGGCCAGAAGTTGGAATGTTAGATAGCCTCTGACTATCTGTCTATATGTCTTGCGTGTCTTTGGCATTGAATGTTTGCCATATATGTGTACATTGTAATCCACCCTGAGTCCTCTGCGGGGTGAGAAGGGCGGAATATAAATACTGTAAATAAATAAAAAATAAATAAATATTAGTGAATGTTTGGTCAGGGAAGATTACTTTTGAGTAAGGATCATGAAGCACTTTACTTATTCAAAGTGCCACATGCCTAACAATGTTTGTAAACATGGCAATGCGACATAATTGTATCACGTTATTCCACATTCTTCGCTCACCCTTCCAGAGTAATTGCAATATTTCCTTATTGATCACTGTTCTCTTTCCTCAGATGGAGAAGTATTCCATTTTTGCTGTCATTTTGTATGCTGTGTGCCTATGCAAGGTCTTGGGATACCCATACAATGATGTCTCCATAGCTTGTGACTCTATGTTGCCGGATCGTGGAAGTGGGCCACAGAGGTCTCCGCCGCCTTATGTCATTACAGTATCATTTGATAAATATGATCCTGGAAATGAAATACAAGGTAAGCATGATGCCCGGTTTACCAGGCAGCCAAGGTTGCATGGCAGGAGAGCAGCCAGGACTGGTATCATGCCAGTGCTGGGGGAGTCATCTTCTTTGCATGGGTCATAGGATTAGGTGATAGCATAAGAGGATCACCTTTGAGGATGCAGGGGTTGTGGTGTTGTGATAGCCTTGTCCAACTGGGGGCACACAGGCTACAAGCTCTGATGACTACAAACTGAGGGTCCCTCTAACCCAGGGATGGGCATTTGGCGGCCTGGGGGCCGGATGCGGCCCCTTGGGCGCTCCCATCCGGCCCGAGGGGCCTTGGGCAGCGCTGCTTACCGGGGAGAGAGGAGCCGGTTGCAGCGCTGCTTACCGGGTGAAAAAGGGAGGCCGGGCAGGTAGAAAGCCATGCGTGGCTTTGTTTACGGCAAAAGCAAGCGAGAAGCGAACGGGTCCCCTTCCTCTCACGCATGCTTGAAAACAAACTCCGGAGGGACGCCCCGCCCCTGAGCGTCTCCCGCGATGACGTCGCAGCCAGCATCGCCGAACACGCTCAGGGGCGGCGCTGGCCGCAGTTTGTTTGGCAACGTGAGCGAGAGGAAGGGGACCCCGCGTTCGCCTCCTATGCTTGCTTTTTGCTTTGTATCTGGCGAAAAACAAGCATAGGAGGCGAGCGGGGTCCCTTTCCTCTCACGCACGCTTGAAAAACAAACTCCGGAGAGCGCCGCCCCTGGCGTGTTCGCGATGCCGGCTGCGGCGTCATCGCGGAGGCGCTCAGGGGCGGGGCGTCCTCCGGAGTTTGTTTTCAACGCGTGCGTGAGAGGAAGGGGACCCCGCGTCGCTCCCTTGCTTGCTTTTGCCGTAAACAAAGTCACGCATGGCTTTCTGCCCGGCCTCCCCTTTTCGCCCGATGCAGCGCTGCCACCGGCTACCTGGCTTTGCCAGGGAAGGCGAGCTGCCCGGACCTCCTCTTCCAAAGGAGGAAAGAAAAGGTATGTTATTTTGTTCTGGGAGATATAATATTAAATTGATTGCTTCATTGATGTAATTTTGTTGTGGGAGATATAATATTAAATTGATTGCTTCATTGATATAATTTTGTTGTGGGAGATATAATATAAATTTAATTGCTTCATGGATATTATTGCCCACCCCTGTACTATAATATAATAATTATGATAATAATACTAATAATATATGAATATTTCTTGATATATTAATATGTTAATATTAATGATGTGTAATATATAGTAAATATAGTAAGTGAAATAAAAAAATTATGTAGATTAGCATGTAGTTCCGCCTTTAGGTGCGGCCCCGCATAATTTTTTTTTGCTCCCATGTGGCCCCTTGGAAAAAATAGTTGCCCACCCCTGCTCTAACCCTAACTCATTGTCTGACCTTGTAGCAGTTTATTACCCGCCATGCCCTTACAGCTGTATTGCACTAGCCCTTGCCCCATCCTCCTAGATCTGAATATGCTCACTCTTATGTTTTTATGATGTCTGTTGTTTGGTTTTATTGTTTTAATTATTGAAATACAATGTATTTTAATTTGTGCTATATTTTAACTGTGTTGATTGGGCTTGGCCCCATGTAAGCCGCCCCAAGTCCCTTCGAGGAGATGGTGGGGGGATATAAGAATAAAGTTATTACATTATTATTACTGTGAGATCATGGTAAGCAGCTGCTTCTGTGCTCCCTCACATGTCATTCCAAGGCCCCCAGTATTCGAATGGGCTCATCATTTTACATTGGGTTGATTGATGTCTGGATTCAGACCCATATGTGGTCCAATCCTATCTATAGATGTAACCAAATTAAATCTTGTACTTATTCATTCCAGTAAAATGTTTGTCGAAGATGAGATTGATTTTAATCTGAAATGAGCAACCACATTTATAGATCGAGTTGAATGCGGTTTTAATGGCAATGGGGTTTTTATGTATTTCTGTTTTTATGTATTTTAATATGCTGTTTTAAGATGTTTTAAATTTGTATAGCATTGCATTTTGCTGTAAGCCGGTCTGAGTCCCTCCTTGGAGGTGAGAAGGCCGGGGTACAAAAAATTTAAATAAATAAATAAATAAATAAATAAAATTGTCTGGTCTATGTTTCTGAACATAGTGGACCTCGCTCTTATACACACAACTTATGACCTCATCAGAAGGCTTCCTTTTCATATTGTATGCCGGTTGCACATTTCTTTTCTGATGGAGCCCCAGGCCCGAATTAACACCTTTTTGCACCCTAGACCACACTTTGGAATTACGCCCCCTTTAAGTCAACCTCTACCCCCCCCCCCCATATCCTTTCATCCGCTCTTCCCCTTAGAGCCCCGCATCCGGCTCTCCCGGTGTGGCCCCACTAGGTCCGCCACAGGAGTTTCCCTCTCGGCAGGCACTATGGATGCAGGCATGGAGGGAGGAGCCTCCTCCTCGATGCCGGGGCTTGAGGCACTTGGCTCCTACCCACTATCGGGGATTGCGCATGCGTTGTAGTCAGCAGCTGTACCAATGCCGCGCTTCTCCCTGATACCGTTGGGCTTTTCTCCTGTACTGAGGTTTGCACATGTGCCGTATCTGGCAGTTGCACTTCTCTCTCCAGTAAAGAGGAGTCTCCTCCTTGTGTTGGAGGAGGAATACCAGCTTTCATGGTGTTAGGGCATGCGCAGCCTGCGCAATGGAGTTTCCTGTACTTGCACTGAAGGAGCCAGCAAATGGATGCTGTTGGCATCAAGGGAGTTAATTGTTCCTCCTGTCGACGTCGACGCCAGTGTCAAGAGCCCCTGCGGATACGCCGTTTGCGCAACAATAGCAGAGAGGCAGGAGCTGGTATTCAGGAAGGGGCAGGGGCGGTGCCGAAAAGGAGGACCTCCAGTATCCTTCCTTCCTCATCTCCATGCGCGTTGCGTTTTTATTTGTTTCAACATTTTTATTATATATATTTTTGGTCTGTGTTCTGCGCCCCCTTTGGCTTGCACCCCTAGGCCATGGCCTAGGTTGGCCTTATGGGTAATCCTGGCCCCTGGAGCCCATTACACAATGTAGGTGTACTTCTGGCCGGGCTCCATTAGGAAAAGGGAGATGAAGCGGCATTTGTCACCACCGCAGTAACATGGAAACCCTCCTGTGTTGCCTTCAGGACAAGGGGGAGAGAGAGAGACCAGGCAGTGATGCTACCTCCAGTGGAATGGGGTTGCTGGTATGTCACATGTTGCGGGTACAGGAGTGACAAGTTCTTCACACCCCCAATCTAATGGATTATGATGAGGCCCTTATACAAAATACCTAAGAATATAGGCAAGAGCTTTTTCATTCTTTGTGTCCATGAAGCAATTTTTGTGGGCTTCCATCAAACCTGGAAGAGATACCTATAATTCTGGATCTTGGAAACATTTGTATTAGTGTTAAAACTTCTATATTAAATGGTTGAAAATAATATGTTATTATTCAAACACTAAGAGAAACTATACGTACAATTTGTTAATTGACTACAATGTTAATTTGTTATAAATAATTCAAATTATCAATTGTCACCTCCCGTTACCTCCCAAGAAGGTAATGATTTAAGCTCGCAAGAAATATTAGTCAGCTCTCAGAAATTATATTCAATTTAAGCAACATTTTAAAATGGTTGTTGAAAAAAAATAGGTAGTTGAGATACAACATAAATTAAATTATTAGATAGCACTGGAAGGCTTAATAAATTATTGGCTATTACTGGAATGTTTTTAAAACTGGGTCGCTATGTATCTTTGGATTTATGTGCATTGCCCAAGCAATATTTCTGTGCTGGGACTTTCTACTAAGGAAATTAATATAGCTCCACAGTAGCACTTTTATTACAGAGCGGATCCTGTGTCTTATATAGTTGAAGAATCTGTATTTTGACCCTGAATCACAGTCTACAGATTTTTCATTGCAATTCTGCCATGGAAAAAGAGAAAATGCTTCATTTATATCAGCACTGAGTTTCCTGGGCATTGAAACTTTTATTTCAAAAAGTAAGCTTGTAGTCCACTTGACTAGAGGAATGTGGTTCAAAACGTATCAGCAAAACATGCTGAAATCTTAGAAGCCATGATAGATTTTAAAATAGGACTACATCACTTTTGTTACTCCTATGATAAGAAAAATGCTTTCAAGCATGCATTGCAGAATCTATCATGGAACTGAGAAGGAATTATGCAAATATTATATATTTGTTTAATTTATACAGTTGCAGAATCTAGACATTAGTAAAAGGATTTCAAATATTTACAATACAGTGTCTTAGACACTACATATAAGCACCGGGAATGTGGCCAGCTGGCTAAGTGTCAGCTGCATAAGATCTCTCTCTGACCAGTAGGTCATGAGTTCGAGGCTTGCCTGGGTCGAGGTGGGTGCTCGACCTTCAAGTGTAGCCTGCTGTCGACCTTTGCAGCCCGAAAGACAGTTGCATCTGTCAAGTAGGAAATAAAGGTACCACATTAAGTGGGGAGGCAAATTTTGACTGAGTTATGAGGCCATTAAAGAACTCCAGGAATGCTGAGGAATGCAAAAGGAACAACAAGGGACTCTGGGAACGCTGAGAGATGAGGAGTGCACCAGTTCCCCCTGGTAGCCAGAGTTTGCCTCTGTTCATCTATATGTGTGTATGTGGAAACGACAGGGATTGTCTGCTACGTATGTGTACCTGTAATCCACTCTGTGTCCCCTTCAGGGTGAGAAGAGCGGAATATAAAATAAATAAATAAATAAATAAATAAATAAGTCAGCAATGTTCCTCCTTGAATAAAGGTGACAAAATGGAAAAACGAAAAAATGAAATGGAAAAAATTCTGATGCATTTATTGAGCCTATATATTTATGATACAAAATGTAGAGTTATCAATATGTTGCTTTCTCCTAGTGACTTTAGAATCAACTTCACCATATGGATTTAAAGCATTCATGGCACAGGCTCGAGAGGTTGATGGAAATATTCCTGTGGGTATGTTTCGCATTGTAGATCCAAACACACAAGGCCTTCCATGTGCCAATGTTTCGGTATGTATCTAAATATCTGAATAAATACTTTTTCTTTAAAAAAAACAGAACTTTTTATTTGCTGAAATTTATATTTAGCTCATTTGTTTCACAATATTTGTAAAGTTCCTAAGTTGGTATATGAGCCCTAGTCTAGACCTGGTGAGGATGGCTGTATCAACTGCATATGGCAAGATGGGGACTCTCCTAATAAATGAAGGCTCTCCTATAAATACTTGATGGGATCCAGGGGCGGTCCTACCGGTAGGCAAAGGATGCCGCTGCATGGGGCGCCATCTGGGTAAAGGGCGCATTCCCCCGCCTGCCAGACAGCGTTCGGCCGATGTTCCGCTTTTGGGCCTTGTGTGCTCCGACGCCGCGCTGTAGCAAACCTCCCTGCATGCCGATTAGGGAGTGCTATGTTTACAGGCTTCTGCGCCTGCGCACAGGAGTTTCTGGGCATGCGCGGAGGGGGGGCGCCTGCAGAATAGGGAGTGCTGTGTTTACAGGCTTCTGCGCCTGCGCACAGGAGCTTTTGGGCATGCGCGGAGGGGGGGGGCGCCAAAATAATGTTTTTTGGGGGGCAAAATAATGTTCACTTACCATTAAAAATTACCTTAGACCGTCCCTGATAGGATCTGGTTAGTGATTCATGGTAACATCTGACATGTTAGCATCTTAAAGATGGTTTGCAAGAGCAATTGGTAAATGTATTTTGTTTATGCACTCAGGAAACATCTGCTTAAGAAGGTAACACAAAATAAAATAATGGAAAAAGCAACATGGATAGTTGAGTGAAAAAAACTTAGATCAGATTTTGAAAATGGAAAATTAAATTCCAAAAAATTGAAAATTAATCACATTTTATTTCAGGTGTTGTACAAACCTTTCAGTTGCAATTCCCATAGATCAAGGGCATTGAAAGAATCAGGACCGTTATATACTTATGAATAGAAATGTATAGGGCTAGTGCAGTATTTTCATGGCATCTATAGCAAGAAAAGCATTACTTTATTATTTTTACCTTTGTCCTTTCTGAATGAACAAGAGTAACTGCGTATCGTTGTTTTTATTATTAAACACATATAAGCAATAACACATACAAATTAAAAACCTTATGGCCGGGCCAGATGTAATATTAAAATTTAAAAATAAACACTGGGCGCGAACAGAGGTAGAATGTATCTAAGCAGGAGGGTTTTAAAGGATAATATAGTAGAGTTATCCACTCCCAGAACAGTGCTCCAGTTAGTAACCTGGCTGCCGATCTCTGTACCAGTTGTAGCTTCTGAACTATTTTCAAAGGTAGCCCCACGTAGACAGCATTGCAGTAGTCCAGACGGGAAGTGACCAAGGCATGGAGTACTGTGGCCAGATCTGGCTTCTCAAGGTATAGAGTTCCAGGGTCAGGGATGAGTCCAGGATCACCACCAGACTTAGAACCTGTGTCTTCAGGGGGAGTGTAACCCCATCCAGTGCCGGTTGTAACCCCATACCCTGATCTGCCTTCCGACTGACCAGAAGTACCCCTGTTTTGTCTGGATTTATCTTCAACTTATTACCCTCACACCCAGCCCATCACTGATGACAGGCACTGGTTTAGGGGCAGGGTGGCATTGTTGGATTTTGGTGAAAAGGAGTAATGGAGTCGGGTGTAATTCGTGTAATTTGACACCGAACTCCAAAACTCCGGTTGATATCTCTCAGTGGTTTAATGCAGTCTTTTTCAACCAGTGTGACTCGGCACACCTCTGCTCCTTGAGGGACCTCCTGCTGTGCCTCCAAAAACCTCTTTTGCCCCCCTTCCTTCCCCATTTTGTCCTCCTCCTCCCCACAACATATCCAGCTCGTGGGGAAAGAGCAGCTTCAACGGGGAAACCTGGAAAACATCACGGATCGAGGCTTCTGGGATCGATTACTCAGGGCTCCCTCTGAACTGCTCCTTTGAGAGCTGGGAGAATAGAACTGTAGCGGTGCGGAGCTTTCCCTTTTGTTTACTTCCGTAGCCGCCTTTCTCCCTTCCCAGCCTCCTCTCTGCCTCTCCTTTTACACCAGGCTTTCACACAGGCTTACGGAGACATGTGTCCTCTCCTGGAGATACCTGGATTTATTCATAATAATTTATTCTTAATAGCAGGTTCCTAGAGTAGGAGGAGCCCTCCATGGGCCACCCAGTCCAACCTCCTTCTGAAATAAGAGGAAAACACAATCAAAGCATTCCTCACAGATGGCCATTCAGCCTCTGCTAATATTATTATTAATAATAATTACAATGTGTTCCTAGAGTAGGAGGAGCCCTCCAGGGGCCATCCAGTCCAACCGCCTTCTTCCAGGGCCCTTCCACACAGCCTATAACCCTTAATATTAAAGCAGGAAAATCTCACAATATCTGCTTTGAACTGGGATATATGGCAGTGTGGACTCAGATAATCCAGTTCAAAGCAGATATTGTGGGATTTCCTGCCTTGATATTCTGGCATATAGCTGTGTGGAAGGAACACCAGAATATCCAAGGAAATCCCAAAATATCTGCTTTGAACTGGAATATATGGCAGTGTGGACTCAGATAATCCAGTTCAAAGCAGATATTGTCGGATTTCCTGCCTTGATATTCTGAGTCCCCTTCCACACAACTGAATACAATCCCACATTATATGCTTTGAACTGGAATATATGGCAGTGTGGACTCAGATAAACCAGTTCAAAGTATATATTGTGGATTATCTGCCATGATATTCTGAGTCCTTTTAAACCAGTTCAAAGCCGATATTGTGGATTAAATAGTTTCATAATTTCAAACTTCAATATTTCTAATTTACACCTTTCTTTATTATATTTTACAAAAAAGATATAAACATTAATACATATATCTTTCTGTTTAATTGCTATTAAAATAAAAAATAATAATTTCTAGGGGGGCGGTGAGTAAATTTTTTTTATGGAAAGGGGGCGGTAGGCCAAAAAAGTTTGAGAACCACTGTGTTAATGTTAATGGTTCAATGTTTGTGAACCATTTTGTGTCATTTTGGCTGGTGGTGTGCCCCAGGATTTTGTAAATGTAAACAGTTTGGGAAACACTCGTTTAATGTAAATATTTAACAGCATGGTGGACGGCATTGAACGCTGAGGGACCCCACAGCCCACCTGCCAGGGAGTTGAACAGAAGTCCCTTAACTCCACCATCTGGTTACGGCCCTCCAGGAAGGACTGCAAAACAGTGCCTCCCAGTCCCATCCTGGAGAGCCAGCTCAGAAGGATACCATGATTGATAAATATGCTAGTATGTATATCTGCATGCATGCTGGAAACAAAGAAAAATGCAGCCATTGCAGTTGCGTGATTTCAAATAACCCATTGCAGCGAACACATGGACATGGTTGAACAGCCCTTTTGTACCAATGTGACTTCAGGATAGGGTCACTCACCTAGACCAATTTGAGTTCAGATTAAAATGCATATTGCATTAATGGGGTCAAACTGTGGCAGCATACTAAGAATATAGCCCAGATTCTTCATCATGTGTTTTCTCTTTTTAGAATTCAGCAGTAAGTCACAGAGGTTCGAATGTCAAGCACAGAATCACAACGGGTTGGATTGCTCCTATGGGTACTAGAAGAATTCGGATAATGTAAGTTGGGATTTATCTAATGAATATGATTTAACCCCTCTTTTTTCTTTTGAAGTCTTGTGAAAAATAATTTATTCAATTAATGTATGCTTTGATCAGAGAAATATAATATCTGGCTTTAGGCCGGGACGTGGTACTGAAACAGCCTTGGTCGCCTTGGTAGATGATCTACACCGGGAACTAGACAGAGTGAGTGTGTCCCTGTTGGTTCTGCTGGACCTCTCAGCGGCCTTCGATACCGTTGACCACAGTATCCTTCTGGGACGCCTCAGGGAGATAGGACTTGGGGGTACTGTTTTGCAGTGGCTCTGGTCCTTCCTTGAAGGTTATTCCCAGAAGGTGTTGCTGGGGACACCTGCTCGTCCTCACAACCATTGACTTGTGGGGTCCCACAGGGGTCTATACTGTCCCCCATGTTGTTTAACATTTATATTAACTATGGAGAGATCATCCGTAGTTTGATGTCATCTGTACGCAGATGATGTTCAGCTCTATCACTCCTTCCCACCTGTTACTAAGGAGGCCGTGCAGGTCCTGAACCGGTGCTTGGCTGCTGTGTTGGCCTGGATGAAACTTAATCCAGACAAAACAGAGGTACTCCTGGTCAGTCGAAAGGCCAAACAGGGCATAGGGTTACAGCCTGTGTTAGACAGGGTTACACGCCCCCTGAAGACACAGGTTCACAGTCTAGGAGTGATCCTGGATTCATTGCTGAGCCTGCAACCCCAGGTCTCGGTGGTGGCCGGGAGAGCTTTTGCACAATTAAAACTTGTGCAAAAGCTGCACCCGTTCCTTGGGAAGTCTGACTTGGTCACAGTGGTCCATGTTCTGGTTACCTCCCAAATAGACTACTGCAATGTTCTCTACGTGGGGCTGCCTTTGAAAACTTCTTGGAAGCTGCAATTAGTTAAATGGTCGGCGGCCAAGTTGTTAACTGGAGGGTGTACAGGGAGCGTACCACTCCTCTGTTGCGCCAGCTCCACTGGCTGCCGATCAGCTTCCAGGCACAATTCAATGTGCTGGTTTTAACCTTTAAAGTCCTGAATGGTTCTGGCCTAGATTACCTGTCTGAATGTATCTCCTGCTATGAACCATCACGAAGCTTGAGATCGTCAGGAGAGGCCCTGCTCTCAATCCCACCAGTCTCACAGATGCGGTTGGTGGGAACGAGAGTCAGGGCCTTCTTGGCAGTGGCCCCCCGTCTGTGGAACTCTCTCCCCAAGGACATCAGGTTGGCCACCTCCCTCCTGTCCTTTAGAAGACAACCGAAGACCTGGCTCTGGGGTCAGGCGTTTGATTAGATGCCAGCGGCAATAGGAAAAGGAAATTTGGGTTTTGCGACATGGATTCTCCCAGCTTGGTTTGGTTTTACTGGCACGTTAATTTATTGTTAAATTTACTGATGATGTTGTACAATGTTTTAAAATGATTTTATTATGAATTGTAATTTTTATGGTATTTATGTGAGGCCGCTCTGAGTCCCCCTTGTGGGGAAAAGGGCGGGATAGAAATATACGAAATAAATAAATAAATAGTCTACAAATCCTGCTCAATTATGCTCTGTTTCATGTACTAATAGTCTTAATCTTTCACCTTTTTTTCTTCCAGGGCAACTTTTGTTCAAGATTATAATACCTATTGGGTTGGTGTTCATAGCAAGACTCTCTCACCCAGAAGTTTTGACATAGCTAATGATACTGAATCCTTCAATGATACGATGACAACCAATACCTCAGACGTAGCCAATAATACATCCGTGATCTCCAAAATCACTGTAGACCCTGAAACACCTGATGAAGAAGTGGACGAATTGGATTTCAACAGCCTCCTTCCTGAGGCAGAGGCTAAATTTGAGGCCCCAGTCAAGGCTAAAAAAACAGAAGATTTCCAAAATGAAAATGCCATAAGGAAAAGCAGGAGGAAGGTATTTATGAAGTACTGATGATTACTAATGAAATTTGCAAGCAGCAGAAGGTGGGGATTCAACTGAGTGGCATAAACATATATATTTTTAAATCGCCCCTGTAATGAGTAAAGGTTGGCCAGTTGGTCAGTCACTGCTGACCGTTCCTTTTTCGGTGTGGCAGGTCAGGCTATCCCACCATGCCGCCAAATATGTTGGGGCTCGGACCCCTTGACCCTTACAGTCAATACGCTGCCACCAAATAATGTAATGAAGTATATAAAGAAGGCTTCCAGGCTCCTTAAGTTAACCATGGCAGGGCAGGTCTACTTCGTAAATCTTACCACTGCCACTAACATGTAAGGAAAGAACCCTTTTATAACTCTGGGCAGTAAGGCTTTCTTCCCACTGTAGTAGGGTGAGTATTTTCCCTTTGAGCCTCACCTACAGATGTTCAAACTGCCACCAGTTAATATATTTGCTGCCACCAATTTATCAGATTAGCCACCGGTGTGAAGGTTTGTTCTTTTAAGGCTTGTGTTTTAAAAAGAACGACATTGAGAGGTGTTGTAATAAAGATGTTCAACAGTTTATTTCATAACAGAGTTCAGAGCTTAGTTGGTTGCAAACACGTCTCCTAAGAGGTAAAATCTTGAGGAGGAAATTACAATGTTTCAACAATAGGGTACAGTTTCCACTGTACTTCCTAACACAGAACCAAGCAGTCCTAATAACTAACTGCTCCAGCAGGTAAATAGCCAACTATAGGCTTTACCTATCTATTAAGTTACTTTTCTACTCTAACTTGGACAAAGTCTGTCTTTCACCTGGGTTTCTCAAACCCCTAACCGAACTGCTTTGGGAGGAAAAAAACTTCTAAAAGCTCCGAAAAAGACAGCTTCTCTCCCTCGCAGCTTCCCTCCAACCGACAAAACCAACTGACTTATTTTAAAAATCTGGAAGTTCTAAAACAGGTGCAGCTCTAACTTCCGCCTCCACGGCAACAGCCTTCACAGGGGCCTGCTGCCCCAACATTCCCCGCCAACCCTCTGTGGCTTGGCTTGTTAAACATTTTACCATCAAACGTATAGGCAAGTAAGCAATAACAAACTATACATTTATCTTGCAACGAAACAACATGACTTCATCACAGCCCCTCAGATGCACATGCCAATGGGGCTTGTAATTATGATTCCTAATCAATGTAGTTGTCCTTTTTGCATACATGATGCCCTAGTAACATATGAAAGCGGGGAGTTCATCAGAGAGAGAGAGTTGTGGTACATTATAGTCTTGTTTCATCAATGGTATGTATGCTTCTCCAAGAGTCTTTTGGGAGAAAGAGTGAGGCAGAAACACAAATGTTAGCTAGCCATCACTATCAAATGTTCATGGTTATATCCGCACTATACATTTTGTTGCATTTTGATAACAATTTAACTGTCATGGCTCTGTTTTACGGAATCCTGTACTTTATAGTTTGGAGAAGAAGTAAGAATTCATTGACATACCATAGTAGTCTCACTTGCCACGCATTTTAAGTCCCTCACTAAACCATAATCCCAGAATTACATAGGACAGTGCTGTACAAACATACATCTACATTGCTCTATAATCCAGTCTCTCATCCCAGATTTTCGGTTTTGAACTGGATTATATGGCAGTATAGACGCATATAATCCAGTTCAAAGCAGATAATCTGGGATCAAAAACTGAATTATATGGCAGTGTAGATCCAGCAACCACACACAAACAAGTCATATACTGTAAATACAAGGTAGCAAAACACACAAAGAGACTAGATATTATCAAAAATAATGTGTATACATAGGCATATAAACAAGCAGGTGGGAGACACTGATTGAGAACAATAACAATAACAGTTCTCCGGTGCTTACATAAACAATCACCATGGTGTAAATACTATACGAAGAAAGCGCGGCGTGGTTCCTGGGCGCTGTCCCAAAGACCGGCGTGTGTAAGTCCAGGAGGGCAACGAGGTAAACAGAAGAGGAAAGGGATCAGTTCACAGGCGGAGAGGAAAGATAAATCCGGGAGTTAAAACCGCAGTGATCCCAACCCGCTGGAATAAGCGGTGGAGGCTAAATGCCTATGTTTGTAATCCGGGCTCCTCAAGCGGTCGATAGCCGGGAGCAGTGCTGCGCGAATGCGCTCCGTGTCCTCATGCCAGAACAAAACACGCCGTCCTCCGAGGCAACCAAGGGGAGGAACCACAGGGACTGGGTCAGCGATACAACCCACTCAGAAACGCCGGGCACGCCGCAACGGTTTCAGCTGCAGGGGCCCGATCCGTTTCGCCGAGTAATGGCTTTTTCAAGCAGCCAGGTGCGGTGGAGATCACAGGCGTTTCACAGAACATACAATATTGTGCAATAGCATGGCCCCATCATAGGTAGTTCCATGGTAGATCCAGCCCCAGTTAAAGTTGTATCAAAGTATTTCCATAGTGTAGATATATCCTGAGTCTGTATCCTGTACCAAATATCTCCTGGAAGTTGTAGCATTTGAATGGGAAGTGTTCAGTTTTTATTCTCATGCCCTATGGTTTTTCCAATTGATATTCTTCCCAAATGGCACAGGACATGGACGTACTAATGGTGCTGCAAAAGTACTGTACTACTAACACAATAATTTGGGTGACTATTTAAAAGGCACTTCATAATTCGAAACACAGGTAATGCTAATAAACAATAATTTGTAGATCCAGCCCTCTCACAAAGTAATAATAATAATAATAATAATAATATTTATTTATACCCCGCCATCATCTCCCTGATGGGGACTCGGGTGGCTTACATGAGGCTAGGCCCAAACAACAAATTACAATAAAATAAAATCAAAACATCAACAATAACACAATAAAAATACATGCATATAAATAAAAGAACAATATGCAAATAAATATCTAAAATCAGAAATGACAAGCAGGCCGCATGCACAATATAACATGTTAAAAACTCAGGGTGAGATAACAGGAGTAGGAGAGCATATACACGGGTTATAGGAGGCTTTCATATAAGGGGGGAGTGGACAAAGTACCATTACACTTAATTGTGGTAGTCAAAATCTATAATAAACTAGTTGTGCCCTGCCACGCATTTCTGTGGCGTACTCTGGTGGTATGGAAAATAATGTAATGACAAAGTGGTGGTATTTAATATATGTTATTTCTTAATGCTTGTGGGTAAACATAGTAACTCTTTCCCTCTTTTCTTTTCAGTCTGTTGTGACTTTTGATATAAATTGTGGTGAGGTAAGACCCTTTTAATACCACTTTTTCAAACTGTCGATGAATTCTTGTTTTCTATTATACTAATATCTGATTGTGGGATTGTTTCATGAAATAGAATAGTATGCCCTTGATCCTTCTAGTCCAGGGTTGGGAAGCTTTCTCCTGTTCAGGTTTCAGTAAAAACTTCTTGGAGTCTCTATTTAAGCAAGGAGTGTGGACAGAGCCCAACATGGTCAATGTTACAAAATATGATGCATCAAAGCTGTATAGGAGATGCTAAAATGTGTGCAGCCCTTCCTGCATTCCTGAAGCTGAAGAAAATACATTTTTGAATTATTATTAGCCAGTGGAGAAGTAGCTTTCCCAGGATGTGTTCTATAGCAGGGCTTTCCAACGGGAGGCCCGGGGCCGTATACGGCCACCCCAGCCCCTTCCCTATGGCCCCCTAAGCTTTTTAATAAAAACATAAAAATTGAAAAATAAAATAAATAATAAAAATTTTTAAAAAACCTACTTCCGGGTTCAGAGCAAGTATCGCGAGAATACGCAATCCACACGGGATTTCGCTGTCAACGCGAGATCACGCCGGCGTTGACAGCGAAATCCCGTGTGGATTGCGTATTCTCGCGATACTCTTCGGCTACTCTACTACTGGATCGCTGAGGCCCACAGACGCGATTAGGACCTTCTTCGACTCAGTCGGTCGTCGCCTCTCTCATCGTCCGGGTACTCCTGGATCCTGCGCGTTTGGAAAAGGTAGGCCGAAGCAGGGGGCTCCTCATTCCCTCCCCCCATCTCCCCTCATGTATTAAATATAAAATTAAATATATTTAAAGATGAAATAAGGGGAGATGGGATACATTAAAATAAGGGGGGAGGGAGGATGGAATTAAATATATTTAATATTAAATAAAAATAAGGGGAGAGGGGAGGATGGAATTAAATATATTTAATATTAAATAAAAATAAGGGGAGAGGGGAGGATGGAATTAAATATATTTAATATTAAATAAAAATAAGGGGAGGGGAGGATGGAATTAAATATATTTAATATTAAATAAAAATAAAGGGAGAGGGGAGGATGGAATTAAATATATTTAATATTAAATAAAAATAAGGGGAGAGGGGAGGATGGAATTAAATATATTTAATATTAAATAAAAATAAGGGGAGAGGGGAGGATGGAATTAAATATATTTTATATTAAATAAAAATAAGGGGAGATGGGAGGATGGAATTAAATATATTTAATATTAAATTAAAATAAGGGGAGAGTTGAGGATGGAATTAAATATATTTAATATTAAATTAAAATAAGGGGAGAGGGGAGGATGGAATTAAATATATTTAATATTAAATTAAAATAAGGGGAGAGGGGAGAGGACACCAGGGGAGAGGGCGGAGCCGGTGGTGGGGAGAAGGCGGAGTCGGGGGCGGGGGCAGACCCTACGGCCCCCCAGGTAATCAGTGAGGCCGGTAGAAGTTGGACAGCCCTGTTCTATAGTATTGGAAGATGAAAAAGATATGGAAGGAGACCATGATTTAGCTACATTGGTAGAAACTGGAAAAAGCAGAAGGTTGGGAATTCCACACATCTTTCCTAGCTAGATTCAAATACTTTCATATGTAAGCTTATCCTCTTATTTCTGGAATGCTATGTTCGGATGATGACGATGACGACAACAACACTTTTTTATATTTTGCCTTTCTCCTCGAGGGGACTCAGAACAGATTACAGCATATAAACAGAAATGTTTCAGTTTGTCCTATAGGCCCAAACTCACACAGGCAAACATTCAATGCCTTGTTACCAGGGCCGTAGCCATAATTTTGATTCCGGGGAGGGGGGGTGAGTTTGATTGGGGAGGGGTGAGTCTGAGTGAGAGAGGGTCTACCCTAGCAAACCTTTTGTATCATTATCCCAATACCCCCATGCATATGGGATATATTGAGCATCGTGACCAGATCATAATATGAATAAACATAACAGTTTAAATAATGTACCAGTAAGGCCTTCTTGCGGACCAACCTGATAATTTTTCTTTGGGGGGGGGCTGAAGCCCCTCAAGCCCTTCCTCGCTGGCTACATGTCTGCTTGTTACAATGAAATACAATGAGACACAAATACACACACAAAGGCCAAGGCTTCTTTTTTAATTTCCGGCCCTGGAGGCAGTGCTCTTCTCCATTTCCAAGCCAAGGAGCCTGGGTTGTCTGTAGACACCTCCTGGTCATGTGGCTGGCATGACTGCTTGGAGCATCTTTTTGCCTTTTCCTGCCAAAGTAGTACCTATTGATCGACTCACATTCTCATGTTTTCAAACTGCTTGGTTGACAGGAACTAGGGCTAACAGGAGCTCACCCCATCCCACAAATTTGAACTGCCAACCTTCATGTCAGCAGTTCAGCAGTACAAGGGTTTAACCCATTGCACCACCACAATGCAATGATGGACCCTTTTTATGCCATCAGGCAGCTATACGCACTTGTTCCTCCACATTTATAGGTTTCATTTTTGTGGATTTTATTATATCACTGAATGCTGACTATAAAGTTGTGGTGGAGGACCTGAAACATTTCTAGAGAGAACATTTATCTAGGAATCTCTAGGACTTCCAGCACACGTCTATGGTCAACGTTTGACAGTAATTGAAAGCAGAATTGCATTGGAGGATCTAGAGCAGACCTGGGCAATTGCCGGCCCTCCAGGTGTTTTGGACTTCAACTCCCAGAAATTCTAGCCAGTTTACCAGCTGTTAGGATTTCTGGAATTTGAAGTCCAAAACACCTGGAGGGCCGGCAATTGCCCAGGTCTGATCTAGAGAGAGGTGCTTTAAAAAAAAATTGAAACAATAGTGGGCTTTTAGAATGGTTTTTTCCAATTTCATGAGGGTCCTGTTCATCTAGTTGCAGGGGCTGTAATAGTTGTTTGTATTTCTTACTATGA
The DNA here is from genome assembly GCA_030556195.1 of Anolis apletophallus. Taxonomy (NCBI): domain Eukaryota; kingdom Metazoa; phylum Chordata; class Lepidosauria; order Squamata; family Anolidae; genus Anolis; species Anolis apletophallus. Next base: position 125,438,739 of record JARBWK010000005.1, read on the forward strand.
ACACAAGAACCCGTCTACTTGCTACAGTTCTTATAAGAAAACTTTGGTAATTTTTTCCAGGGTGGAACATACCAATCCAGCAGTCGCGGTTGTGTCAAGGTATGTGCCCTTTTCTTCTTAAAGACATGATAAGAACATGGATACCTTTTTTAAAAAAAAGCACATAGTATGATGTGATTATGTACGTCAGAGTTATGTAAATTCCAAAATTACAGACATATTGTCACTGGAAACATGCTTTTGCTCTCTGTTATGATCATTGTGGTGTGTAAAACCCTCCAGACTTCTTGGCTCCAGGAGGGCTCAACATTCTGAGCATGGATGCCACACGGAGTGATGCACCAAAGCTGTAGCAACATGTATTGCACAAACTTAATGCAGGTACACACTCATTCCTACAAACATAAACTTACCACACATGGAAATGCTGTCTTTTGTTCCTGTCCTATAGGCCCAAACTCATCAGACACTCAAACAAGCATCCCATTTCTGAACCGAATGGATTTCTGCAACCCTTCCCAGTGTTCCTCCATACCTGGAGTCATTTATTTTTATTTATTTATTGTTTCGATTTGTATACCGTCAAATGGATGTTTCATAAGGAAGGAATCTGTAGGAGGTTGTGATCCTCTGATCGAAGAGATCTCTGGGGAACATATGGGAGTAGACGGTCCCTCAAGTACACTGGCCCCAGACCATACAAGGCCTTGAAGGTCAAAACCAACACTTTGAAGATGATCCAGTGCTCAACTGGCAAGCAGTGCAGTCACTGCAGAGTTGGAGTAATATGAGCCCTGGTCGGTACTCCGGCCAAGAGTCTCGCTGCAGCGTTCTGCACCAGTTTAAGCCTCCGGATGACGAACAAAGGAAGACCAATGTAAAGGCCATTACAGTAGTCTAGCCTCGAGGTGACCGTTGCCTGGATTACTGTGGCTAGGTCGCGTCTGGTGAGATAGGGAGCCAGCCGCCTAGCCTGCTGTAGGTGGAAAAAGGCAGATCTACTGACAGCAGAGACCTGAGCCTCCATTGACAGTAGCAGGTCCAATTGGAGTCCCAAGCTCTTTACTAAGAACGATGGGCGTAATGTCTCGCCGTCCAACATAGGTAGCTGACACCCACCCCCACCTGGACGACCCAGCCAAAGGATCTCCGTCTTCGATGGATTCACTCTCAACCGACTGGCTCGCAGTCAACCAGTCACAGCTTCAAGGCATAGTTGGAAACAATCGGGTACAGAGTCCGGCCGGCCATCCATCCTCAGCACAAGCTGGGTGTCATCAGCGTACTGATGACACTCCAGACCAAAGCTCCGCACCAAATTGGCAAGTTGTCGCATATAGATGTTGAATAATAAAAGGGAGAGAATGGCTCCCTGAGGGACCCCACAATTCATGCACACACTAGACACATACGCTCAGAATATTGTTAAAGTCTCAGAAATGGAGTAAAGCACAATGGAGTAAAGAGGTCAAGATGAGCTTTGAAACTGAGCAGGAAGGCAAATTGACCACAAATAATAACTTTGGCTAAAAGACCTACCAAGCTTAGCACGGCTTCCAGTCTAACCTACTCACAGCACTGACTGAGACTGATAGGGTTTATTTCAAGCATCATATTTCATAGAACTTACAGTATGTTCATAGAGTTTCGTATGAGCAATATTTAATACATACCTGGTAATCCTTAGCTGAGCTCTATGTGACGACTACAGGATGTTTTTATGTATCTACGATGTTTCTTTGTTGCCCCTGGGGAAATAATATTGCAGTTGCTTCATTTCTAGCATAGCACAAATGAAAAAACCCTGTTAACAATATAGGCCATGGGAAGATGTCATCAGTTGTCAATATGGATTTTTCATTCTTATTTTTATGCCAATGCTCTCCTGTCTTTGGATGCAAGAGCCCATTTCTGCTGGAAAATATGACACACAAACATGAATCTCCTTGTACATCAAGAATGAACTATGGTTTCCATGGCAGGGATGGTATGAATCCACTTTGGTTTTATTCCAGACTTTAAAAGAGCTGTCCACAGAATGAAGCCCTATCTCCCAAATTGGTTTGTTGTTGTTGCTGTTGTTGTTGTTGTTGTTGTTTCGTGTCACGAGCGACTTGAGAAATTGCAAGTCACTTCTGGTGTGAGAGAATTGGCCATCTGCAAGGATGATGTTCAGGGGACGCCCGGATATTTTGATGTTTTACCATCCTTGTGGGAGGCTTCTCTCATGTCCCCGCATGGGGAGCTGGAGCTGACAGAGGGAGCTCATCCATTCTCTCCCTTGATTCGAACCTGTGACCTGTCCGTCTTCAGTCCTGCTGGCACAAGGGTTTAACTGAGAAAAAGCGGGGAAAGTTGCTGAACAACTACACACTGACCCAAAAGGGGAAACAATATACTCAGCACAAAATAAGAGCAAATAGTACCAACTGTATTCAAATATTCATTAATCGTATGGGGTCTCAATAAAGTAATACCTATACCCAAATGGGTTCCTACCAGCGGCGGGATTCAGTCATGTCAAATGTCCAATTAGTCCAAATAGTCCAAAGTTCAATCCCGAGATACTGTCTATCATCTATAAGAATGTTCCACACAAGTCCACGGGTTAATCCATAGACGTTAGAATTTGCCTCTATGGAATAGACCATTTCACACCACTTATGAATGTATTTGCCGTGCTTGATTATATTGTGAATATGGCTATATTTACATGTTGACTGGCCTTGAGAAAGACTTGCAAGGGTCGAAACGAGTGATGGAATCCTGTATTATATTTTCCTTGTCGGCCGATTCAACCTATCGATGTATATACCTTGAATAGAGTGATTATCCATTGGGGTAAACTCCAAATTTTCTCATCGAAGGATATCTTTACGTTGTGTGCCTTCCATTGGATATATTGGCGTATATCAGCGTTTGTACTGTATTCAACTGATTGGATCACCCATCTTTAGTTTACTTACCAGCGAACTTTGAAATGGACTTCCATGGATCGAAAACAGCTGGATTTATTCCATCCGTCCATTGTGGACTTCTGTGGAACATTCCTATAGATGATGGACAGTATATCTGGATTGAACTTTGGTCACCATCCCACTGACTACATTCTTGTATAGTTAATGACATGAGTTTCAAACCAACTCTATTTATAATCAAAGCAGTTTTATAATTAATTATTTGGGTGAAATGTATTCCCTGGTGCATTCTATTTGATTAAACTCATGGTGTATTTTCAGAATGTTCAAGGTTCATCTTACGGCGGCAGCAAAGCATCTGAAGTAAGTATTGTTTTCCTTGTTGAACTTGAAAAGTTGCTTTTTGTTTCCTTTCACAACTTCTGACTCCCTTTTTAAAAGAAAGATATGAAAAATGAATGGTATACTGTCGTCCCCCCCAGGTTATTGTGATGTAGCACCCATGGGTCCGCCCGGCCACGGGGGGGGGGGTGACGCACCGGGGGTCCCGTTGGCATTGGGACCCGCACAGGCTGAAAGGGACTCGGAGGATGAGTTGGAAGGCCCAGAGCAAGATTGGTCAGCCGTGCCTTTGCCCAGTTCACCTGTAGAGAGTTTAGCCTGGGATCTTGAATGGGAGCATTCTCCCGGGGAAGGAGCGGACCAGGTGGAGATGGGAGGCAGCGAAGCAGATAGCGGAGATAGTTATGAATTCCCAAATGGCCGAGGTTCCCAGGAGCTGGCCGAGCAGCAGATGGAGGCTAGCGGATGGGAAACTTCGGGGGAGGCTGCTTCTCAGGAAGATAGCGATACTAGGCTGGAAGAGCGGGGCCGTTCTCATAACAGGCGCAGGGACATAGAGGAGGGCAGGAGGAGCTGGCATCTGTCCCTAGACCGTCACCGTCGGAAAGTAGAGACTGGAGGCGCCGGGCCCTAGATCGTCGGGGGTCCCGGCCGAGGGATTAAGAACGGCCCCGTGGGAACTGATCCTCAGTTCTCCGGCCACGTCTATACTGAATAGGCGCGAAGCGGAGTGGGACCACAAGCCAACAGTGGTCATCAAGCCTTGCCTTGCCTTTGCCTTGTTTCCTGAGCCGCAGTGGTTTGCGGCACCTCGCCCTGGTCCTTGATTCGCATTGGATTGCGAAACCTTGCCCTGTTTCCTGATCCGCATTGGTTTGCGGAGCCTTGCCACGCTTCAAGCTATTTGCTACGATACTTTGGACTATTTGCTTTATACTTTGAACACTTGCATATTATTGACTATTTACCCTTTGGAACTGTTTTTATATACTCAATAAAGTAGTTAGCCTTTGCTACGGCTCCGTGTGTGTGTTAAAGGGGCAGTTCTAAGTCGGCGAGTGTGACAGTTGGCCGGAGAACGCCTCGAACCCCTGGCGCACCACGGACGTACCAGGAACCGCAGGCAGCGCACCCAGGCTCCCATCGTCCCCACTGTCGCCATGGCTAACCTGACCGATGCCCAGGTGCAAGAGATGCAACGAGAATTGGGTGAGCTGCGGACCCGGGCCGGACGGCACCCGGGTGAGCCCACCCGGCCGCTTCAGTGGCAATCCGCCCAGGTGGAGGTTTTTGTTTGCCAAGTGGAACTTTATTTGGAGCAACGCCCAACGAGTTCGCCAACGATCGAGCCCAGGTGGTTTTTGTTTTCAATCTGCTGGAAGGGACAGCGGCAACGTGGGCCACCGCGATCCGGGCGCAGTCCCCATACCAACACGCTGCGGGCTTTCCTGGATGCAATCAGGGCAACATGGGGGCCCCGTGAATGAGGAACTCGCTGAGAGGGATCTGGCCCGGCTGACGTGTAAGGATCTCTCCCTGTCCCAGTACATCTCCCGCTGAGTTCTGGCTTCCCAGACGCAGTGGGGTCTGCCGGGCGCTGCGGTATCACTACATTGCGGGACTGCCTTCGAACTGCAACAGGAGATGATAAAACATCCTCGGCCCGCGGATCTGGAGGCCGCCATCACCTTGAGCCTTCGGACGGACTGCAGACCAGGAGGCGGTGGGACAAGGGCGTGATGGAGAAACCGGTGGCGCGGAAGGAAGGGGCTGGACAGTTTCAACCCCGGCAATTGCCAGTGCCGGCCGGCCCGGATGACCCAGAGCCCATGCAGTTGGGTACAGTTCGCCCAAAGTAGACCAAGCGGAGAAGGCACGGCGTCAGCGCCTCAACTTGTGCTGGTACTGCGGGGGGGCTGGACATTTTTCTAAGGAGTGCCCCCAGAAACCGCGTGGCAAGACCCCTCGGGCCTCTGCCGCCTCGGAGGGGCCCCAGAGGCCGAAGAAGCCATTCAGGCGACGGGGAAGGGACCGGCCGGGTGTAAGAGGGTTCGCCACTCGGCCGCCGCCGCTAACCTCCCCCTGAACCCAAGACTGGACAATTGTTCCTTGTAATGGTCAGTTTGTGGTCGCCCGAGAAGGGGCCGATGATGGTCCATGCCATGATTGACTCCGGAGCGACCAACAACTTCATCGACGCGGACTATGCCAAGTCTGCCGGATTAAATTTTCTTGATCTCCAAGAGCCCAAGGGCGTCCCAAACCATTGATGGGAGAGTCCTGAAAACAGGGGCTGTAACTCAGTATACGGCTCCTACCAGGATGTGGACTAGCTCCCATAAAGAGGACATTTCTTTCCTTGTGACCAAGCTCCCAGATTTCCCCATTGTCCTGGGCATTGTGTGGCTCAAGCGCCCCACGACCCCCAGATCTCCTGGGCTAAGAGGCAGCTAATTTTTTCTTCGACCATTGCCAGGGCCACTGCATGACGGCCCGGGCGTGCCTGGCCCAAGAAGTGGAGAATGTGGCTACCCTGCCCAAGAAGTATGCCGGATTTTGGGATGTCTTCAGTGAGAAGGAGGCGGAACGCTTGCCTCCGCACCGGCCCTATGACTGTGCCATTGAACTGCAACCGGGGCCCCGATCCCGCTGGGAGACTCTACCCTCTCTCGGAACCAGAGCAACAGGCTCTCCGAGATTTCCTGGATGAGAATCTGCGGAAGGGGTTCATCCAATCCCCGGCTGGGGCTCCGATTCTTTTCGTCAAGAAGAAATCGGGGGAGTTGCGGCTGTGCAATGACTACAGGGAACTCAACAAGATCACGATCCGAATCGCTATCCCCTGCCCTTGATCCCCGAGCTCTTGGAGCGGATGCGGGAGCTAAGGTGTTCACTAAACTGGACCTGAGGGGGCTTACAACCTTGTCCGGATTCGCCAGGGTGATGAATGGAAGACGGCCTTCCAGACCAAGTGGGGCAGTTTTGAATACCTGGTGATGGGAGTCGGTGTGTGCAACGCCCTGCCTGTTTCCAACATTTCATGAATGACATTTTCCGAGACCTGTTGGACCGCTACCTGGCGGTCTACCTAGACGACCTGCTGATTTTTTCTCCGGATCAGGCGACCCATGATCGCCATGTCAAGGAAGTGCTCCAGAGACTGAGGGCCCACGGGCTCTACGCCAAGCTGGAGAAATGTGCTTTCGACTTGCGTGAAGTGGACTTTCTGGGCTACCGTATCTCACCTACGGGCATTGCCATGGATGACACCAAGGTCCAAGCCGTGGTTGACTGGGCACCCCCTGCTAGCAAGAAAGACATTCAAAGATTCCTGGGCTTTGCCAACTACTACAGAAAGTTCATTCCTGACTTTGCCAAGTGGGCTGATCCGATCACCCAGTGTTTGCGGGGAAAGGTGCCGTACCGGTGGACTCCGGGGGCCGATGTGGGGTTTCGCAAGTTGAAGCAGCTGTTCACCACTCAGCCGCTTTTGCAGCACCCCAACCCCGCACTCCCTTTCATCGTCCAGGCCGATGCTTCGGATGTGGCGGTGGGAGCGATCCTGCTACAGCCTCAGGGGACGGACTTGTTGCCCTGTGCCTACTATTCCCGGCAGCTGACGGCCCGGAAAAGAACTACACCATTTGGGAGAAGGAACTGTTGGCCATCAAGGTGGCGTTTGAAGTCTGGAGACACCTGCTTGAAGGGGCCAAGTTCCCGGTGGAGGTTCACACCGACCACCGGAACTTGGAGCATCTGAAGTCCCAGCGCAAATTGAACCAGAGGCAACAGAGATGGTCCCTGTTCTTTGAGCGATTCACTTTCCGCATTCACTATGTGACCCCCAAGCAGACCAAGCAAGCTGATGCGCTGTCCCGAAAGCCGGAGTATGTTCGTGAGGGCGACGGGCCGTCCGAGGCCCGGTTGCTTAAAGCGGAGAACTTTGCGGCTGCTCGGGCGCTTCCTGTCAACCCCCTGTGGCTCCGCCAGCCCCTGGTGACAAGAGACCCTTGAGTGTGCGTGTCCAGGCTCGCCAGCGGACGACCCGTGGGTGCAGGAGCAACTGACCAAGGGGCCTCCAGCCCCTTTCCAGGTAAAGAACGGGGTACTTTACCACCGGGACTCTGTCTATGTTTCCCTGGGCCCGAGCGGGAGGACATTCTCAAGCTTTGCCACGATAGCCGGGCCGCAGGCCATTTTGGGCTCTTCAAGACTCTCCAACTGGTCCTACGGGACTTTTGGTGGCTTAAAGTGCGGAGGGATGTGGAGGACTATGTGGGATCCTGCCCTGTGTGTCATCGGGCTAAGAACCAGGGGGGCAAGCCGGCTGGTTTGCTCCAGCCGCTTCCGACCCCCTCTGCCCCTTGGAAGATGATTTCGGCCGATTTCATCACTGACCTCCCCAAGTCCAAGGGCTTCACCACGATACTGGTCGTGGTGGACTGTTTCACCAAGATGGGTCACTTCATCCCCTGTGTGGGGGTGCCTACTGCCAAAGAGACTGCTGATATGTTTGTGCAACATGTGTTTCGGCTGCATGGACTTCCACAGAGCCTGGTGACTGACCGGGGCACCCAATTCACTTCCCAGTTCTGGAAGGCCGTCCAGAAGCTGCTGGGGATTGATGTGCGGATGTCCACGGCTCATCACCCGCAGACCGATGGCCAGACCGAAAGGGTCAATGCCACCTTGAGCAGTACCTGCGCTGCTATGTCAACTATCAGCAAAACAATTGGGCGTCCTTGTTGTCCCTGGCAGAGTTTGCTTACAACAACGCGACGCAGGAATCCATCAAAGAGACTCCTTTCTTTGCTAACTACGGACACCACCCTCGGTTCTACCCGCCGGTGGACCCGTCCGGAGATGTTTCCGAGGCTAAGGATTGGCTTCGAGAGCTCACTGCACTCCAAGACTTGCTACGCACTCAATTGGACCAGGCGAAAGCTGACTACAAGCGGATGGCTGATCGGCGGCGCCAGGAGGGCCCTGACATCCTTGTGGGGGATAAAGTTTGGCTGTCCACCAAGAATTTGCCCACGCAGCGACCCACCCGCAAGCTGGACGCGAGATTTTTGGGTCCCTACAAGGTTTTGGAGAAGGTGGGGCCTGTTTCCTTCAAACTACAACTCCCAGCGGACATGAAGCTCCACCCGGTGTTTCATCGCTCGTTGCTCCGCCCGCGAAGGGGTGCGGCCTGACGTGACGCAGCCGCCTCCTCCCCCTGTGATGCGGGAGGGCGGGGAGGAGGTCGAGGTGCAGGACATCTTGGATGCCCGCCTCCGTTACAGGAAGTTGGAGTACTTTATTGATTGGAAGGGTTTTGGCCCGGAAGAACGTGCTTGGGTCAAGGCTCGAGATGTTCACGCCCCGGAGTTGGTGGCTCGCTTCCACCGCAACTACCCTGACAAGCCCAAGCCCCGGGGGCGGCCCAGGGGGGGCCCTGAGGGGGGGGATAGTGTAGCACCCATGGGTCCGCCCGGGCCACGGGGGAGGGGTGACGCACCGGGGGTCCCGTTGGCATTGGGACCCGCACAGGCTGAAAGGGACTCGGAGGATGAGTTGGAAGGCCCAGAGCAAGATTGGTCAGCCGTGCCTTTGCCCAGTTCACCTGTAGAGAGTTTAGCCTGGGATCTTGAATGGGAGCATTCTCCCGGGGAAGGAGCGGACCAGGTGGAGATGGGAGGCAGCGAAGCAGATAGCGGAGATAGTTATGAATTCCCAAATGGCCGAGGTTCCCAGGAGCTGGCCGAGCAGCAGATGGAGGCTAGTGGATGGGAAACTTCGGGGGAGGCTGCTTCTCAGGAAGATAGCGATACTAGGCTGGAAGAGCGGGGCCGTTCTCATAACAGGCGCAGGGACATAGAGGAGGGCAGGAGGAGCTGGCATCTGTCCCTAGACCGTCACCGTTCGGAAAGTAGAGACTGGAGGCGCCGGGCCCTAGATCGTCGGGGGTCCCGGCCGAGGGATTAAGAACGGCCCCGTGGGAACTGATCCTCAGTTCTCCGGCCACGTCTATACTGAATAGGCGCGAAGCGGAGTGGGACCACAAGCCAACAGTGGTCATCAAGCCTTGCCTTGCCTTTGCCTTGTTTCCTGAGCCGCAGTGGTTTGCGGCACCTCGCCCTGGTTCTTGATTCGCATTGGATTGCGAAACCTTGCCCCTGTTTCCTGATCCGCATTGGTTTGCGGAGCCTTGCCACGCTTCAAGCTATTTGCTACGATACTTTGGACTATTTGCTTTATACTTTGAACACTTGCATATTATTGGACTATTTACCCTTTTGAACTGTTTTTTATACTCAATAAAGTAGTTAGCCTTTGCTACGTCTCCGTGTGTGTGTTAAAGGGGCAGTTCTAAGTCGGCGATCCCACCCTCTGCAGTGCCCCGTGGGAGGAGCCAGCAGCGGGAGCGGGGGAGCCTTTGAAGGCTCCGCCTCACGCTTCCTGGTTCCCGCTGCTGGCTCCTCCCGCAGGGCATTGCAGAGGGCGAGGGAGCACTAGGTGGAGCCTTCGAAGGTTCTGCCTTGCGCTTTCTCCTTCCTGCAATGCCCCGTGGGCGGAAAAAGCACCGTGGGAGCGTAGGCTAGCGGCGGGAGTGCGCGTGTGCACGGTGCGTGCACGCGCATCGTGGGAGCACCCTATCTGGCTGGTGAGGCCCGAAGATCACCTGGAAGAGGGCCAAAGATTGACTAGTATCTTGCAATCAACGCAATGAGCACCCCTGTGGTAGGGGCATTCACATGTGTAAGTTTCCCTTATGGACACCCTTTTTCAAATGCTGCTTTGTTGATATTCTCATCTTTCCTATTTGGAACTGCCAAAGCTCCACTCCAGAGCAACTGATAATAAGCCCCAGATAATGACAGCATTGCTATTCCATATTTCTGGGTGAGCAGGCAAGCTTGGAGATGTGTTTGGCTACATCGCCCATATAATGATATCAATATCGAGATCCACTAGGGTCCATCAATGCTGCTCTAAATAATGTTTTCTCTGGCTGTTAAAAACAACATTGATTTATTGATTTATTGATTTATTAGCTTTATTTATACCCCGCACCCATCTCCCCAAGGGGACTCGGGGCAGCTTACATGAGGCCAAGCCCAATAACACATCATAACAAAACAATAGCAATTATAAAAACAATACAATCAATAAAACTCAAACACAAGCAGTAACAGACAATTCAGAACCATTTCGGGTGGGCCAAATATGAATGCTAAAATTTTTAAAAATAAATAAACACCGGGTGCAGACAGAGGTAATTTGCATATAGCAGGAAGGTTTCAAGGACAATGTGGGGTAGACACCCAACAGGTAATTAAAGTGCTTCTGAGGACATTTGCAGAGATTCAACACGGCAGGGCGTTATTTACTTCATTCCGGAAAGGCACATCAGAACAGCCATGTCTTCAGGCTCCTCCTAAAGACTGCCAAAGTGGGGGCTTGTCTAATATCCCTGGGAAGCACATTCCAGAGTCGGGGCGCCACTACAGAGAAGGCCCTCTCCCTTGTCCCCACCAAACGCGCCTGCGAAGGCGGTGCGAGCGAGAGTAGAGTCTCTCCAGATGATCGGAGAGGTCGCCTGGATGCGGTCACATAGGCAGGCGGGTCCCAAACCGTTCAGGGCTTTGTAGGTAAGAGCCTGCACCTTGAATTGGGACCGGAAGATGAACGGCAGCCAATGGAGCTCCTTAAACAGGGGGGTAAACCACTCCCTGTAAATTGCTCCGGTTAGTAATCTGGCTGCCGTCCATTGGACCAATTGAAACTTCCGGGCCATTTTCAAGGGCAGCCCCACGTAGAGTGCATTACAGTAATCCAATCTGGAGGTGACTAAGCCGTGGACCACCATGGCCAGATCTGACTTCACGAGGTACGGTCGCAGCTGGCGCACATCCGGAGAATGTGGATATCTATGTTAAACTGGACGGATATCTATGCTACACTGGGGGTTACTGGATAGAGGGCTTAGAATGATACATCATACTTTTTGCCATCTAGTTGTTCTGAGTGATTTATTACTGCACAATTACTTAAGGAGGTTATTATATCTCTCTGCTCTCAATATGATCTTTTTTCCCCACTACCCGTGAAGCTTTTTTTATGTCCAACTGATCAGATTTTGTACAAATGAGTCAATTCGAACATTAGGCATTCAACATACAATGTCTAAATATTTATACAGTTTTCTGTCCATGTAACAATTAAAAGTTATTTAAATATTGACATTTCTCCAAGTAATATATAACTAGCTTCAGCCTTTCATTTGAAATAGCTTTGTGGACAGGACTACTTTGTGTCGTAACACAGAGACCAAGTAGCCAAGCCCAAGAGTAAAAGGGGGTAACAAAAGTTTATTTAGACAATAAATGGTAAGGGGACGAACAAAAAATCAGCCAACTTGGCTAAAAAACCCCCAAAATCCCAGGAAAGCCCAACAAAAACACTGAAGCAAGATGCAAAACAAACTCAGGACATCCGTCTGCGACGTCCGATATGGGAAGATCCAGAAGAGTAGTTGTAAGCCGGTCTGTGGGTCAAGGGCAGGAGAATGGCAGATGAAAGGAGGAGACAGTCCAACTACTCAGGAGCTGAGTATACAGGAATAATATAAAACATAGTCTCCATAAAACATAGTGTCAGCCTCCCTCCATGTCATACAGTGCCAAACTCTGTAGCAGGAACTCACAGCAGGTTCAGCGGAGATGAAGCCCCGCCACAGGAATATGCGACAGCAACTAAACAGAAAAACAAACATTGAATCCCAAACCCCCCACCTTTCCCCAAACAGTAGCAAGAGCAGCCATAGCAACTCATCCCAAAAAAGTGGAGAAGTAGCCCATAAACCCATTCATTATATAGCCCTTAAACATCAGACTCATCCAAACACACCTCTTGATCATGGGAATCAGCTGCTTCATTTTCTGCAGCTGCTTTGCTCTGTGCATCTCTCCATGTTTCCCAACAATCCTGGAAACTTAAATTATCCCACTCTGCTTCCGAAGTTTCAGAAGGCCAATCCTGATTGCTATCAAAACCCAGAAAGGTATCAGTACTAGAATCTTCATTACATACATCCCTTACTTCCTGAACCAATGTCCAGTCTAATTCAGCATCACTCTCTTCTGACTGCCTTTCTTCACTCCCAGAGAAACCTTCAAATGTTTCTGAATCAGAAGGGGCTCAAAGTATCTGCCGGATCTTCTTTCTCTGTTCCAAACCTTCAAGACTGGAATCACTAGCAGCCCTTTTTCTCCCAGCTGCAGAGTCTTGATTACACAGAGCCTCACCCCATTCCATACTACTGCTTGATGCTAATGACCCAGCGTTTTCCTTATTGCTACAAGCAGTAGAAGCCGAAGGCTCAATTACAACACTCTAAATCCCATTCCTGAACCGAATGTATTTCTGCAATGTTCCTTTGCAATATGTATTGCCTGTGTTATGTCTTGTGTTATTTTTCTCAGTGTTTATAACACCCAGGTTTTGACATAATAGAATGCTGTTTCATTGACTTGTCTTAATCCAACACAAACAAATATGTCTCTATAATAACCAACAACTCTTCACTAGTGGTTCTACAATGCATGTATCTTATATAGACCATGATGTATGTGTTGCCTGTTGCAAAAATAAAGTATGTGTCTCTTTCCTCTTGCTTGCAGGGCAAACTCGCAAGTATATACAACAAATATGGTTGTGGAGATGTAAGTATTGTTTTATATCGCTTCTATGATGAAAGCTGTATGGTACTCAGCAATGTATAGAAACATAGGATGTTTACCTCTCTTATTCAGTAATGTCTATCCCAGTGCTACTCAAAGTGATGGCCCTTGAAACACTTTTAATCCACAACCCTTTGGCTACTTGTGTCTGATGAATTTCCAGGAAAGAATTGTAGCTAATGGGCACAAATAAACTGCTGGCCCTGGACACATTGAGTAGAAATTACAATACCAAGATAGCTTGAGATACATTAGCCTATACTGAATGGCAATTGTTTTCTAGACAGGCAATTCTACCTCAAAATTTAGGGCATTCAAAACATATGTCCTCCCACATAACTATAGTGTTTCCATTATAAAGGGTGGTCTAGTAAAGCCAACTTTCACACATAACATGGGACAAAGCAATATAATTCTCTCTAGGAAATAGAGAATGATCAAAAATGTTAATGTAGACTATCTGCATGACCTGGAGCATTCTTGCTGTTTGAGTCCCAGACAAGGAGATGTACCAAAACCAGCTAATAACATGCCCCTATCCACTATGCCTAACCTGTTAGCTTTGTGGATTGATACCTGTTGTGAATATTGGATCAGTTACCTACTTGGTGCTAACTACCTATGTAAAGAAAGGAGTTGCTTGCACATATATTTGGAAATTCAGCCTGATCTGGAGGTGAGGGAGAGGGCCTTCTCTGTGGTGGCCCCTCAGCTCTGGAACTCACTCCCCAGAGAAATTAGGCAAGCGCCCACCCTGGCAGTATACAGGAAGAGCCTAAAAACCTGGCTGTTCCGGTGTGCCTTCAATGAATGAACAATAATCCCTGCCCTTGACCAAACCTGGCATAAAATGCCCTAGGATGTACTTTATCTCACCCTCTAGTGCAGTGGTTCCCAAACCTTTTTGGCCTACCGCCCCCTTTCCAGAAATTTTTTAAATCAGCGCCCCCCTAGAAATTATTTTTTTAATAGCAATTAAACAGAAAGAGTATTAATGTTTCTAACTTTTTCGTAAAATATAGTACAGAAAGGTGTAAATTACATTGAATTCCAGAAATAATCACACAAAAATATGTTTGGGGGAGTATGAGCAATGGATGATGAGATTTGCAGTACTTTCAGCCAATTCAGCTCTGACTTCCACAGACCACTAAGATCCCCATGAATGACAGATCGGGATCAAACGGCAAAGCCTGCCCGGGGATCGCTTACTTGCGCCTGTGTCCCTGCGAGTTGGAATCCCCGGGCAAGCATTGCCATGGAAACCGCAGCACGTGCCTCCTTCCTCTCGTCAACCCCGCCCAGGGCACAATCCTGTGTATCGGCCTCTTTCTTCCAACAGGGACATCGTCACAGGCGCGCGGTCCTGCAAGTGGCAAGCCTGGCTCACGCCACCACCCCCTTACAGGGGTTCAGCGCCCCCCAAATTCTCCTGAGCCTCCCAGTGCCCCCTTGGATCACCCCACCACCCACCAGGGGGCGGTACTGACCACTTTGGGAACCACTACTCTTGTGCAATTAATCCCCATTGTTTCATCCCACCTGACTCTTCTTCTAGATACATTACACTACTTATCTCACCTAGAGTTTTTAAACATATTAATCATTGCAACCAGCCCTACCCATTGTGATCGACTATTGTGATTTAATTTTGTATTGTGTGCTCATCTTGTACTGCTTAAAAAATTATTTTCATTATATTTTATTGATGTATTACTTTATGTTGTATATTTGTTTTGATGTCATTGTTGGACTTGGCCTCACATAAGCTGTCCCAAGTCCCCTTGGGGAGATGGTGGCGGGGTATAAATAAATAATAATTATTATTATTGTGATCACATCATATAAACCTTGTAGTAGCACCTTTAAGGTTAACTGGCTTTTATATTTGTGTGAAATTTTGTGGATATAAAACCCACTTCTTCAGATGCAGTAGAGAGTGTACTGCATCCAAAGACGTGGTTGATGTTCATGAAAGCTTACACAAAAGTGAAAAAGTTAGTCTTAAAACTTTTTAAAACTTAAATGAATGTGTATGATATGTTGATGTAATTGTATTTTAATGTGTAATGTTTTGGGGGGTTTTATACTGTGTTTTATGTGTTTTACTGTGTTGGCATCGAATTGTGCCTTTTTGGAAGCCGCTCTGAGTCCCCCCTCGGGGGTTGAGAAGAGCCGGGTAAAATGCCGGAAATAAATAAATAAAACTGCATCCTTTACATTCTGCACCGAATCATTAACTATTAGGAAAAGGAATGTGTTGGAGTGCATCCTATTAGCTGAAAAATCACTAGGTGAAGCTTTTATCACTCTTGCATTATGACATATTGTTTGAAGCAAGTTCAAGGGACCAGAATTCTTGTAGTTATAGTGAATAGTATCATTACTTAGACATTGCCTTAAACGCCAAAGGTTTTTCTAATACATTTAGTTCTGGATCCCCAGACACATGCTTGGCAGCATCATTTTATTTCTCAAAATGTAATGCTGGTTGAACCATACAATTCAAAAAAAGAGATTAAGAGAGTTTTGGTTTGTTTACAGGCTGGAACGGACATTAGTGGCCAGTCTTCATATGGCCAGGTAAGAAGGATCTTTGCCTTAGGATTTATTTAATAAAAGCTTACCATGGTTTTACATATTTTGTGATAGATATTCAGAATAATCTTGTCCAATCAAATTTTTATGCAGTGGAAATTTGAAATCCTTGCCATTATGACTTCACAGAGAATGCAGAGTTTTCAACAATTCCCATTTAAATCTTTTTACGTCACTATTAGATGCAACGTCGTGGCATTATGGTTTCAGGTGATCAGGGTTTCAATCCTTTCTTGGCCATGGAAGCCCATTGGATGACCTTGAGCAAGTCACATTCAGCCTCATAGGAAGATAATAGTAAACCAATGCTGGAGAAAACCGCCATAGAGCCATGGTGGTGCAATGGGTTAAACCCTTGTGCTGGCTGAACTGCTGACCTGAAGATTGGTGGTTTGAATCCGTGAGACGGGGTGAGCTCCCATCTGTCAGCCCCAGCTTCCCATGCGGGGACATGAGAGAAGCCTCCCATAGGGTGATAACACATTCCGGGCATCTCCTGGGCAATGTCCTTGCAGACTGCCAGTTCCCTCACACCAGAAGCGACTTGCAGTATATTTTCAAGTTGCTGATAAAAAAAAGTTGCCATAAATCAGAAACAACTTGAAGGCACACAGACAAGAACAACACTTTACTATTAATGTTGGTATTCACAAAAAACAGATATTTATTTATTTATTTCCATCATTTATACCCCGCTTCTTCTCAACCCCCGAGGGGGGACTCAGTGCAGCCTAACAACGGCAACGATTCGATGCCACACAGTATACAGTACATATAATAAAAACAACAGTCAAGATTAAAGTACATTAAAATACAACTAGAATTAAAATACATTAAAATATAATTAACATTAAAATGCATCATGTACATTCCCACATATGCATCTTAATTTCCACCCTTATTTATTTATTTACATCATTTAAATTCTGCCCTTCTCACCTCGCAGGGGACTCAGGGCGGATCACAATGCACATATACAGGCAAACATTCAATGCTATAGACATACAACATATATAGACAGACATAGAGGCAATTTAACATTCCAGCCACCACGAGGAGCTGTTGCATTCCTTCATTCTTTGTGTGTGTGTGTATTTCCTGGAGATTTATGGCCTCATACAGTAAATCAGTTAAATTTAGCCTCCTCACACAAGTGGTACCTAAATTTCCTACTTGACAGGTGCAACTGTCTTTTGGGTTGCAAAGGTCGACAACGACCAAAGTGAAAACCGTATATCAATAGTGTATCAAAAATATAACTTTTATCAGTTTATATCAGCATAGCAAGCATTGCAATCTATACATACTGTATATTATCTATAGAATTTAGTAGTTAAGATACAAAATATTGTGCAAATTATGTCAATGTACTTAACGTATGGAAACCGAGTGAGTCCGATACCAAGGGAATCCAGTCCTGGTGGTCGAGGTTGGTTATCAGTCCAGAGTGGGATACGAAGGTCCGTTTCGTGTATAATGCGGATTAAAGGTATACGTTACAACTAGGCGTGGATCTCCTGCAATGTGTCCATGCATGTAGGTTCCTACGCCCTGAGTTGCCTGATAATCCAAAGTGACTCAAGAGGACCAAAAAAAAGGTCACCAGGTCTGCGATGCGGTATTTGCCTCAGATCGCTGGAACGGTTTTCAGGTTTCCATCAAGGGCGATTCAAGCTAGTTGCTGTACAAACACAGTGGATACAATTGTTCCTACTGAATGCCTTACGGTGTTATTTTGGAGCTCAAACCGTTTCGCTAAAGCTTCCTCAGAGGCATTCCTTGGTTGGAGCAATGTATTGAATTCAAACAAATAATTCGGCATTCACATTTCATCCGTATGGAAATTCATAGCTTCAATAAGACATTACGTCTGTGTTGACCCAAAGCCAGCTGTGCCGCATTCCCTTGGCCTACTCCTGGTGACTCCAAGGTCCAGAACAGACATAACAAAAAGGGCAACTGACTGTTATAAATTACCCGAGAATTGTAAGACTGATGTAAATAAGGATGTTGTGATTACGAATTGCATTTTACTCCAAATGGTTATATCTGATATATATGGTTGTTCTATTTCTTTCAGTCTTCCACCAATGCAGGCAGCAAAGTAAAGGTATGTTTCCTCTGTCACCCTTTACCTTTTAAGTATTGGTAAGCTGTGATTCATGCTTCAGCAAGTCCAAGCATGATGACACACCTTTTGCTATGTGGACATTGGAGCATCTCCACCCTTGATATCCCTTCGGGACTCATTACAAGACAACTGCGTATCCATATCATTGTTAACTTTCTCACATTGTACACATCTGTCCCCCTTTTCCCTCAGAAGTGATACGTCAAAACTGCATGGTTTTTTAAAGTTAAAAATGGCTTCTCAAAGGTAATCCAAGACATAATGCTGCCTGAGCAGAATAGGAAATGGCACTTCCCGTGATCAAAGAGTACACTGTATTCAAAGCAAGTTGTATTATTTTGGCATGCAAGGCAGCCAATCTCACAGACGTCTCTCTATTCATGGAAGTCAAAATTCATTATTAACAAACAACACAACAGAACATTATTCTCAGTAGTAGAAATGACTTTGCTTTTTCTCCCCAAATCAAAGCTACAAAGTTAAGTTAGTAATGGAAAGCATACTCTTTTCTATAATGAATTGGGAATGTCCTTCCCCTTTCTGTACGTGTATGGATGTAGACATTTTAAGATCAGCAATGCAATCCACATCCTCTAAAATTGTAAACCCTGAAATAACAACAACAACACAGGGGCGGATCTAAGTGTAAGCAAAATAAGCAGCTGCTTCCGGGCGCCACGTGGCCAAGGGCGCATCCAGCCATGGCCGCCAGGTTTGGCGCATCATGCTACGCCATTGCTGCCGTCTGGCGCGCGGGCGTGAGGCTCCGCCCCGGCTGCAAAATGTTCCCCCATCCTTTTCATCCTCTTCCAAGTGCGTTTCGCTACTCCGTCCACCAGAAGTGCTCTGTCCCAATAGCACATGCACAAAACTTTCACGCATGCGCCATTTGGACGGAGTGCTTCTGGTGGACGGAGTTACTAAATGCACTCCCAAGAGGCCGAAAAGGACGGGGGAACATTTTGCAGCCGGAGGCGGGAAGCTCCGCCCCGGCTGCAAAATGTTCCCCCGTCCTTTTCATCCTCTTGGGAGTGCGTTTCACTACTCCGTCCACCAGAAGCGCTCTGTCCGAATAGCGCGAAACTAGCTGGCTGTGTGCATGCGTGTTCTGGCGAGCCAGGGGGCGCCGAAATAATGTTCGCTTGCTACTATTTTTTACCTTTGTCCGGTCCTGCAACAACAACAACACTTTATTTATAACCTACTCTATCTCCCTGAGGGGACTCAGAAGGATTACAGCATACACATATAGGCAAACATTCAATGCCTTTAATACAATGGAATAACAATGACATAGAGATACACAGAACAAAGATAAAGGCTTCCCCTTCCATCTCCGGCTTTCTGAAGGTGGCGCTCAACTCTGGCCATTGGAAGGTGCTCTTGTTCATTTCCAAGCCAAGGGGCCTGTTGTCCATAGACACCTCTTGGTTGTGTTGCCGGCATGGTGGCATTTTTGTTTATTTACTTTATTTATATTCCGCCCTTCTCACCCTGAAGGGGACTCGGGGCAGATTACAGGTACACATACAAGGAGACAATCCCTGCTGTTTATCACAGTACACAGTACAGTACATACATTTTTGACATATTACACACATATAAACGAAGAGGCAAATCTGGCCACCAGGGGGAGCTGACACACTCATCTCAGTGTTCCAGCGTCCCTCGCTGTTCCTTCCGCATTTCTCAGCATGACTGGAATTCTTTTTATGGCCTCAGTCAAATTCAGTCAAAATTTGCCTCCCCACTTAATGTGGTACCTTTATCTCCTACTTGACAGCTGCAACTGTCTTTTGGGTTGCAAAGGTCGACAACAGGCTACACTTAAAGGCCGAGCACCCACCTCGACCCGGGCAGGCCTCGAACTCATGACCTACTGGTCAGAGAGATCTTATGCAGCTGACACTTAACCCACATTCCCTTCCTATTGAAACAGTACTTTTTGATCTATTCACGTTTGCATGTTTTCAAACTGCTAGGTTGGCAGGAGCTAGGACTAACAGCAGGAGCTCACCCCGATCCGCAGCTTCAAACTGCCAACCTTTAGGTCAGAAGATTCAACAATTCAACAGTTTAACCCATATACTGTATACGCAACTACAAGTTGAGTATATATGATAAGTTGACGACAGCATCATTTTTATTTATTTATTTATTTAACCAACACTCACTCATTTTTTTAGCCAACAGTCAAAGCTACAACACAGAGAACAAAACTGTTCTGAATATTTCTGTGTTCCCTATTTTCAATTCTTTCTATTTTTCCCAATTGAGAAACACTTAAAATTAGGGTAAAGGAAAAGAGAGTGTAGTGTGATCCTGCAATGCTTGTTTTCTTTCTCCTTTGCATGTTCTTTGAAGCTTTCTCTTGACTTTCTCTAGAAAACGGTTAAAAGCAACCACACATTTATTGGGGAAATCACTTTTTATTATTGTGTTCTTATTACAGGTGTTCACCTACCCCCCGAGCAACCCCTTCCCCCCAGAGGTAAGACAGGGGGGTACAAATCCAACCAAATGCAATAAAAGTTGAAACTTTATTTTGCATGTGTCATGTATAGCATGGCCTATTTTCCTCTCTCTTCTTAAAATTTTGATTACTGTTATAGCTTTATCATTTATTGCTGTTATGTGGTTTGTTTTATTGTTCGCTGGCCTTGGAGTTCCAGAAGGAAAGGCAGTGGAAGCATCATCTGACCTAAAAAAAATATAGATTTGCCTCATTTTAAAGTTAAATCATAGAGATGCTCTCCACTGTTTCGTGACTAAGGGTGCTTCCACACAGCCATATATCCCAGAATATCAAGGCAGGAAATCCCATATTATCTGAGTGTGGACTCAGATAACCCAGTTCAAAGCCGATATTGTGGGATTTCCTGCCTTGATATTCTGGAATATAGGGCTGTTCCACAAGGAAGAACTGGGTTATGTGAATCCACACTGCCATATAATCCAGTTCAATGTGTATTTTTACAGCTGTATGGAAGCAGCCTCAGGGCCCTTCCACATAGCCATATAACCGGGAATGTGGAGCAGCTGGCTGGGTGTCAGCTGCATAAGATCTTTACTGACCAGAAGGTCATGAGTTCGAGGCCTGCTCAGGTCGAGGTGGGCTCTTGACCTATTGTGTAGCCTGTTGTTGACCTTTGCAACCTGAAAGACAGTTGCATCTGTCAAGTAGGAAATTAAGGTACCACTTAGTGGGGAGGCTAAATTTGACTGATTTACGAGGCCATAAAAAGATCTCCAGGAAACACACTGAGAATGAAGGAGTGCGACAGCTCCCCCTGGTGGCCAGATGTTAAATTGCCTCTGTTTGTCTTGTGTGTTTGTGTGTCTAAATGTAATGTGTACATTGTAATCTGCCCTGAGTCCCCTGTGGGGTGAGAAGGGCGGAATAGAAATGAAGTAAATAAATAAATAACCCAGAATATCAAGTCAAAAATCCCATAATATCTGCCTTGAACTGGGTTATCTGAGTCCACACTGCCATATATTCCGGTTCAAAGCAGATAATGTGGGATTTTATTCAGCAGTGTGGAAGGGGCCTCAGAAATGCAGTAACAAATTTGAAGGTTTTGTCATGGCTAGCTGTAAGTGCATGGGTTAAATGGGAATACGTCCATCCCTGCCATGCTGTTGTGTGCTTTCCAGCCATTTCCGACTTATGTTGACACCTGAATTGATCACGGAGTTTTCTTGGGAAGGTTTGTTTGGACGGCTTGCCCTTACCGGCATTAGAAAATCTGTTTGAGAGACTTATCAAAGGTAAGTCCTATTGAAATCAGTTGAGTTACTTTTCTGAGGCCCCTTCCACACAGCTGTATAAAATCCACATTGAACTGGATTATATGGCATTGTGGATACAGATAACCCAGCTCAAAGCAGATATAGTGGATTATCTGCCTTGATATTCTCGGTTATATGACTGTGTGGAAGGGCCCTGAGATTGCACAAGACCGTGCTCTTCTTAGTTCTATCAGGACTAGTTCTTCAAGCTAATAACGCAATTGTTTTTGTTTCGTTTTGTTTTCTCATCCCAACAGCGTGAATCTACTTCATCGGTAAGCAGAATGCTTCTTTTAATTAGAATTTTCCTCATAATTATGAGGACAGCTCTCATGCTTATTGTCTTACTATTAAACCATTCATTACTCTTCAGCACTAAGCATTGTTGCATTTTCAACACCAACATCTATGGCTTGTGGTGGCTGCAGGGGCGGTCCTACAAGATAGGCCAAGTAGGCGGCCGCCTAGGGCGCCATCTGGGAAGGGGGCGCCATCCTGGCCGCATGGGGCGCCATCCTGGCCCTGCCGATGTTCCTCAGACAGTGCTGCAGCTGCCTGCTTTTTGACCCCGGCCTTGTGCGCTCCGCCGCCGCTTCTTGGCACGCACGGAGGTTTTCACACAGGCGCAGTTGCTCTGGAGCTGAAGCTGAGTGCAGGAGCAACTGCACATGCGCGAAAACCTCCGCGCATGCCCAGTAGCTCCCTTGCGCAGAAGCCTGTAAGCAAAGCACTCCCTATCGGGCAGGCCAGTTGGAGGCCAAAACACTTAGAGAGGGAGGGAGGGGCGGGCCCAAGTTTGCCCAGGCCGCGCTGCCTGTATTCGACCTCATTTGAACATTTTGGTTGTTTTTCTATTTATATTTACATTGGGATCCTAATTTTGGACTTATGGGAGACTCCTATAAATTATGAGTCGGGTGATAGGTAATATATTCTGATTTTGATGCATTTACATTGCATTTCTTGTTGATTATTATACAGTTCTGCTTAATATTGTCATACAATATAATACAAATACAATATAACAATAGAATAATGATATATTTTATATTACATGTAATATTACAAACAATATTGTAGTATAGTGGTATTGTACAAAATAGTAATATATAAAATTTTATTTTACTTTATTTTGGGTTATTTGAGTTTTATAGGAGTAATGAAAATATTTAGTAGAGGATAATTTTATTTAAATAAATAATTTTATTATTTTATAATAATATAATAGAATGTTGTATTGTATTATCTCTCTCTCTCTCTCGGCATTCGCGAACGAAGATTCAGGAAGGACTCATCCCACGCTTTTTACAAGCGCGTTGATGACTAAAAAGGCCAATCTGAGATAGGCAAGTTCGGATGCAGAAAGCGCAGCAGGAAGTCTCCTTGGGTGATGTTTTTCCAAGTTGCGGTTCTTTCTGCGTTGTCGTTTCTCTTCGAGACCCATTCGGCGTGTCTTCTCGAAAGAGGCCGCAGCATTGTGGATAGTGCTTCTCCATGCCTCCCGATGTGAGGCCAGGGTGGACCATTGTTGGTGATCAATCTGGCCAAGCCTGAGATGTTGTTTCAGGGAGTCCTTATATCTCTTTTGGGGGCCTCTCTTGCGCTGACCCGTGGCGAGTTCACCGTAGAGTAGTATCTTTGGGAGGCGGTGGTCCTCCATCCTAGAGACGTGTCCTGCCCAGCGCAGCTGTGTTCTCAATAGCATGGCCTCAATGCTGGTGATCCCTGCTTGCTCAAGGACAGCAACATTCGTCACATAGTCGGTCCAGTGTATATTTAGGATTGTGCGAAGACAGCGCTGATGAAAGCGCTCGAGGAGTCGTAGGTGTTGGCGATAGGTGACCCATGTTTCAGACCCATAGAGGAGAATGGACAGTATGATAGCTCTGTACACACTGATTTTGGTGCTTTGTCTCAGGTGCTTGTTGCTCCAGACTCTTTTGTGAAGCCTTCCGAATGCACTATATGCCTTTGATAATCTGTGATCTATCTCTTTGTCAATCTTGGCGTCTGAAGAGATGATGCTTCCCAGGTAGGTGAACTGCTGAACGGACTTAAGCACAGATGTGCCTATGCTGACGTGAGGATGGTGGTGTTCTTCCTGTGGTGCGGGCTGGTAGAGGACTGTTGCAAAGCAGGATGTGAGGCGCTGCAGGGCTGCTTCTGAATGGGCGACAAGGGCAGCATCGTCAGCAAAAAGTAGCTCACGGACTAGATAGTTTAGAGTCTTAGTGCGAGCCCTCAGACGGCTTAAGTTGAACAAGCTACCATCAGTACGATAGCGTATATATATGCCGTCTTCTTCTTGTAGGTCTGCCATAGCCCTTTGGAGCATCATGCTGAAGAAGATTGTAAATAGGGTTGGTGCAAGAACACAACCTTGTTTCACTCCATTAGTTATGAGAAAGGGCTCCGAGAGAGCATCGCCATATCTGACTTGACCGTGCTGGCCCTCATGTAACAGGACAATCATTTTGAGGAACTTGTGGGGACATCCTAGACGTTCCAGGATCTGCCACAGACCTTTCCTGCTCACAGTGTTGGGTTATTTGAGTTTTATAGGAGTAATGAAAATATTTAGTAGAGGATAATTTTATTTAAATAAATAATTTTATTATTTTATAATAATATAATAGAATGTTGTATTGTATTATAATGTCAATATATTATAATATAATTATATTGTAATGTAGTATAATATAATTATGATATAATATAGTATGAGTATGGTATAATATATTGTATATACATTGATACAATATAATACTACTAATGGTATTGTGATATTATAATTGTATATTTGTTTTACATGGGGGGCGGCAAAATAATGTTTTTTTTTTGGGGGGCAAAATAATGTTCGCCTACCATTTAAAATTACCTTAGACCGCCCCTGGGTGGCTGTCTCATTGTTGCTTGTATGAGCCAGAAGTGTACTATTTTTATTTATTTATTTACGACATTTATATGCCACCCTTCTCACCCCGAAGGGGACTCAGAGCGGCTTACAAGTAAAATGTAAATATAATATATTAGATTATTGCCATAGCACAATATTAATATTATATATTACATTGTACTATAACATTATACTGTAATATTATTAGTAATATCGTATACAATATAATATTTATAATTATAATATCATATTATTATTATTATTAGCAGCAGCAGCAGCAGATCTCAACTTTTTGATCTTCAGATGTTTTAGACTTCAGTTCCAGAAACCTAAGCTAGAACTTTCAGAGGTTATGGGAGTTGAGATCTATGACATCTGGAAGATTGAGAACATGGAATATGCTTACATTTGAAGGAAAAGCCTTCGGAGGTAGAGAAGTTGTCCTCAGGAAACTTTACTAACATTCTGAAGGAAGAACCAGGTTCCATGGAACACTGACTGGAAACCATGATTTTGGGAATCAAGTTAAACATAAAGACCTAAATGACTTGCTCATATGAAATGCTCTCATTTCCTATAGCTGGATCATAGTCAAACTAAGTGGTTTCATTTTTTCTTTTAGAAATTTGCGAATTCCAAATACAATGGAGCCATCTATTCCAAGGTAAGAAATCGTTCTTCATCCACTACTAATACCTGGGTGTTTGTGTAATCATCAACTCTGTATTGAAAACAGTCAAATGATGTTCTACATCAGGGGTGCCCACACTTTTTCAGCATGCGAGCTACTTATAATAAAACCAAGATCTACCTACCTCCTCAAGGCTGGAGAGGGGAGGGGGCGGGGCTTGGCCAGAGGGGGGTGGAGCAAGCAGCACCAAGCCCCACCCCCTCCCCTCCCCTCTGGTTTTGGAGCTCCCAGCAGCTTCTCCAGGCTTGAGGATGGCAATGCCAAGCCAGTGGTGGCATAGCTAGCACAAGGCTGGCTTGGCACTGCCCTCCACAAACCTGGAGAAGCTGCTGGGAGTGCCGAAGCCGGGGGAGGGGGCGGGGCTTGATGTGGCCTGGCTCCGCCCACCTCTGAGAAGCGCCCCATCCGGCTGGGATCGACCTCCTTCGGTCCCGGGATTGACTGGTCGATCGTGATCGACTTCCTGGGCAGCCCTGTCCTACGTGTTTAAGCTTTAATGTAATTGTCCTCACCAAAAATGGTCCACCCTGGTCTCACATCAGGAGGCATGAAGACGCACTATCCATAATGCTGCGGCCTCTTTCAAGAAGACACGCCGAGCGATTCTCGTAGAGAAACAACAACGCAGAAAAAATCATAACTTGGAAACAACATCACCCAAGGAGACTTTCTGCTGTGCTTTCTACAACCAGACTTACCTATCTCAGATTGGCCTTCTTAGTCATCAAAGCGCTTGTAGAAAGCGTGGGATGAGTCCTTCCTGAATCTGAATGTTCGTCGGCAAAGAAAAGCCACTCAATTGTCCTCATTTGTACAGCCTGATTTTATTTCCTGTTCCCCCTTTATTATTCTTCCTCAAATATGTGTAGATGTATCTACAAATCTGAGTGAAGAATTAGTGTATCCACAATTGTTTATGCCACAACAAATGTCTTTGTTAGACCCTGCTAACCGCCCTGAGTCCCCTTCGGGGAGATAGAGCGGTATATAAATAAAGTTTTTATTATTTATTATTCATTTTAACTACAAACATCAGTTCTTGTGAGGAAACATTCCATCTTGCGATATTTCATTTCATATAGATTTACATACTGTCTTCTTTTGTCAGTAGGCATAAATAATGCAAATGTAATACTATGAAAATAATGGGAAGATATTTCTTGGACCCTTTGGTAGAGCTATCTTTATATGATTTAGGCTAGATTCTTTGATGTCTCAATATCTGATATTCATTTGGGTGGCTTAAAATCTTGTCAAGTCACAATTTCAGGGCTGGGAAGTAAATAAAAGCCTCTCGTTTTATTTCTGTGCAGGGTTTAAGACCTCAGAGTGGTTCATCCGAAACCATTCGCATTACTGTCCAGGTAAATATCATTCAATTAAACAAGAAAGTTGTGACATAGACCAGTTAGTATCAAAAGTGCCACACAAACTCAATGTTCTTCTAGTTTCTTTTTAAAAAATCCTAGCCAATATGTTGATGGGGAGAAATAGGAGAAATGTAATATTCTAGAACAGACCTGGGCAACCTACGACCCGCGGGCCGGATGTGGCCTGGCAGCCGATTCTGTCCGGCCTGGGGAGAAAGACATCGGGGGCGGGGCCAAGAGGAAAGAGTGCCGCTGCCGCCATCCCATCGCGAGCTGTGGGGCCTGCGTCGGCAGACCGCCCACCGCTCCGGAGAACAATCGGAGGAGCGGCGGCTTTGGAGTGCCTGCCATCCCAGGAGGCGTCTGCGCCTGCAGCGGGAGCAGTCGGCGACCTGCAGTGGGTGATCGCCCTGGCGACCCGGAAGACTTGATCATCTTCCGGTTTGCCAGGGCGATCACCCGCCGCAGTTCGCCGACTGTTCCCGCTGCAGGCTCGGATTGCCTCCCGGGATGGCAGGCACTCCAAAACCGGGATGGCAGGCACTCCATGGCAGGACGATCAGCTGGGGAACGGCTGGGGGTGAGAGCGGGCGGAGGCCGCAGCCTCTGATTGCCTGCTGCTCTGCTCTGCTCTGCTCTGCTGCGGTGGCGGCTGGGTCCGCTTTGTCATCCTCTGGACTGGGTCCATTGGGCCATTCCATCTTGGGGTCCTTCGTCTCTTGAGGATGTCAGCCTCTATCTTGGTTCGCACCTTGTCTTCTTGAATTTCATTTCATTTTATTTTAGTGGTTTTTATTATTATTTTATAATAATAATTTTATTATAATAATAGAATAAATAATATAATATAATGTTATATTATATTATAATTTCAATATATTTTAATGTCTATATATAATATAACATAATAATGATGATATTAATACTAATATATGAATATTTCTTGATATATTAATATGTTAATATTAAAGATGTGTAATATATAGCAAATAAATAAATAAATAAATAAATAAATAAATAAATAAATAATGTAGAAAAGAATGTAGTTCAGCCTTTAAGTGCGGCCCTCCATAATATTTTTTTGGCTCTCGTGTGGCCCCTTGGGAAAAATAATTGCCCACCCCTGTTCTAGAAGAATGTAACTCTGAAATATACTGTATGATTGATAAAATAAATAACTGATTGCCCGATTTCTGTATTCTCTTCACAGAGTGGACAAGGCAGCCCAGCTTGTGATAAGGTGAATTGACCTTTTTGGCCATAAGCTAATTTTAACTGTATTGTATTATATTATAGTTTCTTCTTTGATATGTGAGTTGTTCTGGAAAAGCTATTCCCGAGAGAATGTGTAGACACCCACCCCAGAAAGCGCGTATTTTCTGGGGTGGGTGTGGACAGGTCCCCAGGAAAATCCGCGTTTTTTAAACATGGATTTTCCTGGGGGAAAAGGCTTGTCTGGATCTGGCCCCAGATTATCAAATCGGATAATCCACATTAACTGCTTTGAATTGGATTATCTGAGTCTACATTGCCATATAATCCAGTTCAAAGCAGATAATCTGGATTTTATACGGTGGTGTAGAAGGGGCCTAACTTTTAGGAGAAGGACAAGTGACTTCTACAGGCGGAAAGAAGGCAACAGCAACAACAAAAGCATAAATATATCAAAGAGAGAAGCAGAGAGGGAAACAAAAGGGCAGGCACACCTCTCTCACTAATGACTTTACAAGCGTTCTTTGCCTCTTTGATTTCAACATCTTTTTATGTTCTTATGAGACTGTAAATAGAACATGACAGCTTCTTTGTCTGTTACACAAGAATAAATTCTACCGTGGTGCAAAAGCATATTATTGAGTTGGCTACAGTATAATTTGTTGCTTGCATTTTCTACATCATATTTAGGAATTTAAAATACCAAGCTAGTTCAAGCAAGGGACTTCTGAACTTTAAAGAAGTTATCCAAGTAGCTTAACCTTCCCCTTTATGGTTCAATAAGCTCCAGAGTAGATTGACTTCCCCACTGATATGGGAGACACCAGTCACCACTAGATATCTATCAGGAGGTCTCCATAAGCCATTTTAACAACCTGATAATCTCCATAACGTGATAGACTCTAGTAGTCTGTGATTGAATCTTTTAGGACACCTCACCTTGATCATGGAGCAGCAGTGATTTCCAAACTTTTCTGAACATGTCATAGGGCAGTGCTTTTTCAATTAAATTTGTAAATGCATCATAGTAGTCCACAAGGAAGGTTCTCAGTTATACCATAATAATATAAAGGTAAAGGTTTCCCCTGTCATTAAGTCTAGTTGAGCCCGACTCTGGGGGGTGGTGCTCATCTCCATTTCTAAGCCGAAGAGCTGGCATTGTCTGTAGACACCTGTTAGGTCATGTGGCCAGCATGAGAGCATAGAGTGCCGTTACATTCCCGCCAAGGCGGTATCTATTGATCTACTCACATTTGCATGATTTTGATATGCTAAGTTGGCAGAAGCTGGGCCTAACAGTGGGAGCTCTCCCCGCTCCCTGGATTCAAACCTCCAATCTTTTGATCAGCAAGTTCAGCAGCTTAGTGATTTAGCCCGCTGCGCCACCAGGGAACTCTTATAATAATAATACACTTTATTTATATTCTGCTCTTCTCACCCCAAAGGGGACTCAGAGCGGATTACAGGTACACATACTTAGCAGACAATCCCTGCCGTTTCCACATACACACATATAGATGAACAGAGGCAAACTCTGGCCACCAGGGGGAGCTGACGCACTCTTCATCTCTCAGCGTTCCCAGCGTCCCTTGTTGTTCTTTCCGCATTCCTAAGCATTACTGGAGTTCTTTAATGGCCTCATAATTCAGTCAAAATTTGCCTTCCCACTTAATGTGGTACCTTTATCTCCTACTTAACAGATGCAACTGTCTTTTGGGCTGCAAAGGTCGACAGCAGGCTACACTTAAAGGTCGAGCACCCACCTCGACCCGGGCAGGCTTCGAACTCATGATCTACTGGTCAGAGAGATCTTATGCAGCTGACACTTAGCCAGCTGCGCCACATTACTGGTGCAATAATAATATAAGAAAGCAGAAAAATGAAATTGTGAGAAAAAACCCACTGTTAATAATAAGTTTCTTTACAAGTTGACTAAATATTCAAATGTAAGTCTACTTGTAAACTTTGCCTGCGGTCATTTTTTCAAATGTTGCGAGCCTTGTTAGCCCTTCTATCCATTGGAGGGAAGTTTTCTTTCTAATGCAGAAGTATTGATCTTTTAGCAGTCAAGAGGGCATGAAAAATTCATTTCCTCTGGCCTTTTGTGAGTTTCAAAGATAGAAGTAAATTATTCAAAAGAACATGTACACCTCTCAATATTAGAGCATTTTCCAATACCAACTTCATTCACCTAATTGCTTCCACCCAAAATGAGGCCGCTATGGGATCACTGGCCACTTTCCAGTAACAGGTTTATCTACTTAATTATTTCCACTCCAAAACGAGGCCACTTAACATATATCTTAAGGAGACATTAGCAACATTATCTCTTCAACAATTTGCTAATTTATATATGTGGTGACCAACATATATCTGAAGCAGTGCTGTCTTCTGTATAAGACGTAATCAAAGATCTATACCTGTATTTGTTAACCAGTTAAATGGGAGGAAGTAAGTGGGAAGGAGATCGATCTCTGTCTTTCCAGTTCGGCTGGAGTGATTACACTGGTTCTCAATCTGTGGGTACTCAGATGTTTTGGCCTTCAACTCCCAGAAATCCTGACAGCTGGTAAACTGGCTGGGATTTCTGGGAGTTGTAGGGCAAAACACCTGGGAACCCACAGGTTGAGAACCACTGGATTAGAACATCACCACCCATACATAGATCTCTTCGCAATGCTATGCATTAATTCTAGAAATAAGTTTTCTTTGCTAATCTTGATATTCAAGTTTTAAAAGGTCAAACAACCTACCAATCTCATGATGATAATCAACTCCATTCTATTCCTATAATTATATAAACACAGTACTATTATTTGCATGTGTCAGAACATGTTATGTTCAGATTACCTTTTCTCACTAAAAATAATTGTTCGCTTTTATAGAGTTCAACCTCTTATAACATCCAGGCTTGTAACCAGGTAAGCACAGGCTTTTGTTTGTTTGTTTGTTTGTTTTTAAATTCATACCTTTTGGTACCCATTGAACCTGCCATCTAAGAAAAACCAAGCATATGTATGTATTTATTTATATCATTTATATTCTGCCCTTCTCACCCCGCAGGGGACTCAGGGCGGATCACAATGCACATAAACAGGCAAACATTCAATGCTATAGACATACAACATATATAGACAGACAACGAGCTACACAATTGGTTGAGAGCTCACCCCGACCCAGGCAGGCCTCAAACTCATGACCTTCTGGTCAGTAGAGATCTTATGCAGCTGACTCCCAGCTAGCTGCGCCACATTCCCGGAAATTTCCATGAAATTTAAGCCCCCATCTACACTGCCATATAAAATCAGATTATCTGCTTTGAATTGGATTATAATAGCAGTGTAGAAGGAGCCTTTTAAAGAAAAGTATGAACTTTTAGGGCCCTTCCACACCGCCCTATATCCCAGAATATCAAGGCAGAAAATTCCACAATATGTGCTTTGAACTGGGTTATCCGAGTCCACACTCAGATAATGTGGGATTTTCTGCCTTGATATTCTGGGATATAAGGCTGTGTGGAAGGGCACTTAGAAATCATAACCTTTTAGAAAATGGTATTCATAACCTTTTAGAAAAGAGCCAAAACCCTGTTTGAGTAGAATCTTCTCAAGTGGTATACATCCAAATGTAATATGCAAGGCAATTGGCTTCAGTTGTTACACTGAAAAACTTGTTGTCTCATCTGTGAGGAAACAGAGAATATGTCAGTGCATAACAATAGCAGTTCTTTAGAAGTGTTTTTATACTCTCACATAAAACAACTTGTTTTATATTATGCACTCAACAGACAAAATAAAGTAGACTTTGGTTAAAAAAAACAGATTTGGTTTACCCACAATCGCCATGTAATCAGCATACACAGGTACACAACTTATCTGTCAGTTACAGATATGTTTGAGATAGTTTCTGTGCCATCCACTCACAACACCTCTCTCTTAGAATAACATCAAGCAAGAGTTTGCAAGTCTGTGATCTGAGCATTCCCAAAGTCTAAAGAAGTCCGTGCTTGTTTTAGAGCAGATGATGTGGTCCGCAGCTCCTCCCACAACTTCTCATGAAAACATAGAGCAAGGAAATAAAGCTGCATATCAGAACATATATACAATAAGTAAGCAACAGGATTATAGATAAGCGAATTGCTAGAGGAGGCTTGAAGGAGGTTGTAATTTCCAACAGTGTTTGTATCTAACAGTGATTGAGTCCTAAAACAAAATGCTGCCAATCAAAATGTGTGATGACAAATTCATGGCTGATATATGTTTTCCTTTGCAGCTGGGTCAGTCTTCAAACTCACAGAGTAGCAGTTCCTTTGGTGCACAGGTATACAAAGCTTTATATTTCCATGTCATACATTAAAGAATGCATAGTTTTACATTTGCATGTCAAAATCCAGGAATATGCTGTGTTTTATAAGAGTAACTATAAAAAAATCACTCAGTCACAACATGCCACCAAATATCTGTGTGAATGGGAACACATTTGTGATGAGTTTTGATATCTTCAGGCTTTAGCAATGTATCTATCTATCTATCTATCATCTATCTATCTATCTCTACACACACACACAGAGGGGGGGGGGGGGGTTGCATTTCTTAGAACCCTTCCACACAGCCATATAATCCAGAATCTCTCTCTGGCATTACTTCGCAAACAAAGATTCTTAGAAAGGACTCATCCCATGCTTTCTACAATGTGTTGATGACTTAAGGAGGTTGGATGTGTCCTTCGAGCCTGTGCAATGGATTTTTCTGGTGGAGTTCACACTATCATATAATCCTGTTCAAAGCAGATAACATGATATTTTCTACAGCTGTGTGGAAGGGGCCTCAGGGCCTTTCCACACAGCCCTATATCCCAGGATATCAAGGCAGAAAATCCCACATTATCTGAGTGTGGACTCAGATAACCCAGATCAAAGCAGTTATTGTGGGATTTTCTGCCTTGATATCCTGGGATATAGGGCTGTGTGGAAGAGCCCTCAGACTTCTAGTACTATCCTTATCTTGTCCTGATTCCATACAGGAAGAAATTTCCCACAAGGCATGTGTTTTACACATAATATTGTGTAAATTATTCCATTGAGTGAAGCATCCTTGAGAATGGTTTCCAAATGTATACATCTTGAATAACTGTCAGCCTCTATTCCACTGCATTTTTCTCAATTCACAGGTCACATTAATTTTAGCTGTCATCAAATCAGGAAGATTAAAAAATTATATAACATTTGCCCATCAAGCATTCTGCATTTTTATCTTGTGTCACGGTTCAACCATAATCACCATCTCAATCTTTTTTCAGAGTGGAAAATTTTCATCAAGCAGCAATTCTATATACAGTCAGGTAAGCATCGCCTTCTTTTTTTTCATAGCCTCCCATGTAGACAATTTGAAATTTTGAAGTATCGTAGAACCTTGTAGGGGCCACGGTGGCCCAGCAGGTTATACCGCTAAGCTGCAGAACTTGCTGACTGGAAGGTTGGCAGTTCAAATCTGTGGGACGGGGTGAGCTCCCGTTGTTATCCCCAGCTTCTGCCAACCTAGCAGATCAAAAACATGCAAATGTGAGTAGATCAATAGGTACCATGATGAGATGCTGGGAAGTGTATTTTTATTTTATTTTAATGGCTAAATTGTTTATTGTTTTTATGTGTTAGTATATAATTGTTTTAATTATATTTTATATTCTGGGCACTGGTTGTCATGTGTAAACCGCTTCGAGTCGCCTTCGGGCTGAGAGTGGCGGTATAGAAATATAATAAAGAAAGAAAGAAATACCACTTTAGATGGGATTCTTTATATTAACAGTCGCAAAACCCTATCATACAGTCATTCTGTACAGCCTAAATTTTATTATTATTTGCTCTTAGCTCATATCTTCATGTTTTAATATTTGACTGCTATTTGGATGGTTTTACTTCTCATAAAGTCACTTTGTGAATAATTCGATAAAAAACAAACAAATTAGTTTTCCCTTCCCTCTTCATCACATCTTTGCAGGGTTCAAGAACTCAAAGTGGTTCATCAGAAACTGTCCGGATTGTTGTTCAGGTAATCATCCATCTGTTATGTACAGCCTAGCGAATTAGACCAATGTGAAAATGTATTTCTTCATTGATTTCAGTATCTTCAAATGGTAAATAGAGTAAATAGCAGAAGCACCCAGGGCACCATTCCCATTTAGGCAAATAGGTGGGGCGCATAAAGCATCCCTGGTTTTAAGACTGTAGTTCATGTGACCTCCCCTTTGTCCCAAATCTTAATATTATTTTTTTAACTACAGCTTCCATAATCTTCCAATTAGGAGAGTTAACGGATCAAACTTGTAGGGTGAAGTTGGGAGTTGTGGTCCAGGAAAGCAACATTTCTGATTTGTAATTTCCTTGCCTAGTTTTAAAATTTTCTAGCCAACTGACTGGAGCTTTTTCCAGAAGGGAGCATTCTGACGACGATCTCTACTAAAGAGATAATGGGCTTGGCCAACTCACCGGCCAAGCGGGTTGCGGGGCAGCGTTGCCCTTGCACCATCTTGCTTGGCCTAGAGGGGGCTTCTTCTCCCCAGAAGCACTTCCAGGACTGCCTGGCCTCATCCGGAGGCAGTCTGGTTTTGCCTCCCACCCCCACCCCTCCCTACTTATTGCATTGCTTGTTGTGTCCTTTTGTTTTTCTGCTTTCATTGTTGCTCTGTTCATGTTTCATTTTTGTCATGTTATTTGTTGCAACTCTGTTTGGTGTGTGGCGTGTGGCATGGCCCCTGGGATCAGGTTGGCTTATCGCCCCTTGGTTGTAAGGGGGATCATGCCCAGACCCCTGGGGTGTCGGGTTTCCATGGACAGGCATTGGGCCGCTCACACCCCAGGCTTGCAATCGCCTTTGGACATTCGTGGGGGCTGCCCGACCCTGATCCAGGACCCATGCATGGCCGCTAACCCTTTGTTCCTGTTTTCAATAAATGAGTTGTGGCCATTTTAATCCAACCAATTGTCACGCTTGCACACGCAACGGCTGTTTTATTGTTAATGTGCTCTTTTTCTCTTTACTGCAGGGTCAGCCTTCAGGTTCACAGGGTGGCGGCACTTATGGCATACAGGTAAATATGTTTTTCACATCTGTATATCAATTGTTCGTATGTTTCTGGAACAAAATGTCACCAATAATAATAAAAATACTAATAATACTGTGGGACTTTCGAATCCAGACTGGCAAAGTTTTGGAACACAACACACCAGACATGATTATTGTGGAAAAGAAAAAGTTTGGATTATTGATGTCGCCATACCAGGTGACAGTTGCATTGAGGAAAAACAACAGGAAAAAACTCATCTGTTATCAGGACCTCAAAATCGAACTGCAAAGGCTCTGGCATAAACCAGTACAGGTGGTCCCAGTGATAGTCGGCACACTGGGTGCCGTGCCAAAAGATCTTAGCTGTCATCTGGAAACAATAAGCATTGACAAAATCACGATCTGTCAACTGCGAAAGGCCACCTTATTTGGATCTGTGTGCATCCTAGACGCTTGAGATGTGTTTGACTTGTGATTTTGTGATACGAAATCCAACATATATGTGATGGCACACCGGGGTGAAAGGGAAAACTATAGGTCTATATGTCTGGCTATCCCCGGTGGCTATCGGTATAGTGGAACAGTGACAACATTGACATAAAAAATAAAGCATCTATAAGGAAGCTGCCGTCTACTGCTTTTACCTATCTTATCATGGGACTGGGTGGGACTGGGAAGGACTGGCAGCTGGAGTGTGTTCACAAAATCAAGGTAGACTGCACTGCCAGCTGGGTTCTGCTTTTGGAAGTGAAGCAAGAGTGATCACCTATATCAGGGCTGTCCAACTGGCGGCCCTGGGGCCGTACACGGCCCCCAAGCCCCTTCCCCACGGCCCCCTAACCCCCTGCAAGACATCAGTATTTTTTTAAAAAATTCGATCTTGGGGGGGGGCGGCGCGAGGAGGGGGGCGACGCAAGTGAGGAGGCGGAGGGAAGCCACGTCAGATGCCCTAGGGGCGGGACTTCCCCGCCTCTTCCTCGCTCGCGCAGGGCCGCTCGCGGGCTTGCGCGCCAGGACGGGATTGGCGAGCCGCCCTCCGCCGTGTCATTGACTCTTGCAGCGGCCGCGCCTGACGGAAGGTAAGCTCCCGGGCTTACCTTCCTTCAGGCGCGCCGCTGCAAGAGCTAGGGGAGACGGCGGAGGGCGGCTCGCCGATCCCCGGCCCGCCTCCCGCCCTGGCGCGCATGCCCGGCATCTTGCGCGACCCACCCCTTTTGGCGGGGTGACGTCAGGCGCCGAAAGGGGCGGGTCGCGCAAGATGCCGGGCATGCGTGCTGCCGGGAGGCGGCCGGGATCGGTGAGCCGCCCTCCGCCGTCTCTAGCTCTTGCAGCGGCCGCACCTGAAGGAAGGTAAGCCCGGAGCTTACCTTCCTTCAGGCGCGGCCGCTGCAAGAGTCAAGGACACGGCGGAGGGCAGCTCGCCGATCCCGTCCTGGCACGCAAGCCCGGCATCTTGCGCGACCTGCCCCTTTTCAACGGGGCTGGGTGACGTCAGGTGTGGCGCCTGACGACACCCCGGCGAAAAGGGGCGGGCCGCGCAGGACGCTGGGCATGCGCACCAGGGAGGGAGCGGCCCCGCCTCCACAAGCAGCCACGCCCCCACTGCGGCCACGCCCCCCACGAGCGGCCACGCTCTCTGCTCCGGCCCCCAAGGTGATCCGTCACCTGCATTACGGCCCTTGGGCCCGAAGATGTTGGACAGCCCTGACCTATATGCATCTCTTTACATGGGCCCATTTATAGCTAATTTCTATTTTTCTTCACAGGGCCAGTCTTCAGGCTCACAGAGTAGCAGCTCCTACGGCACACAGGTAAGACAGGCGTATGTCGTGGGCAGAGCACTTTCTCAGCCTCGTGCCTTTCAGAAGAGTCAGAGTTTCATGAGTCCCCCCAGGGGTGAGAAGGGCGGTATAAAAATACTGTAAATAAACAAACAAACAAATAAATAAATAACTGTCATGGCTCCTGTCATGCCAAGAAATAAGTGAAATTGCTGTGCTCCTTTTCTATTACAAAATTCCAGATGTTATATTCATTCAATTAGTTTAACTAATTGTCTGTTAGGAAACAATATACATCATAAGAGATAATCCATTTTCTTGAATCCTGGTTACTTTCTATGATAACAATTCCTAGAGCCATTCAATTATTTTTACTGGTGAATTGATTAATAATTTTCAGGGAAATGGTTTATATTCTTCAAGAGGGACCGCAGTAGCACAATGGGTTAAACCCTTGTGCTGCTGAACTGCTGATCTGAAGTTTGGCAGTTCGAATCCATGGGACAGAGTGAGCTCCCACTGTTAGCCCTAGTTCCTGACAACCCAGCAGTTCGAAAACATGCAAATGTGAGTAGATAAATAGGTGCCACTTTGGTGGGAAAGGCATAAGATGCTCCAAGCAGTCATGCAGGCTTCTCAGCTTGGAAATGGCCCAGAGCCAGAGATGAGCAAAAATAAAAAGGAAAGCCTTTGCCATTGTTGTGTTTGTGTATCTCATTGTATTCTAACAAGGCATTGAATGTTTGCAGAATGTTTACACTGTAATCCGCTCTGAGTCTCCACAGAGAGAAGGGCGGAATATAAATAAAGTGTTATTATTATAATATTAATATTAAATATAATATAATATAATTAAACAATTAACTAGAAAGAAAACTGCAATTTTCTTTTTCTTTTTTTGTGAAACAGGGTGGATCCTATTCAAGTGGAGGCAGCCCCTGTGGTCAGGTACGTTCCTTTTATTTGACAGTTTATTTCCTCTGTTTTTGTTGATAAGAAGGGGAACCTAAAGCAAAATTTTAAAAGAACAGATGGGTATCACAAATCTATTAATTATTGGTAGTTGTCAAATATGTTTATGTTGGAACAAATAAATCATGTTTGGGCATGAATGCTATTTACTAGAAAAACAATAAATATAATTCAGGGCAGTATAGAAGTTTGATCTCAAGTTGTTGGAAGATGTTGGACTGATTTACAGTACATCAGCAGGGATTTATTGCACGTCCACAACAAAGTAACAAGAATCAGTCTGTGTTGTCGAAGGCTTTCCTTGCCAGAATCACTGGGTTTCTGTGAGTTTTCTGGGCTATATGGCCATGTTCCAGAAGCATTCTCTCCTGATGTTTCACCCACATTTATGACAGGCATTCACAAAGGTTATGAAGTTTGTAGGAAACTAGGCAAATGGCATTTATATATCTGTGTAATGTCTAGGGTAGGAGAAAGAACTCTTGTCTGTTTGAGGCAAGTGTGAATGTTGCAATTGGCCACCTTGATTAGCATTGAATAGCCTGGCAGCTTCAAAGCCTGGCTGCTTCCTGCTTGGGGGAATCCTTTGTTGGGAAGTATTCGCTGGCTCTGATTGTTTCTTGGCTGGAACCCCCTGTTTTCTGAGTGTTCCTCTTCTTTTTTTATTGTCCTGATTTTAGAGTATTTTAATACTGGTAACCAGATTTTGTTAATTAACATGGTTTCCTGGTTTCTGTTGAAATTATCCATATGCTTGTCTTTCTTTTTACACAGGGAACAACCTATGACAGCAATCCCTGCCATCAGGTAAGCCCCTATTTTAGTTCACATACATATTTATTTAAAAGTAATGCCTGGTTTTGTGGTGGGACATGATGAAACAGTTGCCAAAAATCAAATTGTGTCAATTCCAGGTGGCAGGAAGTACTATTCTCGGTCCACATTTTCTTGGGACAAAACTGCCTCCCCCAGCTGCTTATTGATAGGTCTTACTCCTGCAGAAACCTATCTAAGAGAGGAAAACACATGGGTGGTATGGCTTTCAGGGGAAGACATGGGTGGTATGGCTTTGCAGGCAGAAGAAGAAGTCAAACTCCCCACTTCTCTGTACAGGGTGCCCTTAATCCAGTGTTTCCCAACCAGTGTGCCGTGAGCGATCTTCAGGTGTGCCGTGGAAAATTGGAACCTAGAATACCCTTTCTTCCCCCTCCTGCCAAACACTTTTTCTTCTTCCTCCCTTCCTCCCTTCCTCGCTCTGCTTGCTTTGTCTCGCATTGCTCACGCTGCCACTTCTGCAGGAGGGGGGAGGGAGGAAGACATGACCCGTGAGGGGCGCTACTGCGCAAACTCACCCCACGTCTTCCTCCCTCCCCTCTACAGTGCTCGCTGGATATAGGTGAACTACAACTCCAAAACTCAAGGTCAATGCCCACCAAACTCTTATAGTATTTTCTCTTGGTTATGGTAGTTCTGTGTGGGAAGTTTGATTCCATTCCATCACTGGTGGAGTTCATAATGCTCTTTGATTGCGGGTGAACTATAACTCCCAGCTGTTGAGCAAGACCTTCGTGTGTGTCTTTCTGCCATTCCTGCCAGGATATGTATGTTGTGTTCATCGAAACAGGCCCAGGTTTCACACTGAGTGTATAAATATATTTAAAAACATATTAACTATATGTATGACTGTGTTAGAGTGTAATTTTGTGTCATTTTGGTTGGTGGCGTGCCCCAGGATTTTGTAAATGTAAAAAAATGTGCCGCGGCTCAAAAAAGGTTGAAAAACACTGCCTTAATCCATACAGTTGCCCCACTGAGAAAAATGGCAGGTTCCCATTTGATAAAACCAGTCACTTTGCTGAACTGTTTAGAGGTGGATGGCATACAATCTTCTCTCTTCCCATATTGGCAGTCAGTTGCTGAAGTCATAAATCTGTTGTTGCACCTGCCAACAGATTGGCAAATTGGCAACAATAGCAACCCAAACCTGGAAACAAATAGATAAAGAAATAGATAGTATTTGAATACTTTCACTCCAGGAAACATTCTGAAACATTCTGTCCTGCAGACCCATGGATCAATGGCCTTATCCTATATGAGAGCTGGACCATGACTCCATGCTGCCCTTGGGATCCCCTAGAATACCTCTTCAGCCCTAGCTACACTAAAAAAAGTTCGTTTTTTTTTTTTAAATGTGATTTTGGACACTTTTTTTCTGTCGCCAAGCAGGTTAAATCTGCCTAAAATGTAGCTTTTTTTTACCCTGAACTAGGCCAAGTACCCTAAATCTCCCCAAACCACCATAGATTTTTTTAAAAAAATCAGCCAAAATAGTGATTGAAAGTGTCAGCATGTCACTTTAACTGTGCTGAAACTTGCTAGTGCAGCCTCAGCATTTGCCTTTGTCAGAT
Source organism: Anolis apletophallus (assembly GCA_030556195.1). Lineage (NCBI taxonomy): Eukaryota > Metazoa > Chordata > Lepidosauria > Squamata > Anolidae > Anolis > Anolis apletophallus. The sequence continues at coordinate 125,478,639 of JARBWK010000005.1, forward strand.
ACTTACATATTTGTGGACTTTATCACATTGGGACATAATCCATTTATATTAGTATGCATCTCATTTTTAAGTACTGGGTGCATATTGTATTAACACAGATGCATACTTCCCTCATCACACCTGATTATTATGATTCTTATGATTTGAAAATACTGCATGTTGACTCATCACACCATGGAAGGCTGGCTCCTCCCAACCCATTCGAAACATCCCTTTCATCACTCTATGACCTTTACAAAAGTTTTTCTAAGATTGAGCAGTGATGTAGCCTCAAAGACCTGAATTACTACTAATTAAAGTTCTTTTAAATATTGACATTCTGTTACACATACAGATGCAATGGAGTGAAAAACTTGTAAAGATTTAGGTAAAAACATTTTTTTAAAATAATGAGGTAAAACAGCAATTAGCAATTTCAGTAATCCTGGAGATGTTTCCCCATCCAAAATTGGCAGTTGCTTCCATCATGAAAAGTCCGTGGTCATGAGACTCTGCCTACGCATCCGTAGGCAGTCTCATGACCACGGACTTTTCATGATTGTATTATGAAGTCATATCGTTGCTGATGGGATGCATACAGATTTTCCTATCACATACAAAAACAGTGCTTCAGCAACGGAAAAATTCGTAGTATATCAAAACAACACAATTAGAATTCCGCCTGCAAATGATCCATATCTGTGACACTTTGCAGGTAGATTCTGATGGAAAACTGATGGGAATGGAGCAAATGTAATGTGATGGGACCCATTCGAAATAATTCTCAAACAGTCTCAGAAACAGAGAATTTCCTAATGTGATAAGGTCCTGTGACTGTGCTTCAAGGAAATATTAAGAGGGGCTTCTAAGTGGAGGAGAATATCATACTCCTGGTATAGCCAGGGGTGTATCTAATGCTATACAAACTACGTGGCCGCATAGGGTGCCACATGGTCAGAGGCGCATCCGGCCACCAGCTTCCGCATTTGGTGCGGCATGACTCCAGCAGGCCGGACACACAAATTGCCCTACACTAGGCCGAAAAGGAGCGTTGGGCAGCCGGAGGCTGAGGCTCCACCTACAGCTGCAAAACACTCCTCCTTTTCGGCCTAGTGTAGGGCAATTCGCGTGTCCGGCCTGTTGGAGTGCGCCACACCAAATGTGCATGTGCGGACGTTCTGTGCATGCACATTTTGTGCAGCGCGACTCCAGCAGGCCGGACATGCGAATTGCCCTACACTAGGCCGAAAAGGAGGAGTGTTTTGCAGCCATGGAAGGGGGCCCTCCCGCGCGGTGCGGGTGAGCGGGCCGCCCTACACAAGGCCGGAGACAAGCCGCCCGCAGCGCGAGACGCCCCCCATGAGGTCAGAGACCGAGGAGGAGCACCCGGCAGCAGGCCAGAACATGTGAACATCTTTTATTTTATTTTTATGTGTATCTTTTATTTTTCAGTGATTGGTGGGGAGGGAGCACCAAAATAATGTTTGCTTACCATTTAAAATTACCTTTGTCCGGGCCTGAGTATAGCACAGAACTTCAGCACTCTATCCCTAAGTGGTCTACAACCTAATCCTCAAGCAAGACTCAAGCAAGACTCCAGAGACTTCAAGGATATTTACAAATAGAATTGACGATTTCTCTACAGAAAGGCTTGTTTTAGTGAGAGCCTATAGGATCTACTAAAAATAGAACAACAAAATATTATACAGAAAGCTGTATAATAGCAGCAGCCCATTGGCTGGCACCATAAATTACATGCAGTCTTTTATGCAGAAGATAGCACATTTACAGCTTTGTCTTCTTTGTAATAATGGACAAGTCGTTTCAATTTCCAAAAGAAGACAGAAGCCCTTTTTTATACAGTGATTGTTTTTATTTGCTTCTTCACAGAACCAAGCCTCATCCTCCTCTTCCTCATCTTCATATTCTTCCTCTTCTTACGGCAACCAGGTAGGATCTGTTTTCTTGAGTTCTTAACAGGGTGTTTCAAAATGATGGACGCATTTCAAAGTAGCATACAGTATTTCACAATGGCAACATGTTACAATTGCACAAGAAGTTACAAAGAGTTTAATGAGTTCTCAAGTTTTACTAACCACTTTGAGCCAGAAACAAATCCAAAAAATTAACTGCAAAAGGAGAACACCCCAATAAGCCTTAAGTTGTGGGGTTGCCATCTCATGAATGACTGAGGAGAGGGGTTGTTTGTGCGCTGGGAGAGGCATCTAGTGGTAATAATTTGAAACTCTATGCCACACCCTTTCAAGAAGTAAAAGTTTCATTCATGGGTGGTCCGTATTGTCTAATCACCTGGACTTTGCTGATTGCATGATATAGATACAGTCTTACTGTGTATGTGGGAAGATCAAACCTTGCTCATATTTTACGGCATCATTGTTTATTACAGCATCATTGTAAAGGAGAAATGGCAAAAAATCCTCAAAACCTGGCCACACATTTCAGCCAGTGTGTGCCTAACCTAGTAGTGCATCAAATACAAATCTCCTGCAGATTTAATGGCTATCCTTTATTTATTTATTTATTTATTTATTTATTTATTTATTTATTGTTCCAACTTATATACCACCACTCCCCGAAGGCTTGGAGCGGTTTACAATGGGAACAAGAACAATATACATTACAACATTAAAACAGAAAGAAATCCCCAGTTAGTAGGATTCGAATGCCTGCCAGAACAAGTGGGTTTTACATGCCCTCTGAAAGGAAGGTAGACTTCGAAGAGCTCGTGTTTATGCCAGCAAGGCATTCCATAGGCAGGGTGTCACAATTCATGAAGGCTCTACCCCATTAATGTGGGATATAATGAGCATGGTGATCAGATCATGATATGAATAAACGTAACAGTTTAAATAATGTACCAGTAAGGCCTTTTCACGGACCACCCTGAGAATTTCGGGGTTGAAGCCCCCTGAGCCCCCCCCCCTGGCTACATGCCTGGCTCTGCATCTGGTGGCCATCAGGTGAAAGGTCTTAAAGCAGGTTTTGGTCTTCCGAACAAAGTGATCTCTGGGGTTGGTAGGGGGTGAGGTGGTCCCTCAGGTACACCAGCCCTGGACCATGTAAGGCCTTGAAGGTGAGAACCAACACTTTGAAGGTAATCCGGTGCTCAATCGGCAGCCAGTGCAACTGCTACAGAATTGGAGTAATATGACATCTTGCTGGCTCCCCAGCGAGAAGCCGAGCAGCAGCATTTTGCACCAGCTTAAGTTTCCGGATCACCGACAAAGGTAGGCCAATGTAGAGCGCATTACAGTAGTCTAATCTTGAGATGACCGTAGCCTGGATCACCATGGCCAGGTCATTCCTAGACAGATAGGGACCGTGGCCAGTCATCTAGCCTGACGCAGAAGGAAAAATGCGACTGTTCACAGCGGAGACCTGGGCCTCCATAGTCAGCAGCGGGTCTAAGAGGACCGCCAGATTATTTACCAAAACGACGGGCATAATGCCTCGCCATCCAGGGTAGGCAACTGGATCTCGCCACTGTCCAGGCAACCCAGCCAAAGGATCTCCATCTTCGCTGGATTCACCCTCAACCTGCTGGCACGCAACCATCCAGTAACGGCCTCAAGGCACTTTAGCCAAGAGACAGAACCAAATTCTGTGAAGTGATTGCTTTCTTGTTTTTTCACAGGGACAAGCATCTTCCTATGGCAACCAGGTTTGGATTCTTTATTTTGTTTTGTTTTCAATTTATGCAGTTCTTAGGGCAATTTATTTGGAATTTTTAGTTTGGAATTTTTCTTTCCCTTTACATGACATACAAGCTTCATACAATTAGGGGATATGGTCAAAATGTTCATAAATTCTTTTCTAAATCAAACAAGCAAACACCATTCTAGGTTGTTCTTGGCATATTGTGTTGTTGCATATTTCCCCATACTTCTTAACAGGACTAGCACAGACAAATTTCGGAGAGATTGCCCTGAATTTCTATTTTCAATTGTGTTTTTGAATAATATGACAAATGACAAACTATCTTCCACATTTTGAATGTCTCCAAAAAGCTTCTAAGCATTGGGTTTCTGAAATTCAGGGCCCATCCAGACAGTACCTTTATTGCGGTAACTCCCACAACAAAGGAGGGGCTGTCCAGACAACATTCTGGACAATCCTAAATTAATTCACTATAAACCAGAAAAATCTTGGTTTGTAGTGAATTAATTAGATAATCGATTTATTCCATGTCTTCTTGGAAGGCACAGGATAAACTCACTATTTCTGGTACCTAGACTGCAGTCCAGACATCATTCCCACAGCTTTCCAGATTAATTAGTCCGGAAAACTGTCGGAATACCCAATCCCCTCCCTCAAAGCCCCCAAATGCCTTTGAAAAGTAAAGAAAACTTACCCAGCCTCCAGTAGTGTTACAGCAGCTCTTCTGGCATGTAGAAATGTTGCGCCAGGAGAGCCCGGGGGGGGGGGGGGGGTGACAATGGAAATCACTCCCCTTGCTCATACTCTTGGCACATCATTTCTACAAGCCAGGAGAGCTGCTGCAACACTGTACAGAAGGTACTGAAAAGGACATTCAAGTGCCACCTCGGAGTTGGTTGAGGTAGGCAGGATTTCCCTGGGTACTGGTTGTGGGGGTCGGGGCGCCAGCAGGTCAGGGTTTGCCCTCCCTTCTGCTCGAGATCCCCGTGTACAACTGGTGGGCCACTGTGTGATACAGAATGCTGGACTAGATGGGCTGAGGTCCGATTCAGCATGGCTCTTCTTATGTTCTTATGTTCTAAGGTTGGGTAAGTTTTCTTTACTTTTCATAGGGGTTTGGGGGCTTTGGGGGAGGTGTGGGGCTTCCAGATGTTCTTGTGGGCCAGTTCCATGAGAGCATCTGGACGCCCACCCCAGAAAGTGTGTGCTTTCTGGGGTGTGTGTGAACAGGCCCCCAGGAAGATCCGCGTTTTTAAAACACAGGTTCTCCTGGGACAAAGGCCTATCTGGATCCTCTCTCAGTGTGTTTTAAGAACTACTTTTAAAAACTCTCTTTACTCTGCTTATCCTTCATAGGGTAGTTTGCAATATGAAGGCAACCGCAATCCTTGTAATTCGGTAGGTTTCTTTTCTCTTTATTTATTATTTGCTACCTAGTAATGTGACTTTTTTATACGAATTAGCAATTCGTATTTTTTTAAAGTGATGTTCAAAACCAAGACATGGGAGAAAAGCAAGGATTTTGGCTTTCACATTTCACTGGCCAACACACATTTTGGTGCCGCAAATGTTAGCCCAGTTTCTCAGTATATTGGACCTGTGGACTACAAACATGGCTCCAGTTTTCCCCTATTAGCCCTAATTTTTGAGATAACGGAACTTAGAGCATCTTCTACCAGTCACCATCTGCTCACCCATAGAAAACCATGATAACCAAATTAAAAATGCTGTAAAGTAAATAGTATGATATAAAGAAGAGCATGAGGGATGCTCCATTTTAATGAAGTATATGTAAAAGAATTGATATTTCTGGTATGGAATATGAGCGGAAGTCACCAATTTCCCCTTTCCCCTTTCCCCGATATATGTATGTCTTGTGATTTTATGTATGTAATGTTATAATATGAAAACTAGATAATAAAAATACTTTATAAAAAAAGAAAAAGAAAACCATGATAACCAAAGCTAAGAAACTAGAGCGAATGCAGTCTCTCCAATTCAATTTTCTGAATTAACATCATAAATAACCTCACGAACAGGCCTAAAACAAATACATCAAGATTTGTTTGTGTTGGGCTGTGTTGTCAACTGCCCTAATCAATTTACCCCATTTCTTTAATACTTCTATAACCGTTAAATGTTTTCTTCCATTTTTCACTAGGTCCCAGTTTAACATTTTACCTAGGTATTTTTAAAATTTAAATATATATAAGCTGTGGCAGGCTCGGATCAGGCCCTTTTGGCGCCCTAGGCCAAAGGCTCTGCCCCCGCCCTGCCCCAGGCTTCGCCCTCCCTGCCCCTGGCTCCTCCCCTCCCTGCCCCTGGCTCCTCCCCTCCCCGCCCCTGGGTCCGCCCCCGACTCTGCCCCGCCCTGGCCAGGCCCAGCTCCGCCCCACCCCGCCTCTGGCTCCGCCCCCGTCTCCTCGCTGGCGCAAGGAGGAGGAAGGAAAGCCCCACCCCTGGAGCCAATGCAAGGCCTCCCCATGGCTCCTCCCTCCCTCACCCCTATAGCCACCACGTCGACCTGAGAAGCGGCCGAAATCGCCCTTTTCAGGCCGGCATGAGCCATGACGGCTTTAGGAGGGAGGGAGGAGCCATGGGGAGGCCCCGCATCGGCTCCGGGGGTGGGGCTTTCCTTCCTCCTCCTCGCGCCAGCGAGAAGGCGGGGGCGGAGCCAGAGGCGGGCGGGGCAGAGCTGGCCTGGCCGGGGCGGGGCAGAGTCGGGGGCGGACCCAGGGGTGGGGGGGAGGAGCCAGGGGCAGGGAGGGGAGGAGCCAGGGGCGCCGGCGAGGAGGTGGAGGCAGGGGCGGGGCAGAGCTGAGAGGAGCAGAGCAAGGGGGCCCGTGTATGGCACTTTCACCACCGCACGCATGCACCCTTTTATTTTTTTTATTATTATTTTTATTTTTTGGGGGATTTTTTTCCTTTTTGGGGTGGTCTGGACCTGCTGCCCCCCAAAGGTGCTGCCCTAGGCCATGGCCTAGGGTGGCCTTATGGGTAATCCGGGCCTGAGATGTAGTTGCACTAAACAAAGAGCAAATGAAGTAAGTCAGCTTTAAACTATGCAGCATGCCATGGTGGAATATTATTTTGAAGCTTGGATTGAGTAGCATGAAGTCAGAAGATGTCATGGATGTAGCCATTCCTATATCCTCAGCATCATTGGGTTGTCAGTCAACGCCATGAGTGGAGCTTTCCCACATGGGACAAGAAAGAATGAGCAAAATTACTGTGCTTGCTGAGAGAGAAAGGGAATCCCCATTCCCACAAGCCAATGGTTAGAGATGGAAGGGATTTCCTTTCTTGAGTTGGAGGAACAATGAGTAAGAGAGAGTTAGATGAAATTAAATACTCCATGTGGCAAATTAGGTCCTGCGTGCCATTTGGCTTGAGTACACTTTATAAATTTGTCTTGTTTCAATAAGCTAAAACTGAACATGACTCTGTATGTACTACTAAACCAAGACAACTGAAATTGGAAGCAAAATTTCTCTTCTTCTTCTGGCCCTGTCATTTGCTCCTGGGATTTAGTGTACTATCCAAATGCTGCAAATCCATACAAATCTGCATCTTCATATAACTCTGTAATATTCATATTTACAAAGAACTCTAGAAAGCAGATCCTCACAAATCAGAACAAGTGTGGCCAGACCTAGTGCATTAGACTGAATTTACAGCCCATCTTTGGACTTACAAAAACCTTAATTGAGGCTGACCTATTTATTTATTTATTTATTTATTTATTTATTTATATTGACCTAATGGGAAATAATGTTAAGGCAATGGCAATAGCAGTGACCGATTTCTACCTTCTAATTTTCACAGGGATCTTCTTCACAAAGCAGCTACAACAACCAGGTAATTTTTTTTCCCCGTTTACTCTTTTTTATATACAAAGTCAAGAGATGTACAGCATTTTTAACAGGATCTTTCACGTTGGAGACGATGGCCATGTCTGCATGTTCAATTTTTTTTTTCCGTGTCAGGAGCAACTTGAGAAACGGCAAGTCGTTTCTGGTGTGATAGAATTGGCTGTCTGCAAGGATATTGGGGACGTCTGGATGTTTTGATGTTTTACCATCCTTGTGGGAGGCTTCTCTCATACCCCTGCATAGGGAGCTGGAGCTGACAGAGGGAGCTCATCTGCACTCTCCCCAGATTTGAACCTGCAACACATCGATCTTCAGTCCTGCCGGCACAAGGGTTTAACCCATTGCATCACCGGGGGCTCCCAAAATAAATTGGAAACACTTTTCAGCTGTTGGTAGACAATGCATGTGTGGATTCACAATGGAAACACTGCATCCACAGGTTAATTTGGACCAAGAGGAAACAGGGTTTACTTTGGAGCTTCAAGAAACTGTAGTGTAGTCCTGGCATTTTGGAAGTGTGGACAGCTGGGCTGGATGTGTCTGGATCCACCATCCACACCTCCAGTTGACTGCAGCAGTGCAACTCTGTAGCAGTTAACCCCAGATTACTCAGGTAAATGTAGACACTGTCTCCCACCTAGCCTTATTCATCGAAATCAGTGGTTCCCAACTCATGGGCCAGTGGGCCGTCAGACCTAAAATAAGGTCCACAGCCAGGGGTCATGCCACCATTGGAGGAGAGTGAGAGAGAGAGAAGGAAAGGGGAGGAAGGAAGGAGGTCAGTGCTGTTGCCCTCGCCCTCTTGCGCCATTGGAGGAGAATGAGAAAGAGGAGCGGGAGAGAAAGAAGGAAGAAGGCTAGCACTGCTGCCCTCGCTCTCTCGTGGATTCCCCGGCGCCATTGGAGAAGAGAGAGAGAAGGAGAAACCCCCAAAGTTGTTGTTGTTATTATTATTGTTGTTGTTGTTATCTTCCATTGCCACAATAATGGGAAATCTGCCCTTTGTAAGACCCTGTTTGGTCCTCCAAAGTAACTAATATTATTATTGTTGTTATTATTAGCTCACATTGCCACACATCAGTTGTAATGGGAAAACAGCCCTTGGTAAGACCTTGTTTAGTCCCCCAAAATTATTTCTCATTATTATTAGCTCCCATTGCCAAACAGAAGAGCTATAATGGGAAAGCAGCTCTTTGTGAGACCCTGTTTAGTCCCCAAAAGTTGTTGTTATTATTAAAGCTATTAGGGACAGTTTATTGGGTCTCGAACTCCGCTTTTCATATTTTTGTCAACCTCAGCCCCCCCCTTCTTTTTTTTAACATGAACATTAACAAAATCCTCAGATAATAACACAGCCCAACCAAAAAAAATTTTTGGTGTCTTCTTTTTAAGGCCTGTTCTTGTGGTTATTTGGGGTGACATTGAAAAGACCAGTGTTTCCCAACCAGTGTGCCGTGGCACACTAGTGTGCCGTGAGTGATCATCAAGTGTGCCGTGGGAAATTGGAACCTCCAATCCCCTTTCTTCCCCCTCCTGCCGAACACTTTTTCTTCTCCACCCGGGCTCCCTTCTTCCCAGCCTCGCTCTGCTTGCTTTGCTCATGCTGCCGCTTCTGCGGGAGGGGGGAGGGAGGAAGACGTGACCCGTGCGGGCGCTACTGCGCAGACTCGCCCCACGTCTTCCTCCCTCCTCTCCACAGTGCTCTCTGGATATAGGTGAACTACAACTCCAAAACTCAAGGTCAATGCCCACCAAACCCTTATAGTATTTCCTCTTGGTTATGGTAGTTCTGTGTGGGAAGTTTGATTCCATTCCATCATTGGTGGAGTTCAGAATGCTCTTTGATTGCGGGTGAACTATAACTCCCAGCTGTTGAGCAAGACCTTCATGCGTGTCTTTCTGCCATTCCTGCCAGGATATCTATGTTGTGTTCATCGAAACAGGCCCAGGTTTCACACTGAGTGTATAAATACATTTAAAAACATATTAACTATATGTATTACTGTGCTAGAGTGTCATTTCGTGTCATTTTGGTTGGTGGTGTGCCCCAGGATTTTGTAAATGTAAAAAATGTACTGCTGTTCAAAAAAGGTTGAAAAACACTGGAATAGACCACATCATTTCTAGATGATTAAATATGGTTTTCTGTGGATGAGCAGATGGCAACTACTGGATGGCATATGTTCTGTATCAGAAACTAGAGCTGACATGGTCTATCCAATGCAATTTCTTCAATCAGCACCCAGTGGTCCCTGGTCAAGTGGTCTCTGGTTTAAAAAAAGTTAGGAACCTCTGATCTAAATCAAAGCATGGCCATAAATTTGAGCAAATGAGATTTGATCTGGGACTGCATTTCACACCTGCTGTGGATTTCCTGCATAAAGCTGGCAAGACAGGAGAATGCAAATTGATTTTGGAGGCAGCAGTGTGGTGACTGATTTCTTGTTTCTTTATAGGGCCAGTCATCTCCCTACGGCAATCAGGTTTGGATTCTTTGTTTTGTTTTGTTTTCAAGTTAAATAGCATACAGTCCTTGGGACAATTTCTTAGGGGGAAATGTTCAGAAAATGATGCAAACAAACATTTTCAAACTATGGTTTATCATGGGACACTTGAGCCTCAAGACAGTGTTCTTCCTCCTTCTGTTACTTCCTTCAGTCAGGATGCAAGGAAGAGATCAGAATGGATGTTCTTCCCTTCATTTTTCCATAGGTGAAACTTAGTTCCAACCTTGTATAAATTAGCACTAGAGTTGCGATCTTTTGTCATTTCCTTTCTACTACACTCTACTCTAAGTGCACCGGGAATGTGGTGCAGCTGGCTAAGTGTCAGCTGCATAAGATCTCTCTGACCAGTAGGTCATGAGTTCGAGGCCTGCCCGGGTCGAGGTGGGTGCTCGACCTTTAAATGCAGTCTGCTGTCGACCTTTGCAGCCCGAAAGACAGTTGCATCTGTCAAGTGATAAAGGTACCTCATTAAGTGGGGAGGCAAATTTTGACTGAATTATGAGGCTATTAAAAGAACTCCAGGAACGGTGAGGAATGCAGAAGGAACAACAAGGGATGCTGGGAACGCTGAGAGATTATGAGTGCGTCAGCTCCCCCTGGTGGCCAGAGTTTGCCTCTGTTCATCTATATGTGTGTATATGGAAACGGCAGGGATTGTCTGCTAAGTATGTGTACCTGTAATCCGCTCCGAGTCCCCTTCGGGGTGAGAAGAGCAGAATATAAATAAAGTAAATAAATAAATAATTGATGAACAGAAAAAAACTTCAGCCCATCGCCTGCAGATGAATCACAGTTTAGAGTTCCAATGAAATTGAACAATTGGCTCGGTGATCATGATTTATGGTCATGATTTATGGGATATGGAAACTTTCGGGTTTTTTATGATCAATGCATCCCTCACATTCCTAATGCTTTTGGAATACATTTTGGAATGTTTCGATTTCTGTGACCAAATTTACAATGAAGTGGTCATCTCCGAATTCTGGGAAGGACAATTATATGGCAAAAAGTCATATTTATTTACGCTATTTCTACCCTGCCCATATCAGCCCGAAGGCGACAAAATAACTCCTAATTTTGTAATATTTTTTGTCTCAGGGTGCTTCATCTTACAACCACAATAGGTGTTGAGTGGTAAGTATAAAAGTTTCCATGGCATAGAGATTGGGTATAACATACTTCAAATGCATTTGGGTTCTATAGTTAAAGGAATATATATTATTTTGGCCACTCTGGGCCAAATTAGGTCTCATATATGAAGTCATCCTTTGCTACTTGACTGGGAATAAAACTTTACTGAGATTACACTGGTATATTTGCCACTTCTTGTATACTGCATATCTAGCTTGTCTAATGGTGGAATATAGTACCCAAGGTTATAGAAAAGTATCATGGCTAGTGTTGTAGGGCAATTTTACCATGTTCATAGATCATATTAATCTTCTTGAGCTCCTCCAAAACTAATCCACACTTTCCAGTCCCTCAAACAGTTGCTGTACAATATGTTCTAAGTAAGTGGTTCTCAACCTGTGGGTCCCCAGATGTTTTTGCCTTCAACTCCCAGAAATCCTAACAGCTGGTCAATAGTTTTGGGGACCCATATGTTGAAAACCACTGCTCTAAGTGAAGTGGACTAAATAAAAGAAAAAAATGTCATAATGATAGAAGTTGAAACCCAATATTACCTATTGATTCTAACATAAAATTGTGATATTTGGCATTTTAAAGGGTATAGTTCTTTCTCCACTTACATAGTACCATAGATTTAATGAAACTTATTAATGAGTGTGTGTGTGTGTGTGTGTGTGTACACATAGTAGTACTGTTCATGTTCCACACAGAGTCAGCCCTAGTCTACACAAATGATTTCTAAACTGCATCCATCAAAAACACGTTAGAAAGTGCTGGCTACCTCAGGCATAGCAATTGGCAAGGCAGAAGCTGAACATTGACCACTTGCCCCAACAGGGTCTAATAGAGAAATAATCATATTTTTAAAACCTGTGTAATACTATTGATTTATTTATTTATTGTATTTATATGTCACCTTTCTCACCCATGGGGGGACTCAAAGCGGTTTACACATAAAATGGCAAAATTGTATGCCTTACATTGGGCACCAATACGATGCCAATACAAACAATTACAATAGTAAAACCACAATACCAGCACTAGCTTTATATACAGATTATTTGTGCAAAATCAAATACACAGCCTAATGGGGGGGAAGAGTGGAAAGAGATGAAAAGGCGACCAAAAACTAAATTAAGTGGACTATTATGAGGAATTGTTTTGCTTTGATTGTCAAAATAACTTGAATACCCAAGTAGTATTCTCTGTGATTTGGTGAAGAGAAGAGCACAATTTGCTATTCTGCCTCAAGCAGCAAAGTCTTTTAAGCTAAACTTAGGGTTATGTGGTATATTTATTTAGTGGGATGGTGGCAATAGAGAGCGGTGATAATGAAAGACCACTTGAATGACATTAATATATTTCTATGTTGCAGAAAAGTACATGAAAATAGAAGAAAAGTTTTGATTTGAACAAGGAAATACAAATGAGAAACTACGAATATTACTTCACTATAGGAGGAGGGCTGAGTACATCCAACTATAAACCCATTGTAGAATTACTCTCTGTGTGTATTGCTTCCCCAGCTCACGATGCTACTGAATAGAAGAGTTCATATTTGTATAAGTCAAGATCGCAGCGGAAATGCTTCAAAATAAAAATACTTCTCTTACTACAACACTTTTGAGTATTCTCATTTTTTATATATATAAGCCTTTCAATATCCCCACAACATGGCAAAACATTCCATTTTGGGAGACATATTTTCTTTGCTTATCTGTTTGCCCTACTGCCAAGCAAAGTGGATTTCATTTTCAGAAATCAACAATGTAAGTGCAAACTAAATCTGAGAGCAGAACTAGGTAAAATTATGGCTATCCTTGAGCTACTTCAATCAAAATATTAACGGAAAAGGATGTATCAATTTTAAAAGTTAAAGATGTGCATGGATGACAAAATGTGCATCTTCTACTTAGTCCTCCTCTTGAACTGTGTACCTGAAGTTAGAGATCATGACCACTAGAGGTTTGTATAAGACACATCTTCATATTGGCTAGATCAGTTTCTTTAATGTCATCGTTCTGAGTATCCCCCATGGCATACCTAACAGACCTGGAGGTGCCCAAACACCGAAGGGCCTTTACCCTGGCAAGATGCCATGCCCTCCCATCGGCTGTATTGGAGGGGAGGTATCAGAAGACCCCCTTCAAGCAGAGACTATGCCCCTGTGGGTCTGGTGATGTGGAAACAACTGAGCACGTGCTTCTTCAATGCATGTTCTACAGAGATTTTAGATCCAATCTCATTGGACCATGGCTTTTAAAGTACCCGGGCGCAGTGAAAGATGTTATTCCACCCTGCTGTTGGACTATAACACTGCAATGACTAACAGTGTTGCTAAGTTCTGTGCTGCTGCCCTTAATATCAGACGGGTGATGATTGACACCGTAAGGGAACAATACCCTGTCTCTTAAAATATATTTCTATATTGATTTCTAGTTTGATTTTAAATAACTCTTTACTGGGGAGTTGTCCTTCTCCTCTTAGGGCGCGTGTGCCCACTTTGTGCTGGTCTGTGACCGTAATAAAGTTTTTGATTTGATTTCAGTACCATTGGGCTATAAATTAAGTCCAGAATTCTGCATTGCATACTTTACTAAGTAACCACCTTAGTTATATAGCTAAGTAATGTTTCCTAGCCTGTCTTTGTTGGAAATGGCAACCTTCTCAAGCCTCCACTAGTTATTTGTTATGTACCGGGAATGTGGCACAGCTGGCTGAGTGTCAGCTGCATAAGATCTCTCTCACCAGTAGGTCATGTGTTCGAAGCCTGCCCAAGTCAAGGTGGGTGCTCGACCTTAAGTGTAGCCTGCTGTCGACCTTTGCAGCCGGAAAGACAGTTGCATTTGTCAAGTAGGAGATAAAGGTACCACGTTAAAGTGGGGAGGCAAATTTTGACTGATTTATGGGGCCATTAAAGAACGCCAGGAATTGCTGAGGAATGCGGAAGGGACAACAAAGGGATGCTGGAAAACGCTGAGAGATGAGGAGTGCGTCAGCTCCCCCTGGTGGCCAGAAGTTTGCCTCTGTTCGTCTATGTGTCGTATGTTCGTCTATATGTCATATGTTGAACTGCAGGGATTGCCTGCAAGTATGTGTACTGTAATCCGCTCTGAGTCCCCTTCGGGGTGAGAAGAGCGGATTATAAATAAAGTAAATAATAAGTAATTCGGATTTATTGCTGTTTTGTATGTGTGTATTGGTTTACAGTTCTTTGTTGTGGGAGGGGCTGCAGACCATGTGGTCAGATCTGGGCTTGCTCAGGACTTAGACTTCATTTTAGAACTGTTTTGATTTATCATTCAATTGGAAAAGATATATGCTTTTAGAAGGTAGTTGAAACAGACTCTATTAGACTCTCAGAACACAGAAATGCTTTAGATTATGGACTGTTGATTATGAAAAAGATGCCCTGTGTTACCTACACAGAGAAACTACTTCAAATCTGTTTGTAACTGGATTGTTAAGCAAAGTACCTGTATGCTGAATACATGCAGTTTGTGAGTAAACCAACTATGTTACTTTTAAAGAAATCTGCTTATTTTTGTCTCTTGAGAGCATGATTTAAAGGCAAATCTATTTTAAGGGAGAGTAGATGTTTTTGGGCAACTAAAAAGAACACTTCTGAAACTCTGAGATATATGTGTGTGTGTGTGTGTGTGTGTGTGTGATTGTTCATTGGTATATCTTTGTCCCTAACATTTCAAAGACTACCTAGGTACATCAGTTTAACAGCCAAGAAACGCAATTGCTTGCATGAGTGCCATTTTCTCAAAAAGTTATGACTCTTAACAGGTCATGCTTTTACCAAGAGGTTATGGCATCATTTTTTTAAAAGTTATGACTTCTAACAAGGTCATGCCTTTCCACAGATCATTTTTCAAAAGGTTATAGAGATTTCAATTTTCCAAAAGACTTACCAGGCAGGGATCTATTTCTCTGCCAATCTGGAAGCAACCAAGTGGTGTTTCTAATCTATCCCCTCCTATGAGCGGTATGTTCCAGAATTGCCAAAAAATGGTCAGAGTTTGGTAAATTATCTACCTCCAGCCATTTTTACAGCAGTGTACATAGACAAAGTCCAGGGTAAGCATCATCATCCCATACTCCCCTTAGCATACTTGCGCCCATTAGAATTGGGCTGTGTTTTATTACCGTTCTCAGTTCAAGCTATGTGCCAATGTTGCTATTTCTGTTAGATTTTCTGTTCTTGTTGGTATTTTTTTTGGATGGCCATGAGATAAACTAGTGCTGTGGCAAAACATTACTGTGTCCTGTTTTTTAATTCCCTATCCCTTCCTGTGGACTCCAGTAATTTCTGCGATGCCAATAGTAGCCCTAACAACATAGTTTCTTGTATATTCTGGGAAATTGGTAGGCATACAATCGAGAAATAAGATGTTGCATAACTTTGTACAAACATCTGACAAAGACTTTCTTATATACATATATACAATTACTGTGCACCAGCCGTTCCTGGAGGGGTCATTCAATGTGCTGAATGTAGCACTCCATCTGGCTGATGCGTTCCTTCAGGGCAAGGACTTACTACTCCAGTCACCTTCCAAAATGCAACAAGGATGGGAAGGAAGATTGCCAAAGGCTAAGTAGATTTGCTGTCAACTAGTTCACCTATTCAATTGACACGTCATGAGGCATGAAAACCTGGTGCCATCATTTGGATAACCATCCCACATTTGAGGTGCCCTATGTAGGCATGCCTCCCAGCTACAAAGCAAGGTGGAAATTACCTTCCATCCTATCCTTGGAGGCCTATGAAGTGGACAAAAAGTGAGGCTCGCTTCTGCCCTCTTCAGCCCTTTCACCATGGCCACCATCATCTGCGAAAGGATCATCCCCAAAACAGGGCCGTAGCCAGGATTTTGAATGGGGGGTTGAGTTTGATTGTGGGGGGACTGAGTCTGAGTGAGAGAGGATCTACTCTAGCAAACCTTGTGTATCGTTATTCCAATACCCCCATGAATATGGGATATATTGAGCATGGTGATCAGATCATGATATGAATAAACATAACAGTTTAAATAATGTACCAGTAATGCCTTCTTGCGGACCACTCTGAGAATTGGGGGAGAAGCCCCCAAGACACCCCCCCCCCCAGCTACATGCCTGCCCCAAAAGGATCAATGAAGCCACGCATTAGGCAGCAACCAAGAGTTGCTCATAGCTTGTCATTCAAACACATGGACACACAACGTATTCCCCTGGATAGACTTTAAGGGAGAAATCTTAGCTAAATAGACTGTTCCCAGATCAAGGTGAAAGGAGGGGATTGTTCCTTCCCATCTGTACAGGGCGATTGGACAAGGAACACTTCTGCTCAGAATA
Source organism: Anolis apletophallus (assembly GCA_030556195.1). Lineage (NCBI taxonomy): Eukaryota > Metazoa > Chordata > Lepidosauria > Squamata > Anolidae > Anolis > Anolis apletophallus. Next base: position 125,495,152 of record JARBWK010000005.1, read on the forward strand.
AAAGCAGGTTAGCATACATATTGCACCACATTTCCATTTTGAAATGGAAAAAAATAATTTGCAAGTTGCATCAAGCTGCATGGCCATAACACTGCTATAACACTGATTGGCATCTTCTTGATGCCTATATGTGGATTATGGGAGTGCAGCGCTGAGATCTTCTAGGTCAAGTGCTTGTGCAGAAATACAGCATTTATGGTGAGGGACTGGCTAAGGCAGTGGTTCTCAACCTGTGGGTCCCCAGGTGTTTTGGTTCACAATTCCCAGAAATCCCAGCTAGTTTACCAGCTGTTAGGAGTTGAAGGCGAAAACACCTGGGGACCCACAGGTTGAGAACCACTGGGCTAAGGGGTGTGTGTATATGCCTCACATGATGCTGGGTCTGCTACCTCTTCCACTCCCACTGCAGAACCTATGTCCTGAAACTCTGAAGAAGGACAGCTGCCAACCGTCTTCCCTGCAGGGTGTGGCTGTCCTTTCTGTTGTTGGTACATGCATTCCTGAGCAAAAGAAGAGAACACACCTTACTGTAGATGTAGCATCATGTCACTCAGGAAAAAAGGAGGGCGTGGAGGTGGGTAATGCCTGCCGTTGATTGCGAGAGCACCATTGTGTCAATAGTGCAGAGGGTGTCACACTCTGTTCCATGGATGTGAGTGCTTGCCTGGGAGAGAATAATGGAAACTGTAATTCCAACTTGCATTGGTCTCTATAATGTTCCATCACAGTGCCACATTTCCGTTCTTAAGTGACGGCAAAATTTAGTGGATTGGGTGTTGGAGTAGGACTTAAAAGGCCAGGGTTCAAATGTACACTCAGCTGTGGAAAGTTACTGTCTGAATCAAGGACTTCCAAAGTGCTGACATCCCGGAATGAACAAAAGTTACGCTGTTCAAGTCAGGAAGCCAGGAAAAAGATCCTCAATTGACGTGCACCAACAACATTTTGTTAGGAATCAAGAGCTGTTAGGCTGAAAAATAACCTTCACTTTGGGCTGATTCCACAAAAATATAGCAGAGTGCCAGAAGCACAATTCACAACCAGCAGAAGAGCAAGGGTTAGTTTCCATTCAGTGTGATTGAACAAGATTGCAGAGCTACAACTTAATAGGTTCTATATTCAAGTCAAAATGAATCTATTCTGTATAGAAAAAGTTCTTGGAGCTAACTAGCTTTACTGAGCTATCTTCTAAGGAAAGGAAAAAGGAAAAATAACGAAATAGCATCCATGCAATTACATCTTGCCTGGAGAATGGCAAGATGCATCCTCACTCAAGGAGAACAAAGCTAAGAGAGAGGCCAAAAATGGAGAATTGACCACATGGCCTCACCAGGGTAATAAAAATACCTTTAAAGAGGAAATTACGTCTTCCCTGAAAATATCACATTGCTAAGTATTCAAAGGGAAGGAGATAGTGGCATGCAGGATGAGTAAGACAACCCCTCTTGAGATAAGCATGCATAGAGAATGTAGAGGTAGGAACCTCTCACTCTAATCCAGGGGCCGGGAACCTATGGCTTGGGAGCCAGGTGTGGCTCTTGTCATGATTGCATCTGGCTCTCCAGAGCAGCCTGGGCCTCAGTTTCCCAGCATGCAGTGGGGAGGAGTGACGCAAATACGCCGCGACTGCCGCTTCCATGCCACTTCCATGCCGCCATTGCTGCCTCTTCCTCATCCCCCGCTGCTCTCGGGGCCCTGCGCCCTCTTTGCTGGGGATGGCGGAGCCTGCCGGCGGAGACACCTCATCCTCGTCTTCTTCTTCATTCTCTGCCATGGGCCTCGGGGGAGGCGGTGGAGGTGTGCCTGACCCGCCTCGCTGCCCCGGGGGGACGCCCAGCTCATTGCCCTCATTGTTGGGCAGCTAAAGAGCCACTGTCTCTTTGATGCCTTCCGGAGGGACTGCCTTGCCAACGTCAACACCAATGTCCGCCTTGGCCCCACGCCCTCCTCCCCCTTCCTTCCTTCCTTCCTTCCTTCCTCACTTCCTGTGGCACGCCCACAGGGCTGGTTTTACATCTGTACTGTGTACCTGTTTGCCTTTACCTGCAAGGCCTTGGTTCCATTGTTCTGCCATGTGGGCACTTAGGGGTGGAGCTGTGTCTTGGTTCCAAACCTGGCGTCACCACCCTTAACTCCTCCTTTTCCAGAGTTTACCTGAGAGGCAGGACTTCCTTTCTGGCTCATTCCAGAAGAGCACACGGACATAGCAAGGTGGAATCTAAGCCATTGCTGCGACAAAGCATCTTAGTTCACCTACTAAGCCTAACCTTGGCTCTCAACCGAAGCCTGCAGTACAAAGGAGGACCTGTCCTCAACATAGACTGTGGATTTGGGGGCTTTTTAAGGACTTTGTGGGCCTACAAGCCGGAGGCTACAGGAACCTGGGATCAAAGAAAGGCCCCATCACTCTGCAAACAAAGAGGCAAGTGATCGCTCCCTTTTTCAAGGACTTCCTTTTGCAACCAACTAAGCATTTTAAGCCACCAGCATTTTTACTGGTTGTTTTTCCAATAAATCTTGTTTGGTTCACTATTTTGAGTCTAGCTCTCATTATTAAAGATACTCCAGGTCTCCCTGTACGTGGGACGGCTTTTCTCTACCTTCAGGGCCCATAGTTTGCAATATCCATCCTTTTAAAGCCCATTTTTAGGCCCTGAAGGCAGAAGACTTCCTTTCTTTTTCCCTCTCTTTTTCTTTCATTCTTTTTCCTCCCTCTCTCCCTACCAAAATATATACCAGGGGCACCACAAACCCATTCACAACACAATGGACATCCTGTGGATACTTAAACCCATCAGCTGGAAGTGGCCACTCATTGTCCCATCACAGGAACTTTCCCCTTTGCCAACCAATACCAATCAACAGACATTGTTTCCCCAAAGTAACCCCATCCTGGGCTGATGGGCATCCCACAGGTGGAAAGGGAT